>CM057337.1:596649199-597888873 GCA_030015575.1 Agapanthus africanus
CAATTCTAGAGTAAGGCTCCCTCCATCTCAACACTATAAGATGCGGGCCCGTTGCCTTCTAGTATCCTGCTATTCGAGCACTCTACCGCGGGGTAATTATAGTCCAGAAAAGAAAAAATATATGTACAATAGTGACATCGACCTTAACCCGGTCGTGCCCCAATCAAATAATAAACAATTCGGTAGAGACGACTGTCCACATGCCAGACGCTCGTCCCGCAATAACAAATATACAAATGAGTCTGAATTGTACTACTACCATTGCACCATAGGCTAGCCACCACGACAATCCAACCACAATATCAGCATATTACAGAACATCAACGTGAATATCATGTTCATAAACCCGTCTAATAGAACATATAGCAATTAGTCGGGTTATATCGCTTAATGATATTCACGGTCGCATATACTAACACATGTACTGATAAACACTTATTTAAAATTTCGATCGACTAAAAATTTTCCGTATTGGCCCCAAGTGCTAACCAGTACTCAAATAAATCTGGGCCGGAATAATATATCTCAAAAATCACATTTCTATTAAATAGAGTGCCGGAAGAAATTTGGTGCACAGAGGAGTCAATTCGATCGCGGAAATGCCTCAAACAAGCATGTTGTGCGGCGGTTTCAAGACCGTATTATGGGCTTATGAGCCCAAATTTCTTCTGGCCATCTATAATTACCTGCACGTATTTTTAAGATACTCTGAATAATTTTTTGACCACTTTTTAAAATCGACAGCAAGCATATGAAATGGAATTGTGATTTAGAAAAATTTCGTCGATCGATATTTTAAACTTGTCTAAACAAGTTAGTAAGGGTTTATGGGGTGTCTCTGATACCATGTTGGGATTTCCTAGCGCCCTGACCATCTACCGTGACTGTTGCAGAACAAAATTTTTGTAGGGTTTGAAAACTGGCGCTAGAAAAAACCGTTTAAGAATCTACTATAAACCGAAACCACCTATCAAAGAGGATATCTTTCTATTTTGATAGAAGTGTCTCACACAAATATCCATGTTCTTCGGTCATCTATCCTTTTCGTTTGCTCCTATAGATCTCCTTGAAAAAACTTGATCGTCTTTCCTTGCTTCTTGAGGCGTCCTGGATCGAGCTTGATCGCCGGACTTCCTCTATCGAAGATGATCCACCCGAGAGATGTGGTCCATGGCTCTAGCTCTACACTAAGAGTCTAGTGGAGCAACTTGAGACTTTAGATTGCTAATCTAAAGAGTCTAGGATGTAGTGTATGGTTCTAAGTGTGTTTTTATCGTACCTCCTCTCTTGATTCTCAAAACATGAGATTGTAGAGAAGAGGTTGAAGATGAAGGTGAAAGAACTTAAGAACTAGTGAGGAGAGTGAAACAAATGGTGAGAATGTGAAACCATAAGAGAGAAAAAGACCATCTATGGTTTTGTAAAATCATTTCTCCAATATAAAAAATCCAACCATGCTTCAATAGTTTGCACAAATAAATTTTCAATTCATTTGTCAATACTATTGAAGCATGTCTCTCACCATACTCCCCTTACAAATTTTACACCTCATTTTCCATTTAAAACTAAATTGGTAAATCAAAAATAAGGTGTCCACCTTCTAGAATGTTTTCCATATAAATACGGATTACACTCTACTGTATATACATACTTGTATTTGTATCAAAATATGAATATCCAAAGAGATAGAATAACACAAAGAACATAATACTAGAATATACATATAGAAATACATATATGTAAATTATTAAATCAATGCCTGATTTAATAATCCGGCTCAATTCCAAGCCGGCTAGTATTATCAACTGTCCGATCGAAAGTTCAGGTAACTTGTATAATCATTTCATCGGAACCCTGCACGTTCCAATATAGCCAGTACATCATTTCGCCTGAACCAAGGAAACCCTTTTTGTGGGACTCTAAAGACTCGACAGTACGCCGGCAGTGAGTTACTGGATAAATCCATAACCACAAGCACGTCAGTGGCACTAGCTGTATGTAACGGCTACCCAGATACCTGTTGAAAAGGAAGGCCGACGAGCAAACTCATCCGGATCCCCACTGAGCCTATCTGTGACAATTTCTGTACAGTCCGGTCTCTGCATCTGTGAGTATCGCATACCGGGCTACGGGTGGTAAACGTCAGACCCTAATAACCCAAAATTTCATGCTGATGTGGCTCAGGACCAATCTGGGAAACTACTGATCAACCTATCAGTAAATCCCAACTTCCTTGGCTAAGGTCTTATGGTGCTGGACAATCGAGCACAGTGCGATATCGACTCTCTATACCGGGAGAGACGAATCCCCAACAATCGCTCACTGCCTCCTTGTGGCTCGGGACTGTACCCAACTAAAACCTATTTTCATGACTCAGTAGATCCGTGGTAGGGTAGTGATCAAAGTACAGTGGGAACTCACACAAGATAAATGACGATCTAAGGTCTGAAGACTAACATGTACTCATTCCACCTGAGAACTTCTATTTGACGATAGGTACAGTACAATTTAGAAGTTCTCGGCGAGTTCGTCTAGTGTACTCACCCCCAGTATGCACCTGTATACGATCTCAGGTGCGAAAGACAAATGGCTGTAGGACCAACCATCGCCCCTCGTCGGGTCTAGAAATGTATAAAATAGTCTACTCTGAAATATCGATGCCCAGTCTCGATACTCCCATGACTAGGAACCTTTTAAGGATGTGCTTATCGACTATCCAGCTCCGACAAGTATGATCTCCATCACAACGCAGGTAATCAAGCAATGATCCTACGGGCTTTATTAACATGTATAAATGATACGCAATAGCAAGTAAAACATATGCACATGTTAAGATAAAGACAAACCAGATAGCATACTATCATATCGAGCAAGATTGTCCTGTACATATATGTTGGAGATAGTGCCCTCAGAGTCAATTATTGGGTCACAGGCACGTGATTGCAATGATTGAGGGGAGGACCTATCCCGCTAGGACAGTCTTACTCGAGATGATAGTATGCTATCTGGTTTATCTTTATCATCGTGTACTGCTTTAGGTGACCTGACAAGTCGCTATTACACGTTGATAGAGCCCCTAGGATTCTTGCTTGACCACCAGCAGTATGAGGGCGATCATATAAGTGGGAGCTGGGGGTCTACAAGCACATCCTTAAAAGGTCCCTAGTCGTGTGAGATTCGAGACAGGGCATCGTTTCTCCAGAGTAGACTAGTGTATACAGTCGAGACCCCGACGAGGGGCGGTGGCCGGTCTCACAAGCCACTGGTGTCAGTTGGTTCACCTAAGATGTATACAGGTGCTCATTGGGTTATGAGTACACCGGACAGGACTCGCCGGGAACCTGCTAGTTGGGAATATACCAGATGTCAGATAGCAGTTCCCTGGTGACATGTGTACAGGTTAGTTCATCGACCTGAGACCGTCATTTGTCTCGTGTGAGTTCCCACTGTGCTTTGATTACTACCCTACCACGGCTCAAAGGAGTCGTGCAAACAGGTTTTAGTTGGGTACAGTCCCGAGCCACATGGAGGCAGTGAGCGGATCTGCAAGGGTTCGTCTCTCCCGGTATTGGGGGTGAGGTCGTGCTGTGTCTAGGAGAGCCAGAACATGAAAAGTCCTTGGCCAAGGCAGGAGATTTGCTGGTAGGTATTCCAGTAGTATCTCAGGGTGTTCTGGGCTACACTCCGACACGACTTGTACCGCTTTTGGGGGTCTAACTTTTACCAAACCCCTAGGCCCGCCATGCGATGCTCATAGACGAACGGACCGGACTGTACGGATATTGTCACTGACAGGCTCAGTAGGGTGTCAGGATGAGTTCGCTCATCGACGTCCCTTTTGGTCAATAGCTGGTGGCCCGTCACGTATGGCTAATACCTCTGACGTGCTAGTGGTTAAATCCACAGCCATAGTATTGACGAGTCTTTAGAGTCCACCACACAGACGGTTACTCAAGTTTCGGGCGAAACGCTGTAGAGGCCGTATGGAGATATGGCAGGGTTCGATCAGATACGTGCGGTATTGCACGGATCGTAATCGGACGGTTTTTACTAGCCGGCTTTGGCTTAAGCCGGATCCTAGTATCTAATAGTGTAGCTTTGTCTCTTTGCATTTGTGTTCAGTGGGAATACAAATGCCGGCATGTATTTGCAGTAGTGGGGTTTTCTTGTAATTTATTACGGGATCAGTTTTCTGAAGTTGCCAGTTTGCATTCCGTTCCGGCCGGTTTTCCTTCATTCCTTCTCGGTCGGACTTTCTTGTTGGAGGGTGTTAATTGCAAGTTTGCAATTAACATTTAGTGGAGGGTTTTCTTGCACTTGTGGATTATGATGAGACTTGCTTCATGATGATATTCTTTTCTTGTCCATTTGTTGGCTTTTCACTTGATGGTTTGTGAAAGGAAATGGTGGTGACCATTTTCTTTAAGATATTGTTTTTCCATTCTATTAATCTATACAAAAAGAGGTGCCATTTTTTTTCTCTCTCCAATCCCATATTTTGAGAGGGAGGGCCGGCCACTATTCCAAGGGAGAAGAGGGGATTTCATTTTGTGTGAGGAAAATGTTTCATATCATTTTTCATGCTACCAAAATTCCAAAGCACATTTTCTTTAGTTGCTTTCTTCTCCTCCTCCCATTCTTTCATCAAGGTAACTTCAAGAACCCCAAGAGACATGCCTTCTACACTATTTCTATAGCAAGCCTTGGACGCGTCGGCTAGCCAACTTCGCGCCCGAGTTGCCTCGGTCAAGAGGCGGGAGCCCGTAAAAGATTCCGGCTACGTGGTGCCCCTTTCCGACGAGCGAGGAGGTGACGGAGATTCCGCAAGAGATCGGAGTGGAGATGAAGACCAGAGGACTCGGATCGCTTGGTATACATCTCTACTCTTTTCTATTTTGCTAGCTAGCTAGGTTAATGGCCCGATCCGGGTAAAAAGTCCGCGATGGTGCCGGTTACAAAGTTCGCAAAGTTTTTGTTTTCCGCGTTTCCGGCGTCGGATCGACGGCCGGGGCGCCCCCGTGGGCTTACAATGGTATCAGAGCCAGGCCATTAACCTACCCTAGCTTGCTCTAGCGCGTTTAGAACTCGATCGAACAAAAACCCGAAAACCGTATTTTTTGTGCACGTGTTCTCTGTTAAAATTTTTTGAGCTCCTAAAATTTTTCTGGTGATTTCAGAGACATGTACAACAAATTATAAGAATTCTGGGAAAATACGATCCACTGATTCCTCACTTCGACCGCGGAAGCGCGGCCAAACCCCTGGTTTGGCCGCGCTTGCGCGGCGGAAAAGAGGAATCGTGGCACCATATTTTCCCAGTAAGCTTATGAGTTGGAAATAGGGCTTTTGGGATATTTTCTTTGGGCCCAGATTTTCTATAAGTGCTACAGTACTGCTTGGGGCCCACTTTGATAAATTTGTTCGATCGGATATTTTAAACATGCTAGTTCACAGTATTTACTTTATATCTGCGACCGTGAATGTCATTCGATCGGTAAATCCCGTCTAACTGCTATAGCCCGGTTAGACGGATTTGCGAACGTGACTTTCACGTTGATGTTCTGTGATTGTACTGTGTTGTTGCGGATCGGTCGTGGGGGACAGCCTGGTTGCAGTGGTAGTACAGTTTTGTTTTCTATGTACATTTGATATTGCGGGGCGAGCGTCCGACATGTGGACTGCCGTCACTGCCTGTTTGTATTATTCTTTTGGGGCACGACCAGATTGCGGTCGATGTACCCGTTGTATGTATATTTTACTTTCTGTACTAGGATTACCCTGCGGAGGGGTGCACGGATAGCCGGGTTCTAGAGGGCAACAAGCCCGCATCTCATGGCATTGAGACGGAGGGGGCTTCACTCTAGGATTGGCGGGCTATTCGCCGCACTCGTAGGGGGTATAGGGTTGACCCAGGAGGGGTGCCCAAGTTACCGGATTCCGTGAAGTGCTGGGTGGTCCATTCACGGTGCTGAAGGAGGCTGCCTCGCTTCAGGGTTTGGCGGGTAACTTGCCGCGCCCGTAGGGGTCTAGGATTTCATTGCACAGGCTATCCACACGACCAGGGGAACGTCGGGTTTCAGTAGCGGCTCTGTGAAACCCGGGGATCCCAGATATCTGTATTGATCTGTGTTGCTATACATTTCTGTGTTGCATTTTATCACGCTTTGAGCGAAAATTATATATTGTATATATATATTAGTAGATGTTGTATATGTTTTTCATCCGCGCTAGTCCAGTCCCCGCTCTGTCGTTAGTTAGGTAACCTAACGGGTGATGACGGGACCCAGTGGCGAATACGGATGGCATATACGTACGTCAGTATATTTTCGTTCTTTGTGGTGTGATCAATTGATGGGACAGCATTGATTCGGATCAATGCAAGTTAAATAAACCTATTCTGATGTTGTTGGAACACTTTTTCAAAAAGCTGTTATTGCAAGGGCGTTCTCTTTTGTTTTGCACAGTGGTATTCAGTTGGAATATCCTGCTCCTCAGTCGACGAGGCAAGGGCCGAGATCCCTTCACCGGGAGTGACCCCTTGGACAAAATTTTGCGTCAGGGCAATAACTTCACTATAGCCGATTGCTTTTGCTTTGCATCGTGGTATTCATTTGGAATATCCTGCACCTCCTTCTACGGGGAAAGAGCCGAGATCCCTTCACCGGGAGTAACCTCTTTAGCAAAGGTTTTCGTCACTATATTTTTAAAAGCTATCAGTTCCTTCAACGATATCAAGTTCATTACGTTAAAGGTTTTCGCCAGAAACCATTCGTAGCCCTCCGTCATTTCATATGGATGGTCAATAGTATTCAAGCTGTGTATGTTGGCCAAAGTCAAGGCACAGTGTTCGGTAGCTGTTTGGTATTCATATGCAGCATAGATAGATGCGTTGGTTTGGGACAGTCGTACTGCCATTTTGGCCAAAGTCAAGGGTATGTACGGGTGGGTTCAAATTAACCAGGAAAATGACGGGTAGAACTTGACATGTGACTTATGATATGTTGGCCAAAGTCAAGGTCATAAGAGCATGGGGCAGAAATCCACATCGGGAGTTTCAAAAGTACTGAAACTTGCCAGATATGCACATACCTTCTGGAGTGTGATAACGTGAGCGGATTCCGTCACGTTGTCATGCGATGAGAGTTGGATCCCGATTCCCACTGATGAGTTGGTTTACTCCTCGGGTTATCCCGGCTAATTCTTCTCTCAGGTTTGGGGAAGAATTTGACGTTACAGTGGGAGGTTTCCAGATTAGATAAAGTGACAACCATTCTGGTCTAGGTTAGAGTGCACGCTGAGTGTTTCTTTTCTCTCTCTCTCTCTCTGGCAGCGACCATTGACCCGACCCTAGACTATGACTCAGTGACCAAGTTGACCGAACCTTCTTAACACTGGCTTTTGGATTATCAGAGTTGCAGACCTCTTTGCCACCCCTACTTTTACCCTTTTCTCCGGGACACCCCGTATTACTACGAACGTCCACTTCCATTGGACAAAACCATCGTATGGTTATATACGAACTCGAAGGACTTCGAGGATGGTTTCAGGTTCTGGAGAAAACGAATAGGACTATTCAGTTGTCTTTACCTTTTACCTTCTCTCAGGTTACGAGTACTCCTTGGTTTAGGAGATAGTACACCTATTATGCAAATTGGATAGTCTTCTTCCAAACCTTAGGCTGGTGCCGACCGGTAGGGAATGAAGAAAGCCAATTAGCCTAAACGGTGTACAGAAGGTATTAAGTTCAAACAAAGCAAGGGATTAGTTAGAGGGCAAAGTAAATTGCGACTGCTATTCACGACCAAACCATGTACTTCTTTGTCAATCCTAAATCACCTATGAATTAAGTTCATTCAGGTGTCTTTTATCTTCACCTTCTCTCGCGTTGCGAGTGCTCCTAGGATTAGGACAGTATACCCTTTATGCTTATTGGATAGTCTTCTTCCAAACCATAGGCTGGTGCCGAACGGTAGGGAAGGAAGAAAACCATTTGGCCTAAAGGGGTGTACAGAAGGTAATGACTAAAGACATATAAAGGGATTTGGAGAGATGGCAAAGAATTATACGGTTATAGTTGTGAATCTGGATGATGGAAGAGGCATTACTAGGAATACCAGGATACCCCATCGAAACATTTCAATGTTTCAGTTTCACTGTGTACTGTTAAAGGAAAACTGATTTCCCAATTAGACACTTGCTCCAGGGTATGTATCTACCAGGTTGGATTCTCACATCTGTATGGTTTTACAGATGATGAGTGGGAGTGAGTTATTGGGAATTAGGTGACCGTCCTCATAATATCAGGATTCGTTGTAATTGGTGATATTTGAGGAAGCCACCTGGGTTGTTTGCCGGTCGGCAAATATTTGGTTTTGAATGTCCGTTGTTGTGCACCAATTTCAAATTGATATATCTGTACGTCTATTTTTATAGAGTGAGACATATCTTTTTGAAATTATGTCTATGACATTTACCTATACCAGTGGATGGTTAGGTAAGGAGCATTGAACAGCGGTGTAATTCTTCTTAACCAAAAGTACAGTTTTCAACCTACGACACACAGTGAATGAGTCACCTGACTCAAGGGACTTATACAGAGTATTGTATATTGTCCAGTGTCCATTAGGACAGAGGGGTAGGTCCTCGTACTATATTCTGTTTACTTTTAACTTCTCTAGTTCTTAGACATGTGTTTCGTAGAAACACAGGGTCTAAGTTTTGAGGAGTTATAGGTATAAGAGTAAAGTAGAGAACCAAGTGTTGCAAGTATCGAGATTCTTCAAGGAGATCGAAGATATAAATACTTGTGAATAGTATTCAGTTGATAGTAATGATTAAGAGAACTAGTTTCTTTTTCAGGTTACTCATAATTGGAAGTACTCCTAAGTTGAGTAACGTTGATCGGCCTTTCTTCCATTTACTTGACATGCACTGGAGACAGCTGCATGATTTGAATCTGGTTCAATTAAATCAGTGCCTCTGTTTCTTGGATATAGAACAGTTCATATCTTGATATTGTTAAGATACGGGGAGTTGTCCGGCTTATGCTTAAAACCAGACTCTGGACAACTCAAGGCACGTTTCAGTAATGGCTGTTTGTGGGTTGACCCGGGCTATGACGAGGGTTGACTTTCTACCATCTGGAGGATCAATAGTGATATTGTTCTTGACTCGCCACAGTTTAATCAAAAATGGATTTTTTCAGAAAACAGTAGTGGGAGTATGGTAGAACTGGAAGTGATTCCAGAACCACAAACGATTACTGAAGATTTAATAAGAACCTAAAGATTCAATCTGGTTTGACATTCCATTGGCCACTCCGCAGATTTGATAGGTAACCTCAGGCACTCGAGAGGTACTTCGGTATGCTCAAGGACGGTGGCAGGGAGGTTCTTGTTTACCCAGACTTGCCATTGCTGTTGTTCCAGGCTGCGAGACCCGGCGGGAGGATGAGTATAGCGTCGTTCTAAACTGGCTTTAGAAGTGCACGTCTATATGACTCTGCCAGAGGGTTGTCGTAGTCAGTGGGAGCAGCGGAAGCATTGATGGACATCAGGCTTATGTCTATTTATAGACTAAAGCAGATATAACGGAGATAGATCATCTATTTCTGATGTGACAGTCATAGGTTTGACTTCATCAGAATAGGGGATGGATCTGTTAAGAAGGTAGTAGGGTGTGATGTCCTGGTATTTGATGACATACACAGAGTAGGAAGTGATATTCCTATACTACGATCGGTTGTACTGTGGTCGTCATACAGTAGTTTCTCCACATAGGATTTGGATATTATTTCAGACATTCTGGTTACTAGATCTATAGTTTTAGATCTAGATTTGGGTGGTTTCCCAATCTGGGTACTTTGACAGCATTCTATGAGTATTTAGAATGGACGACTCCTGGCACGGTAGTGTACCAGCAGGTAATGGAGTCACCCTCTCTAAAGGTGTCTTACAGACTAAAGGGGAGAGGGATACGCATGATTGACAGATCACTTGCTTAGGCAATTGAGTCAATCATGAGATGTCAAGTACCACACCAGATGTTGTTCTTGCAGTACGTGCAATAAGTTGATATTGATCCAATCCTGGAGAAACAGTCGGAAGCAGTTTTAGAACATAAGTTGATGTTCTAGGGAATTGATAACGGCAGCCTCCTTTACGAGACGGTTATCATTCCAGGCTTCCAAGGTGACCTGGATGGCAGAGTGGCTGTCAGAGTTATAGTTTTTCCTCTGACGAGGGGCAGTATTTTGGACAGGTGATCCAGGTGGATACTGAGGGAAGGCATGGCGCAGGATACTGATTAAGTTCAGTTGACGATACAGTCTATGAAGTTTGGATTTGGAGTTCATTTATGAGCTAGGTCCCATCAGACATCCAGACATTCTAAGACAGGTATTGCTCATTTCGGGAGATAGCTTTCTCCGCGAACTTGAGATATAGAGAGACATAGAAAGAAACACCAGAGCGGATCCACTCACTGAGGCTATTCCTCGAACGCAATAGTTTCGCAAACGAGCTTTGTGAGACTGACTAGTAGAGGAGTTGGGTGTTCGGTATCACACGGGCTGTGAGTATGCGACAACGCAATAATTAGCCTTGAGTGCAAGTGGGAGATTGTTGGAGATAGTGCCCTCAGAGTCAATTATTGGGTCACAGGCACGTGATTGCAATGATTGAGGGGAGGACCTATCCCGCTAGGACAGTCTTACTCGAGATGATAGTATGCTATCTGGTTTATCTTTATCATCGTGTACTGCTTTCGGTGACCTGACAAGTCGCTATTACACGTTGATAGAGCCCCTAGGATTCTTGCTTGACCACCAGCAGTATGAGGACGATCATATAAGTGGGAGCTGGGGGTCTACAAGCGCATCCTTAAAAGGTCCCTAGTCGTGTGAGATTCGAGACAGGGCATCGTTTCTCCAGAGTAGACTAGTGTATACAGTCGAGACCCCGACGAGGGGCGGTGGCCGGTCTCACAAGCCACTGGTGTCAGTTGGTTCACCTAAGATGTATACAGGTGCTCATTGGGTTATGAGTACACCGGACAGGACTCGCCGGGAACCTGCTAGTTGGGAATATACCAGATGTCAGATAGCAGTTTCCTGGTGACATGTGTACAGGTTAGTTCATCGACCTGAGACCGTCATTTGTCTCGTGTGAGTTCCCACTGTGCTTTGATTACTACCCTACCACGGCTCAAAGGAGTCGTGCAAACAGGTTTTAGTTGGGTACAGTCCCGAGCCACATGGAGGCAGTGAGCGGATCTGCAGGGGTTCGTCTCTCCCGGTATTGGGGGTGAGGTCGTGCTGTGTCTAGGAGAGCCAGAACATGAAAAGTCCTTGGCCAAGGCAGGAGATTTGCTGGTAGGTATTCCAGTAGTATCTCAGGGTGTTCTGGGCTACACTCCGACACGACTTGTACCGCTTTTGGGGGTCTGACTTTTACCAACCCCCTAGTCCCGCCATGCGATGCTCATAGACGAACGGACCGGACTGTACGGATATTGTCACTGACAGGCTCAGTAGGGTGTCAGGATGAGTTCGCTCATCGACGTCCCTTTTGGTCAATAGCAGGTGGCCCGTCACGTATGGCTAATACCTCTGACGTGCTAGTGGTTAAATCCACAGCCATAGTATTGACGAGTCTTTAGAGTCCACCACACAGACGGTTACTCAAGTTTCGGGCGAAACGCTGTAGAGGCCGTATGGAGATATGGCAGGGTTCGATCAGATACGTGCGGTATTGCACGGATCGTAATCAGACGGTTTTTACTAGCCGGCTTTGGCTTAAGCCGGATCCTAGTATCTAATAGTGTAGCTTTGTCTCTTTGCATTTGTGTTCAGTGGGAATACAAATGCCGGCATGTATTTGCAGTAGTGGGGTTTTCCTGTAATTTATTACGGGATCAGTTTTCTGAAGTTGCCAGTTTGTATTCCGTTCCGGCCGGTTTTCCTTCATTCCTTCTCGGTCGGACTTTCTTGTTGGAGGGTGTTAATTGCAAGTTTGCAATTAACATTTAGTGGAGGGTTTTCTTGCACTTGTGGATTATGATGAGACTTGCTTCATGATGATATTCTTTTCTTGTCCATTTGTTAGCTTTTCACTTGATGGTTTGTGAAAGGAAATGGTGGTGACCATTTTCTTTAAGATATTGTTTTTCCATTCTATTATTCTATACAAAAAGAGGTGCCATTTTTTTTCTCTCTCCAATCCCATTTTTTGAGAGGGAGGGCCGGCCACTATTCCAAGGGAGAAGAGGGGATTTCATTTTGCGTGAGGAAAAAGTTTCATATCATTTTTCATGCTACCAAAATTCCAAAGCACATTTTCTTTAGTTGCTTTCTTCTCCTCCTCCCATTCTTTCATCAAGGTAACTTCAAGAACCCCAAGAGACATGCCTTCTACACTATTTCTATAGCAAGCCTTGGACGCGTCGGCTAGCCAACTTCGCGCCCGAGTTGCCTCGGTCAAGAGGCGGGAGCCCGTAAAAGATTCCGGCTACGTGGTGCCCCTTTCCGACGAGCGAGGAGGTGACGGAGATTCCGCAAGAGATCGGAGTGGAGATGAAGACCGGAGGACTCGGATCGCTTGGTATACATCTCTACTCTTTTCTATTTTGCTAGCTAGCTAGGTTAATGGCCCGATCCGGGTAAAAAGTCCGCGGTGGTGCCGGTTACAAAGTTCGCAAAGTTTTTGTTTTCCCCGTTTCCGGCATCGGATCGACGGCCGGGGCGCCCCCGCGGGCTTACAATATATATGTCCAAGAATCCACATGTATACATATACAATAATGGCCTCTAGAGCATACATATCCAACAATACGACTGTGGTTCCTTCACTGAAGCTATAGCCCCATTGTTAACTAATACAAAGGTATTGGATTAACAATGGACGAAACCACCTCAAGTTCAGTAATGAATTTCTTCGTCTAGACAGGTTCTTTTGCGACATCGTTGGCAGCAATGTATTCAGCCGCCATCATCGAGTCTGCGACGATTTCCTATTTGGAGCTCTTCCAACAGACCGCCCCTTCGTTGAGCGTAAACACAAAGCCCAAGATAGACTTGATGTCATACTTGTCACTCTGGAAGCTTGAGTCGATAAAAGGACTCAACCTGGAGGTCTCCATTACCCTAAACCAAGAACATCTCCTTAGTCCTTCTCAGGTACTTAAGAATGTTCTTCAAAGCTGTCCAATGATTCTCACTTGGGTTTGACTGATACCGGCTCACCACGCTAAGTGCGTAAGCTACATCCGATTCGGTACATAGCATCGCATACATTATAGATCCTACCGCCGAAGCGTAGAGTATATTGTTCATGCAAGCCCTCTCTTCATCAGTCTTGGGGGACATCTCTTTGGAGAGCTTGATTCCATGCAATACCGGTATATTACCGTGCTTGGAATCTTCCATACTAAATCTCTTTAGTATGGACTCTATGTACCCGGACAGTGAAATCCCCAACAATATCTTGGATCTATCTCTGTAGATCTTAATTCCCAGAATGTAGGAGCTATCACCCAGGTCCTTCATGGAGAACTTTTGTGATAAGAATAACTTGACCGATTGTAGCATAGGAATGTCATTTCCTATCAAGAGAATCATCCATGTACAAGACGAGAAATAAAATGGTTCTCCCTACAATCTTCTTGTAGAGGCTTATCTCATTTTTTATAAAGTCAAATTCCTTGACTGTCTCATCAAAACAGATGTTCCAGCTCCGCGATACTTGCTTTAATCTATAAATGAATTTAAGCAACTTGCACTCCTTCCCACTGCTCCCACTGTCTACGAATCTCTCTAGCTAATCCATATAAATGCACTCTTCTAAACATCCATTTAGAAAAGCCATTTTAACGTTCATCTACTAGATATCATAGTCATGGTAGGCAGCAAAGACAAGTAAGATCCGAATGGATTTTAGAATAGCCACTGGAGAAAAGGTTTCGTCATAGTCCACTCCTGGTCTTAGATGAAAACCTTTTGCAATAAGTCTAGCGTTACAGGTTTCCACTTGTCAATCTGCACCAATCTTCTTTTTGAAGATTCACTTGCATCCAACGGGTTTTACCCCAGGATGTGCAACATCCAAAGTCCAAACTTTGTTGGCGTACATGGACTCCATTTCTGATTTCATAATATCAAGCCATTTTACAGAGTCCTAACTGCTAATGGCCTGCTCGAAACTATTAGGATCATCTTCTTCAAAGATGCAATCTTCTCGATCCCCATTTATGGGAAAACCGTAGTATCTCTCGGGAAGATGAGAAATCCTACTTGATATTCGGAGTGGCTGAGATTCATCGGGGATTATTGAAACCACTGGTTCCACCAAATCTTCAATTTCAGTTTTTGGTTCCAAAATTTCTTCTAGTTCTACTGTGCTCTCACTAATTTCTTTTACAAGAAATTCCATTTCTAAGCAAACGGCGTGCCGAGCAACAAACACCTTCTGTTCCTCATTGTAGTAGAATAGATATCCATAACCATTTCTTAGATATCCCACAGACTTACATAGAACTGACCGTGCCTCTAGTTTATCCGGATTATGCTTTTTAACGTAAGCCGGAAAACCATATATCTAAATTCTTTTATGATATGGTCTCTTTCCATTCTACATTTCGAATGGTGTTTTTGGCACTGATTTGGATGGAACATGATTCAACAGATATGCCATTGTCTGAAGCGCATATCCCCGGAATGAAAGAGGCAGATCAGCACTACTCATCATGGAGCGAACCATGTTCAAAAAGGTATGGTTCCTCCGCTCTAATACACCATTGTGCTGTGGTGTGTACGGAGGAGTAAGCTGAGAGAGAATTCCATTCTCTTTCAGGTATTCTAGGATTTCCGTGCTTAAGTATTCCCCTCCTCTATCAGATCCGAAGATCTTGATACTTTTGCCAGTCCGGCTCTTTACTTCGTTCTTATATTCTTTGAATTTCTCAAAATTTTCAGATTTTTGTCTCGAAAGATACACATATCCTAACCTAGAGAGATCGCTAGTGAATGTAATGAAGTACGAGAACCCACCCCTGGCATATATAGATATCAGACCACATACATCACTGTGTATGAGTCTCAAGAGCTCTGTAGCTCTTTCTCCGTATCCGGTGAACGGAGTTTTGGTAATCATACCTTTGAGACAAGACTGACAAGTTCCATAGGATGAAAATTCGAACGGATTCAGATATCCATTCTTAAGCAACTTACTTAGTCTTTTCTCACCCATATGACCAAGTCTACAATGCCACAAGTAGCTTTGGTTCATATCTGAACTCTTCCGTGTATTTTGTATATTGAAGACTGTGTTTTAATTAAGAACATAGATACCATTACAAAGTGTACCTTTTGCAACCAATACCTGATTAATATAAATGTTGATGATATTTCTATCTAGAACAAAGTTGTATCCATCTGTATCAAGTAAAAAACTGATATGATATTGCAGAGCATGGAAGGCACATAGTAACAATTATTCTAAATCATAGTATTGCCGCTTGGGAATACTTGGTGATATTCACCGACGGCAGCAATATCAACTTGTGCTCTGTTCCTTACTCTGAGGGACATATCACCAAGTCCAACCATTCTACTTTTTCTCAGTCTTTACAATAAATTACAAATATGAGATCCTGATCTGGTATCGAGTACCCAGGAGCTAGCGTTGACCAAAAAACAGTTTTAAATAACAAATACACCCGAAGAAGAAGCATTAGAATTCTTCTCCTTCAATAGGGTCATCTGGAATTCCTTACAGTCCTTTTTCCCTTGCCCATACTCGTGATGATTGTCACAAGCTAGAGTCCAACCGACGTTTCCCAGCCCAGTGTAATAAGCTGGTTCGGTAAAGTCAATCATTTTATTATCTTGATTAGGGCGTGACATGATTTCTACCCGGTGAGAGAGAAAAGAAACACTCAGCATGCGCTTTTGCAAGATTAGATTGGTTATTAGTTTAACTAGTCATGTTGGCTCCTACTGTTTCCTTGAATTCTCCTCCAAACCTCAAAAGGAGAATTAGTCGGGATCATTCACACCTTACAAGTTCGCTAACCGTTCAGCTAAGTGATTGTTGGTACTCCAAGGGGAGGTTCCCAATACTCTTGCACGGACCCAATTAAAATAAATCTCATTTCCACAGAGGCATAGCCCCGTTAACATTTTTCTAGACACCTAATAGTTTAGCTAATTGTGAAGCGAAAAATATTGTTTGGATCAAATTCTTGGGTTTGCGCATCCGGTGCCCGCAAAAAGTTTTTGTTTTCGCTTCCACCTCGGCAGCGGCCTCCGCGGCACGGGTGCCGGATCAAAACATTGACTTGAGACTTATGATATGTTGACCTCTGTCAAGGTCATAAGCCACTTGGGGAAATATTGGGATCCGGCGCCAGGGCCGCGGAGGCCACAGCCGAGGCGGAAGTGAAAACAAAATCATTTTGCGGGCACCGGACGCGCAAACCCAAGAATTCGATCCAAACACCCTAAACTAGAAAACTAAAAGATGCAAGGTTGAGAAATATAGCCTTTGTCGTGTGTCGACCCAATTATGGAAGACCCCTCCAAGATCGTAGCCGTCAGGATCCTGCTTAAGAATTGACCACTTTTACCGAAGACGATCCACCCGAGGGAACGTAGAGGAGACTCAAACCGACGATCCAAAGTCGCTAGGTTTGGATGGCCGGTGATGTAAGAATACTCCACTAAATTTTTCTCTCCAGGATCTTGCTCAAACATGAGAGCAAGAAGATGGAGAAGATGAAGCATGAACTATGAGCCATGGAGCTCAACTCAAGAGGAAGCAAAAGAATCATCCAAATCTCTAGTAAAGAGGAATGGCTACCATAAAATGAACCATGCACCAAATAGTGCAACTAAATGAAAAATACATTTTCAAAAACCAAGCCATGCCGTTCTACTATGTAGCACCCAAGCTTCATTGTATCCAACTTGCCACCATATTTTCCTTTTAATTTTCTAAATAGAAAATTAAATATGAGGTGTCCTTCTAGATGCATTGCCGTAAAAATACGGAATACTTCACCTGGTATATGTATCGCTACATATACGCATATCTGTATAAAAATACGGATAGTACCAAAGAGAGAAAATAAATAGTGAACAATAATATATGTATCGAAATACATATATAAATTATTAAATCAAAACCTGATTTAATAATCCGTCTTAATCCTAAACCGGCTAGTATTATCAAACGTCCGATTAAAGTCCGTGTATCGCGTATACGTATTTAATCGGACCCCCTGCACGTACCACCGTACGGCTCCTACATCAGTCGCCTGAACCGAGAAAACTTTCTGTATGGGACTCTAAAGACTCGACAATACGCTGGCAGTAGGTTTAACCACAAGCATGTCAGCGAAACTAGCTGTACGTAACGGCTACCCAGGTAGTTGTCGAAAAGGGGTCGACAATCATGTTCGTCCTTACCCTACTGAGCCTGAATATGACAATCTTCGTCCAGTCCGGTCTCTTCGTCAAAGAGTATCGCATATCAGGTCTAGGGGGTGGATAACTTTAGACCCCTATTAACCCGATAAGTTGTGTTTGAGTCAAGCTCATTATCAACTGAGATACTGCTGATCAACTATCAATAAATCTCCCCTACCGTGGTTACGAATTTCTGGTGATAGCCAACCGAACACAGCGTGGTATCGACTCTCAATACCAGAAGAGACGAATCCCTGACAGTCGACCACTGCCTCTATGTGGCTCGGAACTGTAGCCAACTAAAACCTGTTTGCACGACTCCTTTGAGCCATGGTTGGGTAGTAATCAAAGTATAGTGGGAACTCATACGAGGCAAATGATGACTTCAGGTCAAAGGACTTAGCTGTACTCATGCCACCAAAGAATTTCCATCTGACGATAGGTATAATACCATATAGAAGTTCTCGGCGAGTCCGTCCAGTGTACTCACATCCAATGAGCACCTGTATACTATCATAGGTGACACAACATCAATAGCTTGTGAGACCGGCCATCGCCCCTCGTTGGGGTCTCGAAACATATACACTAATCTACTCCGGAATATCGATGCCAGTCTCGATACTCCCATGTCTAGGGATATTTAAGGTTGTTCATATAGGCTACCCAGCTCTCACGTATATGATCGCCATCATAATACTGGTAGTCAAGCAAGAATCCTATGGGCTTCATCTTTATGTATTAGCGACACGCAAGAACAAGTAAAACTTGTACTCATCAATGATAAAGACAAACCAGATAGCATAATATCATTTCGAGTAAGATTGTTCTACCTGTATAGGTCCTCTCTCAACTGTCATAATCGCGTGCCTGCAATTACAATAATTGCCTTGAAGGCACTATATCCAAAAATCTCCCAATTGCACTTGAGGCTAATTATTGCGGTATCGCATACCCACATCCCATGTGCTATCGAATACCCAACTTCTCTACTAATCAGTTTCTCAAATCTCGTTTGAAGAATATTCGTGTTCGAGAAATAGCCTCAGTGAGTGGATCCACTATAATGTTTCAATTTCATCACTTTATATCTCAACTTTGCAGAGATCAACAATCTCCCAAACTGAGCGATACCCCGCCTTAAGAATTTGTCTGGATACCTAATGGGACCATGTTCATCAATGAAAAACTCCTATCCAACAAACTTCTTGGGCTGTATCCTCTGTTGAGTTATAACCGGCATCCTGCACCATGATTAGCTCAGTATATCTACTGGAACACTATCCAATACACTAATCCTCAGAAGAGGCTAAACTCATAACTCTGACAGCATCTCTGTTATCCAGGTCACCTTGGAATCCTAAACTGATAAACGCTTCTCTAGAGGAGGTTGTCGTTATCCTATACCAAAAACATCCTCTTATGTTCTTTACTGCTTCCTTTTGTTTCTCGAGGATTGGATTAATATATGTTTGTTGCATCTAGTGCAAATGCAATATCTGGTGTTGTACAAGACTTTGCTTGATTGTCTCAATTGCCTAAGCAAATGATATGTAATTCATGCATGCCCTCTGTCTTCATCAGTCAAAAAAAGACATCCTTTTAGAGAGGGTGACTCCATCACCTGCGGGTACTCCACTACGCCAGGAGTCGTCCATTCTAAATTACTTTTAGAATATTTTTTAAGTACCCGATTTAGGAAACTTCCTAAATCTAGATCTCAAACCATAGATCTAGTCACCAGAAATCCTGATATACTATCCATATCCAACGTGGAGAAAACACTGTGTGACAACCAAAATCTGACCGATTGTAGTATAGGAACATCACTTTCTTTCTGGAGTATGTCATTCAAATCCCGTACAGTACTCCCCTACATCCTTCTTACTAGGTTTATCTTTTGTTTTAATGAAGTCAATTACCTTGACTGTTACATCAAAACAGATGATCTATCTCCGCTATCCATGCTTCAGTATATGAATAGACATAAGCAACTTGCACACCTTCCGCTGCTCCCATTGACTACGATAACCCTCTGGCAGAGTCATATACACGTGCACTTCCAAAATCCTATTTGGAAAGACGTTATAGTCATCTACCTGCCAGATATCATTGCCATGAACTGCATCAGTGCTAACACATATCCATATGGACTTCAGCATGTATATTGAAGTAAAAGGCACATCACAATCCACAATGGGTATTAGATGAAAACTCATTACAACAAGTCTAGCTTATTAGGTTATCACCTTTCCACCTGCACAGATCTCGAAAGTTCTTCTTGCTCACTATGGGTTTTATCCCATCAGGAGTACCCAGCAAAGTCCAAAACTCATGATTTGCTGAATTGCGTGGAGTCCTTCTTAGATACGAAGCATCTGGTCACCTGGAAGTTACCACTTCCTCTGACCTACTGATAACTAGTAGGGCCATCATTACCATGACGATGGCCTCCCTATCACCGTCTACAAGAAAACCGAAGTGTCTCTCGGGTGTCTGAGGTCAGCTACTAAAATCTGCAGAGTGGCTAATGGGTTTTCAAGTCCAATTGAATTCTTAGGTTCTACCAAATTTTCCGTAACCATTTGTGATTCTAGAATCACTTCCAATTCTACCATACTCATACTAGTTTCAAAAAGATCCTTTTATAAAAAGGTGGCGAGTCAAGAACAATGTTACTATTGATCATGAAAATTGTAGAAACAAAATCCCGGCGAATGCTCGGGATAATCCACAAACCGCCATTACCGAAAGGTGCCTCGAGTCTGTCCAGATTCCGCTTTTAAACCAGATAACTCCATATCTTAACAACCATAAAATATGCAACCATTCTATATTCATATAGAATCAAGGCATTAATTTATATTAAACCAGATTCAAAAGTCATGCAGCTGTTTCTAGTGCATATCATCAATGGATAAAGGCCAATACAGTATTACTTATCATGAAGCACGTCCACTGATGTGTAACCTGTAAGAGAATCAAGTTCTCGATATTATTATGATGGAATACCTAGCATAAGTATCTACATCGTGGATCAACTCAAAGAATCCTGATACTTTAAATGTGTGTTTCTCTACTTTATTCTTATACCTACAAACTTCTTAAAATCTTTGACTTTGCAATACTACGAATGCATGTCTAAAACCAGAGAACTCATATGTAATCCTGAATGAAGTAAGAGTACCAATCCCTTGTCCTGAAGGACACTGAACAAAATACACTTTCATGTATAATTCCTAAGAGTATACCAACTCAAATTCTGTGTTTTGTAAATTGAAAATTATATCTTGGTTAAGAATGTCTTACACCATTATTCAATGTACCTTACCTTATCCTAAACTGAAAAAGGTAAATGTTTACAAAACAATTTTCAAAATGTATATCTCACTTTATAAAAATAAAGGTACAAATATTTCATTTTAAAATTTGATGCATAACAACTGTTATTCGATACCAAATATTTACCGTCAGGCAAAAACCAGGCGATTTAATCCAGTATCATCAATTGCAACTAATTCCGATATTGAGGATCAAATTTCCCATTTCCCAATATTCTGCTCCTACTCATCATCTGTAACACCGTACAGATGTGAGATCCAAAACTAGTAAATACATACCCTGGAGTCAGAATTGATTGGGAAAACAGTTCTCTATTACACATACACGGAAAAACTGAAACATGAAAATGTTTCATAGGGGATGGTCAGGTATTCCTAGTAATGCCTTTTCCATTATACAGATTCATGTCATCAGTCGCAATTTCCTTTTCCCTCATTTCAATCCCTATATATGTCTCTAATTCTTATCTTCTGCACACCGTTCATGAGCTAACTGGTTTTCTTCCACCCTTACCTTTCGGCACCAGCTTAAACTTTGGAAGAAGACTATCCAATAAGCGTAATAGGTGTACTCTCCTAATCAAAGAGCTCTCACAACCTGAGAGAGAGTAAAGCGAAGAGATAACCGAAGAATCCTATTCATACTACTACAATATGGGTTTCCCCTATAGCTACAGGAATCCGTAGGGGCAACTTTTTAATGCCGCTATGGAATAATCCGTAGGTCCACATGCTTGTCCCTACGGTGCTCTACGTTTTAATTTAAAAATATTTAATCGTAATTTGTTGTTTGGCCCTACAGAGCCGCAAACAAAGGACCTGCGGTGAAGTCCGTAGGGGCATTTATATCAGTTAATAATAAAAAAAAGCACAGAAAAGCCCTCACCGTTCCCAAAAATTCTCTCTCTCATTCTCTCGCACCTCGATCAATCGTTCCAGCGCCTTAATCCCGCGCCTCATCGCCACCGCCCTCCGCTCTCGGCCTGCCACCGCCCTCGATCGTAGGTCATAACTTCCTTGTCGACTTCCTCATCGCCATCACGCTTGACTCATCGCCGATTGCGTCGTCGACTACCGGTCTGCTCCGTCGTCTCCTCCACCGCCCGCTACAGGTTAGTAAATCTGCAATTTATACTTCTAATTTAATGCTTTTATTTATAATTTTAATGATGTTAGGGCTAGGGTTCAAGCTTCAGGGTTCGGGTAGGAGTGATGGTTAGGGTTAGGCATCGGGTCAGTTTAGGTTAGAGTTAAGGTTAGTGTATGGTTCGGTTGGGGTTGGGGTTAGGGTTAGGGTTCAGTTGGGGTTGGGGTTAGGGTTAGGGTTAGGGTTCGGTTGGGATTGGGGTTGGGGTTGGGGTTCGGTTGTGGTTGGGGTTGGGGTTGGGGTTCGGTTGGGGTTAGGGTTGGGGTTAAGGTTAGGGTTAGGGTTTGGTTAGGGTTGGTGTTAGGGTTAAGATTAATTAGTTGGGCTTAGGGTTAGGGTAATTAGGGTTAGGGTTGGGTTAGGGTTAGGGTTGGGTTCAGGGTTAGGTTTAGAGGCTTTGGTTAATGTGTGTTAATTAGAGGGTAGGGTTAATTTGGGTTAAGTAGTGATAATTTGAAAGGGTTAGGGTGTTGATTAGGGTTAATTAGGTTAATTTGGGTAAATTTGGTTTAGTTTGGGTTGATTAGGGTTAATTAGGTTAATTTTGGTAAATTTGGTTAAGTTTGGATTAATTAGGGATAATTTGTGTTAGGGTAACAATTATGGTTAATTTTGGTTAATTAGGTTAATTTAGGTTATTTAGATTTATGGTGCACTAGTTTATTTAGTAAGATACTTAATGATAACGTAAACGTAAAATTTTACCGTAAACGCAAGAAAAATTTACCCTGAACTTGAAATTTCGAACCCTTAATAACGAAATGTAAACGTAAAACCTATTCATGTTAAATGTTCAAGTTAAAACCAATATATGATACTCGATGATAATATGAAATTTTCATATTCTCATCGATACTCATATATGAAACTCAAAGCGCCACTTAGTCCCCGTCTATCGGTTAACATACACTCGATGTTCGTCATGACATAGAACTATACGAAGGTTGTTAAATATCGGACGGTATAGCTCGGTACTAACAACCGCCATGAAGTCTATGTGACGAGAAGATTCAATCGTATGATAACCGATAGATTTGTCCCGTGTGGACAAGTTAGGAATGTATAAAGCCTACCACCGCACCTGCGGGTATGTTTATATATCCTATAGTGTATACAAGTTGATTTAGAATGTTATATTATTGATGTACGCATTCTTTTTGCAATTACTTATATAGTCAATGTTTGATTGTCTAATTATAGGTGATGCGTCCACGTCTGGTGCAGGGGCCACTCCTGTCACTTCCATACCCTCCGCTTAGTCTGTAGGTTTGTATGAATAAATATAAAATATTTATTCATTTTACATATCCTTTAGGAATAAACATGAATTTCATGTAATTTTATCGATGTTTATTTTCTAGTTGGAGATGCGTCCACGTCCGGGTCACCGGTTGTTCCTCACCGGAGGAACTATCGTCCCGCTCGTGCTGCTGCCCGGGCCCAGGCTCGTGCTTTTGTCGCTAGATGTATATATCACACTTCAATTTCCGTAAAACCATGATTTCTTAATACCACTTTGTCTTAATATTGATTGTCTTAATATTTCTTGTAGACACAGGGCATCCCTATCCCTATAGGGGGACTCGAGGACCGAATCAGTCTCACAGGCTGAGGCCGACAGAGCTAGAGGGAAGCAGCTTTCCACCTCTTCTTTACCCCTGATTATCGATATACTAGCGATTATGCTGAGAGGTTCGGCCGGTATATAGGGGACGAGAGCTGCCTCGTGAAGAACTATCCACTTCACGTTGAGTGGGGCGACCAGCACCGGCGCTCATTCGCCATCTTGTGGGATCTGGCTCGGGTATTAATATATATTTTCATTTGATTTATCCAATATATTTATTATTAACACTTGAAATTTAATAACATTATTTTTTTTGTATTTTTAGTTGGATTACTATTTTCAGCCTGTACCCTATCCTGATCATCCTAGGAGGGTGCTCGATCTTCACGCTCTATACCATGACCTGATGAAGAACATGCAATCGAAGGTCCGATACAATAGGAATGAGCTAAAGATCGACTGCTATTCCCTGTGGATGGCGACCCTCGAGGCAGAGAGAGCGGCCCTCCTACATACTCCGGCCTTAGCGAGAGTCGTCGTAGATACGTGGCCTCTATTGTGCCAATATTTTGACTCTCAGCGCAAATAGGTTTGTATTTTAAATGTAATTCATTGTTTAGTATATAATTTATTTTTTTGTGTTGCTTAATTAGAAAACTAAATTTGAATGTGTTGTGCAGAAACAGGCCAATCAAAATAAAGAGAATAGGACGTCGGTGAAGAGGGGTCGCCCTACTTATACAGGTGGCTCGAGGAATATTACTCGTGCCATGGAGTTATCGGTAAATTACAATAGACCTACTGTGATATAATGTAATATTAAGAGTTATTTTCTAATATATGTAAATGTTTGGAGAATTCCAGAGAGCTCAGACCCTGGCGTAGGGTGGTACACCGAGCGTGCTGTCCGCTTATCTTTCCATCCACGGCACCTCGATAGATCCTGCCATGGGCTAGCTTCGATACCCCGACACCGCTACCCAGGAGTATTGCGTAAGTGTTAATATTTATTCAACCCCTATTTAAAATTTTTTTTTTGAAAGGTTCAAATTTAAATGATATACTTATATTTTACTGGTTAATGTGGGTGTAGGAGCGGGTGGTTGAACGGGTGGTTGAGCAAGCGGAGTCATTGGCGATCGATTTTACTGGACAGAACGATTCGATGCTGCTGACCCCAGTCCTAGATGCCGCACACGGAGGGCACCACGGAGGTTGGGAGAGAGGCTGGGGACTTGGTCCTAGCAGGGCCTATATTGTTGGAGATAGTGCCCTCAAATTCAATTATTAGATCGCAGGTACGTGATTGCAATGATTGAGGCATGACCTATACCGATATGACAGTCTTGTTCGAGATGGTAGTATGTCATCTGGTTTGTCTTTATCATCGTATACATGCTTTAGTTCACTATTGCATGATGATAGAGCCCATAGGATTCTTGCTTGACTACCAGCAGTATGATGGCGATCATATACGTGGCAGCTGGGGTCTGTAAGCACATCCTTAAAGTGTCCCTAGTCGTGGGAGTTTCGAGACAGGGCATCGATACTCCAGAGTAGACTAGTGTATACAGTCGAGACCCCGACGAGGGGCGGTGGCCTGTCTCACAAGCCACTGGTGTCAGTTGGATCACTTAAGATGTATACAGGTGCTCATTGGGTTATGAGTACACCGGACAGGACTCGCCGGGAACATGCTGGTTGGTATTATACATATTGTCAGATAGCAGTTCCCTGGTGACATGTGTACAGGTTAGTTCATCGACCTGAGATCGTCATTTGTCTCGTGTGAGTTCCTACTGTGCTTAGATTACTACCCTACTACGCTCAAAGGAGTTGTGCAAACAGGTTTTAGTTGGGTACAGTCCCGAGCCACATGGAGGAAAGTGAGCGGATCAGCAGGGGATTCATCTCTCCCGGTATTGGGGGTGAGATCGCGCTGTGTCTAGGAGAGCCATTACTCAAAGCCCTCGGCCGAGGCAGGAGATTTACTGGTAGGTACTCCAGTAGTATCTCAGGGTGTTCTGGGCCACTCTCTGACACGACTTATACTGCTATTGTGGGTCTGACGTTACCAGCCCCCTAGGCAGATATGCGATACTCATAGACGAACGGACCGGACTGTATGTATATTGTCACTGTTAGGCTTAGTAGGGTTTATGGATGAGTTCGCTCGTCAGCTTCCCTTCCAACCAATACATAGGCAACCGTTACGTACAGCTTGTACCTCTGACGTGCTAGAGGTTATACCCAGTGCCAGTGTGTTGATGAGTCATTAGAGTCCCCCACAGACACTTTCCCAAGTTCGGGCGAAACGTTGTAGAGGCCGTATGGTTTTATGGCAAAGTTCGAAAAATGCACGTGCGTTTTCGCACGTGTCATTTTTCGGGCACATAATACTGGTCGGCTTTGGTTTAAGACGGATCCGAGTATTATACTGGGTAGATATAATATCTTTGTCTTAGATGTATTTGTATTCGGTCGTAATACAAATGCGGGTATGTTTATACTGATACGGGGTTATCCTCAAATTCGTTTTAGGATCACTTTTGGAAGTTGCCAGTTTCCAGTTTCCTGTTTCCTATCGGCCGTATTTGACATTCGGTTAAATGCGGATTTATCTTTTTTTCAATGGGTAAGTCATGAGGGTGAGACATGTGTGAGGAAGCTTCTTGATTGATGACTATATTTGTGACTTACATGATTGATTTAATTGATTGGATGACTAAGCTTAATGAGTTATTCTTTACATTAATGAGTTTTGTTATGCCTTGATATTTTCTTCTTGATCTTTTGCCTTGTGGTCACTCTCCCCTCTCCTACACTCACCCCCTCCTTGATAAATAGTGGCTGGCCATTCCTTGTAGGGATTATGGTTGTGATTGAAAAAAAAAGGTATAAGTTTTGGGTGCATAGAAATTAGATATGATTCATTTCTCATTTCCATTCGATCCAAAAGGCAACTTAATTAACCGTTCGTCCATGGCTTTGGACGTAACGAGACAAAGTGTTCTACTCATTCTCTAAATCAATCTTGGTCATTTCTTTTAGCAAACTTGATGATCGCGTTGCCTCGGTTCAGAGGCGGGAGCCCGTTTAAAGATCCGTCGACGTGGTGCCAACTGGACGAGAAGTTTGGAGATTCAGGAGATCGGTGCAGCCGCAAAAAAGCGTGGGATGTTGTTTGAAGACTGAAGGACTCGGATCGTTCGGTATAACATTTCTACCCACTTTGTAGTTTGTTAGTTTAGCTTTAATGGCAGATTCGGGTTATAGTACGCGATAGCGCTAGTTGTAAAAAGGTTTTGTTCCGTATTTGGCGTCTGTTAGACGGCCGGGGCGCTACCGTGGACTTACAGTGGTATCAAAGCCTCACCATTAAGCTATACTAATTTGTGCTAATACGTTTAAAAGATCGATCGAACGGAATTTCCGAAATCGCCATTTTATGCACACTGAGTTTCTGTCGATTTTTCAAAGGGCCTAAACATAATTTTGAATATCACAGAAAAGCGTGCAGGGTTTTCTAAGCGCACTGGAAAAATTTGGGCACGTGATCCCACAAGACCACCGCGGATCCGCGGTCAAACCTAGGGTTTGACCGCGGAACCGCGGCGCTTTAGTGGGAACAGTGCACCAACTTTTTCCAGAAAGCTTCTTTGTGGAAATTGTGGGTTTTGGAATAGTTCGTTTGGGCCCAGATTTTGTTACTGTACAGCAGATGTACGTGGGGACCACTTCGGGAAATTTTGTCGATCGAAATTTTAAATTTGTTAGTATGCAGTATTTACATTATATCTCCGACTGGTAATATCATTTGATCGGTAAACCGCGACTGATTGCTATAGTTCTTTTAGACGGGTTTGCGAACGTGATATTCACGTTGATGTTCTTTGTTGTGCTGTGATGTTGTGGATATGTTGTGGTGGATAGCAGTGTGTAATGTTAGTGCAGTTTGGATTTATTTGTACATTTGATATTGCGGGGCGAGCGTCCAACATGTGGACTGCTGTTACTGCCTGTTGTATAATATTCTTTTGGGGCACGACCGGGTTGAGGTCGATGTACCCGTTGTATATATTTTTCATTTCTGTACTAGGTTTATCCCGCGAAGGAGTGCACGGATAGCCGGGTTCTGGAGGGCAACGGGTCCGTATCTCATGGCTTTGAGAGGCAAAGGGACCTCACTCTAGAATTGGCAGACTATTCACCGCACTCGTAGGGGGTACAGGTTGACCCAAGAAGGGGTGCTCAATTTACCGGATTCCGTGAAGTATCGGGTGTTCCATTCACTATGTTGTGGGGGACTACCTCGCTTTAGGTTTTGGCGGGTAACTTGCCTCACACGTAGGGGTCTAGGTTTCATTGCACAGGCTATCCAGACGACCAAGGGAACGTCGGGTTTCAGCAGCGGCTCTGTGAAACTCGGGGATCCCTGATTATCTGTATTGTTCTGTGATGCTTATTACTTTTCTGTAATGTTGCATATTATCACGCCTGGAGCGATTATTGTATATTGGTATATATACTATTAGATGTTGTATATTTTTTACACCCGCGCTTGTCCAGCCCCGCTCTGTCGTTAGTTAAGTAACCTAATGGGTGATGACGGGGCCCAGTGGCGAATGCGGATGGCATATACGTACATTTTATTTTCGTTCTTTTCTGGTGTGATTGATTGATGGGACTGCATTGATTCTTATCAATCCAAGGATAAAACAAACCTATATTTGATGTTGTTGGAACAAATTTTAAAAGGTGTTATTATAAAGATGTTTACTTTTATTTTGCATAGCGATATTCAGTTGGAATATCCTGCACCTCATTCGACGAGGCAAGGGGTTATATCCCTTCACCGGAAGAGATCCCTTGGGCAGAAATTTACGTCAGGGTAATAACTTCACTATAGTCGATTACAAGTTGCTTTGCATAGTGATATTCGGTTGGAATATCCTGCACCTCATTCCACGAGGAAAGAGCCGAGATCCCTTCACCGGGAGTGACCTCTTTAGCAAAAGGTTTTCGTCACTATATCTTTATAAAAAGCTATCAGGTTCCTTCAACGAGATCAAGTTCATTACGTTAAAGGTTTTTCGCCAAAAACCAGCCGTAGCCCTCCGTCATTTCTTATGGATAGTCAGTAGTATTCAAGCTATGTTTGTTGGCCAAAGTTAAGGCATAGTGTTTGGTAGTTGTTGAATATTCATCTATTGCATAGATAGATGCGTTGGTTTGGAAAAGTCGTTCTGCCTTGTTAGCCAAAGTCAAGGGCATGTGCGGGTGGGTTCAAATTAACTTGGATAATGACAGGTAGAACTTAACATATGACTTATGAATTGTTGGCCAAAGTCAAGGTCATAAGAGCATGAGGCAAAAATCACATCGGGAGTTTGAAACATACAGGAAACTTTCCAGGCATGCGCATACCTTCTTGAGTGTGATAACTTGAATGGCTTTCATCAAGTTATCATGCGATGATAGTTGGATCCCGATTCTTACTGATGAGTTGGTTTACTCTTCGGATGATCCCGACTGATTCTTCTTTAAGGTTTGGAGGAGAATTTGAGATTACAGTGGGAGGATTCCTGATTAGATAAAATGATAACCATTCTGATCTAAGTTAGAGTGCACGCAGAGTGTTTCTTTTCTCTCTCTCTTAGGCAGCGACCTTTGACCGACCCTAAACTATGACTCAGTGACCAAGTTGACCGAACCTTCTTAAAATACTGGCTTTTGGATTATCCTAGTTGCATAAGTCATTACCGCTCTTTCTTTTACCCTTTGTATTTCTCAGAACACCCCGTATTACTACGGACATCCACTTCCATTGGATAGATCTATCGTATGGTTATATACGAACTCAAAGGTACTACTTCGTGGATGGATCCAGGTTCAGGAGAAATAGAATTGGTTTATTCAGTTGTCTTTTATTATCACCTTCTCTCAGGTTGCGAGGGCTCCTTGGTTTAGGAGGATACACCTATTACGCTTATTCGATAGTTTTATTCCAAACCATAGGCAGGTGCCGAAAGGTAGGGAATGAAGAAAACCAATTAGCCTAAGTAGGGTGTGCAGAAGGTAATATGTAAAGACAAGATAAAAGGATTAGAAAGAGGGCAAAGTAAATTGCGACTGTTATCATTCACGACCAAACCGCGTACTTCATCGCCACTACTATTTCACCTTTGCTTTTTCCCCAGTTTTGAAGAAATAGAATAAGGTTTTATTCAGTAGTCTTTTATCATCACCTTCTCTCAAGTTGCGAGTACTCCTAGGATTAGGAGAGTACACCTATTATGCTTACTGGATAGTCTTCTTCCAAACCATAGGCTGGTGCCGAATGGTAGGGAAGGAAGAAAACCATTTAGCCTAATGATGGTGTACAGAAGGTAACGACTAAAGACAAATAAAGGGATTTAGAGAGATGGCAAAGAAATATACGGTTATAGTCATGAACTGATTTATGGAAGAGGCATAACTAGGAATACCAGGATACCCCTACGAAACATTTTCATGTTTCAATTTCACTGTGCATTGTTAATTGTAAACTAATTTCCCGATTACATATTTATTCCAGGGTATGTATTTACCAGGTTTCATTCTCATATATGTATGGTTTTACAGATGATGGGTGGGAGTAAGTTATTGGGAATTAGGTGATCATCCTCATTATATCGGAATTCGTTGTAATTGGTGATATTTGAGGAAATCGCCTGGGTACAGTTTTCAACCTACGATGCACAGGTTTTGAGTTATTAAACTCGACGGACTTATACAGAGTATTGTATGTTGTCCAATGTCCGTCAGGACAAAGGGGTAGGTACTCGTACTATGTTCTGTTTACTTACGACTTCTCTAGTTTTTAGACAAGTGTTTCGTAGAAATACAATGTCTAAGTTATGAGAAGTTGTGAGTATAAGAATAAAGTAGAGAACCAGATATCGCAAGTATCGGGATTCTTCAAAGAGATGGAAGATATAGATTCTTGTGATTGGTATTCAGTTGATAGTAATGGTTTTGAGAAACATATTTCTCTTTCAGGTTACTCATAATTGGATGGATTCCTAAGTTGAGTAATGCTGATTAGCCTCTCTACATTAAGTTTAGATGCACTGGAAACAGCTGCATGGTTTGAATATGGTTCCAATTAAATTAGTGTCTCTATTTCTATATTGTATATAGAATGGTTCATATCTTAATGATGTTAAGGTAAGGGGAGTTGTCCAGCTTATGCTTAAAATCAGACACTGGATAACTCAAGGCACGTTTCTGTAATGGCAGTTTGTGGGTTGACCCTGGCTTTGACGAAGGTTGACATTTCTACCATCTGGAAGATCAATAGTGATATTGTTCTTGATTCGCCACAGTTTTATTAAAATGGATTTTTTCAGAAAACAGTAGTGGGAGTATGGTAGAACTGGAAGTGATTCTAGAACCGCAAACGATTACGGAAAATTTAATAGGACCTATATATTCAATCAGGTTTGATATTCCAATAGCCACTCCGCAGATATGGTGGGTAACCTCAGACACCCGAGAGGTACTCAGGTAGCCTCAAGGATGGTGACAGGGAGGTTCTTGTTTACCCAGACTTGACACTACTGTTATTCCAGACTATGAAACCCGGCAAGAGGATAAGTATAACGTCGTTCTAAACTAGCTTTAGAAGTGTACGTAGATATTATTCTGCCAGAGGGTTGTCGGGGTCAGTGGGAGCAGCGGAAGCATAGTGGGCAAGTAGCTTATGTCTATTTATAGGCTTGAGCAAATATAGTGGAGATAGATCATCTATTTTTACTGTGACAGTCATGGGTTTGACTTCATCAGAATAGGGGATGGATCTGTTAAGAAGGTAGTAGGGTGTGATGTTATGGTATTTGGATGACATACACAGAGTAGGAAGTAAAATTCCTATACTACGATCGGTTGTACTGTGGTCGTCACACAGTTGTTTCTCCAGACAGGACATGGATATAATATAAGACATTCTGGTTACTAGATCTATGGTTTTAGATCTAGATTTTGGTAGTTTCCTAATGTGGGTACTTTGACAGTATTCTAATAGTATTTTAGAATAGATGACTCCTGGCATGGTGGTGTACCTGCAGGTAATGGAGTCGCCCTCTCTAATGGTGTCTTATAGACTAAAGGGAGAGGGATGTGCATGATTGGCAGATCATTTGCTTAGGCAATTGAGTCGATAATGAGATGTCAAGTACCACACCAGATGTTGTTTTTGCACTAGATGCGTTAAGTTTATATTAATCCAATCCTGAAGAAACATAAGGAAACAGTTTTAGAACATGAGTGTATGTTCTACGGAATTGATGACGGCAGCCTCCTTCGGGAGACGGTTATCATTCCAGGCTTCAAAGGTGACATGGATGACAGAGTGATTGTCAGAGTTATAGTTTTCCCTCTGATGAGGGACAGTATTATGGACATGTAGTCCAAGAGAATACTGTGGGAGACATGGTGCTGGATACTGATTAGGTTCAGTTATCGATACAGTCTAAGAAGTTTGAATTTGGAGTTCATTTATGAACTAGGTCCCATCAGATATTCAGACATATTCTAAGACAGGTATTACTCGATTCGGGAGATGGCTTTCTCCGCGAACTTGAGATTAAGAGAGATATAGAAAGAAATTTCAGGGCGGATCCACTCACTGAGGCTATTTCTCGAACACAAGAGTTTTACAAACTAGCTTTATGAAACTGATAAGTAGAGAAGTTGGATGTTCGGTATCACACGAGCTGTGAGTATGCGACATCGCAATAATTATCCTTAAGTGCAAGTGTGCCCTCAAAGTTAATTATTGGATCGCAAGTACGTGATTGCAATGATTGAGGCAGGACCTATACCGATATGACAGTCTTGCTCGAGATGATAGTATGCTATCTGATTTGTCTTTATCATCGTATACATGCTTTAGTTCACTATTGCATGATGATAGAGCCATAGGATTTTATCTTGACTACCAGCAGTATGATGGCGATCATATACGTGGGAGCTGGGGTCTGTAAGCACATCCTTAAAGTGTCCCTAGTCGTGGGAGTTTCGAGACAGGGCATCGATACTCCAGAGTAGACTAGTGTATGCAGTCGAGACTCCGACGAGGGGTGGTGGTCAGACTCACAAGCCACTGGTGTCAGTTGGATCACCTAAGATGTATACAGGTGTTCATTGGGTTATGAGTACATCGGACATGACTCGCCGAGAACTTGCTAGTTGGTATTATACATATCGTCAGATAGAAGTTCCCTGGTGACATGTGTACAGGTTAGTTCATCGACCTGAGATCGTCATTTGTCTCGTGTGAGTTCGCACTGTGCTTAGATTACTACCCTACCATGCTCAAAGAGTTGTGCAAACAGGTTTTAGTTGGGGACAGTCTCAAGCCACATGGAGGCAAGTGAGCGGATCGGCAGGGGATTCGTCTCTCCCGGTATTGGGGGTGAGATCGCGCTGTGTCTAAAAGAGCCATTACACAAATCCCTCGGCCGAGGTAAGAGATTTACTGGTAGGTACTCCAATAGTATCTCAGGGTGTTCTGGGCCACCCTCTGACACGACTTATACTGCTATTGGGGGTCTGACGTTACCTGCCCCATAAGCAGATATGCGAAACTCATAGACGAACGGACCGGACTGTATGTATATTGTCACTGTTAGGCTAAGTAGGGTTTATGGATGAGTTCGCTCGTCAGCTTCCCTTCCAATCAATACATAGGCAACCGTTACGTACAGCTTGTTCCTCTGACGTGCTAGAGGTTATACCCAGTGCAAGTGTGTTGATGAGTCATTAGAGTCCCCCACAGACACTTTCCCAAGTTCGAGATAAACGTTGTAGAGGCCGTATGGTTTTATGGCAAGGTTTGGAAAATGCACGTGCGTTTTCGCACGTGTCATTTTTCGGGCAGATAATACTGGTCGGCTTTGGTTTAAGCCGGATCCGAGTATTATACTGGGTAGATATAATATCTTTGTCTTAGATGCATTTGTATTCGGCCGTAATACAAATGCGGGTATGTTTATACAGATACGGAGTTATCCTGAAATTCGTTTCAGAATCACTTTTGGAAGTTGCCAGTTTCCAGTTTCCTATCGGCCGTATTTGACATTCGGTTAAATGCGGATTTATCTTTTCTTCTATGGGTAAGTCATGAGGGTGAGTCATGTGTGAGGAAGCTTCTTAATTGATGACTAGATTTGTGACTCACTTGATTGCATTAATTGATTGGATGACTAAGCTTAATGAGTAATTCTTTACATTAATGAGTTTTGTTATGCCTTAGATATTTTCTTCTTGATCTTTTGCCTTGTGGTCACTCTCCCCTCTCCTACACTCACCCCCTCCTTGATAAATAGTGGCCGGCCATTCCTTATAGGGATTATGGTTGTGATTGAAAAAAACAAGGTATAAGTTTTTGGTGCATAGAAATTAGATATGATTCATTTCTCATTTCCATTCGATCCAAAAGGCCACTTCATTAACCGTTCGTCCATGGCTTTGGACGTAACGAGACAAAGTGTTCTACTCATTCTCTACATCAATCTTGGTCATCTCTTTTAGCAAACTTGATGATCGAATTGCCTCGGTTCAGAGGCGGGAGCCCATTTAAAGATCCATCGACGTGGTGCCATCTGGACGAGAAGATTGGAGATTCAGGAGATCGGATCAGCCGCAACAAAGCGTGGGATGATGGTTGAAGACCGAAGGGCTCGGATCGTTCAGTATAACATTTCTACCCCTTTATAGTTTGTTGGTTTAGCTTTAATGGCAGATCCGGCTTATAGTACGCGATAGCGCCAGTTGTAAAAAGTTTTTGTTCCGCATTTGGCGTCTGTTAGACGGCCGGGGCGCTACCGTGGACTTACATATATGAGGTTGGACTCCACTCCGGCGGTTACTTCCTTGATCTCCCGTGAGCGACGTCTAGAGCAAGAACTGGACACCTTTAAGGCCACTGTCCAGGAGTTGAAGGAGATGATGGTATGTATACTGCATAATAGTAAAATATTATGTCATATTATAGATAGCAATATATGCAATATTAGTACATAGCCTGAGCTTATTTGGTTGTAGAATTAGCTTTGATTAATCATACATACATAGAACTGTCTAATTAAAATAAACTACGGTTTCCCAAACTAAATATCCAAACAAGGCCTAAGTCCCTAAGTATACATAGATTGGGGTTTCGCAATTACCTGATAACGATACGAATTCGACTAATTCACGGTTCTTACTCGTTTATTACACACAAAACTGAACAGACGCGACATGGTACTTCGACTGAGCCTCCACATGCATCTCCTTCGGGTGCGGCTCCGCAAGCCACTACCTCGGCTGCGGTTGTGCAGACCACTCCTATAGCTCCACAGCCCGGTCAGACTCCCACAGCTGTGGCTCAGAAAGCCACTACCTCGGCTGCGGTTGCGCAGATAACTCCTACAGCTCCACATCCTGCTCAGACTCTCGCACACTCCGCATTGCTCGATATGTTGACTCAGGGTATATCCGAGGAGCAGGTGCGCCAGATTACGGCGTTTATCAGAGGTGGAGCTGGACCGAGCTAGGGTAGCTTTTTGATTTTTATATTTTAAACATGTATTTACTTATATGATGTTGGAGATAGTGCCCTCAGAGTCAATTATTGGATCACAGGCACGTGATTGCAATGATTGAGGGAGGACCTATCCCGGTAGAACAATCTTACTCGAGATGATAGTATGCTATCTGGTTTACCTTTATCATCGTGTACTGCTTTAGGTGACCTGACATGTCGCTATTACACGTTGATAGAGCCCCTAGGATTCTTGCTTGACTACCAACAGTATGATGGCGATCATATACGTGGGAGCTGGTAGTCTATAAGCACATCCTTAAAAGGTCCCTAGTCGTAGGAGTTTCGAGACAGGGCATCGATACTCCATTAGTAGACTAGTGTATACAGTCGAGACCCCGACGAGGGGCGATGGCCGGTCTCACAAGCCACTGGTGTCAGTTGGTTCACCTAAGATGTATACAGGTGATCATTAGGCTATGAGTACACCGGACAGGACTCGCCGGGAACCTGCTAGTTGGGATTATACCAGACGTCAGATAGCAGTTCCTAGGTGACATGTGTACAGGTTACTTCATCGACCTGAGATCGTCATTTGTCTCGTGTGAGTTCCCACTGTGCTTTGATTACTACCCTACCACGGCTCAAAGGAGTCATGCAAACAGGTTTTAGTTGGGTACAGTCCCGAGCCACATGGAGGCAGTGAGCGGATCTGCAGGGGTTTGTCTCTCCCGGTATTGGGGGTGAGGTCGCGCTGTGTCTAAGAGAGCCATTACACAAAGCCCTCGGCCGAGGCAGGAGATTTAGTGGTAGGTATTCCAGTAGTATCTCAGGGTGTTCTGGGCTACACTCCGACACGACTTGTACCGCCTTTGGGGTTCTGACTTTTACCAACCCCCTAGGCCCGCCATGCGATGCTCATAGACGAACGGACCGGACTGTACGGATATTGTCACTGACAGGCTCAGTGGGGTGTCAGGATGAGTTCTCTTATCGACGTCCCTTTTGGTCAATAGCTGATGGCCCGTCACGTATTGGCTAATACCTCTGACGTGCTAGTGGTTAAATCCACAGCCATAGTATTGACGAGTCTTTAGAGTCCACCACACTTACAGTTACTCAAGCTTTCGGGCGAAACGCTGTAGAGACCGTATGGAGATATAGCAGGGTCCGATCAGATACGTGCGGTATTGCACGGATTAGGATCGGACGATTTTTACTAGAGGCCGTATAGTTATATGGCACGGTTCGATCAGATACGTGCGGTATTGCACGGATCAGGATCGAACGGATATTACTAGCCGGCTTTGGTTTAAGCCGGATCCTAGTTTAGTACAGTGTAGATTTTGTCTCTTTGCATTTGTATCCGGACGGAATACAGATGCAAGTGTGTATGCACAGTATCGGGGTTTTCCTGTAATTTATTACGGGACCAGTTTTCTGGACTTGCCAGTTTGCATTCCGTTCCGGCCGATTTTCCTTTGTTCTTTCCCGGCCGGACTTTTCCGATGGAGGGGGGTTATTTGCAAGTTTGCAAATAACATTTTGTGGGGGGTTTATTGCAAAAGGATTTATTATGAGAGCATCTTTTCTTTTGTTGCACCATTCTTGCATTTAATTGTGATTGGAAAGGGTATGGGTGGATGTTAGTAATAAGCATGGTTCATGTTTGTTTGTGGTCACCTCTTGATTTCTCCTACCCTCACCTCCCTTCATGCTACATATTGTTTCATTCCCTCCACCATTGAAAGATGAGAATGGCCGGCCACTATAGTGGGGACATGAGAGAATTTTCATTTTAAGGGTGACACAAAATTTCTTCATCTCATTCTTCTAGTTTTGGAAAAATGAAAGCACCATTTTTCCTTAACCTTATTCCTCCATCAAAGGCAACTACAAACCCCATATGAGACAAGCATCATCTACACTACATTCTACAGTAAAGCTTGGGAACGTCGACTAGCCAGCTTCGTGCCCGAGTTGCCTCGGTATTGAGGTGGGAGCCCGTAAAAGATACAGACGATGTGGTGCCCTTCCGGCAAGGAGGCGACGACCGGAGTTTCCGCGGGAGATTGGGACGATGACGAGAAGACCGGAGGACTCGGATCACTCGGTATATCTCAAACCCCATCTCTAGTTAGCTAGTATAGGTTAATGGTTTCGATCCGGGTATATTGTCCGCGGTAGCGCCAGTTTAAAAGATAAGAAAATTTTGATTCCGCATTTTGGCCTCGGATAGACGGCCGGGGCGCTGCCGTGGCGAAACATGGTATCAGAGCCACGCCATTAACCTTGTCTAGCTTGTTCTAATGTGTTTTACTTATCCGATCGACCGAAATTCCAAAAACCACATTTTTGTTAGCATCAGTTTCTGTTGAAATTTTTTGGTCTCCAAAAATTTTTCAGGTTGTCTCAGAATGATGTGCAAGTAGTTCTAAGAACACTGAGAAAATCCGACAACATAAACCCTCTGAAGGAGCGCGGATCCACGGCCATTAACCTTTGTCAGGCCGCGGATCCGCCGCAGTACCAAGGGATCATGATGTCATTTTTCTGCAGTGGGCTTGTGGGCTAAAAATAGGGGTTTTGGAATATTAAAATTGGGCCCAGAATTTCTGTGAGTGCTACAGTATTACTTGGGGGCCCACTTGTTAATTTTTGATCGATTGGATATTTTAAACACATTAATTCACAGTATTTACATTATATCTGCGACCGTGAATGTCACTTGATCGGTAAATCCTGTCTAACTGCTATAGCCCGGTTAGACGGATTTGCGAACGTGATTTTCACGCTGATGTTCTTTGTTTATGCTGTATTGTTGCGGATCGGTCGTGGGGGATAGCCTGGATGCAATGCTAGTACTGTTTTGTTTTATATGCACATTTGATATTGCGGGGCGAGCGTCCGACATGTGGACTGCCGTCACTGCCTGTTTGTATTATTCTTTTGGGGCACGACCTGGTTGCGGTCGATGTACCCGGTGTATGTATATTTTACTTTCTGTACTAGGATTACCCCACGGAGGGGTGCACGGATAGCCGGGTTCTAGAGGGCAACGGGCCCGCATCTCAGGGCATTGAGACGGAGGGGGCTTCAGTCTGGAATTGGCGGGCTATTCGCCGCACTCGTAGAGGGTACAGGTTTACCCAGGAGGGGTGCCCAAGTTACCGGATTCCGTGAAGTGCTGGGTGGTCCATTCACGGTGCTGAAGGGGGCTGCCTCGCTTCAGGTTTTGGAGGGTGACTTGCCGCGCCCGTAGGGGTCTAGGATTTCATTGCACAGGCTATCCACACGACCAAGGGAACGTCGGGTTTCAGCAGCGGCTCTGTGAAACCCGGGGCTTCCACATATCTGTATTGTTCTGTGATGCTGTACATTTCTGTGATGTTGCATTTTTATTCACGTCTTGAGCGAAATAAAATATATTGGTATATATATTAGTAGATGTTGTATATGTTTTTCATCCGCGCTAGTCCAGTCCCCGCTCTGCCGTTAGTTAGCTAACCTAACGGGTGATGACGGGACCCAGTGGCGAATGCGGATGGCATATACGTACGTCAGTATATTTTCGTTCTTTGTGGTGTGATCAATTGATGGGACTGCATTGATTCGGATCAATGCAAGATAAACAAACCTATTCTGATGTTGTTGGAACACTTTTCAAAAAGCTGTTATTGCAAGGACGTTCACTTTTGTTTTGTATCGTGGTATTCATTTGAAATATCCTGCTCCTCAGTCGACGAGGCAAGGGCCGAGATCCCTTCACCGGGAGTGACCTCTTGGACAAAAGTTTGTGTCAGGGCATTAACTTCACTATAGCCGATTACTTTTGCTTTGCATCGTGGTATTCAGTTGGAATATCCTGCACCTCATTCTACGGGGAAAGAGCCGAGATCCCTTCACCGGGAGTGACCTCTTTAGTAAAGGTTTTCGTCACTAGATTTTCTAAAAAGGCTAGCAGTTCCTTCAACGATATCAAGTTCATTACGTTAAAGGTTTTTCGCCAAAAACCATTCGTAGCCCTCCGTCATTTCCTACAGGTATTATTTAGTATTCGTGCTGCGTTTGTTGACCTAGTCAAGAGGTAGTGTTCGGTAGCTAAGTGGTACTTGTTTGTTGCATAAGTAGGATTGGTTAAGACAGTCGTGCGACCTTGTTGATCTAGTCAAGGGCACGTACGGGTGGGTTTAATGCAATCCAGAATAATGACGGGTTGAACTTGACTGGTGGTTTATGGTTTGTTGACCTAGTCAAGGTCATAAACCGCTTGGGGTAAAAATCACATCGGGAGTTTCAAAAGAACTGAAACTTGCCAGGCATGCGCATACCTTCAGGAGTGTGGTGACTAGAGTGGATTCCGTCAAGTTATCATGCGATGATAGTTGGATCCCGATTCCCACTAATGAGTTGGTTTACTCCTCGGGTGATCCCGACTAATTCTTCTTTCAGGTTTGGAGGAGAATTTGAGGTACAGTGGGAGGTTTCCTGATTAGAAAAGCTGATTTCCCGATTGGACACTTGCTCCAGGGTATGTATTTACCAGGTTTGATTCTCACATCTGTATGGTTTTACAGATGATGAGTGGGAGTAAGTTATTGGGAATTGGGTGATCATCCTCATTATATCGGGATTCGTTGTAATCGGTGATATTTGAGGAGATCACCTGGGCTGTTTGCCGGTCGGCAAATATTTGGTTTTGGATATCCGCTGTTGTGCACCAATTTCAAATTGATATATCTGTACGTCTATTTTCATAGAGTGAGATATACCTTTTGATATTATGTCGATGACATTTACCTATATCAGTGGATGGTTAGGTAAGGAGCATCAAACAGCGGTGTAATTCTTCTTAATCATAAGTACAGTTTTCAACCTACGACGCACAGTGAAAGAGTTGTTAGACTCAGCGGACTTATACAGAGTATTGTATGTTGTTCAGTGTCCATTAGGACAGAGGGGTTGGTCCTCATACTATATTCTGTTTACTTTTAACTTCTCTAGTTCTTAGACATGTGTCTCGTAGAAACACAGGGTCTAAGTTTTGAGGAGTTATAGGTATTTGAATAGAGTAGAGAACCAAGTATTGCAAGTATCGGGATTCTTCAAAGTGATCGAAGATGTAGATACTTGTGTATGGTATTCAGTTGATAGTAATGATAAAGAGAAATTTCTTCTCTTTCAGGTTACTCATAATTGGAAGCATTCCTAAGTTGAGTAACGCTGATCGGCTTTCTTCCATTTAGTTGACATGCACTGGAGATAGCTGCATGATTTGAATCTGGTTCATTTAAATCAGTGCCTCTGGTTCTATATTGGATATAGAACAGTTCATATCTTAACGATGTTAAGGTACGGGGAGTTGTCCGGCTTAAGCTTAAAACCAGACACTGGACAACTCAAGGCACGTTTCTGTAATGGCTGTTTGTGGGTTGACCCAGGCTATGACGAGGGTTCATTTTCAACCATCTGGAAGATCAATAGTGATATTGTTCTTAACTCGCCACATTTTAAAAAGAAATGGTTATTTTTCAGAAAACAGTGGTGGGAGTATGGTAGAACTGGAAGTGATTCCAGAACCGCAAACGATTACTGAAGATTTGATAAGGAACCTTAAGATTCAATCTGATTTGACATTCCATTGGCCACTCCGCAGATACGGTGGGTAACTTCAGGCACCCGAGAGGTACTTCGGTAGCCTCAAGGACGGTGACAGGGAAGTTCTTGTTTACCCACACTTGCCATTGCTGTTGTTCCAGGCTGCGAGACCCGGTGGGAGGATGAGTATAGCGTCGTTCTAAACTAGCTTTAGAAGTGCACGTCTATATGACTCTGCCAGAGGGTTGTCGTAGTCAGTTGGAGCAGCGGAAGCATTGGTAGACATCAGGCTTATGTCTATTTATAGACTAAAGCAGATATAGCGGAGTTAGATCATCTGTTTCTGATGTGACAGTCATAGGTTTGACGTCATCAGAATAGGGGATGGATCTGTTGAGAAGGTAGTAGGAAGTGATATTCCTATACTACGATCGGTTATACTTTGGTCGTCACACAGTGGTTTCTCCACAAGGGACTTGGACATTATATCAGACATACTGGTTACTAGATCTATGGTTTTAGATCTAGATTTGGGTGGTTTCCCAATCAGGGTACTTTGACAGCATTCTAAGAGTATTTAGAATGGACGACTCCTGGCACGATAGTGTACCTGCAGGTGATGGAGTCACCCTCTCTAAAGGTGTCCAACAGACTAAAGGGGAGAGGGATACGCATGATTGACAGATCACTTGCTTAGGCAATTGAGTCAATCATGAGATGTCAAGTACCACACCAGATGTTATTCTTGCACTAGATGCAATAAGTTGATATTGATCCAATCCTGGAGGAACAGTCGGAAGCAGTTTTAGTACATAAGTGAATGTTCTAGGGATATGATAACGGCTGCCTCCTTTAGGAGACGGTTATCACTCCAGGCTTCCAAGGTGACATGGACGACAAGGAGGTTGTCAGAGTTATAGTTTCTCCTTCTGACGAGGGGCAGTATTTTGGACAGGTGGTCCAAGGCGATACTGAGGGAGGCATGGCGCTGGGTGCTGATTAAGTTCAGTTATCGATACAGTCTAAGAAGTTTGGATTTGGAGTTCATTTATGAGCTAGGACCCATCAGATATCCAGACATACTCTAAGACAGGTATTGCTCATTTCGGGAGATGGCTTTATCAGCGAACTTGAGATTTAGAGAGACATAGAAAGAAACATCTAGGCGGATCCACTCACTGAGGCTTTTCCTCGAACGCAATAGTTTCACAAACAGACTTTGTGCGACTGACTAGTAGAGGAGTTGGGTGTTCGGTATCACACGGGCTGTGAGTATGCGACATCGCAATAATTAGCCTTGAGTGCAAGTGGGAGATTGTTGGAGATAGTGCCCTCAGAGTCAATTATTGGATCACAGGCACGTGATTGCAATGATTGAGGGAGGACCTATCCCGGTAGAACAGTCTTACTCGAGATGATAGTATGCTATCTGGTTTACCTTTATCATCGTGTACTGCTTTAGGTGACCTGACATGTCGCTATTACACGTTGATAGAGCCCCTAGGATTCTTGCTTGACTACCAGCAGTATGATGGTGATCATATACGTGGGAGCTGGTAGTCTATAAGCACATCCTTAAAAGGTCCCTAGTCGTAGGAGTTTTGAGACAGGGCATCGATACTCCATTAGTAGACTAATGTATACAGTCGAGACCCCGACGAGGGGCGGTGGCCGGTCTCACAAGCCACTGGTATCAGTTGGTTCACCTAAGATGTATACAGGTGCTCATTAGGCTATGAGTACACCGGACAGGACTCGCCGGGAACCTGCTAGTTAGGATTATACCAGACGTCAGATAGCAGTTCCCAAGTGACATGTGTACAGGTTACTTCATCGACCTGAGATCGTTATTTGTCTCGTGTGAGTTCCCACTGTGCTTTGATTACTACCCTACCACGGCTCAAAGGAGTCGTGCAAACAGGTTTTAGTTGGGTACAGTCCCGAGCCACATGGAGGCAGTGAGCGGATCTGTAGGGGTTCGTCTCTCCCGGTATTGGGGGTGAGGTCACGCTGTGTCTAGGAGAGCCATTACACAAAGCCCTCGGCCGAGGCAGGAGATTTACTGGTAGGTATTCCAGTAGTATCTCAGGGTGTTCTGGGCTACACTCCGACACGACTTGTACCGCCTTTGGGGGTCTGAATTTTACCAACCCCCTAGGCCCGCCATGCGATGCTCATAGACGAACGGACCGGACTGTACGGATATTGTCACTGACAGGCTCAGTAGGGTGTCAGGATGAGTTCGCTCATCGACGTCCCTTTTGGTCAATAGCTGGTGGCCCGTCACGTATTGGCTAATACCTCTGACGTGCTAGTGGTTAAATCCACAGCCATAGTATTGACGAGTCTTTAGAGTGTACCACACTTACAGTTACTCAAGCTTTCGGGCGAAACGCTGTAGAGACCGTATGGAGATATGGCAGGGTCCGATCAGATACGTGCGGTATTGCACGGATCAGGATCGGACGATTTGTACTAGAGGCCGTATAGTTATATGGCACGGTTCGATCAGATACGTGCGGTATTGCATGGATCAGGATCGAACGGATATTACTAGCCGGCTTTGGTTTAAGCCGGATCCTAGTTTAGTACAGTGTAGATTTTGTCTCTTTGCATTTGTATCCGGACGGAATACAGATGCAAGTGTGTATGCACAGTATCGGGGTTTTCCTGTAATTTATTACGGGACCAGTTTTCTGGACTTGCCAGTTTGCATTCCGTTCCGGCCGATTTTCCTTTGTTCTTTCCCGGCCGGACTTTTCCGATGGAGGGAGGTTATTTGCAAGTTTGCAAATAACATTTTGTGGGGGGTTTATTGCAAAAGGATTTATTATGAGAGCATGTTTTCTTTTGTTGCACCATTCTTGCATTTAATTGTGATTGGAAAGGGTATGGGTGGATGTTAGTAATAAGCATGGTTCATGTTTGTTTATGGTCACCTCTTGATTTCTCCTACCCTCACCTCCCTTCATGCTACATATTGTTTCATTCCCTCCACCATTGAAAGATGAGAATGGCCGGCCACTATAGTGGGGACATGAGAGAAATTTTCATTTTAAGGGTGACACAAAATTTCTTCATCTCATTCTTCTAGTTTTGGAAAAATGAAAGCACCATTTTTCCTTAACCTTATTCCTCCATCAAAGGCAACTACAAACCCCATATGAGACAAGCATCATCTACACTACATTCTACAGTAAAGCTTGGGCACATCGACTAGCCAGCTTCGTGCCCGAGTTGCCTCGGTATTGAGGTGGGAGCCCGTAAAAGATACAGACGATGTGGTGCCCTTCCGGCAAGGAGGCGACGACCGGAGTTTCCGCGGGAGATCGGGACGATGACGAGAAGACCGGAGGACTCGGATCACTCGGTATATCTCAAACCCCATCTCTAGTTAGCTAGTATAGGTTAATGGTCTCGATCCGGGTATATTGTCCGCGGTAACGCCAGTTTAAAAGATAAGAAAATTTTGATTCCGCATTTTGGCCTCGGATAGACGGCCGGGGCGCTGCCGTGGCGAAACATATGATACATATTGTATATATTTTGGATGATATTGGTGGTGTTTGCGTGTTCATATTGATTTAGATTGATATCGTATTCTGCTTGTTGATTTCTTTTTTATATTATGCGTGAGATGTTGATTTTGAATACGGCGGTATATATTCTGCTTGTTGATTACTTTTATATATGATGTATATATTATTGTGCACAGGGCGAGGAAAAAACAGGCAGCCCTTTTTTTAAAAAAAACCCAGATAATATGTACCTACAGATTAATCCATAAGGCCAAATGTTGCACCTACCGTTTAATCCGTAGGGTGCAACGTTGCCCCTACTGTTTAATCCGTAGGGTGCAACGTTGCCCCTACCGTTTAACCCGTAGGGTGCAACGTTGCCCCTACTCATATATCCGTAGGGATAAAATATCAGGATACCTGATATTTTGCGCTTATGGACTCTGTAAGAAGGGTTAGCCTTGTCCCTACGGTCCAATCCGTTGGGGCTTAACTTTACCCCTACACAGTTATCCGAAAGGAGAAGATATCAGGATACCTGATATTTTGCCTATACACATCTGGACCTACGCATGAAGCCGTAGGGCTGATATTTGTCCCTACGGAGTTATCCGGAGGGGTAACTATTTTATCTTATAAACCGATAAATTAAATAAATATTTTGTCCCTACGGTATAATCCGTAGGGTCAGATGGACCTATGCATTAAGCCGTAGGGGCAATTATTTGACCATAGGGGCATGTTTATTGTTAAGACTTGCACCAGCGGCGTGTGCACCTATGGTGTATTTTCATGCTCCTACGGTTATTGCCGTAGGGGCAGTGGTTTGCTCCTAGAGATAAATCTATAGTGGCAACCCCCATTTATAGTAGTGTCAATTTCTTCAGAACCTGTGGCCATCCTCGTCTGAAGTAACTTTTTCGAGTTCGTATGTAACTATAAGATGGCCATTCTAAGAAATAAGGATCATTGTAGTGATACGATGTATTCTGAAGAAATGCAAACGGTAAAGTAGGAGTGGAAGGGATATATACGACTTTGTCGCGAATCAAGACAAGCAAAAGCCAAAGGATGTAAGATGGCTCGGTTAAATTGGTTCAAGAGTTTTTAAGGTAAGTCATGGGTCGCTGTACCAGAGAGAGAGGAAAAAAACACTCAGCGTGCACTCTATCAAGATCAGATTGGTTATCAATTTATCTGATCAGGATAGCTCCTACTGTTTCCTCGAATTCTCCTTCAAACCCTAAAAGGAGAACTAGTCAGGATCATTTAAGTGAAAAATCTCCCGGGGAGTAATACGTACTCATCATTAGGAATCGGGACCCAACTATCAACATGTGATAACCTGACGGAATCCATTCAAGTCACTACACTCTAGAATGTATGCGCATGCCTGGCAAGTTTCCCGTATGTGTGAAACTCCCGATATGCTTTTTGCCCTTAGGACAGAAGGACTTCGACGCTTGCCAACAAATCAAGGGCCCCAGTCAAGTTCAACTCGTCATTATCTTGATTGCATCGAACCTACCCGCACTAACCCTTGACGCTTACCAATAAAGCAGTGTGACTGTTCCGATCAATCGGTTATCCATGCAACAGATAAGTAGCACTCAGCTACCATACACTATGCCTTGACGCTTGCCAACAAACATAGCACGAATGCTAGGTGTTACCTATCTGAAATGACGGAGGTCTCTGGATGGTTTTTGGCGAAAAACCTTTAAGGTAATGAACTTGATATCATTGAAGGAACTCAAGTGGTTTTACAAATATATAGTGACGCAAACTTTTGCTAAAGAGGTCAGTGAAGGGATCTCGGCTCTTTCCTCATCGAGTGAGTTGCAGGATATTTCTAACTGAATACCACGATGCAAAGAAAAAGAATCGACTATAGTGAAGTTATTACATTGATGTATCTTTTGCCCAAGAGGTCACTCCCGATAAAGGGATCTCGGCTCTTGCCTCGTCGAATGTGGTGCTGGATATTCATAACCAAATAGCATTGTGCAAAGCAAAAAGAAACGTCTGTAATAACAGTTTTCAAAATTGGTTCCAACAACATCATTTAGGTTTGTTTTTCCTTGCATTAATCAAAGTGAACGCAGTCCTATCAAATAATCCATATCACACCAGAAAAAGGAAAGAAAATTAAATGTACGTATTTACCATCTGCATTCGCCATGAGCCCCATTATGCACCGTAGGTTACTTAACTAACGGCAGAGCGGGGGCTGGACTAGTGCAGATTCAAAACATATACAACATCTACTAGTATATATAAATATATATAACATTCGTCCTAGGCATGATATAAGTAACATCACAGAACATTAACAAGCAATACAGAATGGTGGATAAGTTTGGAGCCTTGGGTTTCATTTGAGCCGCAAATGTGACCCGACGTTCTCGGTCGTGTGGATGGCCCATGCAATGAAAACCTAGACCCCTACGAGCGTGGAAAGTTACTCTCCAATCCCATAAGTGAAGCAACCCCATTCAACAAAGTGAATGGGACACCCCAGCACTTCATGGAATCCAATAACTTGAGCACCCCTCCGTGGGTCATCCTATACCCCTTACGAGTGCGGCGAATAGCCCGCCAATTCTAGAGTAAGGCCCCTTCCGTCTCAATGCCATGAGATGCGTGCCCGTTGCCCTCTTGAACCCAGCTATTCGTGCACTCCACCACGGGTAAACCTAGTACAGAAAAGAAAAATATATATACAATGGCGACACAGACCTCAACCAGGTCATCCCCCAATAAAAGATTATGCAATCTGGCAGAGACGGCAGTCCACATGTCGGATGCTCGCCCTACAATAAAAGATATACAAATGAATCTGAACTGTACTACTACCATTGCACCACTGGCTATCCACCACGATAATCCAACCACAATATCAGCACAACTCAGAACATCAACGTGAATATCACGATCGCAAACCCGTTTAGTCGGACATATAGCAATTAGTTGGGTTGTACTGCTCAATGATATTCACGGTCGCAGATATATTCACATGCACTTATAAACATGAACTTAAACTTTTGATCAGCTAAACTTTTCCAAATTGGCCCCAAATGCAAACTAGCACTCAAACAAATCTGAGCGAAAATAATACATCCCAAAAATCATGTTTCCACATAATAGAGTGCCAGAAGAAATTTGGTGCACTATGGCCACAAATCAACCACGGAACCGCGGCCAATCAGCCTATTATGCGGCGGTTCCACCGCCATTTGTTTGGGTCATGTGCTCAAATTTATTTAGGTTCTCTAATATTTCCTACACGTATTTTTAAGATACACAGAATAATTTTTTTTAACACTTTTCAAAATCGACAGCGGGCATGTGAAAATGAAATTTTGATTCCGAAAATTTGGTAGATCGAGATTTTCACCATGTGCAAACTCGCTAGTAATGATTTATGGAGTGGCTCTGATGCCATGTTAGGTTACGATTGCGCCATGGCCATCTACCATGGCCTTTGTGGAACAAAAACTGGTGTTTAAAAAAACTTTGCGCTACCGAAACCGTTCTAGATCAAACCATAAACCTATACTAGCTAACTACAAGAAGCACTAGCTACTGTGATAGAAGTGTTATACCTAACGAACCAAATCTTTCGGTCTTCTATCATATTCCATAGCTCCTTAAGGCGTGCTCGATTGAACTTGGCCGCCGGTCTTCCTTCATCGAAGATGATCCACCCGAGGGAAGTAGCTCATGGTTCTAGCTCCACATCAAAAGCAAGTGAAGCAAGTAGGGATTCTAGGTTGCTAATCTTGAATTCCTAGGATGTAGTGAGTGTTCTAAGTGTTTATCCATCTCACCTCCTCTCTTGATTCTCTACTCAAGGGATTGTAAAGAGGAGGTTGAGCATGATGGTGGAGGAACTCAAAATCTAGAGGAGAGTGAAGCTATTGTTGAGAGTGAGAGAGCCTTCAAAAATGAACCATCTCTTTTCCTTTTCCATCTTTCATCATGTGAGAAAATATTAAGCATGCCCGGTTTTGTAAAATCAATATTTTCCATTTTTAAATTAAACCTATGCTTGAATAGTTTGCACAAATGAATTAATAATTCATTTGTGCACACTATGCAAGCATGGTTCTCACCATACTCCCCATCATTTCTTTTCTACATCATTATCCATTTCAAATAAACGGTCAAACCCAAAATGAGGTGTCCACCTTCTAGAATGTTTTCCGGATAAATACAGATTACATTTTACTGTATATACATAACTGTATTCGTACCGAAATACGAGTACACGAAGAGAGAGAATAACACAAAGAACATAATACTAGAATATACATATCGAAATACATATACGTAAATTATTAAATCAATACCTGATTTAATAATCCGGCTCAAACCCGAACCGGCTAGTATTATCAACTGGCCGATCAAAAGTCCTAGTACATAGTACAGTCAATCGATCGGAACCCTGCACGTATGCAATACGGCTACTACATCATTTAGCCACAACCAGGGAAACCCTTTGTGTGGGACTCTAATGATTCGTCAATACGCTGGCAGTGGGTTTAACCACAAGCACGTTAGCGGCACCAGCTGTATGAACCCCTACTGAGACTGTCAGTGACAATCTCCGTATAGTCCGGTCTGTTCGTCTAAGAGTATCACATATCTAGTCTAGGGGGTAGATAAAGTTAGACCCCTAATAACGTGATATTTCCTGTCGGTATGAAGCCCATCACAAACTGAGAAACTAATGATCGAAATCAGTAATTTTCGTCTACCTTGACCAAGGATTTCTGGTGATGGCCACTCGTGCACCGTACGACATCAACCCCCAATACCGGGAGAGACGAATCCCCAACGATCCGCTCATTACCTCCATGTGGTTCGGGACTGTACCCAACTAAAATCTGTTTGCACGTCTCTTTTGAGCTGTGGTATGGTAGTAATCAAAGCAAAGTAGGAACTCACACAAGACAAATGACGATCTCAGGTCGACAGACTAACTTGTACACATGTCACCTGGGAATTGCTATCTGACAATATGTATAATACCAACTAGCTTGTTCCCGAAGAGTCCATCCAGTGTACTCATAACCTAATGAGCACTTGTATACTATCTTAGGTGACTGACTGATACCAATGGCTTGCGAGACCGGCCACCGCCCTTCGTCGGGGTCTCGATAAGCATACACTAGTCTACTGCGGAGTATCAATGCCTAGTCTCGATACTCTCTCGACTAGGGACATTTAAGGATGTGCTTATAGACTATCCAACTCCCACGTATATGATCACCATCATAATGCTGGTAGTCAAGCAAGAATCTTATGGGCTCTATCAACATGGAATAGTGATCTTTAATACCACATAAAGAATGTACATGATGATAGAGACAAACAAGATAGCATACTATCATCTCGAATAAGACTGTTCTATCTGTACAGGTCCTCCCTCAATCATCACAATCGCGTACCTGCAATTACAATAATTGACTTGAGGGCGCTATAGCCACCAATCTCCCACTTGTACTTAAGGCTAATTATTGCGGTGTCGAATACTCACAGCTCGTGTGATACCGAACATCCAACTTCTCTACTAATCAGTTCGCGAAGCCCAATTGCGAAACTATTGTGTTTGAGAAATAGCCCCAGTGAGTGGATCCGCTCAAATGTTTCTATCTTTATCTCCCTATATCTCAAATTCGCGGAGAAAGACTATCTCCCGAAATGTGCAATACCTGTCATAGAATTTGTCTGGATATTTGATGGGACCCAGTTCACAAATGAACTTCAAATCCAACAAACTTCTTAGATTGTATCAACCACTGAATTTAATCAGTATCATGTGCCATGCCTTCCTCAGTATCCTCTTGGACTACCTGTCCAACATACTACCCCTCAAAAGAGGGAAAAACTATAATTCTGATAGCCACTCTATCATCTAGGTCACCTTGGAAGCCAGAAATGATAACCGCCTCTTTAAGGAGGCTGTCGTTACCATATACCAAGAACATCCACTTATGTTCATAACTGCTTCCCAAAGTTTATCCAGGATTAGATTCATATATAATTATTGCAGCCGGTGCAAAATCAATATCTGGTGTGTTACTTGACAACTCATGATTGATTCAATTGCCTAAGCAAGAGATATGCCAATCATGCAAATCCCTCTCCTCATCAGTCTAGAAGACATCTCTTTAGAGTAGGTGACTCCATCACCTGCGCGTACACAACCATGCCAGGAGTCGTCCATTCTAAAACCCTTTAGAATAGTGTCAAGTACCCGAATTGGGAAACTTCTCAAATCTAGATCTAAAACCAAAGATCTAGTTATCAAAATCCCTCATATTTTATCCAGATCATATGTAGAGAAACACTTTGTGACAATTACAGTATAACTGATCATAGTATAGGAATATCACTTCGTATAAAAAGAATGTCATCTAAAAACCAGGACATCACTCTCTACCGCCTTCTTATCAGGTCCATCTGTTGTTCTGATGAAGTCAAACCTTATGATTGTCACATCAAAACTAGACGATCTATCTCTGCTATTCCTACTGTAGTTTATTAATAGACATTAGCTACTTTCCCACTATGCTTCGACTGCTCCCATTGACTATAACAACCCTCTGGCAGAGTTATATACATGTGCACTTCTAAAGCTAATTTAGAACGATGTTATACTCATCCTCCTGCCAGATCTCATAGTCTAGAACAACAGCAGTGGCAAATTTAGGTAATCAAAAACCTCCCAGACACCGTCTTTTAGGAGACCGAAGTACCTCTCGGATGCCTGAGGTTACCCACCAAATCCGCGGAGTGGATAATGGAATGTCGAATCCAATTGAATTTTTAGGTTCTACTAAATTTTCAGCAATCATTTGTAGTTCTGGAATCAATTCCAGTTCTACCATACTCCCATGTATGTTTTCTGAAAAGAATTCATTTTACTAAAAATGTGGCGAGTCAAGAACAATATAACTATTGATCTTCCAGATGGTAGAATGTTAACTCTTGTCAAAGCCCATGATAACCCACAAACTGCCATTACTGAAACGTGCCTAGAGTTTATCTGGATTCTGGTTTTAAGCATAAACCGAACAACTCCATATACCTTAACATCGTTAAAATATGAATCCATTCTATATATCCAATATAGAAACAAAGGCACTAATTTAATTTGAACCAGATTTAAAATACATGCAGCCGTTTCCAGTGCATATAAACTAAATGGAAGGTGGCCAAGAAGCAATACTCATCAAGGAGCACATCCACGTATGAGTAACCTGAGAGAGAAGCAAGTTCTCAAAACTAATACTTACAACGGAATACCTAACATAAGCATCTACTTTGATCACGATGAAGAATCCTGATACTTGTAATATATGGTTCACTACTTTATTCTTATACCTATATCTTCTCAAAATCTGGACCTTGTATTTCAACGAAATACTTGTCTAAAACTAGAGAAGTCATGAGTAAACAGAATATTGTACGAGTACCAAACCTTTTTTCCTAATGGACACCGGACAACATACAATACTCTGTATAAGTCCACCGAGTTTAATAACTCAAACCCTATGCATCGCAGGTTGAAAACTGTACTATGGTTAAGAAGAATTGCACCGCTGTTGAATGCTCCTTACCTAACTATCAACTGATAGAGGTAAATGTCATAGACATAATTTTAAAAAGTTATATCTCACTTTATAAACAAACGTACAGATATATCAGTTTGAAATTGGTGCATAACGACGGATATTCAAAACCAAATATTTGCCGTCAGGCTAAACCCAGGTGATTTCCTCAAATATCACCAATTACAAAGAATTCTGATAAATAGAGGATATAATCACCCAATTCCCAATATCTTACTCCCACTCAGCATCTGTAATGCCATACAGATGTGAGAATCAAATCTAGTAAATACATACCCTGAAGTTAGAATCTAATGGGGAAAATAGTTTTCACTTAACACCGCACAGAAAAAATGAAACATGAAAATGTTTCGAAGGGGTGGCCGGGTATTCCCAGTAATACCTCTTCCACTATCCAAATTCATGACAGTAACTGTATACTCCCTTACCCTTACTGCAATCCCTTTATATGTCTTTACTTATTATCTTTTGTACACCACACTTAGGCTAATTGGTTTTCTTCCATCCCTACCTTTCGGCACCTGCCATTGGTTTCGAAAAAGACTATCCAATAAGCGCAATAAGTGTACTCTCCTTAATACTGGGAGCCCTCGCAACATGAGAGAAGGTAAAGGGAGAAGACAACCGAATAATCCCATTCAATTTCTCCACAATCGGAATCCGTCCTCGAACTGCAACAAGTTCCTTTGAGTTCGTATGTAACTATACGAAAAAATATCCAAGAAATATAGATCTTCGTAGTGATACGGAGTGTTCTGAAAAAATGCAATGGGAAAATAGGAGTGGAAATGATATATGCGACTAAATAACAATCCAATAACCAAAGTGTTTTAAGAAGGTTCGGTTAACTTGGTTTATGAGTTTTTTTAAGGTCAGGCCATGGTCACTGCCAAAAAGAGAGAGAAAAGAAACACTCAGCGTGCACTCTAACCTAGATTAGATTGGTTAATCACTTTATCTAATCAGGATGGCTCCTACTATTTCCTCGAATTTTCCTTCAAACCCTAAAATGAGAATTAGTCGAAATCATCTAAAATCACCTAAAGAGTAACACCTACTCATCAGTAGGAATCGGGATCCAACTATCACCAAATGAAAACTTGATGGAAGCCACTCAAGTCACCACACTCCAGAAGGCATGTGCATGCCTGGCAAGTTTCCTGTATATTTGAAACACTCGATGTGGTTTTTACCCTTAGAAACCTAGTGACCTTGACGGAGTCAACTAATCAAAGAGTCCTAGTTAAGTTCAACCCGTCATTATCTCGATTGCATTATACCCACCGGCACGAGCCCTTGATGGAGTCAACAAGGACGTACGACTGTCCTAACCAATCGTATCGTATGATACAAACAAGCACCAAATAGCTACCGTACACTACGCCTTGACGGAGTCAACAAACGCAGCACGAATACTAAGCACTACTCTTAGAAAATGACGGAGGGCTACGGCTGGTTTTTGGCCAAAAACCTTTAACGTAATGAACTTGATATCGTTGAAGGAACCCCAGCAGTTTTTCAAATATATAGTGATGCAAACTTTTGTTAAAGAGGTCATTCCTTGTGAAGGGATCTCGGCTCTTTCCTCATCGAATGAGGTGCAGGATATTCCTAACTGAATACCATGAAGCAAAATAAATGAATCGACTATAGTGAAGTTATTACACCGACGTAAACTTTTGCCTAAGTGGTCACTCCCGATAAAGGGATCTCGGCTCTTGCCTCATTGAATGAGATGCTGGATATTCATAACCGAATACCACTTTGCAAAGAAAAAAGAAACGTCTGTACTAACAGTTTTCAAAATTGGTTCCAACAACATCATTTTGGTTTGATTTTCCTTGCATTAATCAAAGTTAACGTAGTCTCATTAATAAATCCATATGATACAAGAAAAAGGAATGAAAATAAAATGTACGTATATGCCATCAGCATTTGCCACGGGGCCCCGTCATGCACCGTTAGGTTACATAACTAACGGCAGAGCGGGAGCTGGACTAGCACGGATGCAAAACATATACAACATCTATTAGTATATATAAATATATATATAACATTCCTCCCAGGCATGATATAAGCAACATCACAGAACATCAACTAGCAACACAGAATGATGGATAATCTCAGAGCCTCGGGTTTCATTTAAGCCGCAAATGAGACCCGATATTCCCGGTCGTGTGGATAGCCTGTGCAATGAAAACTTGGACCCCTACGAGCGCGGAAAGTTATCCGCCAAACCCAGAAGTGAGGCAACCCAAATCAACAAAGTGAATGGGCCACCCAACACTCCACAGAATCCGGTAACTTGAGCACCCCTCCGTGGGCCATCCTATACCCCCTACGAGTGAGGCGAATAGCCCGTCAATTCTAAAGTAAGGCCCCCTCCGTCTCAACGCCATAAGATGCGGGCCCATTGCCCTCTAGAACCCGGCTATTCGTACACTCCACCGTAGGGTAACGGAAAAGAAAAATATATATACAATGGCAACACTGACCTCAACCCGGTCGTGCCCTAATAAAAGAATATACAATCTTGCAGAGACGGCTGTCCACATGTCGGACGCTCACCTCGCAATAACAAATATACAAATGAATCTGAACTGTACTACTACCATTGCACCATTGGATATCCACCATGACAATCCAACCACAATATCAGCACAACTCAGAACGTCAACATGAATATCACGATCGCAAACCTGTCTAGTCGAACATATAGAAATTAGTCGGGTTTTACCGCTCAATGATATTCACGGTCGCAGATATCTTCACATGCACTGATAAACATGAACATAAAATTTCGATCGACTAAACTTTTCCAAATTGGCCCCAAATGAAAACCATCATTCAAACAAATCTAGGACAAAATAATACATCCCAAAAATGACATTTCCATATAATAGAGTGCCAGAAGAAATTTGGTGCACCATAGCCACAAATCCACCGCGGAACCACGGCCAATGTACCTATTATGCGGCGGTTCCGCGGCCATTTGTTTGGGTCACGTGCCCAAATATCTTTAGGTTCTCTAATATTTCCTTCACGTATTTTTAAGATACACAGAATAATTTTTTTGAACACTTTTCAAATCGACAACGGGCATATGAAAATGATGTTTTGATTCGGAAAATTCGGTCGATCGAAATTTTAACCTTGTGCAAATTAGTTACTGATGGTTTGTTTAGTGGCTCTGCTACAATGTTGGGTTACGATAGTGCCCTGGCAATCTACCATGGCCGCTGCGGAACAAAAACTGGCGTTTAAAAAAACTTGGCGCTACCGAAACCGTTCTAGATCGAACCATAAACCTATACTAGCTAACTAAAAGAAGCACTAGCTACTAAGATAGAAGTGTTATACCGAACGAACCAATTCCTTCGGTCTTCCATCATCTTCCATAGCTCCTTAAGGCGTGCTCGATTGAACTTGGCCACCGGACTTCCTTCGTCGAAGATCATCCACCCGAAGGATATAGCTCATCGCTCTACCTCCACATCAAAACCAAGTAAAGCAACTAGGGATTCTAGGTTTCTAATCTAGAATGCCTAGGAAGTAGTGAATGTTCCAAGTGTTTATCCATCTCACTTCCTCTCTTGATTCTCAACTCATAAGATTGTAGAGAGGAAGTTGAGCATGAAGGTGGAGGAAATTAAAAGCTAGAGGAGAGTGAAGCTAATGGTGAGAGTGAGATAGCCTTAAAAAATGAACCAACTCTTTTCTTTTTCCATCTTTCATCAAGTGAGAAAATATCAAGCATGCTTGGTTTTGTAAAAACAATATTTTCGATTTTAAAATACAACCCATGCTTGAATAATTTGCACAGATGAATTAATAATTCATTTGTGCATACTATGCAAGCATGGTTCTCACCATACTCCGCATCATTTCTTTTCCACCTCATTATCCATTTAAAATAAATGGTCAAACCCAAAATGAGGTGTCCACCTTCTAGAATATTTTCTGGGTAAATACGGATTACATTCTACAGTATATACATACATGTATTCATACCGAAATACGAATACCCGAAGAGATAGAATAACACAAAGAACATAATATTAGAATATAAATATCGAAATATATATACGTAAATTATTAAATCAATACCTGATTTAATAGTCCGGCTCAAACCCGAGCCGGCTAGTATTATCAACTGTCCGATTGAAAGTCCTGGTACATAGTACAATCAATCGACGGAACCCTGCACGTATGCAATACGGTTGCTACATCGTTTCGCCATAACCAGGGAAACCTTTTGTGTGGGATACTAATGACTCGTCAATAGGCTGCCAGTGGGTTTAACCACAAGCACGTCAACGGCACTAGCTGTACGTAACAGCTACCTAGGTATTGAGCAAAAGGAAAGCCGACGAGCAAACTCATCCGAAACCCTACTGAGCTTGTCAGTGACAATCTCCGTATAGTCCGGTCTGCTCGTCAAAGAGTATCGCATATCGAGTCTGGAGGGTAGGCAAAGTCAGACCCCTAATAACGTGATATTTCATGTTGGTATGAAGCCCATAACACACTGAGAAACTACTGATCCAAATAAGTAATTCTCGTCTACCTAGGATAAGGATTTCTGGTGATGGCCACCCGTGCACTGTGCGACATCAACCCCCAATACCGGGAGAGACGAATCCCCGACGATCCGCTCATTGCCTCCAAGTGTCTCGGGACTGTACCCAACTAAAAGCTGTTTGCATGACTCCTTTGAGCCGTGGTAGGGTAGTAATCAAAGCTCAGTTGGAACTCACACGAGACAAATGACGATCTCAGGTTGACAGACTGACCTGCACAAATGTCGCCTGAGAACTGCTATCTGACAATAGATATAATACCAACTTGCATGTTCCCAGCGAGTCCGTCCAGTGTACTCATAACCCAATGAGCAACTGTTTACTATCTTAGGTGACTGACTGACACCAATTGCTTGTTAGACCGGCCACCGCCTCTCGTTGGGGTCTCGATAATTATACACTAGTCTACTCCGGAGTATCAATACCCAGTCTCGATACTCTCTCGACTAGGGACATTTAAAGATGTGCTTATAGAACACCCAGTTCCCACGTATATGACCGCCATCATAATGTTGGTAGTTAAGAATGAATCCTATAGACCATATCAATATATAATAGTGATCTGTAATACTACATAAAGCATGTGCATGATGATATAGACAAACCATATAGCATACTATCATCTTGTGCAAGACCGTTCTATCCATATAGGTCCTCCCTCAATCATCACAATCGCATGCCTGCAATTACAATAATTGACTTGAGAGCACTATAGCCAACACCTCCAACCCTCGGTACCACCACACCGAAGGTGGAATCTCAGAAGAAGTCTGTCTTCCACAGGATGGCTTCTCAAGTTTCTGTTTTGCCGGCGGAATCAATTTCTAAACAACTGGTACCTCCCAAAGGCCAGGTTCAACGCAAGGGGCAGAATACACAAGCTCTCGATGAAAACAGGGGCAGGCTCAGCCAAATTCTGAGGCTAACCAAATTCCATCCGTAAGAAACGGTCCACGTCGATATCGGCGTCTTACAAAACAACCTGGGGGCAGTTCTCCATATGGTCATGTTTCAACCCCAGTGATGAATGTTGTTGTTCCAACCGGGAACAAGTTTGAACTGTTGTGAAGGGTCAGACAAAATTCTCCCACCGCAATATTGAAGAAATCTCCGCATCCTGTGGAGATCCGATGCGAGCAGAAAGAAGTTCGCTCCCCAAAAGAACTTTCCTTATCTATATATATGGTGTGGAAGAAGGTGAAGGACTCAGTCGTCGTCAGTGGCTCTTCCCCTAAACGTCAGCCAAATTATGAAAAATCCCCTTTCAAATATAAGGGGACTCATCCCAAGGCGGTTTCTGCTACAACGGTTCCTCCTGAAGCCAAAGCGGCTTCTCACAAAAAAGAGAGGCCTAATAAGGCTCAAGCTCCCGAGGCAAACTCTAAAAGCCAAAACTCCATAAACCCTAAGCCTGGGGGCATAGTAGTTCATACAGTCTATATGGTGAACTTCAAAGAAGAAGTTCGTGCTTCTACTAGTCACGGACCGCATACTCAGTCTCTGACAAATGCTCAACCGCGACGTGAAAAACTATCGGAGATGCTTGCTCAGGCGACAACACTCGCTAATCCATCGCCTAAGGAAAATACCGAGGACACACCTGAAGAAAGAGTAGGGAAGAAGTCGGATATTGATTTCCTAAAGCGCTCTCAAAAAGAGAGATGAAGAAACAACAGGGATGTCCACTAAAATGACCCAGATGGCCCTTCTACTCTAGATTATGGCTGGAATGATGGCTCAATCGGAACCACTGGAAGATGAACCGCCGGTATTCGCTCTTAAAGACAAGTGTAATATTTCAAATCCTCTGCAAGTCTCATCAACGGCCGAAGAGGAAATGATTCCAAGAGCAAAACTGGACGAATATATCGCTCAGCAAATCAAAGCTCACTATGTCAGTGAAGCTGCAAAAAGGTAAATGAAGACTGGTCGACCATATCTGGCCTGGTACGATCAAATACAGTTCCCACCAGAGTACACACTTCCAACGTTCCCCATATACATAAGAACTGGGAACCCACACCAGCACATTGCGCGTTTTAAATTCATGTGAGACAACACTGGTGGAAGGGATATACTGCTCCTCCGACAGTTCGTCGGCAGTCTGGCCGGCATCGCATTCGAATGATATGTAGAAATAGCAAATGATTCCATGAAGACCTTCGACGAGATGGATAAGCTCTTTTGTCAAATATTCGCTAGTGCAGATAAACGCACTACAGTGGCGGCGTTGGTCAACGAAAGGGTTGGACTGAACGAGACCTGGGTTCAATATGTTACCCGATGGCAAAATCTCTGGTCAAAATGCGAGCAACGCATCGACGAAGCTACAGCCATGGGAATGTTCATAGCCGCTCTTAACCTAAATTCAAAGGTGTTCCCATTTATGGCCCTCTTCAAGCCGACGACCTTCCAAGAGCTCATAGATAAAATGACTAGATTAGATCTGATGGGTCAAGACCCTTCATCATCCGATGAAGATGAATGAAAAGCGGAGGCAAGGTGGCGTTTGACGCCAACGCTCAACAAAAAATAAGCGGCTCTGAAGTAACATGTCACTAAAATAGTGATGGCGTGGGTACTCGCTCTCCCCGAGATATACACATGGGGCATATTTCTCATTGGCGAAAGAATCTCTACGTAGGATGGTCCTTTCTTCTTAAAGAACAGAAAGGATATTAAAGGACCTACAAGCAGGTCCTGTAATCAAGTGAATAACCCACATGAACCAAAAAAAAATTTGGGAGAGATGCGATATCCAAGTCCCACTCCGAATAAGACGATGATGGGAAAACCCCCAAGTCAAGTCTATTCTTCTAAGGAAGAGGAAGACTCGGCAGAAAGAATGACGTGATATCTCGTCTTTTCATATATGAAGAAGATGCTCTATCAGTATCGGAAAGCGACATTGAAGAGCAGGGGGCAGGTGCCATTTAAAATACCCGGTATTTCCAGCAAAACAACTTGATTGCTGCGATGGTAAAATAAGCAGTCCAAGAGGGTGAAGACAGCCTAAGGCGTGAAATGTCCATGCATATAAAAGACATGCAGCTGTTGGATATGTATGCCCTAGATGCTATTATTATATATGTATACATATGGATACTTGGAGATATTTATGTACAGGACAGTCTTCCTCGATATGATAGTATACTATTTGATTTGTCTTTATCTTAATATGTGCGTATGTTTTACTTGTTATTACATATCATTTATACATGTTGATCAAGCATATAGGATAATTTCTTGACTGCCTGCGTTGTGATGGTGATCATACTTATGGGAGCTGGATAGTCGATAAGCACATCCTTAAAAGGTCCCTAGTCGTGGGAGTATCCAGACTGGGCATCGATATTCTGGAGTAGACTAGTGTATACGTTTCTAGACCCCGATAAGGTGTGATAATTGGTTCCACGGCCATTGCTCTTTTGCACCTAAGATCGTATACAGGTGCTCACTGGAAATTAGTACATTGGACGGAATCGCCGAGAACTTCTTGATGGTACTATACCTATCGTCGGATAGTAGTTCTCAGGTGACATGAGTACAGGTTAGTCTTCTGACCAGAGATCGTCATTTGTCTTGTGTGAATTCCCACAGTACTTTGATCACTACCCTTCCACGGACCTACTGAGTCATGTAAACAGGTTTTGGATGGGTACGGCCTCGAGCCACAAAGAGGCAGTGAGTGATTTTTAGGGATTCTTCTCTCCCGGTATAGGGAGTCGACATCGCACTGTGTTCGATTGGCCAGGACCATAAACCCTTGCTAAGGAAGTTGGGATTTACTGATAGGTTGATCAGTAGTTTCCCGGATTATTCCCAAGCCGCATTAGCATGAATTATCGGGTTATTAGGGTTTGATGTTTACCACCCCTAGACCGGGTATGCGATACTCTCAGAAGAAGAGACCGAACTTGTCACGACCCGAAGGTACGGAACATGACCGGCAATTAAATTACGAGACGTCTAAAGTCGCAACATAATCTAAGTAAGCCGAAGCCCAGAAATCTAAACCATTTAAAAGAAGAAGTGTAGGAAAACAAGTTTAAAAGCAATATCAAATTTTCTCAAAATTTCGGCAGAGTCTCCTTTGTATAAACTGGCCCCAAACGGGTACAAACAAGAAATGTGTAGACAAGCAATAAACAGGCATCCCCAAGTGGGAGCTAGCTCTTTGCCAATCGGCGTACACAACCACGCAAGAAAAATAATATACAACACCGAAGGGCGAGGGACAAAACTCAAAAGAAAAACAAAATCCACCAGAAAACCATCATAATACAAGCGCGACTCTAAGGTCGAAATAAAAAAACAACTGGTCTTCTAAATCTATCAAGTAATACAAGTCTGATTGATGGAGCTTACTAGATGCAACTGAAATAAATAAATATACAACGGCGATCACGGTACAAGTGAACCAACCTGCCAAGTAATCACCCTGAATGGAATAATGTGCCAGCAAGCCGCCAAGGAAACCTGTACATATGATCCTGTAAGAAAATTTGGCACAACGGGGGAGAGTTACCAACTCGTGAGTAGAAGACATCTGCGAGTAGAAATCGCATGCAGGACGATCTCCTAGGTCATATTAATATACATATATAACACTATACATCTAGTAATGACAGGGTAATAATCTATGCATAAGGGCAATACTTAGTGTATCGTGTCAGTGTCACTAAGCAGTAATGAGCCACATATCTGATGTATCAATGCCTCATGAATGAGAAAATCAACCACGAAATCTGAATAATCTGATATAAGAAAAACATCAATGAATCTTGCATAATAAGACTGAACCTCATCAGTGAAATCAACAAAAATCCATGTCAAGCATCGACAAAAAATAAGTATATCTCAAAATCTCAATATCTCATATCTCTGTATCTCAAATCTCAATATCTTTGTATCTCGGGCTCCGGCAGTCCGGATCGGCCCCTATCATCCAATCTCACGACTACGGTCAGTATCCTCCGGATATCCGCCGCGTTTAAAAACAACAATAATAACCGGTCGATAGTGCTCCCCTGCCGTGTTTAACGCCATCATCTGCGATCTTCTTGTCCCGGGGTACCGCACCGGGGCCACTATGTACCCGCAGAATGTGCATCCCCCTCCTCGAATCGGGTATATGATACTGTTCAAGAACCAAGAAAACTCATGGTGGACGGCACACACATAACATCATGAGAAAACCGCAGTTTTTCTTTGAAAATAATAATAAGTTATGAAAGTTTTGCGGTTTTCCCCATAATCCAGAAATCCCAGAGAAATCCGAAATCCATAATCCTAAGTAAATAAATAATAAGAATCAGCATAAGTGCCACAAAACTGTATGACAACATGAATATATAAATGCATGAAGTGTTTGAGTAAGCAGTGCAATATCTATACTAGCACATGAAGCAAGCGTACTAAAATATGTTTAGACTACTAATTAGCAGCTATACTAAATGAAGTAGCTTTTCCTAAAGTGTCCGTGATATGGCAATTACCGATGCTGATGTGTGAGCCGACAAATAAGTGTACGTAGAACATGCGCATCATCGGTAATGGTGCTGGTGTCCTAACATATGGAATCATAACAGTTAAGGAACATATGTATAAACATACAGTATAATGAGAATAACATGAATATAACAGAGAAGGAGTAATAACCGCAATACCGAAGAATTTACACTTCTACAATACGAGTCATACCATTTTGGTGTTTGAAAAAGTACGAATCGTAGTTTTAGAAAAATAGGGGCAACGGTGTTTCTGAGAAAAGATACGACCTTTAAAAAATTCGTAGTATCACTCAGGCTGTTTTTAAAAATGCGCACGATTCATTAGTTTTGAAAATATGTATGACTCAAGAAAAAACTAACCTCTACCTAACCAACTAAGGGACTAAACTAAAGAACTGGTCGAAAGATAAGAAAAATCCACCTAAAGTCTGAGTCGATATCTCTAGTAGTCGGCGATCCAGCATCAATAGCGTCACGTACAAAGTACGACTTCCTCAAGTCAAGAGTACGGATCGATCATCACATATATACCTCGTACGGTAAAATCCATCGTACGGCATCCCAAAATTGGGGTACAGATCAGCTATCAAGTATATATCATCATTCATATGGTATCATTATTAAACAATATCATGGTTTGGTTACTGATTTAAAGTCTCGTGCAATCCGATGTCGTCAACACATATTATCATAAATGAGTATACATTGACAAGCGATCCATTATAAATATCACAGCATACCTCATTTCGTATCTCAATCATATGTCAACTATCATATATATATCATCAATCACATGGTATCATCGTCCAACAATTCGCTATAATATCATGGCATATCTCATATCATATCTCGATCACATATCAAATATCTCACGGCATCCTGCCCAGCCATATTGACTCATCCTTAAGTATCATACATCATCCTCATATCACACGTATATGTTGTGTATGTGTGTGTGTGTGTGTGTGTATATATATATATATAGAAACCTACACACTTTCATATATATATATATATACATACATACATATATATATATATATATATATATATATATACATATATATATATCCCATATATACCCAAAGTCAAGTGTACGTGTGTGCATGTGTGCGTCTGCGTGAAACCTGTTAATTACCTCCAAGATAATAATCATCTGGTTAAGTCTGTCTAAATCATCCTAATCCTTCTTAAGGTCTTCAATAGTACCCTACTCGCCAAACTCCAAGGTCACGTCCGACTCAAAATAATAATACGCAATAACCTTACTCTACGTTTACGGGGGTGCTATATGCCATCTACCCGACTTCCCCCGTAGATATACATCTACTTACCTGAATCCTCGCCTGCCGAAGTCGTTGTCGTCATGCTCTTCCCGTTGTCTCGAAATCCACGCAAGGGTGCCTACATATAAACATATGTATCGTATATCGAAATAACGAATGAAAACTAGAATGGCACACGAAACACACATAAGTTAGAACCTATGGTCCTCGCATGCAAGAAAAGCCAAACAAATTCTCGATGTCGAGGTACAAACATCAGAACATCGAGTTAAAAACCTAAATGCCAATACCAAGTTAAAACGAAGTCGTAAAACAATGCAGCAACTCAAGAAAATGGTCCCAGATTTTATCCTAAGTGAAATTAGCTAATTTTGCATATGGGAAGGGTCTAGTTTAATGAAATAACAGCCCTGGACCAAACACGGAGGGGTTCTACCCTATCCTGGCCGAAAATTGCGGCCAGGAAGAATAAAATTGCGGCCTGTGTCTGGGGTTAGGGGCTCGGGTCTTCAGGGAATGATCTTTATCACCTGCACATCTCCCTGTGTTCGCTAAAAAATTTTTAGGTCACCCGGGTTATAGCAGATCACCAAATTCCATCACAATTTCCATAATTTTCCGACATCGGGGTTTCTAAATTTGCTAATTGGAGTTCTATTCTTTGGTTTAGTCCGGTATATAATCACAACAGGGATTGTATGGTCTCTACTAGCCTCAATTACACTATCTCAATTCAAAATTACCTCAAAACCCTAACTTGAAATTTTCAAAGTTCACTAAACCTCGATATATCGATTCTAAACTAACAATAGAAGCAATAGAATGAAATACTACTCTAATGGTGATTAAATTATCTCATTTGGCAACTCAAGAAAATTGTTGAGTTGCCCCAAGTCTTCAAAATCCCATTTTTCTTGGTCCAAAGTGTTTGTAATGAGCTTGTGAATGTTTTTATTGAAGGGATTTTAGTGTTTTGATGTGTTTTGGGGGGGGTGAAGTGAGGTGTAGGAGGTGGTGGAGAGAGGAGGGCAGCCATCAGTGATGAAGGAAAAGAAATGATGAACATGGTGAAGAGATGACAATGAGCTAAGTCAATAGGTCTTGGAAAATTCTAGAGCTCCCTCTCTCTTTCATTTCTCTTTCCTTTTTAATTAAATAAAAACACAATAAACCATACAATTTAAATAAGCCATGGTCACAAATATGAAACAAGTGTTTATAACATGGCATGGTGCATGTCATGCACAAAACCGGATTAATGTAAGATTAATGAAATTTAATCGAGATTAGCATTTAATCTATTTACAAATAAGTATTTTGAAAATCAATAAATACTCATGTCATATGAACACCATCAATTCAGTAATTCTTATGTATTTCCAAATATTTTCCAAATTATCGGTATATAATTATACCAATTTATTGAAAACCTACCTCCATACTTTAAAATATTCATATATTAATTTATTTAATTATTTAAATTCCCAAAAACAATATTTTATTTTTCTGAAATATTACAATCTTCCCCCTTAAATAAATTCGGTCCCTGAATTTAAATTGAAACCCCCCAATTCCTTAAAACATTTCAGTAAATGTACAAGTCGTCGGGGCTTTGAAATCATAATACATAAAACATATCGTAACGCAATGCAGGCGCATGAAAAATTAGTATATAACTCGAAAATCAAAACCCCGTCAAGCCTCAAGCATTCATCGGAGTTATGGTGGAAATACAATATCAAAATCCAATACGAAAAACCAATATGATATACTCAAAACTATAACTTGTGTATAGAACGCACCATTGTAAAACTGTCCAAACATCCGGAAAGAAATACATGCAAAACCTTTTTCAAATCGTCGTGCGATGCGCGTATCACGGCACAAGTAGCGGACGCTCATTTAAGGAAAAATAGCTATACATATATATATCTTTTATTTAACATACACGTCCCGCCCCTTCTTTTTTTAAATAATCTAGAAGGGTTTTCTTTATAAAATGTTTCGTGTCATCTCGGACATATAGGAAAAATATTGAGACTATAGCTCCATTTTGGAAATCCCTTCGGTTTTTATCAATGCATGCAAAAACACCTAGGTAATGTTCTAAGAACAGTTCTGCTCGGTTACTAAACCAAATAGTAAATATTATAAAAACGTACTGCTCAAAATGAAACCAATCTCCAATGCAGTATACAAAGTACCGTGTGCGTCCGGTGCGCACGAAAATCGAAACCAAATACAGATGCCATGAATATGATCAGAAACGAAACTGAGTGCAACGGGTGTGCACCAAAAATATCTGTCAAGTGCAACGGGCGTGCACGAAAACAATATCAAGTGCATCTAATCTGCACAAAACCCCGATTTAGTGCATCTGGTGTGCACAAAATCGCATCAAGTGTGCCAAGTGTGCGCAAGAATCTCAATCAAGTGCACATGGTGCACGAAAACATACATCGAACATCGAAATCGAAATCAGCGGTATACAATATACACCGAATCAAAATCAAGTATATTGCGATAGATAAGCTTACAACCACATGCATCAGTGTGCACAAAACCAAATAAATGTACGAAAGTGCATGAAAACTATACTGAAAGCAGACATCCATAATCATATGCAACCCATATACACGAAATTAAATCAGTATCTCAAAATGTATAAAATCAAAATCAAGTGCAATAGGTATGCACAAAACGAACATCAATACATCTGATACATGGAACATGAATCGAGGGAAAAGAACGAGTACATAGGAAAACCCATCATAAAACGAAATCCTCAAAATACCAAAATCCAAACAATGGAAATGTGATATTCAAATCACCATATCGCAAATCGTAACACCGACGTCTATGTGCTCCTCTTTTCTCTGGTGTCGACTGATTCGGACTCGTCACTTCATAGCTGTATGGACTACGCTACAAACGGCTATACTCATATCTAAAGTCTCCCAAGTAATGTATACCATTACATGATATCCGGACTACGTTAAACTTTTCGATCGATTCGTCAAAATCCCAAAATTTCCCTAAGAGCTCAACACTCGAGTACAGTTTATACATATCTAGTACATACCACAGCACCTGCGGACCAGCCGTAAAAGGGCAAACCCAAGCCTCACTAATAGCACTGCGGAACATCTGCAAACCCTAAGGTTCAAAGGCGTTCTCATGGTCATTATGTCGAGTTAGGGTTTCATTCTTCTAGAGGGTCCATAGAATTACTTGCATGTTCTTTCGAATACCTTAAACTTGGAAAAATGGGTTTCTGACATTCGTTCGAACCATTTAACTTCTTCGAGACGCATGTGAATACCCTTCGTCCGCACGCTAAAAAGTGCCTCGATCCTCGAGAACAGACGATACACTAACGGTCATCACATTCTAGCCGGTCTCTAGCAGTGGCCCGATCCTCTGGTGCAGATATCAGATGCTCGTGTCCCCGAGAAAACATAGTAAATGACATATCGAAACGCTTATGCTGACCACAACTCTAGCCGTAGCTCTCTCTGCCCGTGCGACCGTGGAAACAGAAACCACCATCCGACATCGACGAAGATAGATCATAGGAATGAATAGAAATACGGTGCAAAGAAATGTACATCCTAAGGCTTCTTAAGCGGAGTAGCGTATCGTAAGTATGCCGCGGAACATACCCACGGTACGTCACTCTACTTTAGTCACATACTCCATCAACCAAGGGCCATCCTACACTAGAAGGTAAAACCAAACGCTCTGATACCAAATTTGTCACGACCCGAAGGTACGAAACGTGACCGGCACTTAAATTACGAGACGTCTAAAAGCGCAACGTAATCTAAGTAAGCCGAAGCCCAGAAATCTAAACCATTTAAAAGAAAAAGTGTATGAAAACAAGTTTAAAAGCAACATAAATTTTCTCAAAAATTTTGGCTGAGTTTCCTTTGTAAAAACATGCCCCAAACGGGTACAAACAAGAAATATATAAACTAGCAATAAAAAGGCATCCGCAAGCGGGAGCTAGCCCTTCGCCAATTGGCGGACACAACCACTATTGGAGATAGTGCATTCAGAGTCAATTATTGGATCACAGGCACGTGATTACAATGATTGAGGGAGGACCTATACGGATAGGACAGTCTTACTCAAGATGATAGTATGCTATCTGGTTTATCTTTATCATCGTGTACTGGTTTAGGTGACATTACTGATCACTATTGCACGTTGATAGAGCCCCTAGGATTCTTGCTTGACTGCCAGCAGTATGAGGGCGACCATATACGTGGGAGCTGGGGTCTATAAGCAGATCCTTAAAAGGTCCCTAGTCGTGGGAGTTTCAAGACAGGGCATCGATACTCCAGAGTAGACTAGTGTATACAGTCGAGACCCCGACGAGGGGCGGTGGCCGGTCTCATAAGTCACTGGTGTCAGTCGGTTCACCTAAGATGTATACAGGTGCTCATTGGGTTATGAGTACACCGGACAGGACTCGCCGGGAACATGCTAGTTGGTCTTATACCTGACGTCAGATAACAGTTCCCTGGTAACATGTGTACAGGTTAGTTCATCGACCTGAGATCATCATTTGTCTAGTGTGAGTTCCCACTGTACTTTGATTACTACCCTACCACGCTCAAAGGAGTCGTGCAAACAAGTTTTAGTTGGGTACAGTCCCAAGCAACATGGAGGCAGTGAGCGGATCTGCAGGGATTCGTCTCTCCCGGTATTGGGGGTGAGGTCGTGCTGTGTCTAGGAGAGCCATTACACGAATTCCTTGGCCAAGGCAGGAGATTTACTGGTAGGTATTCCAGTAGTATCTCAAGGTGTTCTGGTCTACACTCCGACACGACTTGTACCGCTTTTGGGGGTCTGACTTTTGCCAACCTTCTAGGCCCGCCATGCGATTCTCATAAACGAACGGACCGGACTGTACGGATATTTTCACTGACAGGCTCAGTAGGGTGTCGAGATGAGTTCGCTCATCGACGTCCCTTTTGGTCAATACCTGGTAGCCCGTTACGTAAGGCTAATACCTCTGACGTGCTAGTGGTTAAATCCACAGCCAAAATATTAACGAGTCTTTAGAGTCCCCCACAGACAGTTTCTAAAGTTTCAGGCGAGACGTTGTAGAGGCCGTATAGAGATATGGCAGGATTCGATCTTATACGTGCGGTATTGCACGGATCATGATCGGACGGATAATACTAGCGGGCTTTGGTTTAACCCGGATCCTACTATTGTACAATGTAGATTTTGTCTCTTTGCATTTGTATTCAGCGGGAATACAAATGCGGGTATGTAGATACAGTCGCGGGGTTTTTCTGTAATTTATTACGGGATCAGTTTTTTGAAGTTGCCAGTTTGCATTCCGTTTTGGCCATATTTCCTTTGTTCCTTAATGGCCGGATTTTTCTGATGGAGGGGCTAATTTGCAAATGTGCAAATTAGCAAAGTGGAGGGTGTTATTTGTGATATGAGTTCTCATTATAAATCTAGCATCTTTGATTCCATTTTTCTCATCATGGCTTGCATTAAATGAGATGGGAATTGATATGGCTTTGATGTGATATATTTTCCTAATTATCATCACATTTTCCTTACACTCACCCTTGCCTTTTCTTGTGCTCACCACCCTTGTATTTTTTCCTCTCTCAAGAGATATGGCCGACCCACTTCTTGGTGAGGAGAGAATTAATTTTTAGTGTGGGAAATTCTTGTTCTCATTTTGCTTACACCAAAAATCCTAAGCTCATTTCCATTGTTCATTCCTCCATCTAAAATGGCAACTTCATACCCCATGAGACAAACCACCATACACTTCGCCTACAGTATTCTTGGACACGTCGACTCGCCAACTTCGTGTCCGAGTTGCCTCGGTCCAGAGGTGGGAGCCTGTAAAGGAACCCGGTGATGTGGTGCCCTTTCCGACGAGGAGATGAAGACCGGAGATTCCGCGGGGAGATCGGAGTGGAGGCCGAAGACCGAAGGACACGGATCGCTCGGTATAGCACTCTACCCCATTCTCTAGTTAGCTAGGATTAGGTTAATGGCCCGATCCAGGTTTTTAGTGCGCGGTAGTGCCGGTTTACAAGTTTTGTAAAAGTTTCGTTTCCGCAATCCGGCCTCGGATTGACGGCCGGGGCGCTGCCGTTCACTTACTTTGGTATCAGAGCCACGACATTAACCTACTCTAGCTTGCTCTAACGTGTTTACAAGTTCGATCGAACGGATTTTCCAAAAACCCCATTTTCAAGTCCAGGTTTCTGTCGAATTTTTGCTTTGCTCAAACAATTATTTGGTATATTGCAAAAATACGTGCAGGGTGGGTTTTATAAGAATTCTGTGAAAATTCTGTCAGCTGAAATTACTGTAGAGCTGCGGATCAGCAGCCAAAACCACGTTCTGGCCGCAGATCCGCCGCCGTACTGTGGCCAAACTGCACCAAATTTCTACAGTGGGTTTCTGACATGGAAAAAGGGTTTCTGGTATATTCTTTTTGGGCCCAGATTTATTTTGAGTGCTACAGTAGTGCTTGGGGCCCACTTCGGTAAATTTAGTCGATCGAAAATTTTAAACATGTTAGTTCACAGTATTTACATTATATCTGCGAACGTGAATGTCATTTGATCGGTAAATCCTGTCTAACTACTATAGCCCTTTTAGACGGTTTTGCGAACGTGACATTTACGTTGATGTTCTGTATTGTACTGTGATGTTGCGGATTTGTCGTGGTGGATAGCTTGGATGAAATGTTAGGACAGTTTGGTATTTTATGTACATTTGATATTGCGGGGCGAGCGTCCGACATGTGGACTGCCATTACTGCCTATTTGTATATTATTCTTTTGGGGCACGACCGGGATGAGGTCGATGTACCCGTTGTATATTTTACTTTCTGTACTAGGATTACCCCGCGGTAGGGTGCATGGGTAGCCGGGTTCTAGAGGGCAACGGGCCCGTATCTCATGGCGTTTAGATGGAGGGGGCTTTACTTTATAATTGGCGGGCTATTCGCCGCACTCGTAGGGGGTATAGGTTGACCCAAGAAGGGGTGCCCAAGTTACCGGATTCCGTAAAGTGCTGGGTGGTCCATTCACGTTGCTGAAGCGGGCTGCCACACTTCAGGTTTTGGCGGGTGACTTGCCGCGCCCGTAGGGGTCTAGGATTTTCATTGCACAAGCTATCCACACGACCAGTGGAACGTCAGGTTTCAGTAGCGGCTCTATGAAACCCGGGGATCCCAGATATCTATATTATTCTGTGATGCTTATTACATTTCTGTGATGTTGCATTTTATCACGCCTTGAGCAAATATTATATATTGATATATATACTAGTAGATGTTGTATATGTTTTGCATCCGCGCTAGTCCAGTCCCCGCTCTGTCGTTAGTTAAGTAACCTAACGGGTGATGATGGGACCCAGTGGCGAATGAGGATGGCATATACGTACATCATTATTTTCGTTCTTTATTAGTGTGATCAATTGATGGGACTGCGTTGATTCGGATCAATGCAAGATAAACAAACCTATTTGATGTTGTTGGAACATTTTTCAAAAAGCTGTTATTGCAAGGGCGTTCTTTTTTGTTTTGCACAGTGGTATTCGATTATGAATATCCAGCACCTCAGTCGACGAGGCAAGGGCCGAGATCCCTTCACTGGGAGTGACCCCATGGACAAATGTTTGCGTCAGGGCAATAACTTCACTATAGTCGATTACTTTTGCTTTGCATCGTGGTATTCAGTTGGAATATCCTACACCTCATTCTATGGGGAAAGAGCCGAGATCCCTTCACCGAAAGTGAACTCTTTAGCAAAGGTTTTCGCCACTATATTTTTATAAAAGCTATCCGGTTCCTTCAATGATATCAAGTTCATTACGTTAAAGGTTTTTCGCCAAAAACCATTCGTAGCCCTCCGTCATTTCAGACGGGTGGCACATAGTATTCATGCTATGTTTGTTGGCCAAAGTTAAGGCATAGTGTATAGTAGCTATTTGTTACTTTTCTACAGCATAGATAGATGCATTGGGTTGGGACAGTCGTACTGCCTTGTTGGCCAAAGTCAAGGGTAGGTACGGGTGGGTTCAAATCAACCTGGATAATGACGGGTAGAACTTGACATGTGACTTATGATTTGTTGGCCAAAGTCAAGGTCATAAGAGCATGTGGCAAAAATCACATCGGGAGTTTCTAAAGAAACTGAAACTTGCCAGATATGCGCATACCTTCTAGAGTGTGATAACGTGAGTGGATTCCATCACATTATCATGCGATGATAGTTGGATCCCGATTCCCACTGATGAGTTGGTTTACTCCTCGGGTGATTCCGACTAATTCTTTTTCAGATTTGGAGGAGAATTTGAGGTTACAGTGGGAGGTTTCCTGATTAGATAAATTGATAACCATTCTGATCTAGGCTAGAGTGCACGCAGAGTGTTTCTTTTCTCTCTCTCTCTTTGGCAGCGACCATGACCCGACCCTTGACTATAACTCAGTGACCAAAATTAACCGAACCTTCTTAAACACTAGCTTTTGGATTATCAGAGTTGCATACCTCATTGCCACTCCTACTTTTACCCTTTTCTCCAGAACACCCCATATTACTACGAACGTCCACTTCTATTGGATAAAACCATCGTATGGTTATATACGAACTCGAAAGAATTTATTCGAGGATGGTTTCCGGTTCTGGAGAAAACGAATAGGACTATTCAGTTGTCTTTTCCTCTTACCTTCTCTCAGGTTTCGAGTGTTCCTCGGATTAGGACAGTACACCTATTACGCAAATTGGATAGTCTTCTTCCAAACCATAGGCAGGTGCCGAACGGTAGGGAATGAAGAAAACCATTTAGCCTAAAAGGTGTACAGAAGGTATTAAGTTAAGACAAATAAAGGGATTAGGAAGAGGGCAAAGTAAACTGCGACTGCTATTCACGACCAAACCAAGTATTTCTTCGCCAATCTTACATCACCTTTGTATTTCTCCAGAACACTACGAAGATCCACAGTTTATTGGATACTCCATCGTATGGTTATATACGAACCCGAAAGGAACTCGTTCCAGTTCGGGGATGGATTCTGGTTCAGGAGAAATTGGAATAAGGTTTATTCAGGAGTCTTTTATCTTTACCTTCTCTCGGGTTGCGAGTGCTCCTAGGATTAGGACACTACACCTATTATGCTTATTGATAGTCTTCTTCGAAACCATAGGCTGGTGCCGAATGGTAGGGAAGGAAAAAAACCATTTAGCCGAAGAGGGTGTACAGAAGGTAATGACTAAAGACATATAAAGGGATTTGGAGAGATGGCAAAGAAATATACGGTTATAGTTGTGAATCTGATAATGGAAGATGCATTACTAGGAATACCCGGATATCCCTACGGAACATTTACATGTTTCAATTTCACTGTGTACTGTTAATAGAAAATTGATTTCCCAATTAGTCCTTACTCCAGGGTATGTAATTACCAGGTAAGATTCTCACATCTGTAAGGTTTTACAGGTGATGAGTGGGAGTAAGTTATTGGGAATTAGGTGATCATCCTCATTATATCGGAATTCGTTGTAATTGGTGATATTTGAGGAAATCGCCTGGGCTGTTTGCCGGACGGCAAATATTTGGTTTTGAATATCCGCTGTTATGCACCAATTTCAAATTGATATATCTGTACGTCTATTTTTATAGAGTGAGATATACCTTTTTGAAATTATATCCATGACATTTACCTATATCAGTGGATAGTTAGGTAAGGAGCATTAAACAGCGGTATAATTCTTCATAACCATAGTACAGTTTTCAACCTACGACACACAGGGAATGAGTTATTAGACTCAGGAGACTTATACATAATATTGTATGTTGTCCAGTGTCCATGAGGACAAAGGGGATGGTCATCATACTATACTCGGTTTATCTATGATTTCTCTAGTTCTTAGACAAGTGTTTCGTAGAAACATAAGGTCTGAGTTTTGAGAAGTTATAGGTATAAGAGTAAAGTAGAGAACCAGGTATTGCAAGTATTGGGATTCTTCAAGGTGATCGAAGATGTAGATACTTGTGCATGGTATTCAGTTGATAGTAATGGTTTTAAAAGAACTTGCTTCTCTTTCAGGTTACTCATAATTGGAAGCATTCCTAAGTTGAGTAACGCTGATCGGCCTCCTTCCATTTAGTTGACATGCACTGGAGACAGCTGCATGATTTGAATCTGGTTCAATTAAATCAGTGCATCTGTTTTTGTATTGGATATAGAACAGTTCATATCTTGACATTGTTAAGATACGGGGAGTTTGTAGGGTTCCTAGGCACACTAATGAGGCCTCACAAGGCATCAACCATGCCAATTTCAAATTTCAACGGTGCCGAGAAACCCTAACAAGATCGTTGGCTAGAATTTTAGGCGACAAAGCAAACTAGTTAACACTTAACTACAAGAATACGGAAATACATCCTTTGTAGATCCGGTCCTCCACCTCCATAGCTCCGCAATGAGTCTCCTCGCTGTCCATATCAAATCCCGGGCTCTAGCGTCGGCTTCATCGGAGAAAAAGCGGGCTAGGTCATCGACGACGTGCCGAGGATGATCTACGTCGAGGCATCACTAGATCAAGCTCCACCTTCACCAAGCCATGAAAACTTGTGAAGGAAACACCCTATACTACTTGGCAAGAGGTAGAGGATGAAGAAATAGGAAGTGGGTTCACTTTAGAATTGGATTTCTCACTCATTTTCTTCACTTGCCATTGATGGAGGCAAGCTTCTTCTTGAAGAAGAAGATGAAGAGGATGAAAAATGATATGATAAGTTAATTCAAAATAGAAAATAAATTGAATACTTATCATGTGGCAACTATGGTCAAGTGTAGAAATAAATCATGGTTAAATGGAATGGTTAGGGTTAAGCATGAAGACAAAATGGTCACTTAGTCAAAGCTTCATGAACTTTCAATGTAAAACAAAACTAGCAACCATTTTCTTTTCATTTGCCATTTCTTTTCAAAAATAAAATAAATGAAATAAATAAATAAATGAAAAAGAAAACCCTAACCATTACACAACCATGGTTTAATCTTTACACGAACCCTAGAGAGCATGTATCATCAAACATGATACAATCAAGTGCACAAAAAGTATATCACATATACAATGTGCATATTCGAGCGAGAAAATCCATTTAAATTGAACCGATACTAGTTAATGCAAAGTAATATATCAAATATATAATTATGCATTAAATCATTAAATCAACACTTGATTTAATGATCCGGTCATATCGCATATAACCGACTAATATCTACAGTAACAACTTATCGAAACAACACTTGATCCGATAACCCGGCTATATCGCATATAACCGATCAATGTCACAAATCGCGAGAATCGAATACAGTATCACATACTAGTATCATTCTCGGTCCCGCACATATCCCATATGCGCTCCTATTTCGTTTCGCTTGAACCAGGAAACCTCTGTGTAGGACTCTAAAGACTCGTCAATACGCCGGCAGCAGATGATGATCATATCAAACACCCACAAGCCGCAAGCGGTCTGCTAAACGTAACGGCCACCCGGGTATTGAGCGATCAGAAGATCGACGAGCAAGCCCGCTCACACTCCAGTGAATCCAACCAGTAACACTACCGTACAGTCCGGTCTGATCGTCTGATATGTCGCATATCTCGCCTAGGGGTGGTAAACGTCAGACCCCAATAGTCGATAAGTCGTGTCGATCTGAGGTCTATAACAATTCGAGAAACTACTGGTAACACTTACCAGTATATCTCAGCAACCCTGGCCAGGGATTTCCTGTTATAGCCAATCGAACACAGCGCAACATCAACCCCCTATACCGGGAGAGACGAATCCCCTCCTATCGCTCATTGCCTCCATGTGACTCGGGACTGTACCCAAAAACCACCATTTTGCACGCCCTCTTGGACGTCGTAAGATGGAAATCAAAGCACAGTGGGAACCACACAAGACTCTATGATGATCTCGGGTCAACAGACTACTCTGTACCAGTGTCACCAGAGAACTGCCATCTGACGTAAGGTATAATACCATCTGGGAGTTCTCGGCGAGTCCGTCCAGTGTACCCAGTCTCTACTGAGCACCCGTATATCATCTCTGATGTCAAACACCAATGGATATGGGATCATCCATCGCCCATCTGTATGGGTCGAGAAGGTATACGCTAGTCTACTCTGGTATATCGATGCCCCGTCTCGATACACCCACGACTAGGGACTTTGAAGGATGTACTTATGGACTACCATGTCCCCACTAGTATGATCCGCATCATAGTCCAGATAGTCAAGTACACATCCTAAGGGCTTTACCAACATGTAACAGAGAGACAATCAGTATACACGTTAAGGTAAAGATCAACCAGATAGCATACTATCATGTCGAGCAAGAAAGTCCTCCCTATATATGTCCCAGCATCCACTACAATATACATCCTATGTACAGTAATGGCCTCTAGGGCATACATATAACTAACAGAGTTGTCCAGCTTATGCTTAAAACCATACTATAGATGACTCAAGGCATGTTTCTGAAATGACTGTTTGTGGGTTGACCTAGGCTATGACGAGGGTTGATTTTCTACCATCTGGAAGATCAATAGTGATATTGTTCTTGACTTGCCACAGTTTTTATAAAAATGGATTTTTTTAGAAAACAGTAGTGGGAGTATGGTAGAACTGGAAGTAATTCCAGAACCGCAAACGATTACTGAAAGTTTGATAGGAACCTAAAGATTCAATCTGGTTTGACATTCCATTGGCCACTCCGCAGACGAAGTGGGTAACCTCAGGCGCCCGAGTGGTACTCCGGTAGCCTCAAGGACGGTGACAGGGAGGTTCTTGTTTGCCCAGACTTTCCATTGCTGTTGTTCCAGACTGTGAGACCTGGCAGGAGGATGACTATAGCGTTGTTCTAAACAAGCTTTAGAAGTGTACGTCTATATGACTCTGCCAGAGGGTTGTAATGGTCAGTGGGAGCAGCGGAAGTATAGTGGACAAGTGGCTTATGTCTATTTATAGAATAAAGCAGATATAGCGAAGTTAGATCATCTATTTCTGATGTGACAGTCATAGGTTTGACTTCATCAGAATAGGGGATGGATCTGTAGAGAAGGTAGTAGGGTGTGATGTCCTGGTATTTGGATGACATACACAGAGCAGGAAGTGAAATTCCTATATTACGATCGGTTATACTTTAGTTGTCACACAGTAGTTTCTCCACATAGGACTTGGATATTATATTAAACATTCTGCTTACTTGATCTATGGTTTTAGATCTAGATTTTGGTAGTTTCCCAATCAGGATAATTAGACAGCATTCTATAAGTATTTAGAATGGAAGACTCCTGGCACGATAGTGTACCTGCAGGTGATGAAGTCACCCTCTCTAAAGGTGTCTTACAGACTAAAGGGGAGAGGGATATGCATGATTGGAAGATCACTTGCTTAGGCAATTGAGTCAATCATGAGAAGTCAAGTACCACACCAGATGTTGTTTTGCACGGGATGCAATAAGTTGATATTGATCCAATCCTGGAGAAACATTCGGAAGCAGTTTTATAACATAAGTGGATGTTCTAGGGATATGATAACGTCAGCCTCATTCAGGTGACGGTTATCATTCCAGGCGTCCAAGGTGACCTGGATGACAGAGTGACTGTCAGAGTTATAGTTTTCCTTCTGACGAGAGGCGGTATTTTGGACGGGTGGTCCAAGGGGATACTGAGGGAGGCATGGCGCAGGTTACTGATTAAGTTCAGTTGACGATACAGTCTAAGAAATTTGGATTTGGACTTCATTTATGAGCTAGGTCCCATCAGATATCCAGACACATTCTAAGACAGGTATTGCTCATTTCGGGAGATGGATTTCTCCGCAAACTTGAGATAAAGAGAGACATAGAAAGAAACATCAGCGCGGATCCATTCACTGAGGCTATTCCTCGAACGCAATAGTTTCACAAACGAGCTTTGTGAGACTGAATAGTAGAGAAGTTGGGTGTTCGGTATCATACGGGCTGTGAGTATGCGACATCGCAATAATTCGCCTTGAGTGCAAGTGGGAGATTGTTAGAGATAGTGCCCTCACAGTCAATTATTGGATCACAGGCATATGATTGCAATGATTGTGGGAGGACCTATACTGGTAGGACAGTCTATCTCACGATGATAGTATGCTATCTGGTTTATCTTTATCATCGTGTACTACTTTAGGTGACATTGCTGATCACTATTGCACGTTGATAGAGCCCCTAGGATTCTTGCTTGACTGCCAGCAGTATGAGGGCGATCATATATGTGGGAGCTGGGGTCTATAAGCATATCCTTAAAAGGTCCCTAGTCATGGGAGTTTCGAGACAGGGAATCGATACTCCACAGTAGACGAGTGTATACAGTCGAGACCCCGACGAGGGGCGGTGTCCGATCTCACAAGCCACTGGTGTCAGTTGGTTCACCTAAGATGTATACAGGTGCTCATTGGGTTATGAGTACACCGGATAGGACTCGCCGGGAACATGCTAGTTGGTCTTATACCTGACGTCAGATAGCAGTTCCTTGGTGACATGTGTACAGGTTAGTTCATCGACTTGAGATCGTCATTTGTCTCATGTGAGTTCCTACTGTACTTTGATTACTACCCTACCACGCTCAAAGGAGTCGTGCAAACAGGTTTTATTTAGGTACATTCCCGAGCCACATGGAGGCAGTGAGCGGATCTGCAGGGGTTCGTCTCTCCCAGTATTGGGGGTGAGGTCGCGCTGTGTCTAGAAGAGCCAATACACGAAGTCCTTGGCCAAGGCAGGAGATTTACTGGTAGGTATTCCAGTAGTATCTCAGGTTGTTCTGATCTACACTCCGACACGACTTGTACCGCTTTTGGGGGTCTGACTTTTACCAACCCCCTAGGACCGCCTTGCGATACTTATAGACGAACGGACTGGACTGTATGGATATTGTCACTAACAGGCTAAGTAGGGTGCCGGGATGAGTTCGCTCATCGACATCCCTTTTGGTCAATACCTGGTAGCCCGTTACGTATGGCTAATACCTCTGACGTGCTAGTTGTTAAATCCACAGCCAAATTATTGATGAGTCTTTAGAATCCCCCACAGACAGTTTCTCATGTTTTGGGCGAAACGCTGTAGAGGCAGTATAGAGATATGGTAGGGTTCGATCATATACGTGCGGTATTGCACGGATCATGATCGGACGGATAATACTAGCGGGCTTTGGTTTAAGCCGGATCCTAGTATTATACAGTGTAGATTTTGTCTCTTTGCATTTGTATTCAGTGGGAATACAAATGCAGGTATGTATATATAGTCGCGGGGTTTTCCTGTAATTTATTACGGGATCAGTTTTTTAAAGTTGCCAGTTTGCATTCCGTTTCGGCCATATTTCCTTTGTTCCTTCATGGCCGAATTTTTCTGATGGAGGGGCTAATTTGCAAATATGCAAATTAGCAAAGTGGAGGGGGTTATTTGTGATATGAGTTCTCATTATAAATCTAGCAACTTTGATTCCATTTTTCTCATCATGGATTGCATTAAATGAGATAGGAATTGATATGGTTTTGATGTGATATATTTTCCTAATTATCATCACATTTTCCTTACACTCACCCTTGCCTTTTCTTGTGCTCACCTTCCTTGTATTTTTTCCTCTCTCAAGAGATATGGCCGGCAACTTCTTGGTAAGGAGAGAATTAATTTTTGGTGTGGGAAATTCTTGTTCTCATTTTGCTTACACCAAAAATCCTAAACTCATTTCCATTGTTCATTTCCTCCATCTAAAATGGCAACTTCATACCCTATGAGACAAACCACTCTACACTTCGCCTACAGTATTCTTGGACACGTCGTCTCGCCAACTTTGTGTCCGAGTTGCCTCGGTCCAGTGGTGGGAGCCCGTAAAAGAACCCGGCGATGTGGTGCCCTTTCCGACGAGGAGATGAAGACCGGAGATTCCGCGAGGAGATCGGAGTGGAGACCGAAGGACACGGATCGCTCAGTATAGCACTCTACCCCATTCTCTAGTTAGCTAGGATTAGGTTAATGGCCCGATCCAGGCTTTTAGTGCGCGGTAGTGCCGGTTTATAAGTTTTGTAAAAGTTTCGTTTCCGCATTCCGGCGTCGGATTGACGGCTAGGGCGCTGCCATACACTTACAACCACGCAAGCAAAATTATATACCACGCCGAAAGGCGAGGGACAAAACTCAAAAGAAAACCAAATCCACCAGAAAACCATCATAATACAAACACGACTCTAAGGTCGAAATATAAAAAAACAACTGGTCATTTAAATCTATCAAGTAATACAAGTCTGGCTGATGGAGCTTACTAGATACAACTGAAATAAATAAACATACAACGGCGGTCACGATACAAGTGAACTAACCTACCAAGTAATAACCCTAAATAGAATAATGTGCCAGCAAGCCGCCAAGGAAATCTGTACATCTGAACCTGTAAGAAAATTTAGTACAACGGGGATGAGTTGCCAACTCGTGAGTAGATGACATCTGCGAGTAGAAATCGCATGCACGACGATCTCCTAGGTCTTAATAATATACATATATAACACTAGACATCTAGTAGTGACAGGGTAATAATCTATGCATAAGTGCAATACTCAGTGCATCGTGTCAGTGTCACTAAACAGTAATGAGCCACATATCTGATGTATGAATGCATCATGAATGAGAAAATCAACCACAAAATCTGAATAATCTGATATAAGAAAAACATCAATGAATCTTGTATAAAAAGACTGAAACCTCATCAGTGAAATCAATAGAAATCCGTGTCAAGCATCGACACAAAACAGGTGTATCTCAAAATCTCAAAATCTCATATCTCTGTATCTCAAATCTCAATATCTCTGTATCTCAGGCTCGGGCAGTCCGAATCGGCCCCTATCATCCAATCTCAGGACTACGGTCGGTATCCTCCGGATATCCGCCGCGTCCAAAAACAACAACAATAACCGGTCGGTAGTGCTCCCCTTCCGGGCTCAACGCCATCAGCTGCGATCTTCTTGCCCCGGGGTACCACACCGGATCCACCATGTACCCGCAGACGGTGCATCCCCATCCTCGAATCGGGTATATGATACTACTCAAGAACCTAGAAAACTCATGGTGGACGGCACACACATCACATCATGAGAAAACCGCAGTTTTTCTTTGAAACTAATAATAAGTTATGAAATTGTTGCCTTTTTCACCAAAATCCAGAAATCTCATAGAAATCCAAAATCCATAATCCTGAGTAAATAAATAATAAGTATCAGCATAAGCGCCACCAAACTGTAAGACAGTATGAATATATAAATGCATGCAGTGTCTGAGTAAGCAGTGCAATATCTAAACTAGCACATGAAGCAAGCATGCTAAAATATGTTTAAACTACTAATTAGCAGCTATACTAAATGAAGTAGCTTTTCCTAAAGTGTGCGTGACATGGCAATTACCAATGATGATGTGTGTGAGCCGGCAAATAAATGTACGTGGAACATGCGTATCATCGATAATGGTGCTGGTGTCCTAACATATGGAATCATACCAGTTAAGGAACATATATATAAACGTGCAATATAATGAGAATAACATGAATATAATAGAGAAGGAGTAATAACCGTAATACCGAAGAATATACACTTCTACAATACGAGTCATACCATTTTGGTGTTTGGAAAAGTACGAATCGTGGATTTTAGAAAAATAGGGGCTACGGTGTTTTTGAGAAAAGACACGATCTTTAAAAAATCCGTAGTATCCCTCAGGCTGGTTTTAAAAATGCGCACGATTCGTTAGTTTTGAAAATATGTATGACTCGAGACAAAACTAACATCTCCCTAACCAACTAAGGGACTAAACTAAAGAACTGGTCGAAAGATAAGAAAAATCCACCTAAAATTCGAGTCGATATCTCTAGTAGTCGGCGATCCAACATCAATAGCGTCACGTACAAAGTACGACTTCCTCAAGCCAAGAGTGTGGATCAATCATCACATATATAGCTCATACAGTAAAATCCATCGTACGGCATCCCAAAATCGGGGTACAGGTCAGCTATCAAATATATATCATCATTCATATGGTATCATCATTAAACAATATCATGATTTGGTTACTGATCTAAAGTCTCATGCAATCCGATATCATCAATACATATTATCATAAATGAGTATACATTGCACAAGCGATCCATTATAAATATCACGGCATACCTCATTTCATATCTCAATCATATGTCAACTATTATATATATATCATCAATCACATGGTATCATCGCCTAACGATTCGCTATAATATCATAGCATATCTCATATCATATCTCGATCACATATCAAATATCTCTCGGCTTCCTACCCAGCCATATCGACTCATCCTCAAGTATCATACATCATCCTCATATCACGCGTATATGTTGTGTGTGTATATATATATATATAGAAGCCTACACACATTCATATATATATATATATATATATATATCCCCTATATACCCCAAGTTAAGTGTAAGTGTGTGCGTGTGTGTGTCTGCGTGAAACCTATGAATTACCTCCAAGGTAATCATCCTCTGGTTAAGTCTGTCTAAATCATCCTAATCCTACTTAAGGTCTTCAATAGTACCCTACTCGCCAAATTCCAAGGTCACGTCCAACTCAAAATAATAATTCATAATAACCTTACTCTAGGTTTGCGGCGGTGCTATACGACATCCACTCGACTTCCCCCGTAGATATATATCTACTCACCTGAATCCTCGCTTGCCGAAGTCGATGTCACCATGCTCTTCCTGTTGCCTCGAAATCCACGTAAAGGTGCCTACATATAAACATATGGGATCATAAATCGAAATCACGAATGAAATCCAGAACGGCACACGAAACACACATAGGTTAGAACCTATGGTCCTCGCATGTAAGAAAAGCCAAACAAATTCTCGATGTCGAGGTACAAACATCAGAAAATCGAGTTAAAAACCCAAATGCCAAAACCAAGTTAAAACGTAGTCATAAACAATGCAGCAACTCAAGAAAATGGTCCCAGATTTTACCCTATGTGAAATTAGCTAATTTTGCATATGGGAAGGGTCTAGTTTAATGAAATAATAGCCCTGGACCAAACACGGAGGGGTTTTGCCCTACCCTGGCCGCAAATTGCGACCATGAAGAATAAAATTGTGGCCTGGGTCTGGGGTTAGGGGCACAGGTCTTCAGGGAATGATCCTTATCACCTGCACATCTCTCTGTGTTCGCTAAAAAATTTCCAGGTCGCCCGGGTTATAGCAGATCACCAAATTCCATCCCAATTTCCATAATTTTCCGACATCGGGGTTTTTAAATTTTCTAACTGGGTTTCTAATCTCTGGTTTAGTCCCGTATACAATCACAACAGGGGTTGTATGGTCTCTACTATCCTCAATTATACTATCTCAATTCAAAATTACCTCAAAACCCTAACTTGAAATTTTCAAAGTTCACTAAACCTCGATATATCGATTCTAAACTAATAATAGAAGCAATAGAATAAAATACTACTCTAATGGTGATGAAATTACCTCATTTGGCAACTCAAGAAATTTCTTGAGTTGCCCCAAGTATTCAAAATCCCATTTTTCTTGGTCCAAAGTGTCTGTAATGAGCTTGTGAATGTTTTTAATGAAGGGATTTTGGTGTTTTGATGTGTTTTTAGGGGTGAAGTGAGCTGTAAGAGGTGGTGGAGAGAGGAAGGCAGCCATGGATCATGAGGGAAAAGAAATGATGAAGATGGTGAAGAGATGACAATGAGCCAAGTCAAATGGTCTTGGAAAATTCTAGAGCTCTCTCTCTCTCTCTTTCATTTCTCTTTTCTTTTTAACTAAATAAAAACACAATAAACCATACAATTTAAATAAGCCATCGTCACAAATATGAAACAAGTGTTTATAACATGTTATGGTGCATGTCACGCACAAAACCGGATTAATGCAAAATTATTGAAATTTTAATCGAGATTAGCATTTAATCTATTTACAAATAAGTATTTTGAAAATCAGTAAATACTCATATCATATGAACACCATCAATTCAATAATTCTTATGAATTTCCAAATATTTTCCAAATTATCGGTATATAATTATACCAATTTATTGAAAACCTACCTCCATACTTTAAAATATTCATATATTAATTTATTTAATTATTTAAATTCCCAAAAAGAATATTTTATATTTCTAAAATGTTACAGAACTGTATGTAGATTGTCACAAATAGGCTCAGTAGGAATACGGATGAGTTTGCTCGTCGACCTTCCTTTTCGACAGGTACCCTGGTAGTCATTATATACAGCTAGTGCAGCTGACGTGCTTGTGCTTATGGATTTATCCAGTAACTCACTGCAGCGTATTATCGAGTCCTTAGAGTCCTATACAGAGAGTTTCCTTGGTTCAGGCCAAATGATATAGTAGCCGTATTGGATACGTGCAGGGTTCTGATCGATTGATTGTACTATGTACCCGGACATTCGATCAGACAGTTGATAATGCTAGCTGGCTCGGAATTTAGCCAGATTATTAAATCAGGTATTTATTTAATAATTTACATATGTATATTCTAGCATTATGTTCTTTGTGTTATTCTATCTCTTTGGGTATTCGTATTTCGATACGAATACAGGTATGTATATACAGTAGAGTATAATCCGTATTTATACGGAAAACATTCTAGAAGGTGGACACATCATTATTAGACTTTTCCATTTATCTTTAATGGAATAATGAGGTGTAAATAAGGTGAGCAGTGTATGGTCAGAACCATGCGTCAATAGTATTGACAAATGAATTTTCAATTCATTTGTGTTAACTATTGAAGCATGGTTGGAATATTATATTTGTAAAAATTGTTTTACAAAACCATGGGTGAGGATTTCCTCTCACATACGTGATTTATTATTTTCAAAGCTCACCATTTGCTTCACTCTCTTCACTTTTTTCTTGAGCTCCTCCACCTTCATCTTCTACATCCTCTCTACACTCTCATGTGTTGAGAATCAAGTGAAGAGGTGAGGTAGATACACATATTGAACCTTACACTACATCCTAGATTCCTTAGACTAGCAATCTAAGGCCTCTAGTTGCTCCACTTGACACTTAATGTGGAGCTAGAGCCATGAACTACATCCTTCGGGTGGATCAACTTCGACAGAGGGAGACCGACGATCAAGCGCGATCTAGGAGAACCGAAGGAGAAAGCAAAGAAAAACATGCTCGATCAAGGAGATCACTTGGAGCGAACGAAGTGGAAAGAAGATCGAAGGACACAGATCCTTGGGTGAAGAACATCTACCATAGTAGATAGATATCCTCTTTGCATGCTAGTTTAGGTTTATGGTATATCCGACATCAGGTTATTCTAGCGCCGGTTTTGAAAACCCTAGAATTTTTTTTCCCGCAAACGGCCACGATAGATAGGCAGGGCGTTAGTGTAACCTAACAAGGTATCAGAGCCACCCTATAAACCTATATTAGCTAGTTTAGACGTGTTTAAATTATCGATCGACCGAAATTTTCAAAACTACAATTCCATTATCATACTTTCTGTCGAATTTTTAAAGTGTTAAAAAATTATTTAGATTGCATTAAAAATACAAGATGGGTATTTTAGAGATCCACAAGAAATTTGGGCACATGAACCCTTCATTCTGCTGCGGAAGCACCGCGAAACATTCTTGTTTGCGGCAATTCCACGGTCGGAGTGGGGCCTCTGTGCTCAAAACTTCTTCAGGAGCTCTATTGTATGGAATTATGATTTTTGGGATGTATTTTTTTGGCCCAGATTTTTTTTAGTACTGGTTAGCACTTGGGGTCTATACGAAAAAGTTTTAGTTGATCGGAATTTTAAATACGTGTTTATTAGTACATATGTTAGTATCTGCGATCGTGAATATCATTGAGCGGTATAACCCGACTAGTTGCTATATATTCTATTAGACGGGTTGCGAACTTGATATTCACATTGATATTCTGTTATGTGGTGATATTGTGGTTGGATTGTCGTGGTGGATAGCCGATGGTGCAATGGTATGGTACAGTTCAGATTCATTTATATATTTATTATTATGGGGTGAGCGTCCGATATATGGACAGCCGCTTCTGCCGGGTTGTATATTATTTGATTGGGGCACGACCGGGTTGAGGTCGATGTCAGCATTGTCCATATATTTTTTTTCTGTACTAGGATTACCCCTTGGTGGATTGCTCAAATATCCGGGTTCGAGAGGGCAACGGGCCCTCATCTCATGGTGTTGAGACGGAGGAGGCCTCACACTAGAATTAGCGGGTTATTTTCCGCATTCGTAGGTGGTATAGGATGACCCACAGAGGGGCGCTCAAGTTACCGGATCCTGTGAAGTGCTGGGTGGCCCATCCACTTTGTTGATTGGGGTTGCCTCACTTCTGGGATTGCCAAGTAACTTGCCACGCTCATAGGGGCCAGGTTTTGATTGTACAGGCTATCCACACGACCGGGAACGTCGGGTTTTATTTGCAGCTCAAATGAAGCCCGATGCTCCAAGATTATCCACCATTCTGTGTTGCTTGTAGTTGTTCTGTGATGTTGCACTTATCATGCCCAGGACGAATGTTATATATATATTTATATTTATATATACTAGTAGATGTTGTATATGTTTTACACCCACGCTAGTCCAGCCCCAGCTCTGCCGTTAGTTAAGTAACCTAATGGTGCATGACGGGGCCCCGTGGCGAATACAGATGGCATATAAGTACATTTTATTTTCATTCTTTTCTAGTGTGATAGGAATTAATTGATGGGACCGCATTAATTTTGATTAATGCAAGTAAATAAACCTAAAAGTTATTGTTGGAACAAATTTAAAAAAACTATAGTCATATTCTTTCGGTTTGCTTAGTGGTATTCAGTAATGAATATCCAGCACCACATTCGAGGAGGCAAGAGCCTAGATCCCTTCACGGGGAGTGACTTCTTGAAAAAAAGTTTATACTATAGGTTACTCGGTTTTGTTCAAAACTACAAGTTTTCAAAAGCGGAGCCTAAACCACTCTTTTTCAAAACTACTCGGTTCCTTCACCAATATCAAGTTCATTACGTTAACGGGTTTTTGCCAAAAACCAGCCGTAACCCTGCGTCATTTCATACGAGTATTACTTAGCATTCGTGTTGCGTTTGTTGACTCCGTCAAGGCGTAGTGTACGGTAGCTAAGTGGTGCTTGTTTATAGCATTAGATGCGATTGGTTAGGACAGTCATGTAACATTGTTGACTCCGTCAAGGGTTATGCAGATGGGTTTAATGCAATCAAGATAATGATGGGTTGAACTTGACTATGACTTTTTGATTTGCTGACTCCGTAAAAGTCAATTGGGTCCTATGGGCAAAAACCACGTCGGGAGTTTCAAATATACAGGAAACCTGCTAGTGTTGCATACATTTTAGAGTGTGGTGACTAGAGTGGCTTCCATCTAGTTTTTCACGCAATGATAGTTGGATACCGATCCCACTGATGAGTTGGATTACTTTTAGGAGTTATTTTTTGTTTGTGTATATGCCCTAGAGGCCATTACTGTATCATACTAGTTTATATATTACTTAATGGAAGCTTGGGATATTCACCGTTGTATAGACAATCTTGCTCAAAATGGTAGTATGCTACTTGGATTGTTTCTACTTTAATGTGTACATGTGTTTATTTTAGTATATCACCTATACACATTAGTGGAGCCTTCAGGATCTTTGCTTGATTACCAGCGTTGTGATGGCAGTCACACTCGTGGGGGCTGGGTAATCCACAAGCACATCCTTATACAGGTCCCTAGTCGTAGGACTATCGAGACAGGGCATCGATACTCCGGAGTAGACTAGCGTATGCGCTTCTCATCCTAGCAGGGGAGACGGTCTATCCCACAGCCGTCAGTAAGTTGTACTTGAGATAGTATGCGGGTGCTCATTAGATTATGAGTACACTGGACAGGACTCATCGGGAACTGATTGGTTAGTAATATACCTATCGTCAGTCATCAGTTCCCAGGTGACATGAGTACAGCTTAGTTCGCTGACTTGACACTGTCACTTCGCCTTGAGTGTGTTCCCACTGTACTTTGATTACTACCCTACCACGACTCAAAGGAGTCGTGCAAACAGGTAGTAGTTGGGTACAGTCCTGAAGCACTTGGAGGCAGAGACGGTTAGACAGGATTCGTCTTTCCCGGTATTGGGAGTTGATATCGCGCCGTGTCATGGAGAGCCATTACATATAGTCGTCCCTGGCCAGGACAAGCGAGATGCACTGGTAAGTTTCTAATGTTATCTCAGGGTATTCTGGGCTACACTCCGACACGACTTGTACCGCTATTAGGGGACTGACGTTTACCCCCTAGGCCCGCCATGCGATATTCTCAGACGAACAGACCGGACTGTACGGAGACTGTCACATTCAGGCTCAGTAGGAGTTCAGATGGATTTCACCTCGTCCGTCTTCTTATCGGTATCTACCTGGGGGCCGTTACGTACAGCTAGTGCCGCTTGTGGTCTGTGGTTAAACCCACTGCCAGTGTTGTGTCGAGTCTTTAGAGTCCCACACAGAGAGCTATTCGCCTTTAGGCAAAAAGAGTAGGGGTCGCATGGTTTTGCGACAGGCTTCGGTCAAATCCGTGCACTTGTGCACGTTTAGTGTCCGGGCAGTTATCGTAAGTGCACGGCGGCGCCCCGGTCGTCAATCCGACGGCCAAATGCGGAAACGGTGATACACTTTAATTTTGCGAACTTTGCAAACCGGCACCACCGCGCACTAAACACCCGGATCGGACCATTAAACTAGTTCTAGCTAACTACAAGATGGGAAGAGATATACCGAGTGATCCGAGTCCTCCGGTCTTCTTGTCATCGTCCCGATCTCCCGCGGAAACTCCGGTCGTCGCCTCCTCGCCGGAAGGGCACTACATCGCCTGCATCTTTTACGGGCTCCCACCTCAATACCAAGGCAACTCGGGCACGAAGCTGGCAAGTCGACGTGCCCAAGATGTGCTGTAGAATGTGTAGTGGCTAATGTCTCTTTGGGGTATTGGAGTTGCCTTTGATGTGGAGGGAAGAATGAACCTTAAGGAAATAATGCTATCAATTTTGCAAGGAAATGAGATGAACAAATGATACACCAAAAATGAACCTCTCATTTTTCCTCCTCTCTCAAAATGGCCGGCCATCATAATGTGTGAGAATGGTGGAGTGATAATCTAAATCAAGAGGGAGGTGATGGTAAGATAAAGTAAGGAGGTGTCCATATACAAACATCATGATAACAAAACCCATACCCAAATCAAATCCATTCACTTCACAATAAATGCAAGAAATGGTGCAAAAGAAAAGATGCTCTCATAATAAATCCTTTTGCAATAAACCCCTCCACAAAATATTATTTGCAAACTTGCAAATAACCCCCTCCATCGGAAAAGTCCGGCCGGGAAAGAACAAACGAAAACCGGCCGGAACGGAATGCAAACTGGCAACTCCAGAAAACTGGTCCCGTAATAAATTACAGGAAAACCCCGATACTGTGCATACACACCCGCATCTGTATTCCGTCCGGATACAAATGCAATGAGACAAAATCTACACTGTACTATACTAGGATCCGGCTTAAACCAAAGCCGGCTAGTAATATCCGTCCGATCCTGATCCGTGCAATACCGCACGTATCTGATCGAACGCTGCCATATAACCATACGGCCTCTAGTACAAACCGTCCGATCCTGATCCGTGCAATACCGCACGTATCTGATCGGACCCTGCCATATCTCCATACGGCCTCTACAGCGTTTCGCCCGAAAGCTGAGTAACTGAAAGTGTGGTGGACTCTAAAGACTCGTCAATACTATGGCTGTGGATTTAACCACTAGCACGTCAGAGGTATAAGCCAATACGTAACGGGCCACCAGCTATTGACCAAAAGGGACGTCGATGAGCGAGCTCATCCTGACACCCTACTGAGACTGTCAGTGACAATATCCGTACAGTCCGGTCCGTTCGTCTATGAGCATCGCATGTCGGGCCTAGGGGGTTGGTAAAAGTCAGACCCCCAAAAGCGGTACAAGTCGTGTCGGAGTGTAGCCCAGAACACCCTGAGATACTACTGGAATACCTACTAGTAAATCTCCTGCCTTGGCCAAGGACTTGTGTAATGGCTCTCCTAGACACAGCGCGACCTCACCCCCAATACCGGGAGAGACGAACCCCTGAAGATCCGCTCACTGCCTCCATGTGGCTCGGGACTGTACCCAACTAAAACCTGTTTGCACGACTCCTTTGAGCCGTGGTAGGGTAATAATCAAAGCACAGTGGGAACTCACACGAGACAAATGACGATCCCTAGGTCGATGAACTAACCTGTACACATGTCACCTGGGAACTGCTATCTGACGTCAGGTATAAGACCAACTAGCATGTTCCCGGCGAGTCCTGTCCGGTGTACTCATAACCCAATGAGCACCTGTATACATCTTAGGTGAACCAACTGACACCAGTGGCTTGTGAGACCGGCCACCGCCCCTCGTCGGGGTCTCGACTGTATACACTAGTCTACTTTGGAGAATCGATGCCCTGTCTCGAAACTCCCACGACTAGGGACCTTTTAAGGATGTGCTTATAGACTCCAGCTCTCACTTATATGATCGCCCTCATACTGCTGGCAGCCATGCAAGAATCCTAGGGGCTGTATCAACGTGCAATAGCGACCTGTTAGGTCACCTAAAGCAGTACACGATGATAAAGGTAAACCAGATAGCATACTATCATCACGAGTAAGACTGTCGTCCCGGGATAGGTCCTCCCTCAATCATTGCAATCACGTGCCTTTGATCCAATAATTGACTCTGAGGGCACTATCTCCAACAATCTCCCACTTGCAATCAGGGCTAATTATTGCGATGTCGCATACTCACAGCCCGTGTGATACCGAACACCCAACTCCTCTACTAGTCAGTCGCACAAAGCTCGTTTGCGAGACTATTGCGTTCGAGGAATAGCCTCAGCGAGTGGATCCGCTCTGATGTTTCTTTCTATGTCTCTCTGTATCTCAAGTTCGCGGAGAAAACCATCTCCCGAAATGAGCAATACCTGTCTTAGAATGTCTGGATGTCTGATGGGACCTAGTTCATAAATGAACTCCAAATCCAAACTTCTTAGACTGTATCGTCAACTGAACTTAATCAGTATCCTGCGCCATGCCTCCCTCAGTATTGCCTTGGATCACCTGTCCAAAATACTGTCCCTTATCAGAAGGAAAACTGTAACTCTGACAACATCTTTGTCGTTCATGTCACCTTGGAAGCCTGGAATGATAACCGTCTCCTAAAGGAGGCTGCCGTTATCAATTCCCTAGAACATTAACTTATGTTCTAAAACTGCTTCCGATTGTTTTTCCAGGATTGGATCAATATCATCTTATTGCATCTAGTGCAAGAACAACATCTGGTGTGGTACTTGACATCTCATGTTTGACTCAATTGCCTAAGCAAGTGATCTGCCAATCATGCACATTCCTTTCTACTTTAGTCTATAAGACACCTTTAGAGAGGGTGACTCCATCACCTGCAGGTACACTACCGTGCCGGAGTCGTCCATTCTAAATACTCTTAGAATGCTGTCTAAGTACCCTGATTGGGAAACCACCCAAATCTAGATCTAAAACCATAGATCTAGTAACCAGTATGTCTGATATAATGTCCAAGTCCCTTGTGGAGAAACCACTGTGTGACGACCAAAGTATAACCGATTGTAGTATAGGAGTTTCTTTTCCTACTCTGTGTATGTCATCCAAATACCAGGATATCACACCCTACTACCTTCTCAACAGATCCATCCCCTATTCTGATGAAGTCAAACCTATGACTGTCACGTCAGAAATAAATGATCTATCTCCGCTACATCTGCTTTAGTCTATAAATAGACATAAGCTACATGTCCACCAATGCTTCCGCTGCTCCCACTGACTACGACAACCCTCTGGCAGAGTCATGTAGACATCCACTTCTAAAACTAGTTTAGAACGACGCTATACTCATCCTCCCGCCGGGTCTCGCAGCCTGGAACAACAGCAATGGTAATTGTGGGTAAACAAGAACTTCCCTGTCACCGTCCTTGAGGCTACCGGAGTACCTCTCGGGTGCCTGAAGTTACCCACCTTATCTGCGGAGTGGCCAATGGAATGTCAAATCAGATTGAATCTTTAGGTTCCTTATCAAATCTTCAGTAATCGTTTGCGGTTCTGGAATCACTTCCAGTTCTACCATACTCCCACTACTGTTTTTGAAAAAATCCATTTTTAATAAAACTGTGGCGAGTCTAGAACAATATTACTATTGATCTTTCTTATGGTAGAAAATCAACCCTCGTCATAGCCTGGGTCAACCCACAAACAGCCATTACAGAATCGTGCCTTGAGTTACCCAGAGTCTGGTTTTAATCATAAGCCGGACAACTCCCTGTACCTTAACAATGTTAAGATATGAACTGTACTATATCCAATATAGAACCAGAAGCACTTATTTAATTGAACCAGATTCAAATCATGCAGCTGTCTCCAGTGCATGTCAACTAAATGGAGAGAGGCCGATCAACGTTACTCAACTTAGGAATGCTTCCAATTATGAGTAACCTGAAAGAGAAGCAATTTCTCTTTATCATTACTATCAACTGAATACCATACACAAGTATCTACATCTTCGATCACCTTGAAGAATCCCGATACTTTCTACACTTGGTTCTCTACTCTATTCAAATACCTATAACTCCTCAAAACTTAGACCCTGTGTTTCTACGAAACACATGTCTAAGAACTAGAGAAGTTAAAAGTAAACAGAACATAGTATGAGGACCAACCCCTCTATCCTAATGGACACTGGACAACATACAATACTCTGTATAAGTCCGCCGAGTCTAACAACTCTTTCACTGTGTGTCGTAGGTTGAAAACTGTACTTCTGGTTAAGAAGAATTACACCGCTGTTTAATGCTCCTTACCTAACCATCCACTGATATAGGTAAATGTCATTGACATAATATCAAAAGGTATATCTCACTCTATGAAAATAGACGTACAGATATATCAATTTGAAATTGGTGCACAACAGCGGATATTCAAAACCAAATATTTGCCGACCGGCAAACAGCCTAGGTGATCTCCTCAAATATCACCGATTACAACGAATCCCGATATAATGAGGATGATCACCCAATTCCCAATAACTTACTCCCACTCATCATCTATAAAACCATACAGATGTGAGAATCAAACCTGGTAAATACATACCCTGGAGCAAGTGTCCAATCGGGAAATCAGTTTTCTTTTAACAGTACACAGTTGAACTGAAACATTGAAATGTTTCGATGAGGTATTCTGGTATTCCTAGTAATGCCTCTTCCATTATCCAGATTCACAACTGTAACCGTATATTTCTTTTCCACCTCTCCAAATCTCTTTATATGTCTTTAGTCATTACCTTCTGCACACCCCTTTAGGCTAATTGGTTTTCTTCCTTCCCTACCGTTCGGCACCAGCCTATGGTTTGGAAGAAGACTATCCAATAAGCATAATGGGTGTACTGCCCTAATCCTAGGAATACTCGCAATGCGAGAGAAGGTGAAGATAAAGACAACCGAATAAACCTTATTCCTATTTCTCCTGGACCAGAATCCATCCCGAACTGGAACAAGTTCCTTTCGAGTTCGTATATAACCATACGATGGAGTATCCAATAAACTGTGGATCTTCGTAGTGATACGGAGTGTCCTGGAGAAATACAAAGGTGATTTAGGATTGGAGAAGAAATATTTGGTTTGGTCGTGAACATCAGTCGCAATTTACTTTGCCCTCTTACTAATCCCTTGCTTTGTCTTAATCTTAATACCTTCTGCACACCGTTTAGGCTAATTGGTTTTCTTCATTCCCTACCGGTCGGCACCAGCCTAAGGTTTGGAAGAAGACTATCCAATTTGCGTAATAGGTGTACTATCTCCTAAACTAAGGAGTACTCACAACTTGAGAGAAGGTAAAAGGGAAAGGACAACTGAATAATCCTATCCGTTTTCTCCAGAACCGGAAACCATCCTCGAATTCCTTCGAGTTCGTATCTAACCATACGATGGTTTTGTCCAATGGAAGTGGACGTTCGTAGTAATACGGGGTGTCCCGGAGAAAAGGGTAAAAGTAGGAGTGGCAATGAGGTCTGCAACTCTGACAATCCAAAAGCCAGTGTTTTAAGAAGGTTCGGTCAACTTGGTCACTGAGTCATAGTCTTAGGGTCGGGTCAATGGTCGCTGCTATAGAGAGAGAGAAAAGAAACACTCAGCGTGCACTCTAACCAAGATCAGAATGGTTACCAATTTATCTAATCGGGAAACCTCCCACTGTACCTCAAACTCTCCTCCAAACCTGAAAGAAGAATTAGTCGGGTCACCCGAGGAGTAAACCAACTCATCAGTGGGAATCGGGATCCAACTATCATCGCATGATAACGTGACGGAATCCGCTCACGGTATCACACTCCAGAAGGTATGCGCATATCTGGTAAGTTTCAGTTCTTTTGAAACTCCCGATGTGATTTCTGCCCCATGCACTTATGACCTTGGCGTGAGGTCAAAATATCATAAGTCACATGTCAAGTTCTACCCATCATTGTCCAGGTTAATTTGAACCCACCCGTACATACCCTTGACGTAGGCCAAAATAGTAGTACGACTGTCCCAAACCAACGCATCTATCTATGCAACAGATAAATACCCGGCAACTACCAAACACTATGCCTTGGCGTGAGGTCAAAATACATAGCTTGAATACTACCGAATATTTAACTGAAATGATGGAGGGCTACGAATGGTTTCTGGCGAAAACCTTTAACGTAATGAACTTGATATCGTTGAAGGAACGGATAGCTTTTTAGAAAATATAGTGACGAAAACCTTTACTAAAGAGGTCACTCCCGGTGAAGGGATCTCGGCTCTTTCCCCGTAGAATGGGGTGCAGGATATTCCAAATGAATACCACGATGCAAAGCAAAAGTAATCGGCTATAGTGAAGTTAACGCCCTGACGCAAACTTCTGTCCAAGGGGTCACTCCCGGTGAAGGGATCTCGGCCCTTGCCTCGTCGACTGAGGAGCAGGATATTCCAAATGAATACCACGATGCAAAACAAAAGTGAACGTCCTTGCAATAACAGCTTTTTGAAAAGTGTTCCAACAACATCAGAATAGGTTTGTTTAACTTGCATTGATCCGAATCAATGCAATCCCATCAATTGATCACACCACAAAGAACGAAAATATACTGACGTACGTATATGCCATCCGCATTCGCCACTGGGTCCCGTCATCACCCGTTAGGTTAGCTAACTAACGGCAGAGCGGGGACTGGACTAGCGCGGATGAAAAACATATACAACATCTACTAATATATATACCAATATATAGTATTTCGCTCAAGGCGTGAATAAAATGAAACATCACAGAAATGTACAGCATCACAGAACAATACAGATATCTGGGATCCCCGGGTTTCACAGAGCCACTACTGAAACCCGACGTTCCCCTGGTCGTGTGGATAGCCTGTGCAATGAAATCGTAGACCCCTACGGGCGTGGCAAGTCACCCGCCAAAACCTGAAGCGAGGCAGCCCCCTTCAGCGCCGTGAATGGACCACCCAGCACTTCACGGAATCCGGTAACTTGGGCACCCCTCCTGGGTCAACCTGTACCCCCTACCAGTGCGGCGAATAGCCAGCCAATTCCAGACTGAAGCCCCCTCCGTCTCAATGCCCTGAGATGCGGGTCCGTTGCCCTCTAGAACCCGGCTATCCGTGCACCCCTCCGCGGGGTAACCCTAGTACAGAAAGTAAAATATACATACAACGGGTACATCGACCGCAACCAGGTCGTGCCCCAAAAGAATAATACAAACAGGCAGTGACGGCAGTCCACATGTCGGACGCTCGCCCCGCAATATCAAATGTACATAATACAAAAACACTGTACTAGCATTGCATCCAGGCTATCCCCACCGACCGATCCGCAACATCACAGCAAAAACATAGAACATCAACTTGAAAGTCACGTTCGCAAATCCGTCCAACCGGGCTATAGCAGTTAGACCGGATTTACTGATCGAGTGACATTCACGGTCGCAGATATAATGTAAATACTGTGAAATAATGTGTTTAAAATATCCGATCGATCAAAAATTAACAAGTGGGCCCCCAAGCAATACTGTAGCAGATCAAGAAATTCTGGGCCCAATATTAATATTCCAAAACCCCCAAAATAAGCCCAGAAGCCCACTAGAAAAACCCGGCCCATTGATCCATACAAACTGCGTCGGAACCGCGGCCCCAAGTGGGTATTGGCCGCGGTTCCACGCTCCTGTTGAAAGGTCAATGACTCGAATTTTCCCAGATGTCTTATTTCTTCCAGAACAGTACTTTTATGCAACCTGAAAAATATTTTGACACCAAAAATTTCCAACAGAAAACTGATGTGAACTAAAATTGGGTTTTTGGAATTTTGGTCGATCGGAACTGCAAAAACACATCAACCGTGCATAAACTTGTGAATCTTGTCTCATGGGAAAGATGACAAAGACTCCGTTCACTGGACACGGAGAAAGAGCAAGCGAGCTTTTGGGACTCATACACAGTGACGTGTGTGGTCCAATGTCTACACATGCGCGAACTGGTTATTCATACTTCATTACTTTCACAGATGATTTCTCTAGGTATGGACATGTCTTCTTAATGAAGCACAAATACGAAGCCTTTGTGAAATTTCGGGAATACAAGAATGACGTTGAAAAACAAACAGGCAAAAGAATAAAGATACTGAGATTTGATCGAGGTGGTGAATACTTGAGTGCCGAGTTTCTGGACTACTTAAAAGAGAATGGAATTCTCTCTCAGCGTACACTTCCATACACACCACAACACAACGGTGTATCTGAAAGGCGGAATCGAACCCTATTGGATATGTTTCGTTCCATGATGAGTAAGGCTGAGTTACCGCGATCATTCTGGGATATGCACTAGAATCGGCTGCATATCTTTTGAACCGAGTTCCAACTAAGACTGTGCCTGCCACACCATATCAGATGTGATGTGGGAAGAAACCCTGTCTTAAGTATCTTAAGACATGGGGATGTCCAGCTTTTGTAAAGATGCAGCGTGCGGACAAGCTTGAGGCACGCTCAGTACTGTGTAAGTTTGTGGGATACCCAAAGAACTCCAGGTGGTATCTTTTCTATTCCGCAGAGGAACAAAAAGTTTTTGTTTCTCAGCATGCCCACTTCTTGGAAACTGAATTTTTGGAAAATCAGATAAGTGGTAGCGCAATAGAACTGGAAGAAGTTCCAGAACCACAAGCTATTACTGAAAGCTTGGAAGAACTAGAAGTTTCAGGAGAACCGAACATTCCAGCGCCGCTCCGCAGGAGTAGTAGACAGTCTCATCCACCCGAGAGATACTACGGTTTTCTCATAGATGGGGATAGAGAGGATTGCACTATTGATTATGATGAGCCTACTAGCTTCCAGCAAGCCATTCAGAACGGTGACTCGGTAAAATGGCTGGATGCAATGCGGACCGAGATGGAGTCCATGTACACCAACAAAGTTTGGACTTTGGACTTTGCTCCAGAAGGGGTAAAACCCGTAGGCTGCAAATGGATCTTCAGAAAGAAGATTGGTGTAGATGGGCAGGTTGAAACCTATAAAGCTAGGCTTGTTAAAAAGGGTTTTCGTCAAAGACCTGGTTTGGACTATGACGAGACCTTTTCTCCAGTAGCTATGCTCAAATCCATTCGGATCCTTCTTGTCATTGCTGCCTTCCACGATTATGAAATCTGGCAGATGGACGTAAAGACGGCTTTCCTAAATGGAAATTTGGAAGAGTGCGTCTATATGGATCAGCCAGAAGGATTCATTCAGAGTGGGAGCAGCGGTAAAGTGTGCAAGTTGCTCAAATTCATCAATGGACTGAAGCAGGCATCGCGGAGTTGGAACATCTGCTTTGATGATATTGTCAAAGAATTCGACTTTATCAAAAACTCAGATGAACCATGCATTTACAGTAAGATTGTAGGGAGAAATGTGGTATTCCTCGTCTTGTACGTGGATGATATTCTCCTAATAGGAAATGATATTCCTAGGCTACAGTCAGTCAAAGGATTCTTATCATAGAGGTTCTCCATGAAGGACCTGGGCGATGCCAACTACATTCTGGGGATCCAGATCTATTGTGATAGATCTAAAAGGATGTTGGGACTTTCACAGTCCAGGTACATTGACACCATAGTGAAACGATTCAGTATGGAAGATTCCAACCACGGTAATCTACCAGCTTGTCACGGAATCACCCTCTCCAAAGAGATGTCTCCCAAGACTGATTTGGAAAAGGCTCGCATGTCATCAATACTCTACGCATCTGCGGTAGGCTCTATCATGTATGCGATGTTGTGTACCAGACCAGATGTAGCATACGCATTGAGCGTTGTAAGCTGGTATCAGGCGGACCCAGGGGAGAAACACTGGATAGCAGTAAAGAACATTCTCAAGTACCTGAGAAGGACTAAGGAGATGTTCTTAGTGTATGGCGGAAAAGACCTCCAAATCGAGGCCTTTGCTGACTCCAGCTTCCAGAGTGACAAGGATGACTCCAAGTCCATGTCGGGTTATATTTTTACCCTCAATGGAGGGGCAGTTTTCTAGAAGAGCTCCAAGCAGGAAACCGTTGCTGACTCAACTATGGAAGCGGATTACATAGCTGTTTGCGATGCCGCGATGGAAGCTGTCTAGATGAAAAAGTTCCTTACGGAGCTTCAGGTGGTTCCGACCAGTGTTGATCCAAAACCGCTGTACTGAGACAACAACGGCGCTATAGCTTTACCGAAGGAAACCATGTCCTATCAGAAGTCCAGGCATATTTTGAGGCGGTACCACCTGATCAGGGAGATCGTAGATCTCCGGGAGATCGAGGTGAAGAGAGTAAATACGGAAGATAACACTGCTGATCCACTCATGAAGGCCTTACCCCAGACTCAGTTCGAGCGGCTGATCGAGACGATAGGTCTCCGATACGCCAGTACATGGCCATAGCGCAAGTGGGAGATTGTTAGTGTATATGCCCAAGAGGCCATTACTGTATCATACTAGTTTGTATATTACTTAATGGAAGCTTGGGATATTCACCATTGTATAGACAATCTTGGTCAAAATGGTAGTATGCTACTTGGTTTGTTTCTACTTTAAAGTGTATCTGTGTTTATTTTAGTATATCACCTATACACATTGGTGGAGCCCTTAGGATCTTTGCTTGATTACCAGTATTGTGATGGCAGTCACACTCGTGGGGACTGGATAATCCACAAGCACATCCTTATACAGGTCCCTAGTCGTAGGACTATCGAGACAGGGCATCGATACTCCGAAGTAGACTAGCATATGCGCTTCTCATCCCAGCAGGGGAGACGGTCTGTCCCACAGCCATCAGTACGTCGTACTTGAGATAGTATGCGGGTGCTCGTTAGGTTACGAGTACACTGGACAAGACTCGTCGGGAACTGATTGGTTGGTACTATACTTATCGTCAGTCATCAGTTCCCAGGTGACATGAGGACAGCTTAGTCCGCTGACTTGACACTGTCACTTCGCCTCAAGTGTGTTCACACTGTACTTTGATTACTACCCTACCACAGCTCAAAGGAGTCGTGCAAACTGGTAGTAGTTGGGTGCAGTCCCGAAGCACTTGGAGGCAGTGACGGTTAGACAGGATTCGTCTCTCCCGGTATTAGGAGTTGATATCGCGCTGTGTCATGGAGAGCCATTACACATAGTCGTCCCTGGCCAGGGTAAGCGAGATGCACTGGTAGGTTTCCAGTGTTATCTCAGGGTGTTCTGGGCTACACTCCGACACAACTTGTACCGCTATTATGGGACTGACGTTTACCGCCCCCTAGGCCCGCCATGCGATATTCTCAGACGAACAGACTGGACTGTATGAAGACTGTCACATTCAGGCTCAGTAGGAGTTCAGATAGGTTTCACCTCGTCCGTCTTCTTATCGGCATCTACCTGGGGACCGTTACGCACAGCTAGTGCCGCTTGCGGTCTGTGGTTAAACCCACTGCCAGCGTAGTGTCGAGTCTTTAGAGTCCCACACAGAGAGCTATTCGCCTTTAGGCAAAAAGAGTAGGGGTCGCATGGTTTTGCGACAGGCTTCGGTCACATCCGTGCACTTGTGCACGTTTAGTGTCCGGGCAGTTATCACTAGCGGGCTTTGGTTTAAGCCAAATCCTAGTATACGTTTGGGGATTAGTTTTAACTCATTTGTATTAGTGTTTCCCGGAACGCGGATGCGGGTGTGTATGCACGGTTGACAGAGACAGAGGCGGAGGATTCTCATTACGGTTGTTGACTGTTGACTTTTGCTAAACCCTAATGAGAATAAGAAATATGATTAATAATAATATTAATTAAGTATTATTGTGCTATGGTTGGGTTGAAAGGTTGACTTTGTTGACTTGTTGACTTCGCTGACCGGTTGACTAGGTTGGACTTTGTGACCATCATCATGACAATGGCTATCATTTCATGGCATTGACCTTTGCTTGCTTGTTTTGTTCACAAATTGCATTTAATGCATGAAATGATATTGCCATTTGATATGATAACAACCATCACATAATACTCAATTATTATTATCTGTTATGATTATTTTGGATTATGAGAGCAAGGGTGAAAAAAGGCTTACTCATTCTATCATTCTCATTCTCTCTCATCCTCAAGCTCTCACTCTTCCTCTTGCTCTCTCTCTAGTTCATGGTTCTATTGTCTCATGTGTTGAGAAGTAAGAACCATAGAGAAAAAACCCAAAACACCTCTCTACTCATCCTAGTGTACAAGGTTTAGCAAGCCAAGTATTCTATTTTCCTCTAGATTGAGGTTGGAGCCAAAGGTAGAAGCTTTCAGGTGGATCGCACAAGGAGACGACGAGGTGAGGACGATCCGACCACCACAAGGAGTTGAAGAGAAGGAGTTCAAGATTAGGTATAACCCCTAACATAGTAGCTAAACTCTTAGCTAGGTTGTCAGATAGTTTGTTTAGCAAATATCCGTTTTTTGAGTCCATGTTACCTCCACCGAAAAAATCGTTTTTCACCATTTCCGCAACCCCAAAAAACCGGGGACGGGTAACGTGAACTTACATTTTTCACTTAACAATTAGCAAACCTATTAGGTGTCTTGAAAAGTGTTAACGGGGCTACGCCTCTGCGGAAATGATGTTTATTTTCATTAGGTCCGTACGAGAGCACGGCGAACCTCCCTCGGAGTACCAACACTCACCAGGATGAAATGGTTGGTGAACTTGTAAGGTGTTAATAATCCCAGCTAGTTCTTCTTTTATGGTTTGGTGGAGAATTCATGAAAACAGTGGGATCCATCCTGATTAGATAAACTAATAACCCATGTAATCTTGCGAGAGGGCAAGCTGAGTGTTTCTTTTCTCTCTCTCCAGGTAGCAACCATTTCGTGCCCTAATCAAGATAAAAAAAAAAGTATCACTTGACTGATCCGAATTCTTATTCGAGGATGGGGAACGTCTGTTTGGCTCTAACTTATGACAACTGTTATGAGTATGAGAAGAGGAAAGAGGATTGCATGAATTCCTTGATGACCCCAACGAAGAAGAAGCATACTATTCTGTCTCCTTCAGGTGTTCTTGTTATTAAGAACTGCTTTTCGGTCAGTCCTGCCTCCTGGGTTCTAGATACCAGATCAGGATCCCTTATCTGTAATTTATTGCAGGGACTGAAAAAAAGTAGGATGGTTAGACATGGTGATATGTCCCTAAAGGTAAAGAACGGAACACAAGTTGATGCTTCTATAGTCGGTGAATATCACCTAGCATTGCCAAATGGCAATACTATAATTTTGAACAATTGCTACTATGTACCTTCCATAGTTTGCAACATCATATCAGTTTCTTTACTTGATAAAAATGGATATAACTTTATTCTTGATAGAAATATCATGAATATCTACCTTGATAAAGTATTGGTTGCAGAAGGTACACTGTGTAATGGTATCTATGTTCTAAATCAAAACGCAGTTTTCAATATACAAAACACACGCAAAAGGAAGAGTTCGGAAGAGAATGAATCCTACTTGTGGCATTTTAGACTTAGTCATATCAGAGAGAAAAGACTGAGTAAATTGCATAAGGATGGATACTTGAATACATTTAAATTTTCATCTTATGAAACTTTTCAGTCCGATCTCAAAAGAAAAATGACCCAATCTCCGTTCATCGGACACGGAGAAAAAGCAGCAAAGATCTTAGGACTCATACACAGTGATATATGTGGTCCGATGTCTATACAAGCAAGGGGTGGGTTCTCGTACTACATCACATTCACTGACGATCTCTTTAGCTTCAGATATGTGTATCTTTTGACACACAAATCTGAAGCTTTTGAAAAATTCAAAGAATTCAGAAACGAAGTAGAGAACCGGATTGGCAAAAGTATCAAGATCCTCCGATCTGATAGAGGAGGGGAGTACTTAAGCACGGAATTCCTAGAGTACCTAAAAGAGAATAGAATTCTCTCTCAGCTTACTCCTCCGTATACACCACAGCACAACAGTGTATCGGAGCGGAGGAATCGTACCCTTTTGGATATGGTTCGCTCCATGATAAGTAGTGCTGAGTTGCCTTTTTCATTCTGGGGATATGCGCTTCAGACAGCAGCACACTTACTGAATTATGTTCCATCCAAATCTGTGCCTAAGACTCCATATGAAATATGGAGTGGATGGAATCCATATCTTAAGCAGTTTAAGATATAGGGTTGTCCGGCCTATGTGAAAACACAAAAAACCGGACAAACTTGAGGCACGATCAGTTCTATTTAAATTTGTAGGATATCCTAAGGATTCACTTGGATATCTGTTCTACCACACTGAGCAGCAGAAGGTGTTTGTATCTCACCATGCTACCTTTTTAGAAAGGGAATTTCTTGCAAAAGAAGTTAGTGGGAGTATGGTAGAACTGGAAGAAACTTCTGAACAACAAAATGTAACTAAAGATTTGGTGGAACCGCTAGATTCAGTAGTCCCAGACGAACTTCAGCCACTCCGCATATCTAGTAAGATTTCTCATCTTCCCGAGGGATACTACGGTTTTCTCATAGACGGGGATCGAGAGGATTGCACCTTGGAAGAAGATGATCCTACTAGTTTCAGGCAGGCCATTATCAGTAGGGACTCTGATAAATGACTGGATTCTATGAGATCCGAAATGGAGTCTATGTACACCAATAAAGTGTGGATCTTGGATATTGCTCCACCCGGGGTAAAACCCGTTGGATGCAAATAGATCAACAAAAGGAAATTTGGTGTAGATGGGCTGGTGGAAACCTATAAGGCTAGAATTGTTGCAAAAGGTTTTCGTCAAAGACCGGGTGTGGACTTTGAAGAATCTTTTTCTCTAGTGGCTATACTCAAATACATTCGAATCCTACTTGCCATTGCTGCCTTCCATGACTATGAAATCTGGTAGATGGATATAAAAATGGCTTTTCTAAATGGATGTTTGGAAGAGTGCATTTATATGGATCGACCGGAAGCTTTTGTAGACAGTGGGAGCAGCGGGAAGGTGTGAAAGTTGCTTATATCCATTTATGGATTAAAACAGGTATCGTGAAGTTGGAATATCTGTTTTGATGAAACAGTCAAGGAATTTGAGTTCATCAAGAACGAGGATGAGCCTTGTATATATAAGAAGATTATAGGATGAAATGTCGTGTTCCCGGTCTAGTACGTGGACTACATTCTTTTGATAGGAAATGATATTCATATACTACAATCGGTCAAGTTGTTTTTATCACAAAGGTTCTCCATGAAGGACCTGGGTGATGCCTCGTACATTCTGGGGATTAAGATCTACAGAGATAGATCCAGGAGATTATTGAGACTTTCGAAGTCCAGGTACATAAAGACCATACTAAAAAGATTTAGTATGGAGGATTCCAAGAACGGTAACATACCCGGATTGCACGGAATCACCCTCTCTAAAGAGATGTCAACTAAGACTGATAAGGAGAGGGTTCGCATGAGCACTATACTCTATGCTTCGGCGGTAGAATCTATAATGTATGCGATGCTATGTACCAGACCAGATATAGCATAGCGCTTAGCATGGTGAGCCGGTATCAGTTAAACTCGGGTGAGAATCATTGGACAGCTGTGAAGAACATTCTCAAGTACCTGAGAAGGACTAAGGAGATGTTCTTGGTATATGGTAATAGAGACCTTAAGGTTGAGTCTTTTACCGATTCAAGCTTCTAGAGTGACAAGGATGACAACAAGTCTGTCTCGGGTTTTGTGTTTACCCTCAATGGAAGGGCGGTGTGTTGGAAAAGCTCCAAATAGGACACCGTAACAGACTCGACGATGGAGGCTGAATACATTGCTGCGAATGATGCCGCAAAAGAAGCATTCTGGATGAAGAAGTTCATTATTGAACTTCAAGTAGTTCCTTCCATTGTTGATCCGATACGAAGTTCATTATTGAACTTCAAGTAGTTCCTTCCATTGTTGATCCGATACCTTTGTATTGCGATAAGAATGGGGCTATAGCTCTAGCAAAGGAACCATGGTCCCATCAGAAATGCAGACACATCTTGAGGCGGTATCACCTAATTAGGGAGATCGTTGATCGCCGGGAGATCGAGATGCGGAGAGTGCAAACAAAAGACAACACGGCGGATCCATTCAAGAAGGCCCTTCCTCAAGCATAGGTCGAGCGACTTTTTGAGATGTTGGGTATTCGATACAACAACTACTGGCTCTAGTGCAGATGTTAGATACTCGATACGCCAATATATGGCCATAGTGCAAGTGGGAGATTGTTGGATATGTATGACGCAGAGGCCATTATTGTATATGTATAATGTGGATGCTTTGACATATATATGTACAGGACAGTCTTGCTCGATATGATAGTATGCTATTTGGTTTGTCTTTATCTTAACATGTGCGTATGTTTTACTTGTTATTACATATCATTAATACATGTTGATAAAGCCCGTAGGATCATTGCTTGACCGCCTGCGTTGTGATGGTGATCATACTTGTGGGAGCTGGGTAGTCGACAAGCACATCCTTAAAAGGTCCCTTGTCATGGGAGTATCGAGACCGGGCATCGATATTCCGGATTAGACTAGTGTATACGTTTCCAGACTCCGACGAGGGGCGATAGTTGGTCCCGCAGCCATTGGTCTTTTGCACCTAAGATCATATACAGGTGCTCACTAGGGGTGAGTACACTGGACGGACTCGCCGAGAACTTTTAGTTGGTACTATACCTATCGTCAGATAGCAGTTCTCAGGTGACATGAGTACAGGTTAGTCTTCTGACCCGAGATCGTTGTTTGTCTCATGTGAGTTCCCACTGTACTTTGATCACTACCCTACCACGGCTCTACTAAGTCTTGCAAACAGGTTTTGGTTAGGTACAGTCTCGAGCCACATAGAGGCAGTAAGTGATTATGGGGGACACGACTCTCCTGTTATAGGGAGTCGATATCGCACTGTGTTCGATCGGCTACGATCATAAGACCTTGGCCAAGTCAGTTGGGATTTACTGAAAGGTTGATCAGTAGTTTCTCGGATTGGTACTGAGCCGCATCAGCATGAATTATCTGGTTATTATGGTCTGACGTTTACCACCCCTAGACCCGGTATGCGATACTTGTTGGAGATAGTGCCCTCAGAGTCAATTATTAGGTCACAGGTACGTGATTGTAATGATTGAGGGAGGACCTATCCCGGTAGGACAGTCTTACTCGAGATGATAGTATGCTATCTGGTTTACCTTTATCATCGTGTACTGTTTTAGGTGACCTGACACGTCGCTATTACACGTTGATAGAGCCCCTAGGATTCTTGCTTGACCACCAGCAGTATGAGGGCGATCATATAAGTGGGAGCTGGGGGTCTACAAGCATATCCTTAAAAGGTCCCTAGTCGTGGGAGTTTCGAGACCGGGCATCGATACTCCATTAGTAGACTAGTGTATACAGTCGAGACCCCGACGAGGGGCGGTGGCCGGTCTCACAAGCCACTGGTGTCAGTTGGATCACCTAAGATGTATACAGGTGCTCATTGGGTTATGAGTACACCGGACAGGACTCGCCGGGAACCTGCTAGTTGGTCATATACCAGACGTCAGATGGCAGTTCCCTGGTGACATGTGTGCAGGTTAGTTCATCGACCTGGGGATCGTCATTTGTCTCGTGTGAGTTCCCACTGTACTTTGATTACTACCCTACCACGGCTCAAAGGAGTCGTGCAAACAGGTTTTAGTTGGGTACAGTCCCGAGCCACATGGAGGCAGTGAGCGTATCTTCAGGGGTTCGTCTCTCCCGGTATTGGGGGTGAGGTCGTGCTGTGTCTAGGAGAGCCATTACACAAAGTCCTTGGCCAAGGCAAGGAGATTTACTGGTAGGTATTCCAGTAGTATCTCAGGGTGTTCTGGGCTACACTCCGACACGACTTGTACCGCTTTTGGGGGTCTGACTTTTACCAACCCCCTAGGCCCGCCATGCGATACTCATAGACGAACGGACCGGACTGCACGGATATTGTCACTGACAGGCTCAGTAGGGTTGTCAGGCTGAGTTCACTCACAGACATCCCTTTTAGTCAGTACCTGGTAGCCCGTTACGTATTGGCTTATACCTCTAACGTGCTAGTGGTTAAATCCACGACCAAGGTGTTGATGAGTCTTTAGAGTCCCCCACATTTCAGTTACTCAGCTTTCGGGCGAAAGGTTGTAGAGGCCGTATGGAGATATGGCAAGGTCCGATCAGATACGTGCGGTATTGCACGGATCAGGATCGGACAGTTTGTACTATAGGCCGTATGGTTATATGGCAGGGTTCGATCAGATACGTGCGGTATTGCACGGATCAGGATCGAACGGATATTACTAGCCGGTTTTGGTATAAGCCGGATCCTAGTATAGTACAGTGTAGACTTTGTCTCATTGCATTTGTATTTCGGTCGAAATACAGATGCGGGTGTGTATGCACAGTATCGGGGTTTTCCTGTAATTTATTACGGGACCAGTTTTATGGAGTTGCCAGTTTGCTTTCCGTTTCGGCCAATTTCCATTGTTCCGTTCATTGGCCGAAGATTGGTGGAGGAGGGTTTATTTGCATTGTTGCAAATAGGCATTTATGGAGGGGGTTCTTTGCATCTTGTAGCATCATGATGGTTTTCATGATGTGCACCATCTTTGACTTTTCCTTTCTCATCATGGTTGGACTTTGGGAGGTGATGATGGTGGTGTTGAGTGTGGGTTTGTTTTTGTGATGATTCTTTTTGCATGATGGATGATCATTGGTGTTGGAGTGTTGGACTTTCCTTGCTATCATGATAGACTCCTCTCTCTCTCTCTTGTATCATATGAGAGAGGCTCCCATTTTTGATACAATAATCTCATTCTCCCCTCTCACCATGTCCATGGCCGGCCACTCCTTGTAGGGGCTGTCCAAATTTCCTTTGTGGGATTTTTGGTGCTTTTGCTTTGGTAAAAATCCCACAAGAACAACCTCCAAAAGCTTGTATCATCCCTCCACCAAAAAGGCAATTCCTACAACCCCAAAATGAGATCTCTACATTATATTCTACAGCGAATTTTGGGCACGTCGAGTAGCCGGCTTCGTGCCCGAGTTGCCTCGGCATTGAGGTGGGAGCCCGTAAACAAAGTAGGCGATGTGGTGCACTTCCGGCGACGAGGAGGAGACGGGACTTTTCCGCAGGAGATCGGGACCATGACGAGAAGACCGGAGGACTTGGATCGTCGGTATATCTCTATTCCCTTTCTTGTAGATAGCTTAGACTAGTTAATGGTAACGATCCGGTTAAAGTGCGCGGTGGTGCCGGTTTGCAAAGTCCGCAAAATTTTAGTTTTTCACCGTTTCCGCTTTCCGGCGTCGGATTGACGGCCGGGGCGCCGCCGTGCACTTACAGTGGTATCAGAGCCTCGCCATTAACTTAGTCTAGCTTTGTGTAATGTGTTTGCATTTCCGATTGATCAAAAAGTTCCAAAACTGCATTTTAGTTCGCATCAGTTTCTGTTGAAAATTTTTGGTCTCGAAAAATTTTTCAGGTTATAAAATATTTATGTACTGGAAAATCTAAGGGTTCTGTAAAAATTTGACGAAGTAACTCCACAGTTGGAGCGCGGAACCGCCGCGAAAACCCCATTTGTGCGGCCCTTCCACCGCGCACTATTCACATCACTTCACCATTTTTTTACAGAGGCCTTCTGGGCTTAAAATATGGGCTTTGGAATATTAAAATTGGGCCAATTGTTTCTGTGAGTGCTACAGTTTTCTTTGGGGCCCACTTGTTAATTGTTTGATCAATCGGAAATTTTTTTAAACACATTTTTCACAGTATTTACATTATATCTGCGACCGTGAATGTCACTCGATCGGTAAATCCGGTCTAACTGCTATAGCTCGGTTAGACGGATTTGCGAACGTGACTTTCACGTTGATGTTCTATGTATTTGCTGTGATGTTGCGGATCGGTCGTGGGGGATAGCCTGGATGCAATGCTAGTACAGTTTTGTTGTATTATGTACTTTTGATATTGCGGGGCGAGCGTCCGACATGTGGACTGCCATCACTGCCTGTTTGTATTATTCTTTTGGGGCACGACCTGGTTGCGGTCGATGTACCCGTTATATGTATATTTTACTTTCTGTACTAGGGTTACCCCGCGGAGGGGTGCACGGATAGCCGGGTTCTAGAGGGCAGCAAGCCCGCATCTCATGGCATTGGGACGGAGGGGGCTTCACTCTAGGATTGGCGGGCTATTCGCCGCACTCGTAAGGGGTACAGGTTTGACCCAGGAGGGGTGCCCAAGTTACCGGATTCCGTGAAGTGCTGGGTGGTCCATTCACGGTGCTGAAGGGGGCTGCCTCGCTTCAGGTTTTGGCGGGTGACTTGCCGCGCCCGTAGGGGTCTAGGATTCTCATTGCACAGGCTATCCACACGACCAGGGGAACGTCGGGTTTCAGTAGTGGCTCTGTGAAACCCGGGGTTCCCAGATATCTGTATTGTTTCTGTGATGCTGTTCATTCTCTGTGATGTTGCATTTTATTCACGCCTTGAGCGAATATAATATATTGGTATATATATTAGTAGATGTTGTATATGTTTTGCATCCGCGCTAGTCCAGTCCCCGCTCTGTCGTTAGTAAGCTAACCTAACGGGTAATGACGGGACCCAGTGGCGAATGCGGATGGCATATACGTACATCAGTATATTTTCGTTCTTTTTGGTGTGATCAATTGATGGGACTGCATTGATTCGGATCAATGCAAGTTAAAAACAAACCTAATCTGATGTTGTTGGAACACTTTTTCAAAAAGCTGTTATTGCAAGGACGTTTACTTTTGTTTTGCATCGTGGTATTCATTTAGAATATCCTGCTCCTCAGTCGACGAGGCAAGGGCCGAGATCCCTTCACCGGGAGTGACCCCTTGGACAAATAGTTTGCGTCAGGGCATTAACTTCACTATAGCCGATTACTTTTGCTTTGCATCGCGGTATTCATTTGGAATATCCTGCACCCCATTCTACGGGGAAAGAGCCGAGATCCCTTCACCGGGAGTGACCTCTTTAGCAACGGTTTTCGTCACTATATTTTCAAAAAGCTATCAGTTCCTTCGACGATATCAAGTTCATTACGTTAAAGGTTTTCGCCAGAAACCATTCGTAGCCCTCCGTCGTTTCATATGGGTAGTCAATAGTATTCAAGCTGTGTTTGTTGGCCAAAGTCAAGGCACAGTGTTTGGTAGCTGTTGGTTATTCATATGCAGCATAGATAGATGCGTTGGTTTGGAACAGTCGTATAGCCTTGTTGGCTAAAGTCAAGGGCTTGTGTGGGTGGATTCGAATCAACCTGGAGAATGACGGGTAGAACTTGACATGTGACTTATGATTTGTTGGCCAAAGTCAAGGTCATAAGAGCATGGGGCAGAAATCACATCGGGGTTTTCAAAAGTACTGAAACTTGCCAGATATGCGCATACCTTCTGGAGTGTGTTGACGTGAGCGGATTCCGTCACGTTATCATGCGATGATAGTTGGATCCCGATTCCCACTGATGAGTTGGTTTACTCCTCGGGTGACCCCGACTAATTCTTCTTTCAGGTTTGGAGGAGAATTTGAGGTACAGTGGGAGGATTCCAGATTAGATAAATTGGTGACCATTCTGATCTAGGTTAGAGTGCACGCTGAGTGTTTCTTTTCTCTCTCTCTCTGTGGCAGTGACCATTGACCCGACCCTAAGACCATGACTCAGTGACCAAGTTGACCGAACCTTCTTAACACTGGCTTTTGGATTGTCAGAGTTGCAAACCTCATTGCCACTCCTACTTTTACCCTTTTCTCCAGGACACCCCGTTTTACTACGAACGTCCACTTCCATTGGAAAAAAACCATCGTATGGTTAGATACGAACTCGAAAGAATTTATTCGAGGATGGTTTCCGGTTCTGGAGAAAACGGATAGGATTATCCAGTTGTCTTTTCCTTTTACCCTCTCTCAGGTTACGAGTACTCCTTGGTTTAGGGGTAGTACACCTATTACGCAAATTGGATTGTCTTCTTCCAAACCTTAGGCTGGTGCCGACCGGTAGGGAATGAAGAAAACCAATTAGCATAACGATGGTGTGCAGAAGGTATTAAGTTCAGACAAAGCAAGGGATTAGTAAGAGGGCAAAGTAAATTGCAACAGATATTCACGACCAAACCAAATATTTCGTTACCACTCCCACATCACCTTTGTATTTCTCCAGGACACTCCGTATCACTACGAAGATCCACAGTTTATTTGGATAATCCATCGTATGGTTATATACGAACTCGAAAGGAACTTGTTCCAGTTCGGGGATGGATCCTGGTTCAGGAGAAATAGGAATAAAGTACATTCAGGTGTCTTTTATCTTCACCTTCTCTCGCATTGCATGTGTTCCTAGGATTGGGACAGTACACCCATTATGCTTATTGGATAGTCTTCTTCCAAACCATAGGCTGGTGCCGAACGGTAGGGAAGGAAGAAAACCATTTGGCCTAAAAGGGTGTGCAGAAGGTAAAGACTAAAGACATATGAAGGGATTTGGAGAGGTGGCAAAGAACTATACGGTTACAGTCGTGAATCTGGAAGAGGCATTACTAGGAATACCAGAATACCCCATCGGAACATTTCAATGTTTCAGTTTCACTGTATAATGTTAAAAGAAAACTGATTTCCCGATTAGACACTTGCTCCAGGGTATGTATTTACCAAGTATGATTCTCACATCTGTATGGTTTTACAGATGATGAGTGGGAGTAAGTTATTGGGAATTGGGTGGTTATCCTCATTATATCGGGATTCGTTGTAATCGGTGATATTTGAGGAAGTCACCTGGGTTATTTGCCGGACGGCAAGTATTTGGTTTTGAATATCCGCCGTTATGCACCAATTTCAAATCGATGTATCTGTACGTCTATTTTCATAGAGTGAGATATACCTTTCTGAAATTATGTCTACGACATTTACCTATATCAGTGGATGGTTAGGTAAGGAGCATTAAACAGCGGTGTAATTCTTCTTAACCATAAGTACAGTTTTCAACCTACGACACACAGTGAATGAGTTTTCAGACTCAAGGGACTTGTACAGAGTATTGTATGATGTCCAGGGTCCATCAGGACAGAGGGGTTGGTTCTCGTACTATATTCGGTTTACTTATGACTTCTCTAGTTTTTAGACAGGTGTTTCGTGGAAACACAGGGTCCGAATTTGAGGAGTTATAGGTATTTGAATAGAGTAGAGAACCAGGTGTAGCAAGTATCGGGATTCTTCAAGGTGATCGAAGATGTAGATACTTGCGTATGGTTTTCAGTTGATAGTAATGATAAAGAGATCTTGCTTCTCTTTCAGGTTACTCATAATTGGAAGTATTCCTAAGTTGAGTAACGCTGATCGGCCTCCTTCCATTTAGTTAACATGCGCTGGGGACAGCTGCATGATTTGAATCTGGTTCAATTAAATAAGTGCCTCTGTTTCTATATTGGATATAGAACAGTTCATATCTTAACGATGTTAAGGTACGGGGAGTTGTCCGGTTTATGATTAAAACCAGACACTGGACAACTCAAGGCACGTTTCTGTAATGGCTGTTTGTGGGTTGACCCAGGCTATGACGAGGGTTGACTTTCTACCATCTGGATGAACAATAGCGATATTGTTCTAGACTCGCCACAGTTTTATTAAAAATGGATTTTTTCAGAAAACAGTAGTGGGAGTATGGTAGAACTGGAAGTGATTCCAGAACCACAAACGATTACTGAAGATTTGATAAGGAACCTAAAGATTCAATCTGGATTGACATTCCATTGGCCACTCCGCAGATAAGGTGGGTAACTTCAGGCACCCGAGAGGTACTACGGTAGCCTCAAGGACGGTGACAGGGAAGTTCTTGTTTACCCACAATTACCATTGCTGTTGTTCCAGGCTGCGAGACCCGGCGGGAGGATGAGTATAGCGTCGTTCTAAACTAGTTTTAGAAGTGGACGTCTATATGACTCTGCCAGAGGGTTGTCGTAGTCAGTGGGAGCAGCAGAAGCATTGGTGGACTGATAGCTTATGTCTATTTATAGACTAAAGCAGAAGTAGCGGAGATAGATCATCTATTTCTGACGTGACAGTCATGGGTTTGACTTCATCAGAATAGGCGATGGATCTGTTGAGAAGGTAGTAGGGTGTGATGTCCTGGTATCTGGATGACATACACAGAATAGGAAAAGAAACTCCTACACTACGATCGGTTATACTTTGGTCGTCACACAGTTGTTTCTCCACATAGGAAATGGATTTTATATCAGACATACTGGTTACTAGATCTATGGTCTTAGATCTAGATTTGGGTGGTTTCCCAATCAGGGTACTTGACAGCATTCTAAGAGTATTTAGGATGGATGACTCCTGGCACGGTAGTGTACCTGCAGGTAATGGAGTCACCCTCTCCAAAGGTGTCTTACAGACTAAAGGGGAAAGGGACGGGCATGATTGACAGATCACTTGCTCAGGCAATTGAGCCAATCGTGAGATGTCAAGTACCACACCAGATGTTGTTCTTGCACTAGATGCAATAAGTTGACATTAATCCAATCCTGGAGAAACAGTCGGAAGCAGTTTTAGAACATAAGTGGATGTTCTAGGGAGATGATAACGACAGCCTCATTCAGGAGACAGTTATCATTCCAGGCTTCCAAGGTGACATGGACGACGAGGAGGTTGTCAGAGTTATAGTTTTCCTTCTGATGAGGGGCAGTATTTTGGACAGGTGGTCCAAGGCAATACTGAGGGAGGCATGGCGCGCAGGATACTGATTAAGTTCAGTTGACGATACAGTCTAAGAAGTTTGGATTTGGAGTTCATTTATGAGCTATGTCCCATCAGACATCCAGACACATTCTAAGACAGGTATTGCTCATTTCGAGAGATGGGTTTCTCCGCGAACTTGAGATATAGAGAGACATAGAAAGAAACAACTAAGCGGATCCACTCACTGAGGCTATTCCTCGAACGCAATAGTTCCGCAAACGAGCTTTGTGAGACTGACTAGTAGAGGAGTTGGATGCTCGGTATCACACGGGCTGTGAGTATGCGACATCGCAATAATTAGCCTTGAGTGCAAGTGGGAGATTGTTGGAGATAGTGCCCTCGGTCACAGGTACGTGATTGTAATGATTGAGGGAGGACCTATCCCGGTAGGACAGTCTTACTCGAGATGATAGTATGCTATCTGGTTTACCTTTATCATCGTGTACTGTTTTAGGTGACCTGACACGTCGCTATTACACGTTGATAGAGCCCCTAGGATTCTTGCTTGACCACCAGCAGTATGAGGGCGATCATATAAGTGGGAGCTGGGGGTCTACAAGCATATCCTTAAAAGGTCCCTAGTCGTGGGAGTTTCGAGACCGGGCATCGATACTCCATTAGTAGACTAGTGTATACAGTCGAGACCCCGACGAGGGGCGGTGGCCGGTCTCACAAGCCACTGGTGTCAGTTGGATCACCTAAGATGTATACCGGTGCTCATTGGGTTATGAGTACACCGGATAGGACTCGCCGGGAACCTGCTAGTTGGTCATATACCAGACGTCAGATGGCAGTTCCCTGGTGACATGTGTGCAGGTTAGTTCATCGACCTGGGGATCGTCATTTGTCTCGTGTGAGTTCCCACTGTACTTTGATTACTACCCTACCACGGCTCAAAGGAGTCGTGCAAACAGGTTTTAGTTGGGTACAGTCCCGAGCCACATGGAGGCAGTGAGCGTATCTTCAGGGGTTCGTCTCTCCCGGTATTGGGGGTGAGGTCGTGCTGTGTCTAGGAGAGCCATTACACAAAGTCCTTGGCCAAGGCAAGGAGATTTACTGGTAGGTATTCCAATAGTATCTCAGGGTGTTCTGGGCTACACTCCGACACGACTTGTACCGCTTTTGGGGGTCTGACTTTTACCAACCCCCTAGGCCCGCCATGCGATACTCATAGACGAACGGACCGGACTGCACGGATATTGTCACTGACAGGCTCAGTAGGGTTGTCAGGCTGAGTTCACTCACAGACATCCCTTTTAGTCAGTACCTGGTAGCCCGTTACGTATTGGCTTATACCTCTAACGTGCTAGTGGTTAAATCCACGACCAAGGTGTTGATGAGTCTTTAGAGTCCCCCACATTTCAGTTACTCAGCTTTCGGGCGAAAGGTTGTAGAGGCCGTATGGAGATATGGCAAGGTCCGATCAGATACGTGCGGTATTGCACGGATCAGGATCGGACAGTTTGTACTATAGGCCGTATGGTTATATGGCAGGGTTCGATCAGATACGTGCGGTATTGCACGGATCAGGATCGAACGGATATTACTAGCCGGTTTTGGTATAAGCCGGATCCTAGTATAGTACAGTGTAGACTTTGTCTCATTGCATTTGTATTTCGGTCGAAATACAGATGCGGGTGTGTATGCACAGTATCGGGGTTTTCCTGTAATTTATTACGGGACCAGTTTTATGGAGTTGCCAGTTTGCTTTCCGTTTCGGCCAATTTCCATTGTTCCGTTCATTGGCCGAAGATTGGTGGAGGAGGGTTTATTTGCATTGTTGCAAATAGGCATTTGTGGAGGGGGTTCTTTGCATCTTGTAACATCATGATGGTTTTCATGATGTGCACCATCTTTGACTTTTCCTTTCTCATCATGGTTGGACTTTGGGAGGTGATGATGGTGGTGTTGAGTGTGGGTTTGTTTTTGTGATGATTCTTTTTGCATGATGGATGATCATTGGTGTTGGAGTGTTGGACTTTCCTTGCTATCATGATAGACTCCTCTCTCTCTCTCTTGTATCATATGAGAGAGGCTCCCATTTTTGATACAATAATCTCATTCTCCCCTCTCACCATGTCCATGGCCGGCCACTCCTTGTAGGGGCTGTCCAAATTTCCTTTGTGGGATTTTTGGTGCTTTTGCTTTGGTAAAAATCCCACAAGAACAACCTCCAAAAGCTTGTATCATCCCTCCACCAAAAAGGCAATTCCTACAACCCCAAAATGAGATCTCTACATTATATTCTACAGCGAATTTTGGGCACGTCGAGTAGCCGGCTTCGTGCCCGAGTTGCCTCGGCATTGAGGTGGGAGCCCGTAAACAAAGTAGGCGATGTGGTGCACTTCCGGCGACGAGGAGGAGACGGGACTTTTCCGCAGGAGATCGGGACCATGACGAGAAGACCGGAGGACTTGGATCGTCGGTATATCTCTATTCCCTTTCTTGTAGATAGCTTAGACTAGTTAATGGTAACGATCCGGTTAAAGTGCGCGGTGGTGCCGGTTTGCAAAGTCCGCAAAATTTTAGTTTTTCACCGTTTCCGCTTTCCGGCGTCGGATTGACGGCCGGGGCGCCGCCGTGCACTTACAATACTCATAGAAGAAAAGACCGGACTGCACGGAGATTGTCAAAGATAGGCTCAGTAGGGATCCGGATGAGTTTGTTCGTCGGCCTTCTTTTTCGACAGCTACCTGGGTAGCCGTTACGTACAGCTAGTGCCGCTAGCATGCTTGTGCTTATGAATTTATCCAGTAACTCACCGCCAGAGTACTGTCGAGTCTTTAGATTCCCACATAGAGGGTTTCCCTGGTTCAGGTGAAATGATATAGTAGCCATATTGAATACATACCGGGTTCCGATCGATCGATTGTACTATGTACCCGGACTTTCGATCGGATAGTTGATAATGCTAGCCAGCTCGGGATTGAGCCGGATTATTAAATCAGGCATTGATTTAATAATTTACATATATTTATTTCGATATGAATATTCTAGCATTATGTTCTTTGTGTTATTCTATCACTTTGGGTATTCATATTTCGATATGAATACAGGTATGTATATACTGTAGAGTGTAATCCGTATTTATACTAAAAACATTCTAGAAAGTGGACGCCTCATTATTAGACTTTTCCATTTATCTTTAATGGAATAATAAGGTGTAAATACGGTGAGCAGAGTATGGTGAGAACCATGCCTCAATAGTATTAACAATTGAATTTTCAATTCATTTGTGTTAACTATTGAAGCATTGTTGGTATATCATATTGGTAAAATTTGTTTTACAAAACCATGGGTGAGGATTTTCTCCCACATGCTTGCTTCATTATTTTCAAAGCTCATCATTTGCTTCACTCACTTCACTTGTTTCTTGAGCTCTTCCACCTTCATCTTCTATCTCCTCTTTACACTCTCATGTATTGAGAATCAAGAGAGAAGGTGAGATAGATACACACATTAAACCTTATACTACATTCTAAATTTCTCAGACTAGCAATCTAAGGCCTCTAGTTTCTCCACTTGACACTTAGTGTGGAGCTAGAGCCATGGATTACGTCCCTCGGGTGGATCATCTTCGACGGAGGGAGACCGACGATCAAGCACGATCCAGGTGAACCCAAGAAGCAAGCAAAGACAAACTGTAAGTGCACGGCGGCGCCCCGGCCGTCAATCCGACGCCGGAATGCGGAAGCGGTGATAAACTTTAATTTTGCGGACTTTGCAAACCGGCACCACCGCGCACTAAACTCCGGATCGTAACCATTAACACGTCTAAGCTACAAACAAGAAAGGGAAGAGATGTACCGACTGATCCGAGTCCTCCGGTCTTCATCTCCATTCCGATCTCCTCGCGGGATCTCCGTCCGTCTCCTCCTCGTCGGAAAGGGCACCACATCGCCTGTAGCTTTTACGGGCTCCCACCTCAATACCGAGGTAACTCGAGCGCGAAGCTGGCGAATCGACGCGTCCAAGATTTGCTGTAGGAAGTGTAGTGTAGAATCGTAGTCTCTTTTTGGGGTCTTGGAGTTGCCTTTAGATGGAGGGAAGAATGAAACTTTGGAGGCAAATGATGCTATCAATTTTTGCAAGGAAATGAGATGAACAAATGAAGCACCAAAAATGAACCTCTCATTTTTTTCTCTCCCTCATCAATTAGTGGCCGGCCAAGTCTTGTAGGAAATGGTGGTGGAGGAAAACAAAAACATAAGAGGGAGGTGAGTGTAGGATGAAGGAAGTGGTGACTCTAAACAAACATGAACCATGCTTTATTTAAACCCACCCATACCCTCATCTAATCACAATAAATGCATCATGGAGCAAAAGAAATGAAAGCTATCATAATAGATCTTTTAGCAATAAAACCCTCCACATAGTGTTATTTGCACAATTGCAAATAACCCCCTCCATCGGAAAAGTCCGGCCGGGAAAGAACAAAGGAAAACCGGCCGGAACGGAATGCAAACTGGCAACTCCAGAAAACTGGTCCCGTATTAAATTACAGGAAAACCCCGATACTGTGCATACACACCCGCATCTGTATTCCGTCCGGATACAAATGCAAAGAGACAAAATCTACACTGTACTAAACTAGGACCGGCTTGAACCAAAGCCGGCTAGTAATATCCGTTCGATCCTGATCCGTGCAATACCGCACGTATCTGATCGAACCCTGCCATATACCTATACGGCTACTAGTACAAACCGTCCGATCCTGATCCGTGCAATACCGCACGTATCTGATCGGACCCTGCCATATCTCCATACGGCCTCTACAGCGTTTCGCCCGAAAGCTTGAGTAACTGAAAGTGTGGTAGACTCTAAAGACTCGTCAATACTATGGCTGTGGATTTAACCACTAGCACGTCAGAGGTATAAGCCAATACGTGACGGGCCACCAGCTATTGACTAAAAGGGACGTCGATGAGCGAACTCATCCTGACACCCTACTGAGCCTGTCAGTGACAATATCCGTACAGTCCGGTCCGTTCGTCTACGAGCATCGCATGTCGGGCCTAGGGGGTGGGTAAAAGTCAGACCCCCAAAAGCGGTACAAGTCGTGTCGGAGTGTAGCCCAGAACACCCTGAGATACTACTGGAATACCTACCAGTAAATCTCCTGCCTTGGCCAAGGACTTTGTGTAATGGCTCTCCTAGACACAGCGCGACCTCACCCCCAATACCGGGAGAGACGAACCCCCGAAGATCCGCTCACTGCCTCCATGTGGCTCGGGACTGTACCCAACTAAAACCTGTTTGCACGACTCCTTTGAGCCGTGGTAGGGTAGTAATCAAAGCACAGTGGGAACTCACACGAGACAAATGACGATCCCCAGGTCGATGAACTAACCTGTACACATGTCACCTGGGAACTGCTATCTGACGTCAGGTATAAGACCAACTAGCATGATCCCGGTGAGTCCTGTCTGGTGTACTCATAACCCAATGAGCACCTGTATACATCTTAGGTGAACCAACTGACACCAGTGGCTTGTGAGACCGGCCACCGCCCCTTGTCGGGGTCTCGACTGTATACACTAGTCTACTCTGGAGAATCGATGCCCTGTCTCGAAACTCCCACGACTCGGGACCTTTTAAGGATATGCTTGTAGACCCCAGCTCTCACGTATATGATCGCCCTCATACTGCTGGTCGTCAAGCAAAAATCCTAGGGGCTCTATCAACGTGCAATAGCGACCTGTCAGGTCACCTAAAGCAGTACACGATGATAAAGGTAAACCAGATAGCAAACTATCATCTCGAGTAAGACTGTCGTCTCGGGATAGGTCCTCCCTCAATCATTGCAATCACGTGCCTGTGATCCAATAATTGACTCTGAGGGCACTATCTCCAACAATCTCCCACTTGCACTCAAGGCTAAATATTGTGATGTCGCATACTCACAGCCCGTGTGATACCGAACACCCAACTCCTCTACTAGTCAGTCTCACAAAGCTCGTTTGCAAAACTATTGCGTTCGAGGAATAGCCTCAGCGAGTGGATCCGCTCTGAAGTTTCTTTCTATGTCTCTCTCTATCTCAAGTTCGCGGAGAAAGCCATCTCCCGAAATGAGCAATACCTGTCTTAGAGTGTCTGGATGTCTGATGGGACTGAGCTCATAAATGAACTCCAAATCCAAACTTCTTAGACTGTATCGTCAACTGAACTTAATCAGTATCCTGTGCCATGCCTCCCTCAGTATTGCTTTGGACCACCTATCCAAAATATTGCCCCTTGTCAGAGGGAAAACTATAACTCTGACAACCTCCTTGTCGTCCATGTCACCTTGGAAGCCTGGAGTGATAACCGTCTCCTAAAGGAGGCAGTCGTTATCATATCCCTAGAACATTCACTTATGTTCTAAAACTGCTTCCGACTGTTTCCCCAGGATTGGATCAATATCAACTTATTGCACCCACTGCAAGAACAACATCTGGTGTGGTACTTGACATCTCATGATTGACTCAATTGCCTAAGCAAGTGATCTGCCAATCATGCACATCCCTCTCTACTTTAGTCTATAAGACACCTTTAGACAGGGTGACTCTATTACCTGCAAGTACACTACCGTACTAGGAGTCGTCCATTCTAAATACTCTTAGAATGCTGTCTAAGTACCCTGATTGGGAAACCACCCAAATCTAGATCTAAAACTATAGATCTAGTAACCAGTATGTCTGATATAATGTCCAAGTCCCTTGTGGAGAAACCACTGTGTGACGACCAAAGTATAACCGATCGTAGTATAGGAATATCACTTCCTACTACCTTCTCAACAGATCCATCCCCTATTCTGATGACGTCAAACCCATGACTGTCACATCAGAAATAGATGATCTATCTCCGCTACATCTGCTTTGGTCTATAAATAGACATAAGCCTGATATCCACCAATGCTTCCGCTGCTCCCACTGATTACGACAACCCTCTGGCAGAGTCATATAGATGTGCACTTCTAAAGCTAGTTTAGAACAACGCTATACTCATCCTCCTACCGGGCCTCGCAGCCTGGAACAACAGCAATGGAAAGTGTGGGTAAACAAGAACTTCCCTGTCACCGTCCTTGAGGCTACCGGAGTACCTCTCGGGTGCCTGAAGTTACCTACCTTATCTGCGGAGTGGCCAATGGAATGTCAAATCAGATTGAATCTCTAGGTTCCTTATCAAATCTTCAGTAATCGTTTGCGGTTCTAGAATCGCTTCCAGTTCTACCATACTCCCACTACTGTTTTTGAAAAAATCCATTTTTATTAAAACTGTGGCGAGTCAAGAACAATATCACTATTGATCTTTCTTATGGTAGAAAGTCAACCCTCGTCATATCCTGGGTCAACCCACAAACAGCCATTACAGAAACGTGCCTTGAGTTATCCAGAGTCTGGTTTTAATCATAATCCGGACAACTCCCCGTACCTTAACAATGTTAAGATATGAACTGTACTATATCCAATATAGAACCAGAGGCACTGATTTAATTGAACCAGATTCAAATCATGCAGCTGTCTCCAGTGCATGTCAACTAAATGGAGAGAGGCCGATCAGCGTTACTCAACTTAGGAATGCTTCCAATTATGAGTAACCTGAAAGAGAAGCAATTTCATTTAATCATTACTATCAACTGAATACCATATACAAGTATCTACATCTTCGATCACTTTGAAGAATCCCGATACTTACTATACCTGGTTCTCTACTCTATTCAAATACCTATAACTCCTCAAAACTTAGACCCTGTGTTTCTACGAAACACATGTCTAAGAACTAGAGAAGTTAAAAGTAAACAGAACATAGTATGAGGACCAACCCCTCTGTCCTAATGGACACTGGACAATATACAATACTCTGTATAAGTCCGCCGAGTCTAACAACTCTTTCACTATGTGTCGTAGGTTGAAAACTGTACTTATGGTTAAGAAGAATTACACCGCTGTTTAATGCTCCTTACCTAACCATCCACTGATATAGGTAAATGTCATCGACATAATATCAAAAGGTATATCTCACTCTATGAAAATAGACGTACAGATATATCAATTTGAAATTGGTGCACAACAGCGGATATTCAAAACCAAATATTTGCCAACCGGCAAACAGCCCAGATGATCTTCTCAAATATCACCGATTACAACGAATCCCGATATAATGAGGATGATCACCCAATTCCCAATAACTTACTCCCACTCATCATCTGTAAAACCATACAGATGTGAGAATCATCCTGGTAAATACATACCCTGGAGCAAGTGTCTAATCGGGAAATCAGTTTTCTTTTAACAGTACACAGTAGAACTCAAACATTGAAATGTTTCGATGGGGTATCCTGGTATTCCTAGTAATGCCTCTATCATTATCCAGATTCACAACTATAACCGCATAATTCTTTGCCACCTCTCCAAATCCCTTCATATGTCTTTAGTCATTACCTTCTGCACATCCCTTTAGGCCAATTGGTTTTCTTCCTTCCCTACCGTTCGGCACCAGCCTATGGTTTGGAAGAAGACTATCCAATGAGCATAATGGGTGTACTGTCCTAGTCCTAGGAGCACTCGCAATGCGAGAGAAGGTGAAGATAAAAGACAACCGAATAAACCTTATTCCTATTTCTCCTGGACCAGAATCCATCCCCGAACTGGAACAAGTTCCTTTCGAGTTCGTATATAACCATACGATGGATTATCCAATAAACTGTGGATCTTCGTAGTGATACGGAGTGTCCTGGAGAAATACAAAGGTGATTTAGGATTGGCGAAGAAATACTTGGTTTGGTCGTGAATATCAGTCGCAATTTACTTTGCCCTCTTACTAATCCCTTGCTTTGTCTTAATCTTAATACCTTCTGCACACCGTTTAGGCTAATTGGGTTTCTTCATTCCCTACCGGTCGGCACCAGCCTAAGGTTTGGAAGAAGACTGTCCAATTTGCGTAATAAGCGTACTATCTCCTAAACTAAGGAGTACTCGTAACTTGAGAGAAGGTAAAAGGGAAAAGACAACTGAATAATCCTATCCGTTTTCTCCAGAACCAGAAACCATCCTCGAATTCCTTCGAGTTCGTATCTAACCATACGATGGTTTTGTCCAATAGAAGTGGACGTTCGCAGTAATACGGGGTGTCCTGGAGAAAAGGGTAAAAGTAGGAGTGGCAATGAGGTCTGCAACTCTGATAATCCAAAAGCCAGTGTTAAGAAGGTTCGGTCAACTTGGTCACTGAGTCATAGTCTAGGGTTGGGTCAATGGTCGCTGCCAAGAGAGAGAGAAAAGAAACACTCAGCGTGCACTCTTTCCTAGATCAGAATGGCTACCAATTTATCTAATCTGGAAACCTCCCACTGTACCTCAAATTCTCCTCCCAACCTGAAAGAAGAATTAGTCGGGGTCACCCGAGGAGTAAACCAACTCATCAGTGGGAATCGGGATCCAACTCTCATCGCATGATAACGTGACGGAATCCGCTCACGGTATCACACTCCAGAAGGTATGCGCATATCTGGCAAGTTTCAGTTCTTTTGAAACTCCCGATGTGGATTTCTGCCCCATGCTCTTATGACCTTGACGAAGGTCAACAAATCATAAGTCACATGTCAAGTTCCACCCGTCATTGTCCAGGTTAATTTGAACCCACCCGTACAACCCCTTGACGAAGGTCAACAAGGCTATATGACTGTCCCAAACCAACACATCTATCTATGCAGCAGAAAAGCAACAAGCAGCTACCATGCACTATGCCTTGACGAAGGTCAACAAACATAGCATGAATACTACGTGCTACCTGTCTGAAACGACGGAGGGCTACGAATGGTTTCTGGCGAAAACCTTTAACGTAAAGAACTTGATATCGTTGAAGGAACGGATAGCTTTTTAGAAAATATAGTGATGAAAACCTTTACTAAAGAGGTCACTCCCGGTGAAGGGATCTCGGCTCTTTCCCCGTAGAATGGGGTGCAGGATATTCCAAATGAATACCACGATGCAAAGAAAAAGTAATCGGCTATAGTGAAGTTAATGCCCTGGCGCAAACTTCTGTCCAAGGGGTCACTCCCGGTGAAGGGATCTCGACCCTTGCCTCGTCGACTGAGGAGCAGGATATTCCAAATGAATACCACGATGCAAAACAAAAGTGAACGTCCTTGCAATAACAGCTTTTTGAAAAGTGTTCCAACAACATCAGAATAGGTTTGTTTATCTTGCATTGATCCGAATCAATGCAGTCCCATCAATTAATCACACCACAAAGAACGAAAATATACTGACGTACGTATATGCCATCCGCATTCGCCACTGGGTCCCGTCATCACTCGTTAGGTTAGCTTACTAACGACAGAGCAGGGACTGGACTAGCGCGGATGAAAAACATATACAACATCTACTAATATATATACCAATATATTATATTTCGCTCAAGGCGTGAAAAGAAATGCAACATCACAGAAATGTACAGCATCACAGAACAATACAGATATCTGGGATCCCCGGGTTTCACAGAGCCACTACTGAAAACCCGACGTTCCCCTGGTCGTGTGGATAGCCTGTGCAATGAAAACCTAGACCCCTACGGGCGCGGCAAGTCACCCGCCAAAACCTGAAGCGAGGCAGCCCCCTCCAGCACCGTGAATGGACCACCCAGCACTTCACGGAATCCGGCAACTTGGGCACCCCTCCTGGGTCAACCTGTACCCCCTACGAGTGCGGCGAATAGCCCGCCAATTCCAGACTGAAGACCCTCCGTCTCAATGCCCTGAGATGCGGGCCCGTTGCCCTCTAGAACCTGGCTATCCATGCACCCCTCCGCGGGGTAACCCTAGTACAGAAAGTAAAATATACATACAACGGGTACATCGACCGCAACCAGGTCGTGCCCCAAAAGAATAATACAACCAGGCAGTGACGGCAGTCCACATGTCGGACGCTCGCCCCGCAATATCAAATGTACATAATACAACAACACAGTACTAGCATTGCATCCAAGCTACCCCCACGACCGATCCGCAACAACACAGCAAATACATAGAACATCAACGTGAAGGTCGGAATGGAGAACATCCCGCGAGGAGATCGGAATGGAGATGAAGACCGGAGGACTCGGATCAGTCGGTACAGGGCACCACATCGCCTGTAGCTTTTACGGGCTCCCACCTCAATACCGAGGCAACTCGGGCACGAAGCTGACGAATCGACGCGTCCAAGATTTGCTGTAGGAAGTGTAGTGTAGAATCGTAGTCTCTTTTTGGGGTCTTGGAGTTGCCTTTAGATGGAGGGAAGAATGAAACTTTGGAGGCAAATGATGCTATCAATTTTTGCAAGGAAATGATATGAACAAATGAAGCACCAAAAATGAACCTCTAATTTTTTTCTCTCCCTCATCAATTAGTGGCCGGCCAAGTCTTGTAGGAAATGGTGGTGGAGGAAAACAAAAACATAAGAGGGAGGTGAGTGTAGGATGAAGGAAGTGGTGACTCTAAACAAACATGAACCATGCTTTATTTAAACCCACCCATACCCTCATCTAATCACAATAAATGCATCATGGAGCAAAAGAAATGAAAGCTATCATAATAGATCTTTTAGCAATAAAACCCTCCACATAGTGTTATTTGCACAATTGCAAATAACCCCCTCCATCGGAAAAGTCCGGCCGGGAAAGAACAAAGGAAAACCGGCCGGAACGGAATGCAAACTGGCAACTCCAGAAAACTGGTCCCGTATTAAATTACAGGAAAACCCCGATACTGTGCATACACACCCGCATCTGTATTCCGTCCGGATACAAATGCAAAGAGACAAAATCTACACTGTACTAAACTAGGACCGGCTTGAACCAAAGCCGGCTAGTAATATCCGTTCGATCCTGATCCGTGCAATACCGCACGTATCTGATCGAACCCTGCCATATACCTATACGGCTACTAGTACAAACCGTCCGATCCTGATCCGTGCAATACCGCACGTATCTGATCGGACCCTGCCATATCTCCATACGGCCTCTACAGCGTTTCGCCCGAAAGCTTGAGTAACTGAAAGTGTGGTAGACTCTAAAGACTCGTCAATACTATGGCTGTGGATTTAAACAATAGCACGTCAGAGGTATAAGCCAATACGTGACGGGCCACCAGCTATTGACTAAAAGGGACGTCGATGAGCGAACTCATCCTGACACCCTACTGAGCCTGTCAATGACAATATCCGTACAGTCCGGTCCGTTCGTCTACGAGCATCGCATGTCGGGCCTAGGGGGTGGGTAAAAGTCAGACCCCCAAAAGCGGTACAAGTCGTGTCGGAGTGTAGCCCAGAACACCCTGAGATACTACTGGAATACCTACCAGTAAATCTCCTGCCTTGGCCAAGGACTTCGTGTAATGGCTCTCCTAGACACAGCGCGACCTCACCCCCAATACCGGGAGAGACGAACCCCCGAAGATCCGCTCACTGCCTCCATGTGGCTCGGGACTGTACCCAACTAAAACCTGTTTGCACGACTACTTTGAGCCGTGGTAGGGTAGTAATCAAAGCATAGTGGGAACTCACACGAGACAAATGACGATCCCCAGGTCGATGAACTAACCTGTACACATGTCTCCTGGGAACTGCTCTCTGACGTCAGGTATAAGACCAACTAGCATGATCCCGGCGAGTCCTGTCCGGTGTACTCATAACCCAATGAGCACCTGTATACATCTTAGGTGAACCAACTGACACCAGTGGCTTGTGAGACCGGCCACCGCCCCTCGTCGGGGTCTCGACTGTATACACTAGTCTACTCTGGAGAATCGATGCCCTGTCTCGAAACTCCCACGACTAGGGACCTTTTAAGGAGATGCTTGTAGACCCCAGCTCTCACGTATATGATCGCCCTCATACTGCTGGTCGTCAAGCAAAAATCCTAGGGGCTCTATCAACGTGCAATAGCGACCTGTCAGGTCACCTAAAGCAGTACACGATGATAAAGGTAAACCAGATAGCAAACTATCATCTCGAGTAAGACTGTCGTCTCGGGATAGGTCCTCCCTCAATCATTGCAATCATGTGCCTGTGATCCAATAATTGACTCTGAGGGCACTATCTCCAACACAAACAAGCTCAATCAAGGAGATCACTTAGAGCGAACGAAGAGGAAAGAAGACCGAAGGACATGGATCCTGAGGTGAGACACATCTATCATAGTAGATAGATATCCTCTTTGCATGCTATTTTAAGTTTATAGTAGATCCGACATCGGGTTATTCTAGCGCTGGTTTTGAAAACCTTAGAAAAATTTTGTTCCGCAAATGGCCACGATAGATGGCCAGGACGTTAGTGTAACCCAACAGCAGCAGCACCTCAGCAAGTAAGGGTTGGAAGGAATGAGTTATTTAACTCCTCAACCAATCTGCGATAATGGACCGAGAAGTCTCTAAACTAGTGCGTCGCCCCAAACACGGCGATGTTGGACCGAGATGTCCCTAAACTAGCATTTCGTCTCAAACATGGGAATGATGGATGGAAACATCCCTAAACTAGTGCATCGCCTCAAACACGACGCGTCGCTTCAAACACGACGATAATAGACCGAAACGTCCCTAAACTAGTGCGTCGCTGTAACACCTTAGAATGCGATTAGAGTTTATTAAGCGATATAATGCGGGTTTTTAATAAAATTTAACCAGTAATTGTTTTAACATATTTTATTATAATTAATTAATATTTTATTTAATTATTGTTGTGCTTACACACACATGTGCATGTTAATCTTTGGTTAAGGAGGTGTTAACCATGCTTTACTAGCCATGGCACACTTAACCATTTTCTTGTCATGTTTACACATTCATCTATTTTAAATAAAATGGTTTTGTTTTGAAAAATGAAAGAAAGAGATAGGAGTTAAATATTGAGGCATGGCATAGGACAAGCCGTGGGAGGCTATTAATGAAGAGAGAGAGAGAGAGAGAGAGAGAGAGCATGGCTCATCCTCGCCTCTCCTTCTCACACTCTCATTTCTTCACCTCACTCTCTCTCATTTCTTCACAACTCACAGCTCCTTCATTTTTCTTCTTTTTCTCCTCCTTCACAAAATTCTTCACTTGTTCTTTATTTTCCTTCATAAATCGTAAGCCTAAACCTTCATCAAATCTCACTAAACCCTTTACAATTCATGATTAAGCCTCTTATGATGACTTGGATCTTGGAAAGCTAAGGTTTTTCCCAAGTTTGGGTGAGGTAGTGATCTCAAACTGTTAATTAGGCTCTAACGAAGTTGTTTTGATAATTAGTTCACTTTAAAACCTTAAAGTTATAATTTTGTGCTATATATCGTATTTTATGTTAAGTTTGTGTCTCTGTTGAATCTGTTGTTGTTATGTTAGTCTACTTTTTAATCTAACAATACAGTAGATTGATATAAGAGCCCTGAGTGTACCCTAGAAACCCGGACCCAACCCTTCATTGTTCGCACGGCGAGAATCACGTTTGGCCCGGCGCTGCCCAATTTCCTGTAGGATTAGGTGTTGTATTTGGTGGGTAGCTATCTGTAGGGTATTTATGGTATTTGGTACACTTTGTTTTTTCTATATTGTCTACAAGAAAAATCTGGAACCGTTTAGCTAATTCTAGCGTTTCGTTTCATGCGATACGGATTATCCAACTTTGTTTAAGTGTTTTGTGTAGCTTACAGCGGTAAGTTTGGTCTAGGATGTCGCCGCACACGTTAGCCCGCTAAGCTAACACTTGGTAGCTTGTGGGAGTCGATTCGTTAGTGGTCGTTGTTTCCGTGTGTTATTGGATAGTTTGCTAATTTCACTTGTTATGATTTTGTGTTATATTAGGATCAATTGCGGGGACTTCGGACGCTATTAGGAAAGGAAAAGAGGTGATCGGATTCACCTAGCTGGAGATCGTCCGTGAGTAGATTTAACATGTACGGGGAAATGGCCTGTATGGCGTAATGCGTCAAGGGCTAGATTCAGTGATATAACCATATGCCTATACGTATATTTATTGATCGTTCATGAGTACCATTTTAAACATCCTATTACCTGTTGTATATTGACATAGTATTATTGAACAATGCACCATTATAAACGGTTCATGTTGCACGAGCACCGAATTTTATGCCACACACACCGTTGGTAATTGCCATGACACGCTCACTATAGAAATTGCCATGGATAAATATATTGTACCACTTTCATCATTATTACCAGTTAGACATTGATTCTGGTTCTATTGCGCATTATGAATTGCATCATACATACGTACATACATGCATGCATACATACATTGCTATAGTAATATATATATATATATATTCTCATAAGATGTTTTAATTCGATTTCGTGGATTTGGGAAACCGCAAGATACCTTTGAAACTTGATATATTTAAAAAGTGCGGTTTTCCCTTAATATGCTCACATTACAGTTCCATGTTTGCATACATCGTACTTCATGGATATATGCATTGAGATACTGTTTTCATGAGATTTCTGGATTTAAGAACCGCAGATATATTTCAAAGGAAATTATAAATTGTTTTAAAAACGCGGTTTCTCGTGATGTGATTTCTAGGCGTCCACCATGAGTTTTTTCGGTTCTGAGCCTGTTTTTGAGATCCGATTCGAGGAGTTGGAAGAACCGTCTGCGGGTACATGGTAGACCCGGTAAGGTACCCCAGGTGTCACGACCCGTAATTTAGCACGTGACCGACACTTAAATTACGCAACGTCTAAAGGCGTGACGTAAATCAAGTAAGCCGAAGACCAAAAAATCTAAACCTTTTAGTGGAAAATAGTGGGGTTGCTGTTTTGAAATAAAGGTATAATGAATCATGTTTTTCCTGAAATGCATAGCTAATGAAACACGAAAATATAAGTGGATTATACTACAATTGAAAATATGTTTTGTCTTTAAAAATTTGGGCAGCACCTCCCTTGTTTATTTTGGTCCAAAACCATATACACAACAATATATAGGCATCCCCAAGCGGGAGCTAACTCTTCGCAAACTGGCGTAATCACAACCACGCAATCACATATATACGACACCCAACGGCGAAGAATCAACCCAGAAAGAACAATAAATAAGCGAGACATCAAAACTCAAGAAAAGTGAATATAAACCCATCGCTCTAAGTCTCGCACAAAACCCAAGTCTGACTAGATCTACCAATATACAAATTCTAGTCTCTGAATTCATTTGATCTGATGGAGTTTATCTAGATACAAAGGAGTATAAAAGTACGAGAGAAGGCATGATCCAACATGTGTCCCACCTACCAAAGCAAAACACCCTGAAAGAATCTATGTGCCAGTGATACTGCAGCTGATCCCCAAGCGGTCAAACCTGCAAGAACTGTGGCACAACGGGGGTGAGTGCCAACTCATGAGTAAAAAACATCAGCAAGTAGAAATCGAATAAAACAACGAATTCCTAGGTCACTATATCCTGAAAGTAATACTATGATATCTAGGGTGAACACGTATGCATATATGTCAATAATCGAGTCAATGCAATGACATATATAAATAAACATCCGACATCATATGTATGTATGCATGTGGATATCATCCACGTTTCAATCAATGACATAAACAGTATCATGGAACCTGAGTGTCCAACACCGACACTCGAAACATCATGAAAACGTATGCCTGTATGTATGAGGATATCAACCACGTGTGTCCACCAACGACACATCAAAATCATAGAAACTGAGTGTCCAACACCGACACTCGAAATATCATGAAACTCATGTCCAGCATCGACACGTAAATCCTTATATCTCGGGCGCCGCATACGCAGATCGGCCATCGTATCTATCTCATTTCAGGCGCCGCATACTCAGATCTACCCTCATATCCATCTCATATCATAACTCCAAAACGGTATCCTCAGGATATCCGCCGAGATCTATACAATCACCGGTAGGTGGTGTTCCCTCTGCCAGGCTCATCGTCTACACCACAAAAATCATTACTTGCCCTGGGGTACCATACAGGGTCCACCATGTACCCGCAAATGGCGTCCGCCAACTCCTCGAATCGGGTCTCGAAAACAAGCTCAGAACCGAGAAAACCCATGGTGGACGTCTCAAAATATCATATCAAGAGAAACCGCGTTTGTAAAGCTATACATAATTCCCTTTGAAATATAACTATGGTTCTCAAAGCCAGAGATCTCTTGAAAATACCATCTCAAGCATATAACCATAAAGTACCATATATGCAATATAGAGTAGTAATATAAGCATATCGAGTATATCATGCAAGCATCTCAAGTGATAATACTGAACAATGAATGCACTTTTACGTTTAAGATTTATCTCATGATATGGTAGTTCTACCGTGTATGTGGCATGGCAATTATCGATGAAGAATGTGTGTGAGCCGGCAAATCTGTGTATGTGTAAAATGTGCATCAACGGTAATTGTGCAGGTGTACTAGCAAATGATATCATTAGCATTAAATACCTGCACGTGGTATGTACATCACGTAGGGTAGTATCCTACACAACATGGACAATCAATGAGTATATCTATCTACATATGAACCATACTCTCAATTTTAAAAGATACGAATCGTCGCTTTGAAATTAGGTATGGTTCATGTTTATATCGTCGATCCTGCCTCATAACATCCGATATGACAATCATCCCCAATCATCATCCTCAAATCACTAGCACAGATAATTCATCCTATACGTCTCATCACGTACGGTAATCTATCGTACGGTGACAACAAACAGAATAGGGATTCTATCGTCCTATTCATCGATAAGGGTACGGATAGAAAATCTCATACAGCATATCATTCTTTATCCGCATAAATAAATATATATAAACATATATCTCAAATCACATTTGAATCATTCTCATATAATGATATCTTGCATATACGTCATATCTTATTAATCTCAAGTCGTATCGATCTTGACGTCATATCCTACCATTATCAACTCAAACTTGTCCCCTTTCAATTCATACTCATTATGATTCACTTTCTCATCTCATATTCTCATATATCAATCCAAGTCATCTATATCTATCATCACAATATCCCACATCGTGTTATCTAATATACCTATATCATATTCTCAAGCAAATATATCCATTAGTGTCAACTTTTATCATATCATCTCTTACTAACTCTTGCTAAATCATATAATCAGGTTATCTTAAGCTTGTAGCATATCCTTTATCAAAATAAAATTTATAAAACGATCTTCCATATCAATGTTTGTGGGGTGCTATACGCTATCCACCCTACTTCCCCTTAAGATATAAATCTATTCACCTGCTAGACTCCTCGCTTGGCCGAAGTCGACGTGCTTCATAATCTCGGAAGTCAACACGAAGGTACCTATAATCACTACACAATCTCAATTCTACTAAAACCAATATCTGAAAACCGATACGGCACACGAGTTGCTTATATGTTAAAACCTGTAGCTTACGCATGCAAAAACAACAAAACAACCCTCGTCGTTGACGTACAAACGTCCAACGACCAATACAAATCCAAATACCAAAACGATGAATTCAAATAACTTTAAAACATAGCCGAAACACTCTTAAGTAGCTCCCAGATTTTGGCCCAGGTCAAAAGGAACAAAACTAACAAGTACAAGAGATAGGTTATAAAGTAAGTGAGCTACAGGCAAAACCACAACACCATAGGAAATAGGGGGTCCGGCATGATCACCTCAAAATCCGGCGCCGTCGGTCAAAGTAGGCCAAAACGTGCTCGTATTTAGGTGGTGGTCTTCTAGTGGTTTATATAGGCCAATAGACTTGTTTGATTTTCTCATAAACATCTCAGATGGCTCCAAATACCCTGTAGGCTAACAACTCCACAAAACCGACACGGGACAACTTCTAAGTTCATGTATCGGTTTCTAAACTCATTTTCAGGTCAAGAAATCAATCTCTAAGGTCTTACAAACAATCACTACACCTCAATTAACCACATAACAGCAACTTGTAAATTCCAATATCACATAACCTAACTAATACAAAATCTAAACCAACTAGGCTGTATAAACACGATTACTAATATAAAAGTGAAGAGATTACCTCATTTGGCAACTTAGGAAAATTCTTGAGTTGCTGTCGCGACCCAAAATGGCACGTGACTAGCACTTGAATCATGTGAAATCTATAGGACCCCACCTACTTCAAGTAAGCCAAAAGCCCAGAAATCTAAACCATTTTTAATGAAAAGGGTGAAGGAAAACTTGTTTTAAAGCAAATGGTTTTATCCAAATAAGTCGCATTAAACGTTTAAAAGCAACATCAGATTTTTCCAAAAATTTTGGCAGAGTCTCCTTTGTAAATTCTGGCCCCCAAATGGGTACAACACATGAAATGCATAAATAATGAATAAAGACGTCCCCCAAGCAGGAGCTAGCACTTCGCTAATTGGCGGAAACAACCACGCAAGCAATATAATATACAACGCCGAAGGCGAGGATCAAAACTCAGAAAGGAAATCAACATCCTCAAGAAACCCAGAGAAGACCCATAAAAAATACAAGCGCGCGACTCTAAGGTCGAAAGAATATACAACTTGTCTTCTAAGTCTATCAAATAATACAAGTCTGGTTGATGGAGTTTACTAGATACAACTGAAATAAATAAAGTACAACGGTAGTCACGATGCAAGTGAACCCACCTACCAAAGCAATCACCCGGAAGGAAGTAGTGTGCCAGCAATCCGGACTGGCCCATATCATCAAATCTCAATATCTCGTGCTTTGGCAATCCGGACTGGCCCATAACATCAAATCTCACGACTACGTTTGTATCCTCCGGATATCCGCCGTGTCATAAATAACCGGTCGGTAGTGCTCCCCTGCCGGGCTCAACGCCATCATCCACGACTATCTTGCCCCGGGTACCGCACCGGGTCCACCATGCACCCGTAGACGGTTCCTCCACCTCCTCGAATCGGGTGTATGATACCGCTCAAGAGCCGAGAAAACTCATGGTGGACACCTCTCACATCATATCACGAGAAAACCGCAATTTATGTTTTTAGAAATGAAAATGAGTTTATAAAATTCTTGCGGTTTCTCCAAATCCAGAAATCTCATGGAAAATCCGAAATCCCAATCACAAGATAAATAAACAGTAAATTACCGGAATAAAGCCCCACAATATTGCATGACAATGAACAAACACATTAATGGGTATCTATGTAAGGAATGCAATATCTAAACTAGTATAGTAATTATATATCGGAACTATCTGCTAGCAAGTTATATCAATGAAGTAATATTTCTAAAGTGTACGTGTCATGGTAATTACCGATGATGATGTGTGTGAGTGGGTAAGCAAGTGTTCGTAGACATACGCATCATCGGTAATGATGCCGGTGTCCTGACAACATGGGTTCATAAGAACAAAAGGAATAACAAGTATAAGCATGCAATGCGATATGAACAACATGAATATATGAAAAATGATGTAGTAACCGTAACATATAAGAATATACATTTATATATACGAGTCATACAGTTTTGGCATTTGAAATAGCATGAATCGTGGCTTTTAGAAAATAGGGGCTACGGTGTTTTTAAGAAAAGGTACGTCCTTTGAAAATCCGTAATATCTCCCGGATTATCATTTAAAAATACTCACGATTCGTTAGTTTCTTAAAATCAGTATGACTCGAGCCCAGTCTAATATCTACCAAATAACTACATGACTAAACTAAGAGACTAGTCGAAAAGGTAAGGAAAATTACCTGAAGTCCGAGTCGATATATCTAATAGTAGGCGATCCCGCCTCAATAGCGTCACGTACGATAAAATATATAATATGACATTCTCGAGTCAAGAGTGCGGATCAATCATCAAATTTATACCTCATACGGTAAAATCCATCGTACGGCATCGCATAATCGGGGTACGGGTAAAATATCACATATATCTCATTATTCATATGGTATTGCTATCATAACATCATGAACTAGGGGTACTGATCTAAAGTATAATACATTCCAATACCATCAATATATATCCGCGTGTGAATGAAAACACATCGCCCATCAATCCACTATAATCTCATGTCGTATATCATATCACGACCCAATCACATATTACAATCTCACGGCATCATGCCCAATCATATCGGCTCACCACCAAGTATCATAGAATATCCCCATCATCCATGTATACGTATATGTATATACATATATACCAACGCATCCACACACACACACACACACACACACACACACATACAAACATATCACGTGTGTGCATGTGTGTATGTAAACCTTTACTCTAGGGTTTCGCAAAAAGAATCTAAACTAAAAGCACTATCTTCTAATTACGCTAAAACTAACCCGTGATCTCCTAAAGCCTTTCCTGCTAATTATTCAAGTCTCACCAAACACATATTTATATATATAACATATTCGTATGCTACATTACGAAACCGTGGGGGTGTTATACCCCATCCACCCGATTTTCCCTGTAAATGTACATTTACTCACCTGGACGCTTCGGCTAATCTGATGCGATTTCAGCTCTATCATTTCCGCGCCACGTCCGACGCCTCTGCACCCGATCCTAGAAACTGCACAAGTAAAAAGAGTAAATATATAATTAGTCGTGGACACAACCATTACACGTCAACCACGCGCATTAACTCGACACGCACACACTTGGTGCACGAAACGCGCCGCGATAACGCCACAAACTACAACTAGGGTTACTATACGTGAAAATCCCCAAACTTAAAACACAAACATAACAATCGTAATTTCACAACGCACTAAATATTATATGAAATAAGTTGTAACTCATTAAAAACTCAAAATTAATCAAATCGATTTATTTCCAAAAACCTAGTAAGTTTCTTTTAACCATTTTGTTACAAATTTAGATGTTTAAACAAATCTAATGGCCACAATGCTCACTAAATATCTTAATTAAGCCAACCAAACCATAACTAAATTTTAATTTCATGTAATTACACATTAATCAAAAACTTAGTTTGCAAAGTTATATAATTAGGAAAAATTAAATGTAACAATTAACAAATTAGCAACTAGACTAGGTTTTGCATATCTTAAGATGTTAAACTACACTTTGTAACCATAATCACATGATAAAAACCCTAACTTGATTCAAAACCTTCTCTTTAAAATTTTCTCTTTCAATTCAAGTTATATTAACATCTAATTAAAATTTGATCTAAGCATATAATTAACAAGTAACACATTGGATGAAGTTTTATACCTCAAGATCATGAAATCAAACATGCAAACATAGCCTCCCAATTTGCTTCCTTGCTCTTAGATCCATGCTAGAATGTCCAAGGAATAATGGGTAAAGGTTTGATATGGGATTTGTGAGGTTTTTGTATAGATTTTGAATGGATTTTTGTGGATTTTGAAGTGGAGAATGAAATCAAGAATTGGGGGGCTGCTAGAAAGTGCTCGGCCAGCACCTTGGGGAGAGAGAGAGAGAGAATGAGTGTGTTGGGTTGTGTTGAAAAAATTGCCCAAATCAACAAAAGACACCATACCTCATATATACCCATACTTCTTTCTTTACTAATTTCTTTCTCCTTTATTCTCTTCTTTTCTTAACTTGGTGTGGGAAATTAGGGAGGGGCTGTGCTTGCTCGGCTAAAAATGAGGGAGAGAGAGAAAGTGAGGTGAGTGCGTTTATGGCCAAGTCAAAGAATGCCCATACCTAATTTAACTTAAAATCATTTTATTCTTTTAATTTTCCTTTTCTATTTAACCCTTTCTATGCAAATATAACTAGAACCATCCCATTTTTTTAAAGAACAAGTTACAATATATGATTAGATGTGTCATGGTGCACTAAAGTATAATTAACCCATTCCAAATTGTAATAATCACTAATTAAATATATTAGTGAAAGCTTATAATAATATTTAAAATAATTAATTAAGGAAAATATTTTAGTAAACTAGCAAATTAATAAGTGACCAATTAAAATCAAATACTAGCAATTTCATAGCTAGAATAGGTATATTTAAGTTCATGTGGAAAAATAATTATTTCCTGGTTTTTATGGAAAACACCGGTTATTTTTCCGATAATCGGAAATTTCACCTAAACGATTTTCAAAACGTTACAATCTTTCTCCCTTAAAGAAATTCGGTCACCGAATTTAAATTTAATACTTCCCCAAATACTAAAACATTTCAGCAAAATACTCAAGTCTTCGGGGCTCCAAAATCATCAATACTTAAAACACATATTAGCGCTACTAAAACATTTCAGCAAAATACTCAAGTCTTCGGGGCTCCAAAATCATCAATACTTAAAACACATATTAGCGCAATGCATGCGCATGAAAAATGAGTATATAACTCAAAATCAAAACTCCGTCAAGTATCACGCAATCATCGGAGTCTGGTGAAGATACCAATATCAAAGTCCAATACGAAAACCAACATGATATACTCAAAACTATAACATGTATATAGTACGCATCATTGTAAACTCGTCAAAACATTTGAAAAAAATGCATGCCAAACCTTTTTCAAGTCGCTTTGCGATGCGCGTATCACAGCACAAGTAGCGGATGTTTATTGTAAGAAAATAACTATGTGTGTGTGTGTGTGTGTGTGTCCTTTGTTTAACATATACCTCGCGCCGGTTTGAAAATAATTTAGAAGGGTTTCCCTTGTAAAATGTTTCGTGTCATCTCGGACACACAGGAAAAAATATAGAGACTGTAGCACCTTTTTGGAAATCCCTTCAGTAACTATCGATGCATGCAAAAACAAATTCAGGTACTACCCTCTGACTTGTCCTGCTCAGTTACTATGCCTCATAGTAAATATCATAAAACATAGTGCTCCAAAAGAAATCAATCCCAAAATGTCTACAGAAATTCCACATGCGTCTGGTGCGCACAGAAATCGAAATCAATGAATGTGTCAAATATGTGCACAGAAACAAAATCTAAGTGCAACGGGTGTGCACGAAAACACCTGTCAAGGGCAACGGGTGTGCCTGACAACAATATCAGCTGCATCTGATATGCACGAAGAATCCCGATTTAGTGTATCTGGTGTGCAACAAAATCGCATCAAGCGCGCCAATTATGCGCAAGAATCCAAATCAGCTATACTGTAGTACATAATCTCACAACCACGTGCTTCAGCGTGCACAAAATCAAATCTAAGTACTAAAAGTGCATGAAAACTACACCGAAAGAACAAGTCAATTCACCTACATACCATAGGCATGAAATCAAAATCAAGCATCTCGAATGACATCAAATCGAAGTAAAGTGCAACTGTGGTGCAAAAACGCACAATCATGCAAATAAATCACCCAAAATACCAAAATCCAAAATGATGGACACGTGATATTCGAATCACCACATCGCAAATCGTAAACACTGTCATCAATATGTCCTTCCTTCAAAGTCGAGAAGGAGTCGGTGCCTCCAAAACTAGTAGAGCAAGATATCTACTTGCCTCCTGTTCATGGTCTGGCGCCTTATACCCTTAGGATCTCGTCTCTCACTGCGGATTGTCTGTAACATAGCACCTCGGCTCAACGACCCAATATAGAATGATGACGGAAACATTTTTGCCCTGGCACGTCCCCTAAAATCTCTGGCCAACTATCATGGTCACTCATAACATGTCTCGTCGATGATGCTGAACTCTGGCCTACTGGGTGTGCGTGATATGACCGATCCTGGGTCCAAGTCTTCTCGTGTAGTATTCCAGAAAGATTCTGTCAGGGTCTCTCCCAAATCTCGTTTCTGCCGTACTTCCCGGAAGTTATCACCATTTAATAAATCCATTTCTTGTTCCGGAACGGCTGCATACTCATCATGACTTCTTCTAAAAGATATATCCATATTCAACGCCTCTACATGCGTATCACATCTCTGAGGTCAACGGAGTGGAACGCCATCTCGTCAAGATCTTGTACGAACCTCTTACTCCACTTTTCTCTAATGTCGACCGATTTGGCTTCGTCTCTTCGTAGCTATATGGACTGCGCTACCAACGGCTATATCGTATCTGGAGTCTCCCTGCTGAAACTACGAACTTGACAGCTTAATATCTTGCGGTAGGCATCTGGCCAACTACGCCCTCGGAAATTCTTGCAATTCGTCTGAGGAATACTCTTCATTTGTCTATTTTCTATCGAATCTCAACATGCCTGCGTGAAGTCATCTCTAGCTGAAATCAATCAATCTGATAACCTCGCATCGGGGTGTGCAAACGAACCACATGTCCTAGTCATTCATCCACTGGTGACTAGCGATCTTCTATCATATCCCTATGTACACTCATGCTGCAATAGCTTCAAACATCTAGGTCGATATCTTGTTAGTCACAGCAACAGCTGGCCCATTCGTCTGCACGCTAAACAATGCCTCAATCCTTAAGAACAGATGATACATTAACGGGCATCACATTCTAGCCGGCCTTTAGCAGTGGCCCAATCCTTTGGTGCTGATCTGATCATTCGCGTCAATGAGAAAACATAGTAAAACAATCCATCAAAACGCTCATGTCGCAATAAACACAATAAAATGACATATCTATGCAATCGCGTGTCCCCGGAATTACACTTTGGTCATTACTCATCCAAAACGAGCTCATGCTGAATGCAACTCTAGTCGTAGATCTCTCTGCCCGTGCAACCGTGGTTACAGAAACCATAAACCGATATCGATGAGGATAGATCAATGAATGAATAGAATACAGTGCAAGAAAATGTATATCCTAAGGCTTCTTAAGTGGAGTAGCGTATCGTAAATATGCCGCGGAACATACACACGGTACGTCAATCTACTTAAGTCACCTACTCCATCAACCAAGGTCAACCAACATGATGAATGTTTGGGTCTAATACCCCCTCGACCAAGTTTAAATTCCGTAAGGTCAAGCCTAGGTTCCGAATATATATACGCCCTAGACTCCTCATAATCAAACCTAGATTCGAACCAAGGTTAAACATAACACACTGATACTAACTTTGTCATGACCCAAAATGGCACGTGACTGGCACTTGAATCATGTGAAGTCTATTGGACCCCACCTAATTCAATTAAGCTAAAATCCAGAAATCTAGACCATTTTTAAGGAAAAGAGTGAAGGAAAACTTGTTTTAAAGCAAGTGGTTTTATCCAAATAAGTCGTATTAAACGTTTAAAAGCAACAACAGATTTTTCCAAAAATTTCGGCAGAGTATCCTTTGTAAATACTGGCCCCTAAATAGGTACAACACATGAAATACATAAATAATGAATAAAGACGTCCCCAAGCAGGAGCTAGCGCTTCGCCAATTGGCGGAAACAACCACGCAAGCAATATAATATACAACGCCGAAGGGCGAGGATCAAAACTCAGAAAAGAAACCAACATCCTCAAGAAAACCTAGAGAAGACCCATAATAATACAAGCACGCGACTCTAAGGTCGAAAGAATATACAACTGGTCTTCTAAGTCTATCAAGTAATACAAGTCTGGTTGATGGAGTTTACTAGATACAACTGAAATAAATAAAATACAATGGTAGTCACGATGCAAGTGAACCCACCTACAAAAGCAATCATCCGGAAGGAAGCAGTATGCCAGCAAGCCGCAACGAAACCTGTACGGCCAAACCTGGAAGAAGCTGTGACACAACGGGGTGAGTTGCCAACTCGTGAGTAGAAAATATCACCGAGAACAAATCACATGTATGACTCTCTCCTAGGTCATACAATAATATCCTCAATATATATCCTGAAAACATCTAATAATAGCTGTTAGTTATATGTATACCCTAGAGGCCATTACTGTACATACGATGTATATTGTAGTGGATGCTTGGACATATATAGGGAGGACTTTCTTTCTCGACATGATAGTTTGCTATCTGGTTGCTCTTTATCTTAACATGTACGATGAATGTCTCTATGTTACATGTTGATAAAGCCTTTAGGATGAGTAATTGACTACCAGGACTATGATGCAGATTATACTAGTGGGGACAGAGTAATCGCTAAGTACATCCTTCAAATGTTCTTAGTCATGGGTGTATCGAGACAGGGTATCAATATACCAGTGTAGACTAGCCTATAGCTTCTCGACCCATAAAGATGGGCGATGGATGATCCCATATCCAATGGTATTTGACATCAGAGACAGTATACGGGTGCTCAGTGGAGACTGGGTACACCGAACGGACTCGCCGAGAACTCCTAGATGGTATTTTACCTATCGTCAGATAGCAGTTCTCCGGTGACACTGGTACAGGTTAATCTGTAGACCCGAGATCTTCATAGAGTCTTGTGTGATTCCTACTGTGCTTTGATTTCCACCTTACCACATCCAAGAAGGCGTGAAAAATGCTGGCTTTTAGGTACAGTCCCGAATCTCATGGAGGCAATGAACGATAGGAGGGGTTTCGTCTCTCCCGGTATAGGTAGTTGATATTGTGCTGGGTTCGATTAGCTATAAATGGAAGTCCATGGCCAGGGCAGATATGGAGTGCTACAGGTAAAAGTTATCAGTGGTTTCTCGACCAGTTATGAGCCTCACATCGACACGAATTATCGGTTACTAGGGTTTGACATTTACCACCCCTAGACTTTATATGCGACATATGAGACGAAGAGACCGGAGTGTACGGTAGTGCTGCTGATTGGATTCACAGGAGAATGTACCGGCTTACTTGTTGATCTTCTGATCGCTCAATACCTGGGTGGCTGTTACGTTTAGCTGACCGCTTGCAGTTTGTGGGTGTTTGATATGATCATCACCTACTGCCGGCGTATTGACGATTCTTTAGAGTCCTACACAGAGGTTTCCTGGCTCAGGCAAAACGGAGTAGGAGCACATATGTGATATGTGTGGGGCAGGGAATAATATGATATGAGATGCCGTATTCTATTCTCGCGATATGAGATATCAGCCGGGTATATGTGATATAGTCGGGTCATCGGATCAAGAGTTGATTCGATGAATTTGTACATGTTATATTAGTCGGTTATATGCAATATAGCCGGATTGTCGGATCAAGTGTTGATTCGATAATTTAATGTATAATTATATATGTGATATATTATATTACGTCAACTACTATAAGCTCGCTTTATTGATTCATTTTCTCACTAGATAATACATTGATGTATATGCGATATATGTTAATTGTATTATTTTCTTTTATTTCAAAATATATTGTATATGTGATATATAATATAGTAACATTTTAGGGTTACAAATAGAACATAGTTTTAGAGTTTAAACCTAGTTAGGGTTTGGATTAGGGTTAAGCTTTGGATGAGCTTTCATGAAGCTTCATGAAGGTTTGACTTTTGTCTTCATCCATTGATATTTTGTGAAGATATTTGTTAACCCAACCCAAACCCTTAACCTATGGTTTATTCTCTACAAGGGTCAAGCCTTTCATTCTTAACCCATGCTTGCAATTATAACCACAATAATTCATTATTCATCACAAAAGGTTTAGCTTCTTCTTCTTCTTCTTGCTCTTGAAAAAGCTTCACTATGTTTTATTTTTGTGATGATTAAGTGTGAGAAATTGAAAACAAAAGAGAGAAAAATTCCTACTTCATCATCCTCATCTATTCTAGCCACTTAGATTAGGGTGTTCACTTCTCTAATAAGTTCATTAGTGAAGTGTAAGCTTGGGTTAGAGATTCTTCAAGGTAGATCATCTTAGATCAAGAAGACTTCAAGCAAGATGCATCATTCACCTCTTGGAGCCTCACGAGAGTCGGTGTTCTTGATGATCGCAGCGAAAGGACCTCAACACGGAGCTTATGAAGTGAAGGAATGGACTACAAAGTTTGTAATCCTAATCTCTTTAGTTTTTTGTATGTGATACAAACTTGTTACCCTAGAATTTCTAGTAAGGATTCATGGTTTGCTTGCTCTGCACCTCTCTAAATTTTAAAGCGGCTTGAGTGATGCTACCAAACCCTAGACCAGGTGCAAGGGAAGCCCAACAGTGGTATCAGAACTAAACTAGAATTCTAGATACGGCGTTAAAATAATTACGAAAACGAAATCGACTTCGAAATACGGTATTTTGAAACCCACATTTTGCTCTCTGGAAATTTTCCAAAAAATCCTTTAAAAATTTTTCAAATAGATGCAGAATGATAATTGGGACATTCTAAGAACATGGGGGAAATACGGAGCGTGGGGCTCAAATTTTGGCCGAGTCCCAGGCTAAGGATTCCGGCCTGGCCAGACCCCCTGCCCCTTCTGGACTCCGTATTCCTCCTATGCTCTTATCTTCTATATTTGGGGTTTCTAGTATTGTTTGGTTAGCCCAATTTTCATGTGATAATTATTTTGACTTGGGGCTAATTCGTAGTGTTTCATAGTCGTATTATTTAACACTGTAATGGTAACCTTGACTATATTTAGCAGTTCGATCGAATTTCAAACACCACATTTTTTACCCCGCTGAAATTTCTAAGTGTTGTAATTTTCCGAAGTTGATTATATTCGTAAAATTGTGCAAATACCCCTATGGATCCCCTAGAAGACTACAATAACCTTAACTCAATTCTATGCCCACGAAACCGCGAACGAACCCTAGTGTTTGCGTAGTTTCGTGGTGTCATAGGTGAGGCATTGGTTAACTCCTTCTACGGCTGGTCCATGGACACTGTGGCACGGTTTTTGAGTGTTTCGACTTTGCTCAAGTGTTGAGCTCATGGGGGAAATTTATGAGTGTATGTTGATTCGATCGAAACTTTAAACATCATCATGATATTCTGCGATTGTAATAAAATATGTGGAATTCATATAGTTAGGCATGAAATCTGTTATATGTGATATTTTGGGTTTATGATATCTAAGGCGACAGTGGATTCCAAATGCTGTAGTTTTTCACTTTTTCTTTTTTGCGACAGTAAGTGTAGTATGTGGGGTATTGCCGGCTTCGTTTCTATACATCAACGACAATCGGGATACACATACTTGCTTACGTTGATGATATGAGATATTATGTGTTGCTGTGATATGTTATATTGGATTGTCGTGTTCTGAATAGCTGGGCGTTTTATGTGAGATGTGGGTTTTTATTTTCATTCATGTAAAATTCATTATATGCAATATTCTTTTATTGGGGCACTTCCGGGTTGTGGATGATGTCACCATTGTATATTATTTACTTTTCCGCATTAGGTAGATCGAAGGAGGAGAGGACAAGTAAACGGGTTCTAAGGTCCAGTGGAGGCCATCTCAAGGAGTCGAGACTGGGTCTCCTAACATTGGAATTGACAGCGTTACTTGCCGCTCTCGTAGGAGTCTAGGGATGTGGGTTTAGCAATTCATCGCGACCGTGGAATCCGTGTTTTATATAGGCTCGATATAAAACATGGACCTCCTAGTATATCCAATATTTCATATATTTCTTCTACTGCTGATATACTGTGATGTGATCATATTATATGTGTGAGAAGAATGCTTTACTATTGTATATATGATATATAATAAACGTTGCTTATGTTTTGCACCTGCACTAGTCCCGTCCCGGTATACCGTCAGTTAAGTAACCTGACGATGCATAACGGAACATTGTGGTGATTGCGGATGGCATAAGCGTACGTTGTATTTTCGTTTCTTCTGTGATACTTAGAAAGCATAAATGATGGGATTTATTATTGAGATTAATAAAAGAAAAGAAACTTAAAAGATGTTGTAGAATCAAATTTTCAAAAAGGGTGGCTACAGTTTTTGCTTTGTATAGTGGTATATGTGATATACCCTGCACCTTATTCTATGGGGAAAGAGCCGAGATCCCTTCACCGGGAGTGACCTCTTTAACAAAACAGGCAGATGCTACAAACTCACGGTTTAGTTTTTTGACTGCTTCTATAGTTCTTGCCTTGCCCAACGATATTTGTGAAATATCCTGCACCTTATTCGATAAAAAAAGAGCCGAGATCCCTTCACCGGGAGTGACCTCTTTAGCAAAACTAGAAAATCCTCAAAAACACTCCTTTTCAAAATCACTTGTTTCTACAATGATATCAAGTTCATTACGCTCATGGTTTTCAGAAAAACCTGCGTAGCCCTTCGTCGTTTTAGATAAGTATTAATTAGTATTCACGCTACGATAGTTTGGCATTCGTCAAGGCGTAGTGTACGGTAGCTATTTACTACTTATCTACAGCATATGATGCGATTGGATTAGAGCATTCGTGCGGCATTGTTTGGAATTCGTCGAGGGTCATGCGGGTGGGTTTAATTCAATCAAGAAATGTACGGGTTGAACTTGACTAGTGGACTATGTGTTGTTTGGCATTCGTCAAGGTCATAGCATGTTAGGGGTTATCGGGAATTTCAAGTGTTGAAATTTGAAATGAGATTGCATACCTCCTATGTGATAGTTGGATCCCGATACCCACTGCGAGTAAAAGTTACACCTGGGAGAATTTTACACAGGACAATTAGCCGATCAAGTAGGTGTCTAGAAAGGTGTTAAAGGGGTTATGCCTCTGGGAAAATGAGGTTTATTCTAATTAGGTCCATGCAAAAGCACAGGGAACCTTACTCAAAGTACCAACATTAGCCTGGCCGAAATATTGGCAAACTTATAAGGTGTAATTAATCCCGGCTAATCTTACCTTTTAGGGTTTTAAGGAAGATTTAATAAAAAGCAGTGGGAGCCATTCTGATTAGATAAGATAATAACCAATCTAATCTTGCAAGAGCATACGCTAAAGTGTTTTCGTCTCTCTCTCTCCAGGTAGCGACCATGTCAGGCCCTAATCAAGATAATAATATGGATGTATTGACTGAACCCGCTTTTTATACTAAGCAGGGGAACGTTGGTCCCGCTCCAACATATAATTGTTATAAGTTCGAGCAGGGAATAGGGGATATCTGGATTCTCACGCCACCCAGACAAAGAACAAGCATGCTGATGCATCTTCTTCGGGTGTGTTAGTTATCGAGAAATGTTTCTTAGTTCACTTTACATCCTGGGTATTAGATACCGGATCGGGATCCCATATATTTAATATATTACATGGGCTACGTAAAGGTAGGGAACTGGGAGAGGGTGATCATTCCGTAAGAGTTGGGAATGGTGCAAATGTTGCAGCCAAAGCAGTGGCGAATATCACCTTGTGTTGCCAAATGGTAATACACTGATTCTGAACGAATGCTATTACATTCCGAGCACGATATGCAATATTATATCAGTTTCTTTATTGAGTAAAGAAGGATGTAATCATGTAGTACAGGATAATGTTATGAACATCTTCCAGAATTAAAAGTTGATTGGATCAGGCTCGTTATTTAATGGCATATACGTTCTCAATCAAACTACAGTACTTAATGTACAAATCACATACAAGAGGAAGAGTTCAGAAATGAATGAATCCTTCTTGTGGCATTGTAGACTAGGTCATATCAATGCGACACGACTAGCTAAGTTGCATAAGGATGGATATTTGAATCCATTCGAACTTTCATCTTATGACACTTGCCAATCATGTCTCAAATGCAAGATCACCAAAACTCCGTTTAGTGGACACAGAGAAAGAGTTACAGAACTCTTGGGATTGATACATAGTGATGTATGTGGTCCCATGTCTACACACGCCAGGAACGGTTCTTCCTACTTCATTACATTCACTGACGATCTCTCAAGATAGGGACATGTGTTCCTGTTGAAATACAAGTCTGAAGCTTTTGAGAAATTCAGAGAATATAAGAACGAAATAGAGACCCAAACGGGCAAAAGTATTAAGATCTTTCGATCTGATCGAGAAGGAGAATACTTGAGCAATGTGTTCCTAGATTATCTAAAAGAGAATGGGATTCTCTCTCAGCTTACTCCTCCTTGTACACCAAAGCACAACGGTGTATCGGAGCGGAGGAATCGCACCCTATTAGATATGGTGCGCTCTATGATGAGCACTACTGAGTTGCCTATTTCCTTCTGGGGGTATGCGCTTGAGACAGCCATACACCTGTTGAATATGGTTCCTACCAAATCAGTGCCTACCACTCCATATAAGATATGGAAAGGGAAGAGACCATCTCTTAAGTATGTTAAGATATGGGGTTTGTTTGATATATATGCCCTAGAGGCCTACATTGTATAGGATGCTTGGGATATGTATGTACATGACAGTCTTGCTTGATATAATAGTACGCTATTTGGTTTGACTTTGTCTTAACGTATGATATATTTTACTTGGTATTTATATATATATGTTGATAAAGCCCATAGGGTGTTTGTCTGACTACCGGCGTTGTGATGGCAGTCATACTAGTGGGAGCTGGATAGTCAATAGGCACACCCTTAGATATCCCTGGTCCCAGGAGTATCGAGATTGGGCATCGATACTCCGGAGTAGACTAGTGTATACATATCTAGACCCTGACGAGGGGCGATGGATTGGTCTCGCAACCATTGGTGGTGTTCAACTAAGATTGTATACAGATGCTCACTGGTTATGAGTACACCGGACAGGACTCGCCGGGAACTGACTGGATCGTATTATACCTAACGTCAGATAGCAGTTCTCAGGTGTCATGTGTGCAGATAGTCCGTTGACTTAAGGTCATCATTTGTCTCGTGTGAGTTCCCATTGTGCTTTGATTATTACCCTACCACGGCTCAAAGGAGTCGTGCAAACAGGTTTCAGTTGGGCACAGTCCCGAGCCACGTGGAGGCAGTGAGCGACTGTTAGGGATTCGTCTCTCCCGGTATAGGGAGTTGATATCGCACTATGGTCGGTTGGTCATTACCATAAGTCCCTGGCCAGGGCTGATTGAGAATTACTGATGGAATGATCAGTAGATTCTCGGGTGGTCTTGAACCATACCGACACGACTTGTACGGTTATTAGGGGTCAGACGTCCACCACCTCCGTAGACCGTACATGTGATACTCTTAGACGAACAGACCGGACTGCGCGGATATTGTCACAGACAGGCTCAGTAGGATTTCAGATGGGTTACCTCATCAGCTTTCTTATCGACAACTACCTGGGGACCGTTACGTACAGCTAGTGCCGCTTGCGGTCTGTGGTTAAACCCACTACCAGCGCAGTAGTTGAGTCTTTAGATTCCCACATAGAGATTTCCCAAACCCAGGCGAAAAGATATAGAGGTCGTATAGTTTTACGACAAAGGTTCGAACGCGTATGTGTTTAAACGCACGTGCGACATTCGGACAGTTTTTACTAGCTGGTTTTGGTTTAAGCCAGATTCTAGTATCAGGTTATTGGATTTATACAGTCTAAAGTTTTTCCGTGTTTTCCCGGATGAGAGGGGCGTTCTCGTAATTTTCCGAGAAGCTTCTAGAAGGATGTGACATGGAGGGAGAGGTGGCATTTTCATTTAATGATTTAGTGACTCATTGTGAGTGATTCATCATGTCATTAATGCATTATTAAATGCTTAATGACTCACATAATGAATCACCCACTTGCATTTATGAAACATGATGAATAATCTCATATTATTCATTTCTTTTTATTCATTATGTTTCATATATCAAGTGAGAAGCTATTTCATTATTATTGTTATTATCATTATCATCTTCTCACTCTCTCTCTTCAAGCTCTCTCTCCTTCACCAAAGCCTAATCCTACCCCTCATGAGTTGAGACAAGAATTAGGAAAGACTAATTACTCCATAACCTATCTCTACATCACCTTATCTACTCTATTTAGCAACTAGAGAAACTAAGTAACCTCAAGTTTAGAGGTTATAGCTTGGATTAGGGTTCTCGGGTGGATCGTCTATCACGGAAGAAAGCCGAAGAGGACGTGGAGATCCAAAGAGGCTGTAGATAACATTAAGACGAACGACTAGAACCGTTTGGTATAATCTCTTAACATAGTAGTTTAGAACTCTATAGCTTTTGTTAAAACTTGTTTAGCAAACGATTCATACGGTTATTCGATCTTTAATCATAGAACAAGATTGTTATTCATATTTCCGCCTCCCCATAAGTATTGGGGTATTGAACATCGAGTTACAGTGGTATCAGAGCCTAGCTAAACAGTATTTAACACACTTGCAAATTTTTATGAATTTCGAACGGAAAATCAAACCGGAAAAACCCCGATATCATGTACTTTCTGTCGAATTTTAAATGAGGTCCAAAAATTTTTCAGGGACCTTCAGATTGACCTAAATGAATGTATTAGAACACCCAAGAAAATTGGGCTCATGAATCGGCCATAGTGCCGCGGAACCGCGGCCGATCCCACCGATCCGCCGTGATTCCGCCGTGCTTTGGACGATTCATCATCCCAAGTTTCTTGTGTTGATTCTCTATGATATTTGGTGTTTTCAGGTAATTTTTATTTTTGCTCAGGTTTCAGATTTACAGAGAAGTAATGGAGCAAAATTAAATGTGTTTAATCGATCGAAATTATACGGTATTTGCTTGTTTGATTATATCTGTGAAATGTTTTATGTGTTCGTAAACCTCCCCTAACTGCTAGTATGTCGGTTGGCTGGGGGTTGCACATATCTGTGATGTTCTATATAACTGTTTGTGTATATAAACTGTATTGGACTGTTGTGGTGTTTAGCCGGGTTTAGTGATGGGTTATTGTATTAATTCATTTGATGTAAATGTAATAAGTTGTAATATTATTTTGCGGGACACATCCAGGTTGCTGTTGTAGCCACCGTTGTATTATTTCTTTTTACTGTTTTTGCTCCTAGGATAGACCCAAGGTGGGGTGCACAAACTACCGGGTATTTTGAAGTGTTGGGGCAGACCGCTTCACTTCTGGTACTTGGCGGGTAGTTTGCCGTACCTGTAGGGGTTTGGGGTGGGAAAATGGCTATTCATAACAACTGTGTAATCCGTCTTTCATTGCAGGCTCAAAAGAAATGCGGATTGCTTGCAAATCCAATATTGTTTATCTGTGATCTAGAATGTCTATTATTGCGTCTGAAGAATGTACAATATCTATATATGATAGCTATTTAGACGTCGCTTATGTTTTACACCCGCGCTAGCCCAGCCCCCGCTCTGTCGTTAGTTAAGTAACCTAACGGGTGATGACGGGACCCCGTGGCGAATGCGGATGGCATAAGAGGACGTTGTATTTTCGTTGTTATCTGTAATGATAGGTTAAAGATGGGACGCATTATTATTAATGCAAAGAAAATAAAACCTAAACTGAATCGTTGGAACAATTTCTAAAAACCACTCGGTTTTCTTGAAAAAGCAAATTTTAAATGCGGAGCTTAAACCACTCCTTTTAATAAAAGCTATCTTAGTTCCTTCGATCAAATCAAGTTCACTACGTTAACGGTTTTTTGCCAAAAACCAGCCATAACCCTCCGTCGTTTCAGATAGACAGCACATCGTATTCATGCTATGCTTGTTGGCCTACGTCAAGGCATAGTGTATGGTAGCAGTGTGTGTGCCTATTTGTTACATAGATAGATGCATTAGTTTAATACAGACGTACACCTTGTTGGCCTACGTCAAGGGCTTGTACGATGTATTTAAATTGATCAGGACAACGACGGGTAGAACTTGACTTGTGTCTTATAACTTGTTGGCCTACGTCAAGGTCTATAAGAGCTTGGGGTAAAAATCACATCGGGAGTTTCGAACATAAAGGAAACTTGCAGATTTAGCTTACCTTCTGGAGTGTGGTGACTAGAGTGGCTTCCATCTAGGGCATCATGCAATGATAGTCGGATCCCGATCTCACTGATGAGTAGGGGAATTTCTCTCACTTAACAATCAATGCTATAAACCAAGTAGGTGCCTAGAAAGGTGTTAGAGGGGCTACGCCTCCAGGGAAAAGAGTTTCTTTAATTAAGGAACTTTGCGAAAGCGTTGGAAAACCTCCCTCGAAGTACCAACACCAGCCTGGCTGAAAGGTTAAGTAAGAATTGTGACGTGTGATTAAATCCTGACTAGTTCTTCTTTTAGGTTTTGAAGAAGGATTTAAGGAAACAGTGGGAGCCATCCTGTTTAGATAAATTAATAACCAATCTAAACTTGCAAGAGCGTATGCTGAGTGTTTCTTTTCTCTCTCTCTGGCAGCTACCATGACTGGACTAAAACTATTACTTGAAAAGAATATACTGACCGGGCAGAACTATAAAGATTGGCTAAGGAACGTCAATATTGCGCTGACTTATGACAAAGTTGCATATGTTACCACCGCTGTTCCTCCCCTTATCCCAGGACCAGATTCCTCAGTTGCGGACAAGGAAGTTCGTAAAACCTGGGATCTAGACTGTGAGCGAGCTAAGTGTATCGTGCTGGCGTCCATGAATAATGAACTCCAGAAACAGCACGAGAGTATGGATATTGCATCCATATTCCTCCATTGCAAGGAATTGTATGGTGAACACTCCCGTATCGCAAGGTACGAAACCTCAAGGAAACTCTTCCAGATGAGGCTAGCTCCAGGATCGCCTGTTGGAGAGCACGTCCTCAAAATGATCACCCTCATTGAGGAACTCGCAAATCTGGGATGCGTGCTAGAGAATGATTTGTATATCGACTTGATTTTGCAGTCCCTTCCCCACACCTTCTCTCAGTTCGTGCTGAACATCAACATGCACAAAATGGAAGCGGATCTTCCAAAACTCCTCAATATGTTGAGGGTAGCAGAGACCTCCTTGAAAAAGGAGAAGACCCCCGTTCTGTATGTTGGCCAATCATCTTCTTCTAAATCTAAAGCGAAAGCTAAAGGGAAGAAGAAGATGAAAGCCACCAAACCGAAGGGTGGGGTCAAGAAGGTGCAGGGAACGAACAAGGCAGGAAGGGTGAAGGCAGAAAAGAACGAGTGCTTCTATTGTCACAAGCAAGGGCACTGGAAGAAGGACTGTATGGCCTTCAAAGCCAAGGACATGAAGCAAGCTGTTGCTTCTGCTTCAGGTGTGTTCGTAATCGAAAATTGTCTTTCAGTAAACTCTACTTCATGGGTACTTGATAGCGGTTCTGGTTCTCACATCTGTAATTCTTTGCAGAATCTGAGAAATAGTAGAGTACTGGGGGCAGGTGATATGACTCTCCGGATGGGCAATGGAATGCATGTAGATGCAGTTGCAATAGGGGAATATCACTTAGGGTTGAATAGTGGACACATTTTGGTATTGTACAACTGTTTTTGTATTCCCAGTATGTTGTGTAATATTATATCAGTATCTTTGTTGTCTAATAAAGGATATAATTTTGCGCTTGAAAGAAATGTCATGAACATTCTCCTAAATCAAGAACTGATTGGGTTTGGCACACTGGAAAACGGCATGTACATACTTAATCAACCTCAAATTTTTAATATTCAAAACACGCGTAAACGAAAGGCTCCAGATTCGAATCAAGCCTTCCTATGGCATTGTAGACTTGGTCATATAAATGAAACAAGGTTGACTAAGTTACATAAAGATGGATATCTAGATCCGTTTGAATATTCATCATATGCAACTTGTCAATCATGTATCAAAGGAAAAATGACCAAATCTCCGTTCACCGGACACGGAGAAAGAGCCATTGAACTCTTGGGACTAGTACACAGTGATGTATGTTGTCCGATGTCTACGCATGCACGAAGCGGTCACTCCTACTTCATAACTTTTACTGATGACTTCTCTAAGTATGGACATATATTCTTAATGAAACATAAATCCAAGGCCTTTGAGAAGTTTAAGGAGTATAAAAATGAAGTAGAGAAACAGATTGGTAAAAGCATCAAGACACTTCGATCTGATCGAGGTGGAGAATACTTAAGTACCAGTTTCTTGAATACTTAAAAGAGAATGGAATTCTCTCTCAGCTTACTCCGCCTTATACACCTCAGAATAATGGTGTATCAGAAAGGAGGAATCGCACGCTATTAGATATGGTGCGTTCAATGATGAGTTAGTGCTGAGTTGCCACTTTCCTTCTGGGGATTTTCTCTAGAATCAGCCGCATACCTATTGAATAGAGTTCCAACTAAGTCTGTACTTACCACTCCATATGAAATGTGGTGTGGGAAAAGACCATATCTCAAGTATATCAAGATATGGGGGTGTCCGGTATATGTTGAGAAGCATAATCCGGACAAGCTCGAGGCACGATCGATTTTGTGCAAGTTTGTAGGATACCCTAACCATTCAAGGGGGTATATGGTCTACCACACTGAAGAACAAAAGGTGTTTGTCACTCGCCATATTTTCTTCTTAGAAAGCGAATTTCTTGCAAAAGAAATTAGTGGGAGTGCGGTAGAACTGGAAGAAATTCCAGAACCTCAAACTGCAATCGAGGACTTAGAAGAATCTCAGATTTCAATAGAACATGACGAACCAACGCCACTCCGCAGATCTAGTAGGCTTTCCCATCCTCCTGAAAGATATTATGGTTTTCTTCTTGATGGGGATCGAGAGGATTGCATCATCGATGATGATGAGCCCACTAGTTTTCAGCAGGCTATCACGAGTAGCGACTCAGTGAAGTGGCTGGATGCAATGAGATCCGAAATGGAATCCATGTACACCAATAAAGTATGGGCTTTAGAAGTTGCTCCTCCTGGGGTAAAACCAGTTGGGTGCAAATGGATCTTCAAAAAGAAGATTGGTACATTTGGATAAGTGAAAACCTACAAAGCTAGACTAGTAGCAAAAGGTTTTCGTCAAAGACCAGGATTGGACTATGATGAAACTTTTTCACCAGTAGCTATGCTTAAATCCATTTGGATGATGCTTGCCATTGCTGCCATCCATGACTATGAAATCTGGCAAATGGATGTAAAAACAGTTTTTCTAAATGGACATCTAGAAGAGAGTGTTTACATGGATCAACCAGAAGGTTTCTTAGACAGTGGGAGCAGCGGAAGAGTGTGCAAATTACTTAAATCCATTTATGGGTTAAAGCAAGCATCGCGGAGTTGGAACATCTGCTTTGATGAAACAGTCAAGGAATTTGACTTTATCAAAAATATAGATGAACCATGTATTTATAGGAAGATTGTAGAAGGAGCAGTAGTCTTCCTCGTTTTGTACGTCGACGACATACTACTGATAGGGAATGATATCCCTATACTACAATCAGTAAAGCTCTTCTTATCACAAAAATTCTCCATGAAAGACTTGGGAGATGCATCATACATTCTGGGTATTAAGATCTATCGTGATAGATCTAATAGAACATTGGGACTTTCACAGTCCAGGTATATAGACACTATACTAAAGAGATTTAGTATGGAAGATTCCAAGCGCGGCAATATGCCCGCTTGTCACGGAATCACCCTCTCCAAAGAGATGTCTCCAAAGACTGATGAAGAGAGGGCTCGCATGGGCATTATACCCTACGCTTCGGCGGTAGGATCAATAATGTATGCGATGTTATGTACCAGACCGGATGTAGCTTACGCACTTAGTATAGTAAGCAGGTATCAGTCTGACCCAGGTGAGAAACATTGGATAGCGATGAAGAACATTCTTAAGTACCTGAGAAGGACTAAGGAGATGTTCTTGATTTACGGTAATGGGGACCTCCACGTAGAGGCTTTTACCGACTCCGGCTTCCAAAGTGACAAAGATGATTCTAAATCCATTTCGGGTTTTGTGTTTACCCTCAATGGAGGGGCGGTATGTTAGAAGAGTTCCAAACAAGATACCGTCGCAGACTCAACTATGGAGGCTGAGTATATAGCTGCTAGTGCAGCAGCAAAAAAGGCCGTCTGGATGAGGAAGTTCATTTCTGAACTTCAGGTGGTTTCGTCCATTGCCAATCCAATACCTTTGTATTGCGATAACAATGGCGCTGTAGCTTTAGCGAAGGAACCAAGGTCCCATCAGAAATCCAGGCATATCTTAAGGCGGTTTCACCTAATCAGGGAGATCGTGGATCGTCGGGAGATCGAGATACGGAGAGTGGACACAAAAGACAACACGGCAGATCCATTCACCAAGGCCATTCCTCAAGTACAGTTCGAGAGGTTATTTGAGATGTTGGGCATGCGGTACGCCAGCAACTGGATCTGGTAGAGACAGTGGGTACTCATTGCAGCAATTATAGGCCTTAGTGCAAGTGGGTGATTGTTGGATATATATGCCCTAGAGGCCTACATTGTATAGGATGCTTGGGATATGTATGAACATGACAGTCTTGCTTGATATAATAGTACGCTATTTGGTTTGACTTTGTCTTAACGTATGATATATTTTACTTGGTATTTATATATATATATTGATAAAGCCCATAGGGTGTTTGTCTGACTACCGGCGTTGTGATGGCAGTCATACTAGTGGGAGCTGGATAGTCAATAGGCACACCCTTAGATGTCCCTGGTCGCAGGAGTATCGAGATTGGGCATCGATACTCCGGAGTAGACTAGTGTATACATATCTAGACCCTGACGAGGGGCGATGGATTGGTCCCGCAACCATTGGTGGTGTTCACCTAAGATTGTATACAGATGCTCACTGGGTGTGAGTACACCGGACAGGACTCGCCGAGAACTGACTGGATGGTATTATACCTAACGTCAGATAGCAGTTCTCGGGTGACATGTGTGCAGATAGTCCGTTGACTTATGGTCATCATTTGTCTCGTGTGAGTTCCGACTGTGCTTTGATTATTACCCTACCACGGCTCAAAGGAGTCGTGCAAACAGGTTTCAGTTGGGCACAGTCCCGAGCCACGTGGAGGCAGTGAGCGACTGTTAGGGATTCGTCTCTCCCGGTATAGGGAGTTGATATCGCACTGTGGTCGGTTGGTCATTACCATAAGTCCCTGGCCAGGGCTGATTGAGAATTACTGATGGAATGATCAGTAGATTCTCGGGTGGTCTTGAACCATACCGACACGACTTGTACGGTTATTAGGGGTCTGACGTCCACCACCTCCCTAGACCGTACATGTGATACTCTTAGACGAACAGACCGGACTGTGCGGATATTGTTACAGACAGGCTAAGTAGGATTTCAGATGGGTTACCTCATCAGCTTTCTTATCGACAACTACCTGGGGACCGTTACGTACAGCTAGTGCCGCTTGCGGTCTGTGGTTAAACCCACTGCCAGCGTAGTAGTTGAGTCTTTAGAGTCCCACATAGAGATTTCCCAAACCCAGGCGAAAAGATATAGAGGTCGTATGGTTTTACGACAAAGGTTCGAACGCGTACGTGTTTAAACGCATGTGCGACATTCGGACAGTTTTTACTAGCTGGTTTTGGTTTAAGCCAGATTCTAGTATCAGGTTATTGGATTTATACAGTCTAAAGTTTTTCCGTGTTTTCACGGATGAGAGGGGCGTTCTCGTAATTTTCCGAGAAGCTTCAAGAAGGATGTGTTGGAGATAGTGCCCTCATAGTCAATTATTGGATCGCAGGTACGTGATTGCAATGATTGCGGAGGACCTATCCCGGTAGGACAGTCTTACTCGAGTTAATAGTTTACTATCTGGTTTGCCTTTATCAGTCGTGTACATGTTCAGGTGACTGATTGCATGTTACACTTTGATAGAGCCCTTAGGATCTGGCTTTACTACCAACTGTATGATGGCGATCATATACGTGAGAGTTGGGTAGTTTATATGCATATCCTTAATTGTGGTCCCTAGTCGTGGGAGTTTCGAGACAGGGCATCGATACTCCGGAGTAGACTAGTGTATACAGTCGAGACCCCGACGAGGGGCGGTGGCCGGTCTCACAAGCCACTGGTGTCAGTTTGATCACCTAAGATGTATACAGATGCTCATTGGGTTATGAGTACACCGGACAGGACTCGCCGGGAATCTGCTAGTTAGTATTATATCTACCGTCAGATAGCAGTTCCCTGGTGACATGTGTACAGGTTAGTTCATCGACCTGAGGTCGTCATTTGTCTCATGTGAGTTCCCACTGTGCTTTGATTTCTACCCTACCACGGCTCAAAGGAGTCGTGCAAACAGGTAGCTTTTGGGTACAGTCCCGAGCCATATGGAGGCACGTGAGCGGATCGGCAGGGGATTCGTCTCTCCCGGTATTGGGGGCGAGATCGTGCTGTGTCTAGGAGAGCCATTACACATAGCCCACGGCCGTGGCAGGAGATTTACTGGTAGGTACTCCAGTAGTATCTCAGGGTGTTATTGGGCTACACTCCGACACGACTTATACTGCTTCTGAGGGTCTGACGTTACTAGCCCCCTAGGCGGATATGCGATACTCATTGACGAACGGACCGGACTGTATATACATTGTCGCTGTTAGACTCAGTAGGGTTTCTGGATGTGTTAGCTCATCGGCCACCCTTGAGTGCGCTCATCAGCCTCCCTTAAGTTCAGTCCATAGGCAGCCGTTATGCATAGCTAGTGCCGCTGACGGTTTGTGGTTAAACCCACTGCCAGGGTACTGAAGAGTCATTAGAGTCCCCCACAGACAGTTTCCCAAGTTTCGGGCGAAACGTTGTAGAGGCCGTATGGTTTTATGGCAGGGTTCGGAAAATGCACGTGCGTTTACGCACGTGTCAGTTTTCGGGCAGATAATACTGGTCGGCTTTGGTTTAAGCCGGATCCGAGTATTATATTGAGTAGGTATAATATCTTTGTCTCAGTTGCATTTGTATTCGGTCGTAATACAAATGCGGGTATATTTATACAGTTTCGGGGTTATCCTGAAAGTCGTTTCAGGATCACTTTTGGAAGTTGCCAGTTTCCAGTTTTCTATCAGCCGTCTTTTAACATTCGGTTAAAGAAGGATTTATCTTTTCTTCAGTTGGAGTGAGTCATGCTTCTAGAAGGTTCTAGAAGGTTCTAGTTTTGGTGAGGTGGAGGGTGACTCATGCTTTGATTTCAAAGAGGTTTTGTTTTCATTAAGATATTTTTGCTTGATCTTTTGGTTATGATAAGGTTACTTGCTATTCTCACCCTCCCTCTCCTTCACTCACCTCCCCCCTCTCTCATATATAGGCCGGCCCTCTCTCTCCTCCCCCTTGATTGATTTTGAGAAAATTATGGTTGCAAAAGAAAAGAGTATAGTTTTGGATGCATGGAAATTTCATAGTTCATTTCTTGTTCCATTTCATTTCCATCGGCAACTTCATTAACCGATCGTCCACGGACTTGGACGAAACGAGACAAAGTCATCTACTCATTCTCTACATCAATTCTTGGTCGTCTCTTTTAGCAAACTTGACGATCGAGTTGCCTCAAGTCAGAGGCGGGAGCCCGTTTAAAGAATCGTCGATGTGGTGCCACCTCGACGAGGAGATCGGAGATCGACGAGATCGGAGCAGCCGCAACGGAGCGTGGGATGATGGTTGAAGAACGAAGGACTCGGATCGTTCGGTATAACCTTTCTCACTCTTTACAGTTTGTTAGTTTAGCAATAATGGCAGATCTGGGTTAAAGTATACGATAGCGCCAGTTTAAAAGTTTTTATTCCGCATTTGGCGTCTGTAGACGGCCGGGGTGCTAGCGTAGACTTACAGTGGTATCAGAGCCTAACCATTTTGCTATGCTAACTTGTGCTAACGCGTTTAAAATATCGATCCGACCGAAAATCGAAAACCGCAAAATTCCTACCTGACAGTTTCTGTTAATTTTAAACGGTGTCAAAATTGATTTCTGGATGTCTTAAAAATCTGTGCAGGGAATTCTAAGAGCCACGACAAAATTTGGACTCGTATCTCCTCCAAGTTGCCGCGGAAGGGCAGCCAAACCCATGTTTTGGCCGCGCTTCCGCGGCCATGTGGGGAGCACGTGATGCCAAATTTGGTCAGTGGGTTCTCTGTTGGGTTTTGGGGTTTTTGGTATATTTATTTTTGGCCCAGATTTTGTTACTGTTCACCAGTAAGCTGTGGGGCCCACTTTTTGATATTTGGTCTTTGGTCGATCGAAATTTAAACACGTTAGTTTACAGTGCTTACATTATATCTCCGACCGGGAATGTCATTTGATCGGTAAACCGCGTCTGATTGCTATAGTTCTTTTAGACGGGTTTGCGAACGTGACATTCGCGTTGATGTTCTGTGTTGTGCTGTGATGTTGCGGATTTGTCGTGGTGGATAGCAGTGTGCAATGGTAGTACAGTTTATGTTTATTTGTACATTTGATATTGCGGGGCGAGCGTCCAACTTGTGGACTGCCGTCACTTCCTGTTGTATAATATTCTTTTGGGGCACGACCAGGTTGCGGTCGATGTACCTATTGTACTATTTTTCATTACTGTACTAGGTTTTACCCCGCGACGGAGTGCACGGATAGCCGGGTTCGGGAAAGCAACGGGTCCGCATCTCATGGCTTTGAGAGGCAGAGGGGTCCCACTTCAGATTTGGCAGACTATTCGCCGCACTCGTAGGGGGTACAGGTTGACCCAAGGAGGGGTGCTCAATTTACCGGATTCCGTGAAGTGCCGGGTGTTCCATTCACTATGCTGTGGGGACTGCCTCGCTTCAGGTTTTGGCGGGTATCTTGCCGCACCCGTAGGGGTCTAGGTTTCATTGCACAGGCTATCCACACGACAGGGGAACGTCGAGTTTCAGCAGCGGCTCTGTGAAACTCGGGGATCCCAGATATCTGTATTGTTCTGTGATGCTTATTACTTTTCTGTAATGTTGCATATTATCACGCCTGGAGCGATTATGTATATTGGTTTATATACTATTAGATGTTGTATATGTTTTACACCCGCGCTAGTCCAGTCCCCGCTCTGTCGTTAGTTAAGTAACCTAACGGGTGATGACGGGACCCAGTGACGAATGCGGATGGCATATACGTACATTTTATTTTCGTTCTTTTCTGGTGTGTTTGATTGATGGGACTGCGTTGATTCTGATCAATGCAAAGTAAAACAAACCTGTTTACAGTTGTTGGAACAATTTTAAAAAATGTTATTGCAAAGACGTTTCCTTTTGTTATGCATAGCGGTATTCGGTGTGAATATCCAGCACCTCATTCGACGAGGCAAGGGCTGATATCCCTTCACCGGGAAAGACCCCTTGGACAGAATTTTGCGTCAGGGTAATAACTTTACTATAGTCGATTACAAGTTGCTTTGCATAGAGGTATTCAGTGGAATATCCTGCACCTCATTCCACGAGGAAAGAGCCGAGATCCCTTCACCGGGAGTGACCTCTTTAGCAAAAGGTTTTCGCCACTATATTTTAAAAAAGCTATCAGGTTCCTTCAGCGATATCAAGTTCACTACGCTAAAGGTTTTTCGCCAAAAACCAGCCGTAGCCCTCCGTCACTTCTTTTGGGTATTCAGTAGTATTCAAGCTATGTATTTTGACCTAACGCCAAGGCATAGTGTTTGGTAGCTGCTGGGTATTCAATTGTTGCATAGATAGATGAGTTGGTTTGGGACAGCCGTTCTGCCATTTTGACCTAACGCCAAGGGCATGTGCGGGTGGGTTCAAATTAACAAGAGAGTGATGGGTAGAACTTGGCATGTGACTTATGACATTTTGACCTAACGCCAAGGTTATAAGAGCATGGGGCAAAAATCAGATCGGGAGTTTCTAAAGAAACTGAAACTTGCCAAGTGTGCGCATACCTTCTGGAGTATGAGTAACGTGGATGCATTCCATCACGTTATCATGCGATGAGAGTTGGATCCCGATTCCCACTGATGAGTTGGTTTACTCTTCGGGTGATCCCGATTGATTCTTCTTTAGGTTTGGAGGAGAATTTGACAGGACAGTGGGAGGTTTCCGGATTAGATAAAGTTATGACCATTCTGATCTAGGTTAGAGTGCACGCAGAGTGTTTCTTTTCTCTCTCTCTCTTTGGCAGCGACCTTTGACCGACCCTAGACTATGACTCAGTGACCAGGTTGACCGAACCTTCTTAAAATACTGGCTTTTGGATTGTCTATGTTGCATAAGTCATTGCCACTCCTTCTTTTACCCTTTGCATTTCTCAGAACACCCGTATTACTACGGATATCCACTTCCATTGGATAGATCCATCGTATGGTTATATACGAACTCGAAGGGACTTCTTCGAGGATGGATCCAGGTTCAGGAGAAATAGAATTGGTTTATTCAGTTGTCTTTTATTATCACCTTCTCTCAGGTTGCGAGAGCTCCTTGGTTTAGGAGAGTACACCTATTACGCTTATTGGACAGTCTTATTCCAAACCATAGGCAGGTGCCGAAAGGTAGGGAATGAAGAAAACCAATTAGCCTAAGTAGGGTGTGCAGAAGGTAATATGTAAAGACAAAATAAAGGGATTAGAAAGAGGGCAAAGTAAATTGCGACTGTTATCATTCACGACCAAAACCGCGTACTTCGTCGCCACTCCTATTTCACCTTTAAAAGAATAAGGTATTATTCAATTGTCTTTTATCATCACCTTCTCTCGATATGCGAGTACTCCTTGGTTTAGGAGGGTACACCTATTATGCTTACTGGATAGTCTTCTTCCAAACCATAGGCTGGTGCCGAACGGTAGGGAACGAAGAAAACCATTTAGCCTAACGATGGTGTACAGAAGGTAACGACTAAAGACAAGTAAAGGGTTTTGGAGAGATGGCAATAAAATATACGGTTAAAGTCATGAATTGGATTATGGAAGAGGCATTGCTATGAATACCAGGATACCCCTACGAAACATTTTCATGTTTCAGTGCATTGTTAAAGGAAAACTGTTTTCCCGATTAGACACTTACTCCAAGGGTATGTATTTACCAGGTTTCATTATCATATCTGTATGGTTTTACAGATGATGAGTGTGAGTAAGATATTGGGAATTAGGTGATTATCCTCAATATATCGGAATTCGTTGTAGTTGGTGATATTTGAGGAAATCGCCAGGGTACAGTTTTCAACCTACGACGCATAGGTTTTGAGTTGTTTAACTCAGCGGACTTATACAGAGTATTGTATGTTGTCCAAGTGTCCATCAGGACAAAGGGGTAGGTCCTCGTACTATGTTCTGTTTACTTATAACTTCTCTAGTATTTAGACAAGTGTTTCGTAGAAATACAAGGTCTAAGTTTTGAGAAGTTGTGGGTATAAGAATAAAGTAGAGAACCAGGTATCACAAATATCGGGATTCTTCAAAGAGATCGAAGATGTAGATTCTTGTGATTGGTATTCAGATGATAGTGATGGTTTTGAGAAACGTGTTTCTCTTTCAGGTTACTCATAATTGGATAGATTCCTAAGTTGAGTAATGCTGATTAGCCTCTTTCCATTAAGTTGATATGCACTGGAGACAGCTGCATGATTTGAATATAGTTCCAATTAAATAAGTGCCAAAGTTTCTGTATTGGATATAGAATGGATCGTACCTTAAAAGAAATTAAGGTACGGGGAGTTGTCCAGCTTATGCTTAAAACCAGACACTGGATAACTCAGGGCACGTTTCTGTAATGGCTGTTTGTGGGTTGACCCTGGCTATGACGAGGGTTGATATTCTACCATTTGGAAGATCAATAGTGATATTGTTCTTGACTCGCCACAGTTTTAGTAAAATGGATTTTTTCAGAAAACAGTAGTGGGAGTATGGTAGAAATGGAAGTGATTCCAGAACCGCGAACGATTACAGAAAATTTAATAGGACCTATATAATCAATCAGGTTTGACATTCCAATAGCCACTCCGCAGATATGGTGGGTAACCTCAGACACCCGAGAGGTACTTCGGTAGCCTCAAGGACGGTAACAGGGAGGTTATTATCTACCCAGACTTGACACTACTATTGTTCCAGACTATGAGACCAGGCAGGAGGATAACTATAGCGTCGTTCTAAACTTTCTTTAGAAGTATACGTGTATATTATTCTGCCAGAGGGTTGTCGTAGTCAGTGGGAGCATCGGAAGCATAGTGGGCAAGTAGCTTATGTCTATTTACAGACTAGAGCAGTTATAGCGGAGATAGATCATCTAATTTTGATGTGACAGTCATGGGTTTGACTTCAATCAAAATAGGGGATGGATCTGTTAAGAAGGTAGTAGGGTGTGATGTCATGGTATTTGGATGACATACACAGAGTAGGAAGTAAAATTCCTATACTACGATCGGTTGTACTCTGATCGTCACACAGTTGTTTCTCCAGACAGGATATGGATATAATATTTGACATTTTGGTTTCTGGATCTATGGTTTTAAATCTGGATTTAGGTAGTTTCCCAATGTGGGTACTTTGACAGATATTCTAATGGTTTTTAGAATAGTTGACTCCTAGCATGGTAGTGTACCTGCAGGTGATGGAGTCACCCTCTCTAAAGGTGTCGTATAGACTAAAGGGGAAAGGGATGTGCATGATTGGCAGATCACTTGCTTAGGCAATTGAGTCAATCATGAGATGTCAAGTACCGCACCAAATGTTGTTTTTGCACTAGATGCAATAAGTTTGTATTAATCCAATCCTGGAGAAACATAAGGAAGCAGTTTTAGAACATTAGTACATGTTCTACGGATTTGATAATGGCAGCCTCTTTCGGGAGACGGTTATCATTCCAGGCTTCAAAGGTGACATGGATGACAGAGTGATTGTCAGAGTTTTAGTTTTCCCTCTGACGAGGGACAGTATTATGGACAGGTGGTTCCAGAGGATACTGTGGGTGGCATGGTGCCGGATACTGATTAGGTTCAGTGATCTATACAGTATAAGAAGTTTGGATATGGAGTTCATTTATGAACTAAGGTCCCATCAGATATTCAGACATATTCTAAGACAGGTACTACTCAATTCGGGAGATGGCTTTCTCCGCGAACTTGAGATTAAGAGAGATAAAGAAAGATACTTCTAGGCGGATCCACTCACTGAGGCTATTTCTCGAACACAATAGTTTTACAAACGGGCTTTGTGAAACTGATTAGTAGAGGAGTTGGATGTTCGTTTTCACACGGGCTGTGAGTAGTCGACATCGCAATAATTAGCCTTGAGTGCAAGTGGGAGATTGTTGGAGATGGTGCCCTCATAGTCAATTATTGGATCGCAGGTACGTGATTGCAATGATTGCGGAGGACCTATCCCGGTAGGACAGTCTTACTCGAGTTGATAGTTTACTATCTGGTTTGCCTTTATCAGTCGTGTACATGTTCAGGTGACTGATTGCATGTTACACTTTGATAGAGCCCTTAGGATCTGGCTTTACTACCAACTGTATGATGGCGATCATATACGTGAGAGTTGGGTAGTTTATATGCATATCCTTAATTGTGGTCCCTAGTCGTGGGAGTTTCGAGACAGGGCATCGATACTCCGGAGTAGACTAGTGTATACAGTCGAGACCCCGACGAGGGGCGGTGGCCGGTCTCACAAGCCACTGGTGTCAGTTTGATCACCTAAGATGTATACAGATGCTCATTGGGTTATGAGTACACCGGACAGGACTCGCCGGGAATCTGCTAGTTAGTATTATATCTACCGTCAGATAGCAGTTCCCTGGTGACATGTGTACAGGTTAGTTCATCGACCTGAGGTCATCATTTGTCTCGTGTGAGTTCCCACTGTGCTTTGATTTCTACCCTACCACGGCTCAAAGGAGTCGTGCAAACAGGTAGCTTTTGGGTACAGTCCCGAGCCATATGGAGGCACGTGAGCGGATCGGCAGGGGATTCGTCTCTCCCGGTATTGGGGGCGAGATCGTGCTGTGTCTAGGAGAGCCATTACACATAGCCCACGGCCGTGGCAGGAGATTTACTCGTAGGTACTCCAGTAGTATCTCAGGGTGTTATTGGGCTACACTCCGACACGACTTATACTGCTTCTGGGGGTCTGACGTTACTAGCCCCCTAGGCGGATATGCGATACTCATTGACGAACGGACCGGACTGTATATACATTGTCGCTGTTAGACTCAGTAGGGTTTCTGGATGTGTTAGCTCATCGGCCACCCTTGAGTGCGCTCATCAGCCTCCCTTAAGTTCAGTCCATAGGCAGCCGTTATGCATAGCTAGTGCCGCTGAAGGTTTGTGGTTAAACCCACTGCCAGGGTACTGAAGAGTCATTAGAGTCCCCCACAGACAGTTTCCCAAGTTTCGGGCGAAACGTTGTAGAGGCCGTAAGGTTTTATGGCAGGGTTCGGAAAATGCACGTGCGTTTACGCACGTGTCAGTTTTCGGGCAGATAATACTGGTCGGCTTTGGTTTAAGACGGATCCGAGTATTATATTGAGTAGGTATAATATCTTTGTCTCAGTTGCATTTGTATTCGGTCTTAATACAAATGCGGGTATATTTATACAGTTTCGGGGTTATCCTGAAAGTCGTTTCAGGATCACTTTTGGAAGTTGCCAGTTTCCAGTTTTCTATCAGCCGTCTTTTAACATTCGGTTAAAGACGGATTTATCTTTTCTTCAGTTGAAGTGAGTCATGCTTCTAGAAGGTTCTAGAAGGTTCTAGTTTTGGTGAGGTGGAGGGTGACTCATGCTTTGATTTCAAAGAGGTTTTGTTTTCATTAAGATATTTTTGCTTGATCTTTTGGTTATGATAAGGTTACTTGCTATTCTCACCCTCCCTCTCCTTCACTCACCTCCCCCCTCTCTCATATATAGGCCGGCCCTCTCTCTCCTCCCCCTTGATTGATTTTGAGAAAATTATGGTTGCAAAAGAAAAGAGTATAGTTTTGGATGCATGGAAATTTCATAGTTCATTTCTTGTTCCATTTCATTTCCATCGGCAACTTCATTAACCGATCGTCCACGGACTTGGACGAAACGAGACAAAGTCATCTACTCATTCTCTACATCAATTCTTGGTCGTCTCTTTTAGCAAACTTGACGATCGAGTTGCCTCAAGTCAGAGGCGGGAGCCCGTTTAAAGAATCGTCGATGTGGTGCCACCTCGACGAGGAGATCGGAGATCGACGAGATCGGAGCAGCCGCAACGGAGCGTGGGATGATGGTTGAAGAACGAAGGACTCGGATCGTTCGGTATAACCTTTCTCACTCTTTACAGTTTGTTAGTTTAGCAATAATGGCAGATCCGGGTTAAAGTATACGATAGCGCCAGTTTAAAAGTTTTTATTCCGCATTTGGCGTCTGTAGACGGCCGGGGTGCTAGCGTAGACTTACAGGATGTGACATGGAGGGAGAGGTGGCATTTTCATTTAATGATTTAGTGACTCATTGTGAATGATTCATCATGTCATTAATGCATTATTAAATGCTTAATGACTCACATAATGAATCACCCACTTGTATTTATGAAACATGATGAATAATCTCATATTATTCATTTCTTTTTATTCATTATGTTTCATATATCAAGTGAGAAGCTATTTCATTATTATTGTTATTATCATTATCACCTTCTCACTTTCTCTCTTCAAGCTCTCTCTCCTTCACCAAAGCCTAATCCTACCCCTCATGAGTTGAGAACAAGGATTAGGAAAGACTAATTACTCCATAACCTATCTCTACATCACCTTAGCTACTCTATTTAGCAACTAGAGAAACTAAGTAGCCTCAAGTTTTGATGTTATAGCTTGGATTAGGGTTCTCGGGTAGATCGTCTATCACGGAAGAAAGCCGAAGAGGACGTGGAGATCCAAAGAGGCCGTAGATAACATTAAGATGAAGGAATAGAACCGTTTGGTATAATCTCTTAACATAGTAGTTTAGAACTCTATAGCTTTTGTTAAAACTTGTTTAGCAAACGATTCATACGGTTATTCGATGTTTAATCATAGAACAAGATTGTTATTCATATTTCCGCCTCCCCATAAGTATTGGGGTGTTGAACATCGACTTACAGGGTTGTCCGGCTTATGTCAAAAGGCACAATCCGGACAAACTCGAGGAAAGTTCTGTCTTGTGCAAGTTTGTAGGATATCCCAAAAATTCACATGGGTATATCTTCTACCACCCCGAGGAACAAAAAGTGTTTATTTCTCGACATGCCACTTTGTTAGAAAAGGGTTTTCTTATGAAACAAATTAGTGGCAATGAGGTAGAACTGGAAGAGGTTCCAGCGACACAAACTATGACAAGAGATTTAATGGAACCAGAGGATTCGGTAGTTCCTGACGAAACCCAGCCTCTCCGCCGATCTAGTAGGGTTCCTCATCCACCTGAGAGATACTACGGTTTTCTCATAGACGGTGGGAGTGAGGATTGCATCATGAGATGATGACCCAAATAGTTTTGAGCTGGCCATCAGGAGTGGGGACTCTGTGAGAATGGCTGGATGCTAAGCAATCTGAGATGGAATCCATATACACCAACAAAGTATGGACTTTGGTTGCTATATCTGAAGGGTTAAATCCCCATCAGGAGCAAGTATATCTTGAGAAGATTACTTGGTGTACATGGAAAAGTTGAGACTTTCAAAGCTAAGAATTAAAGCAAAAGGTTCTCGTCATCGATCAGATGTAGATAATGATGAAACATTTTCTAGTCCCTATGCTTAAGTCCATCCAGATCCTACTTGCCATTGCTACATACCATAAATACGATATCTGGCGGTTGGGTGTCATGACTGCTTTTCTAAATGGTGGTTTAGAAGAGAGCGTCTATAAGTACACAGACAGAGGGCTTCTTAGACAGTGGGTGCAGCGGAAATGTGTGCAAGTTGCTTTATGGGATAAAACAGGCATCGCGGAGTTGGAATATCTGTTTTGATGTGGTAGTCAAAACGTTTGACTTCATCAAAATGGTAGATGAACCTTGTATATAGAAAAAGGTAGTAGGGAGTATGGTGGTAATCCTCGTATTGTACGTGAATGACATACTCTTTATAGGAAAGGAGTTTCCTATGCCACGCTCGGTCAATCTCCTCTTATCACAAGGATTCTCCATATAAGATCAAGATGAAACCTCCTAGGTTTTGGATCTATGAGATAGATCTAAGTCGATGTTAGGATTCTCACTAGGTGTAGTGAGATGGTATCAATTAATCCTGGGGAGAATCACTGGATAGCTTCCAGGGTGATAAGGTCGACTGAATGTCAGTCATAGGCATTGTCTTTACCCTCAGTGGAGGGACGGTATGTTGAAAGAGTTCCAAGCTAGAGACCGAGGCATATTAGACAATAAAGGTTGGATACATAGCTACCAAGGATACTACCAAAGAGTTAGTCTGGATATATATATAAATTCATGAGATGAACTTCGTTCCTACCATTATGTAACAATGGAGTTGTGGTTTATGCCTAGGAACCCCCGTACCATCAGAGATCTAAATATATTCTCAGACAGTATCACCTGATCATATAGATGGTTGATCTCCAGGGCGATCGAGGTTTGGAGGATAGACACAGAGGACAACAGTGTGGATCCACTCATAAAGGCCTATTTCCCAGTAGACTTTTATAGGATGGTTGAGTATGAGATACTTCAACCACTGCTAATTGTTGGGTATGAGATACTACAACAGATGGCCCTAGTGCAAGTGAGAGATTGTTAGTTATATGTATGCCCTAAAGGCCATTACTGTACATACGATGTATATTGTAGTGGATGCTTGGACATATATAGGGAGGCCTTTCTTGCTCGACATCATAGTATGCTATCTGGTTGCTCTTTATCTTAACATGTACAATGATTGTCTCTATGTTACATGTTGATAAAGCCCTTAAGATGAGTACTTGACTAGCAGGACTATGATGCAGATCATACTAGTGGGGACAGAGTAGTCGCTAAGTACATCCTTCAAATGTTCCTAGTCGTGGGTGTATCGAGACAGAGTATCGATATACCAGTGTAGACTAGTGTATAGCTTCTCGACCCATACAGATGGGCAATGGATGATCCCATATCCATTGGTGTTTGACATCAAAGACAGTATACGGGTGCTCAATGGAGACTGGGTACACTGACCAGACTGGCCGAGAACTCCTACATGGTATTATACCTATCGTCAGATAGCAGTTCTCCGGTGACACTGGTTCAGGTTAGTCTGTAGACCCGAGATCGTCATAGTGTCTTGTGTGATTCCTTCTGTGCTTTGATTTCTACCTTACCACGTCCAAGAGTGCGTGCAAAACGGTGGCTTTTGGGTACAGTCCCGAATCGCATGGAGGCAATAAGCGATAGGAGGGGTTTCGTCTTTCCCGGTATAGGGAGTTGATGTTGTGTTGTGTTCGATTGGCTATAATTGGAAGTCCCTGGCCAGGGCTGATATGGAGTGCTACTAGTAATAGTTATCAGTAGTTTCTCGACCTGTTATGAGCCTCACATCGACACTACTTATCGATTACTGGGGTCTGACGTTTACCACCCCTAGACTTGATATGCGACATTTGAGCTGAACAGACCGGACTGTACGGTAGTGTAACTAATTGGATTCACGGGAGAATGTACAGGCTTGCTTGTTGATCTTCTGATCGCTCAATACCTGGGTGGCTGTTACGTTTAGCTGACCGCTTGCAGCTTGTGGGTGTTTGATATGATCATCACCTACCGCCGGCGTATTGACGATTCTTTAGAGTCCTACACAGAGGTTTCCTGGCTCTGATAAAATGGAGTAGGAGCACATATGTGATATGTGCGGGACCGAGAATAATACGATATGAGATACTGTATTCTATTCTCGTGATATGAGGTATCGGCCGGGTATATGTGATATAGCTGGGCCATCGGCTCAAGAGTTGATTCGATGAATTGGTATATGTTATAATAGTCGGTTATATGCAATATAGCCGGATTGTCGGATCAAGTGTTGATTCAATAATTTAATGTATAATTATATATATGATATATTATATTACGTCAACTAATATAAGCTCGCTTTATTGATTCATTTTCTCACTGGATAATACATTGTTGTATATGCGATATATGTTAATTGTATTATTTTCTTTTGTTACAAAATATATTGTATATGTGATATATAATATTTTAACATATTAGGTTTACAAATGCAACATGGTTTTAGAGTTTAAACCTAGTTAGGGCTTGGATTAGGGTTAAGCTTTCGATGAGTTTTCATGAAGCTTCATGAAGGTTTGACTTTTGTCTTCATCCTTTGATGTTTTGTGAAAATATTTGTTAACCGTACCCAAACCCATAACCCATGGTTTATTCTCTACAAGGGTTAAGCCTTTCATTCTTAAGCCATGAAGATGGAGTCGTGAATCATAAAGAAGTACTTGTTGACCAGGTGTAAAAGTTTTTCTCAAAATGTTTTTATCGTGAAATACTGTAGTCCGGTTCTTTACAATTGCAGCATTATCATAAGCTTCATCGCGGAGTTCGCTTAGCTTTTATAATTGTAGCTTCCGAAAGTTACAGGCTTGATTTAAGTCTATGTTAAGTTCTCTAATAGCCCACATTGCCTTGTGCTTAATCTCGACCGGAAGGTGACAAGCCTTTTTAAATACTAGTCTGTAAGGAGACATACCTAGATCGGTTTTATATGCTGTTCGGAATGCCCAAAGAGCATCCGTTAATTTCGTTGACCAATCTTTTCTATTTTTAGAAACTGTTTTCTCCAAAATTTGTTTGATTTGTCTGTTTGAAACCTCAGCTTGCCCACTCGTTTGGGGATGGCAGGGTGTGGAAAGTTTGTGGTTGATTGCATATTTCTGCATCAAAGTCTCCAAAGACCGATTGCAGAAATGCGTCCCGTTATCGCTGATGATAGCGTGTGGGTGTCCAAATCGCGAAAAGATATTTTCTTTTAAGAACTTAGTAACAACCTTTTTGTCATTAGTGCGATAAGGAATAGCTTCAACCTACTTCGAGACGAAATCATCCGCAAGTAATATGTACAAATTCCCAAAGAAGTTGGGAAAAGAGTAGGGTTCTTAGGCACACACTAGAGGTCTCACAAGGCATCAACCATGCCAATTTCAAATTTTAGGAGTGCCGAGAAACCCTAATACGGATCGTTAACTAGAATTTTAGGCGACAAAAGAAACTAGTTAACAACTTAACTAAAAGAACGGAAATACAACCTTTGTAGATCCGGTTCTCCACCTCCATAGCTCCATGATGAAGTCTCCTTGCTGTCCAAATCAAATCCTGGGCTCTAGCGTCGGCTTCATCGGAGAAATGGGCGGGCTAGGTCATCGACTACGATGCCGAAGATGATCTACGTCGAGCCATCACAAGATCAAGCTCCCACTTCACCAAGTCATAAAGCTTGTGAAGAGAACACCCTATACTACTTGGCAAGAGGTAGAGGATGAAGAAATAGGAGGTGGGTTCACTTTAGAATTGGATTTCTCACTCTTTTCCACTAGTTGCCATTGATGGAGGCAAGCTTCTTCATCTTGAAGAAGAAGAAGAAGAAGATGAAAAATGTTATGATAAGTATATTTCAAAAAGAAAATAAAATGTATACTTATCATAATCCAACCATGGTCAAGTGTAGAGAATAAACTAGGGTTAGGTCAATGGTTAGGGTTAAGCATGAAGACAAAAATGGTGACTTAGTCAAAGCTTCATGAAGCTTCAACATGCATCCAAAGAAAGCCACCATTTTTCTTTTCTTTTGCCAAAAAGAAAGAAATAAATAAATGAATAAATAGGTATGAAAAAAAAAACCCTAACCATTTAAATAACCATGTGTAACATTTTGAAAATCGTTTCGGTGAAATTTCAAAAAAAAGGTAAAATAAGGGGGTTTTCTGTAAAAGTCAAAATACAAATATCTTTATTATAAAATTAAATATACATATTCTAGCTATGTAATTGCTAGTATTTGGTGTTTATTGAGCCACTGATGAAATTTCAAACTTTCTGAAAAATTTTCCGAAATTAATTCTTTTAATAGTATTTTAAGCCGTCACTAATATATTTAATTAGGGAAAATTACAAATTGGAATGAGTTGAAACAAATTTTGTGCATAATAACACTTTAAATAAAATTTTATCATGTGGTTTTTGAAATGAAATGGTTTTCCAAAACGATTTAGAAAATATCGAAGAAAAAGGCTTAAATAGTGAATTTAGTGTTAATGGATGTTTGGGGGTATAGTATTTATCATTTTCCATCACCCCACACCCATACCCACACTCACACACCCCCATTTTCCCTCCCCCTTGGCTGAATTCAGCAGCCCCCTCTCTTGTCCCCACTTGTTTTGCAAAAGAAAAGAAAAGAAAAGAAAAAGGAAATGTAGAAATGAGAGTGGACTTTGACTAGGTTGACTAGATGTTATCTTTCCCCACCTCACTCTCTCTCCTCTTCCCTCAATTTCAGACGAGCCCTCCCATTTCCTACACCACCAACAGCCCCTCTCTCTCTCTCTCATTTTGCATCAAAAATTCATCAAAATACCTCAAAAATCAAGCTAAAATCCAAATCCGACTCCTACCCATTTTCTCTCATCTCCTTTAGCATGGATCTTGGTGCAAGGATTTTAAATTGGAGGTCTAGATCTCAAGTTTCATGCATGGTTCATGAGGTATAAATCTTGGCCTTTTGTTTAAATTGTTGCTAAATACTTTAGTCTAGCCTAATTATACGTTTAATTATGGGTTAATTTAAAGATGTGGGTTTTCAAGAGGAGGTTTAGATTAGGGTTTTGTTGTGAAATTTTGTTGTGATATATTGTGCATGGTTTAGTGATGTGGATTAACATCTTAAGTTTAGTAGAAAGCTAATCTAGTGTTAATTACAAACCATTACTTATAAAATATTCTAATTAAGTTATTTTGCTAACTAGGGTTTTTGGAAAATTGTTAAATGCTTTAGATTAAAATATAATTATGGTTTCATGTCATTATTAATATTATAATGAGTGGTTTAATGACTTTGGATCATGCAAAACCAAGCTTAATTGTTAAATTATGAATTTTGCTTTAAAAAGAGTTAAAATCGGTATTTTTGCAAACTAGTTTTTCTGAACATATATGGTTTGGTGAAATTAAATTATGGAAATGATTTATATGACTTATTTAAGATATTTAATAAGTATATTGGCCGCTACATTCATTTAAACGTCGAGTTTTGTACTAAAACGGGTAATTTTTGCTTGCTAGATTTTCGGGAAAATGGCTTCTAAAGTGAATTTGGGGTTTTTGTGAATTTTAACCTATTCTATATTTAAATTAGTATTCGTGAATGTGCAAATGAGTGTACTTGGGTTTTTCTCGACGGTCGGGCGTTTGCACGCCGACGTCGAGGGTTTTTTGGGTTGGTTTGTGAGAGCAACCATAGGTTTTGACCTATGTGGGATTCGTGAGTCGTTTTGGTCATTAGTCGGATTTTAATGCGATACGATGCGTTATGATATGTAGGTATCCCATTTGGACTTCGAGACGACAAAAAAGCGCGTGGCGACGTCGGCACCGGCGAGCAAGGACCAGGTGAGTAGATTTATATATACGGGGAGAAGTCGGGTGGATGGCGTATAGCACCCCCGCAGTCCGTGGTGGTGTATACGGATGCGTATACACACCAGCAATTATTATATATTATTTGGGATTAATAACGATGTTTAGGATGGATATTGGTGTGTTGGATTATTTTAGTGTTGTGAACCCTAGGGTAGTGTTGCACTACACATACACGCATACATACTTGCATACATTCCTATTTATATGTGCTCATGGGATTCTTTATAGTTATGTGATCACATGGGTAAGGGACTATGTGTTCACATACGGATTTGAGGATGATACTTGGGATTGAGCTGAGTCGATGGGATTTGTTTTGTGGTTGTGATAGAGGTGATATGGCAGGATTCGTACTTGAGGTACGTCCTGGTGTTATAGCGGATCTTGGGACGACGATACGGGTGAATAGTGTTATAAATAAAATGGTCGTCATGTGATCGTGATGTGAGGCATGATATGCTAGGATATTGATATTAGGCCGTATAGGGCGATGTATACCCCTTGATGATGATATGTGCTGACGATATCGGTTTGTACGAGATTGTCGATCAGTAGTCAGATCATGAGTATATTGAGGATATTAGTATTGTACTAGACATAGGTCAATACCCTAGACTATGATCTTGAATAAAGAGGATACTAGAGGAATGGTGTGAGGAATATGATATTGACCCGTAACCAGATTTGGGGATGCCGTACGACGGATTTACGTACGAGCTATATCTTGATGATTGATTCGCACTCTTGACTTGGGATGTCTGATTGTAGATATTGTATCGGATATGATATTATTGAGGCGGGATCACCGACTAATATATATACATGTATGTATATGGATCGACTCAGATGTTAGGCGGTTTCCTTACCTGTAGTCCAGCTTGTTAGCTTAGCCCTTTAGTTTAGTTTAATTGTTAGATTATATTCGATTCTTACCTATTTCAAAAACTAACGAATCGTGGGTATTTTAAAAGACAGCCCAAGGGATCCTACGGATATTTCGAAAGACGTATCTTTTCATAAAAACACCGTAGCCCCTATTTTCAAAACCCCATGATTCGTGTTATTTCAAAAGGCACCATTTGTAGGACTTATATTCGATTAATCCAGGTTTGTTACAGTTGCGTCTAGTATTCATCTCCCGCGTATTATTGTGCTTCGTTTCGCATCGCATACTTATGTTATAATTTCTTATTGCAATGTTGATATCATATTGTTAGGACACCGGCACCATTACCGATGATGCGTATGTACCACGTACACTTACTTTCCGGCTCACATACATCTTCATCGGTAATTGCCATGTCATGTACACCTTAGAAAATATTATTGCTTGACATAGCGTACTTGCCTTATATGTTAGTTTAGACATTGTAGTTATTACCTGCTACTTCATGCATACTGTTATTCATTGTTATGCCGCATTCATGGATTCTCATGCATATATTCACTATTTTACGTGTTATTGAGGTTTTGGATTCGGATTTCCATGAGATTTTCTGGATTTGGAGGAAAACCGCAAAACCATAAATAAACATTTTCTCTCTTTTAAAATAAAAAGTGCGGTTTTTCCCATGATGTATGTGTCGTCTACCATGAGTTTGCTGATGGATTTCGAGACCCGATTCGAGGAGACGGATGAACCGTTTCGGGTACATGGTGGACCCGGTAAGGTACCCCGGGGCAAGAAGCGCGTGATGATGACGATGTGAGCCTGGCAGGGGAGCACTACCTACCGGTGATTTTACCCGACGCGTCGGATATCCGGAGGATACCGTCGTGGTCTTGAGATGGATGGTAGGGGCCGGTCTGGACTGACGGCGCCCTAGATATTGTGATTGAGACATTGAGATTTCAAGATATTGAGGTACAGAGACTGTGATACAGAGATATCGAGATATTGGGATTACGTTTTGTGCCGATGCTAGGCACTGTTTTATGCTGATTTCATTATGATACCTCATTTTAAAAATACAAAGGAAATCTCACTAAATTATGAAAACAGTTCTTTATTTACATGTATTCTGTTTTCATGCATTCATACCTCATTCATATGATATATTGCTACCTGAGGTACTGACACGAGCACATGAGATCACAGTCGGGTTAGATATTTACCCTAGCCTTGTTATAGGTTGCATGTTATATATATTGAGGATATATTATGATCATTGACCTAGCTTGCGTTATTTATGCGATTTCTTTCCGTAGATGTTTTTCTATTCACGAGTTGTCAACTCATCCCCGTTGTGCCCCAGTTTCTTGCAGGTTTGCCGTACAGGTTTCTTTACGGCTTTGCGGGCATAGTTTCCTTCGGGTGATTTGCTAGTAGGTGGGTTTACTTGTATCGTACCTCCATTATATATCTTGTATATCATTATTCTGTTGTATCTAGAAGTTCCATCAACCAAACATGTATTTACTTTGAGATAGAGACCAGTGATGTTATTCCTTCGACCTTAGAGTCGCGCGTTATATTTCTGCGGTTTTCTTGTGGTTTTGAGTTTCCTTTTGAATTTTGATCCTCGCCTTTGGCGTTGTATATTATATTGCTTGTGTGGTTGTGACCGTCGATTGACGAAGAGCTAGCTCCCGCTTGGGAATGCCTTTTTATTGATTTCGTATACTATTCATATTGTATCCCTTTTGGGGGCCAGTATTTACAAAGGAGACTCTGCCGAAATTTTCAGTAAATTTTGATGTTCTTAAAAACCGCATAATTCGGCTTATGCTATTAAAACTACTTATTTTAAATTGGTTTTCCTTCACTCTACTACTTTTCTTGGTTTGGATTTCTGGGTTTTCGGTTTACTTAGATTACGTACGCCTCGAGACGTTTCGTAGTTTAAGTGCCGGTCATGTTCCGTACTTTCGGGACGTGACAAAGTTGGTATCAGAGCGTTAGGTTTTACCTTCGGAGTGTAGGATGACCCTTGGTTGATGGAATATGTGACTAAAGTAGAGTGATGTACCGTAGGTATGTTCCGCGGCATATTTACGATACGCTACTCCACTTAAGAAGCCTTAGGATGTACATTTCTTTGCTCAGTATTATATTCATTTCGATCTAGCCTCATCAGTACCAGTTATGGTTTTGCTGCCACGATTACGGGCAGGGAGATCTACAGCTAGAGTTGCGGTCAGCATGAGCTCGTCACGAACGAGGACTGACCAGGGCGAAATTTCGGCAACACACGATTGCAGAAATGTGTCTTTTTACTGTGTTTCGCGCTACGAGCGTTTGGCGGATCGCCTTTATGAGATTTCTTGGACGTGCCGATCAGTACCAGAGGATTGGGCCACCGACAGAGGCCAGCCAGATTTTGATGACCGTTGGTGTATTGCTTATTCATGATGGTCGAGGCACTGTTCAGCGTGCAGACGAGTGAGCCAGTTGTTGCTGCGAGTGACGAGATATCGCCCCATATGTTGGAGCTATTGCGGGACGAGTAGTAAGAAGAGATGATAGAAGGTCGCTAGTCACCCGATGATGAACGACTAGGACAGGTGGTTCGTTCTCCTACCCCGATGCGAGGTCATCAGATAGATTGATTCCAGCTAGAGATGACTTCACACGGAGACGTTGAGAGTTGACAGAGATGATCGAATGTCAGAAACCTATTATTCCAAGTTTAAAGTAGTCAGAAAGACATGCAGGCAATTCTATGGTCCCTCTAGAAGAATGAAACCCTAACTCGACTTAATGACCGTGTGAAAGCCTTTGAAACTTCGGGTTTGCGGCAATTCTACGGCGCCATTAGTGAGGCTTGGGTTTGCCCTTCTACGGCTGGACCACCAATGCTGTGGTATGTACTCGATACTATTAAACTGTGCCCAAGATGTTGAGCTCTTGGGGGATTACGAGGTTTTGACGACTCGATCGGATGGCTCGACTTAATTTGGATGCTAGGTGGTGAGATGCATTTCTTGGGAGACTCCAGATACGAGGATAGTCATTGGAGCTCAGTCCATGCAGCCACGACGAGACGAGTCCAGAGCAGTCGACATTAGAAAAATGGAGTAAGAGGTTCGTACAAGATCTGGATATGATGACGTCCCCCTCCGCCAACATCAGGGATGCGATACGTATGCCGAGACATTGTACTTGGATATACCTTCCAGAAGGAGTCGCGATGAGTATGCAGCCCTTCCGGAACGAGAACAGATCTAGTAAGGGACGATGACTTCCGGACAGTTCGGCAGAGACGAGATTTGGGAGAGATCCCGACAGGACCTTCTAGAATGAATTACAAGAAGACCTTAACCCAGGAGTGGTCATTGTTACGCACACCAGCAGGCCAGAGTTCATGATCATCGACGATACGTCCCACTAGTGACCACGACAGCTGGCCCGAGATTCTTAGAGGATGCGCTTGAGTGGTACTATTCCGCCATTATTGATTTCGATGTTTTGGGTGATTTATTCACATGATTTGATTTTGATGATTGAGGATTTACGATCTTTGCACAGTGTTGCACTTGATATCGTTTTCGTGCTTGGTTTCACATGTTTGTGACTTTACGGTTTTAGACATTTGAGTTGATTTTGTGTGTATATACGCACACGATTTGGTTTTTGCACGCGGTATAGTTCATATATGCTTGCAGTGCAGTGTTACGTATATTGTGCATTTAGATGCCCTGGACTTTGATTTCGATGGTGATGTTCGATATTTATTTTGTGCACCTTGTGCACCTGATTTGATTTTACGCATGTTCGGCACTTGATACAGGATTTCATGATTTTGTGCACGATGGATGCACCTGATTTGGATTTTCGCGCATGTTGGGCGCATGTTTTGAAGTGTGATTTTGGGGCACACCAGATGCACTAAATCGAGATTTTTCGTGCATGTCAGATGCACCTGATTTTGCTGTCAGGCACACATGTTGCCTACGACAGATGTTTCGTGCACACCCGATGCACTTAGATGTTGTTTCTGTGTATATGTATGGCACATATTTGGATTTTGATTTCCGTGCGCACAAGACGCACGTAGTATTCATACGCGTATTTTGGGATTGATTTTTTCTTATAGAGCAGTAAGTTTTTATGATATTGCTATGTGTTTTCGTACTGAGCAGGACTAGTCAGAGGACAGTATCTGAATATATTTTACATGTATAGTTTCGAGTTATATCATATTGGTTTTGCTTTGGATTTTGTATTGATGTCTTCCCCATGACTCCGATGATTGCGGGATGCTTGACGGAGTTCTGATTTGAGTTATATGCTCATTTTTCATACGCATGCGTTGCTCTACGATTTGTTTTATGTATTTATGATTTCGGAGCCCCGGCGATTTGATGGTTTTGACTGAAATATTTTAGTATTTGGGGGAAGTTTTAATTTAAATTCGGGGACCGAATTTCTTTAAGGGGGGAAGATTCTAACGTTTTGAAAATCGTTTCGGTGAAATTTCAAAAAAAAGGTAAAATAAGGGGGTTTTCTGTAAAAAGTCAAAATACAAATATCTTTATTATAAAATTAAATATACATATTCTAGCTATGTAATTGCTAGTATTTGGTGTTTATTGAGCCACTGATGAAATTTTAAATTTTCTGAAAAATTTTCCGAAATTAATTCTTTTAATAGTATTTTAAGCCGTCACTAATATATTTAATTAGGGAAAATTACAAATTGGAATGAGTTGAAACAAATTTTGTGCATCATAACACATTAAACAAAATTTTATCATGTGGTTTTTGAAATGAAATGGTTTGCCAAAACGGTTTAGAAAATATCGAAGAAAAAGGCTTAAATAGTGAATTTAGTGTTAATGGATGTTTAGGGGTATAGTATTTATCATTTTCCATCACCCCACACCCATACCCACACTCACACACCTCCATTTTACCTCCCCCTTGGCTGAATTCAGCAGCCCCCTTTCTTGTCCCCACTTGTTTTGCAAAAGAAAAGAAAAGAAAAGAAAAAGGAAATGTAGAAATGAGAGTGGACTTTGACTAGGTTGACTAGATGTTATCTTTCCCCACCTCACTCTCTCTGCTCTTCCCTCAATTTCAGACGAGCCCTCCCATTTCCTACACCACCAACAGCCCCTCTCTCTCCCTCTCTTATTTTGCTTCAAAAATTCATCAAAATACCTCAAAAATCAAGCTAAAATCCAAATCCGACTCCTACCCATTTTCTCTCATCTTCTTTAGCATGGATCTTGGTGCAAGGATTTTAAATTGGAGGTCTAGATCTCAAGTTTCATCCATGGTTCATGAGGTATAAATATTGGCCTTTTGTTTAAATTGTTGCTAAATACTTTAGTCTAGCTTAATTATACATTTAATTATGGGTTAATTTAAAGATGTGGGTTTTCAAGAGAAGGTTTAGATTAGGGTTTTGTTGTGAAATTTTGTTGTGATATATTGTGCATGGTTTAGTGATGTGGATTAACATCTTAAGTTTACTAGAAAGCTAATCTAGTGTTAATTACAAACCATTACTTATAAAATGTCCTAATTAAGTTATTTTGCTAACTAGGGTTTTTGGAAAATTGTTAAATGCTTTAGATTAAAATATAATTATGGTTTCATTTCATTATTAATATTATAATGAGTGGTTTAATGACTTTGGATCATGCAAAACCAAGCTTAATTGTTAAATTATGAATTTTGCTTTAAAAAGAGTTAAAATCGGTATTTTTGCAAACTAGTTTTTCTGAACATATATGGTTTGGTGAAATTAAATTATGGAAATGATTCATATGACTTATTTAAGATATTTAATAAGTATATTGGCCGCTACATTCATTTAAACGTCGAGTTTTGTACTAAAACGGGTAATTTTTGCTTGCTAGATTTTCGGGAAAATGGCTTCTAAAGTGAATTTGGGGTTTTTGTGAATTTTAACCTATTCTGTATTTAAATTAGTATTCGTGAATGTGCAAATGAGTGTACTTGGGTTTTTCTCGATGGTCGGGCGTTTGCACACCGACGTCAAGGGTTTTTTGGGTTGGTTTGTGAGAGCAACCATAGGTTTTAACCTATGTGGGATTCGTGAGTCGTTTTGGTCATGAGTCGGATTTTAATGCGATACGATGCGTTATGATATGTAGGTATCCCATGTGGACTTCGAGACGACAAGCAAGCGCGTGGCGACGTCGGCACCGGCGAGCGAGGACCAGGTGAGTAGATTTATATCTACGGGGAGAAGTCGGGTGGATAGCGTATAGCACCCCCGCAGTCCGTAGTGGTGTATACGGATGCGTATACACACCAGCAATTATTATATGTTATTTGGGATTAATAACGATGTTTAGGATGGATATTGGTGTGTTGGATTATTTTAGTGTTGCGAACCCTAGGGTAGTGTTGCACTACACATACACGCATACATACTTGCATACATTCCTATTTATATGTGCTCATGGGATTCTTTATAGTTATGTGATCATATGAGTATGGGACTATGTGTTCACATACGGATTTGAGGATGATACTTAGGATTGAGCTGAGTCGATGAGATTTGTTTTGTGGTTGTGATAGCGGTGATATGGCAGGATTCGTACTTGAGGTACGTCCTGGTGTTATAGCGGATCTTGGGACGACGATACGGGTGAATAGTGTTATAAATAAAATAGTCGTTATGTGATCATGATGTGAGGCATGATATGCTAGGATATTGATATTAGGCCGTATAGGGCGATGTATACCCCTTGATGATGATATGTGTTGACAATATCGGTTTGTACGAGATTGTCGATCAGTAGTCAGATCATGAGTATATTGAGGATATTAGTATTGTACTAGACATAGGTCAATACCCTAGACTATGATCTTGAATAAAAAGGATACCAGAGGAATGGTGTGAGGAATATGATATTGACCCGTACCCAGATTTGGGGATGCCGTACGACGGATTTACGTACGAGCTATATCTTGATGATTGATACGCACTCTTGACTTGGGATGTCTGATTGTAGATATGGTATCGGATATGATATTATTGAGGCGGGATCACAGACTAATATATATACAGGTATGTATATGGATCGACTCAGATGTTAGGCGGTTTCCTTACCTGTAGTCCAGCTTGTTAGCTTAGCCCTTTAGTTTAGTTTAGTTGTTAGATTAGATTCTATTCTTACCTATTTCAAAAACTAACGAATCGTGGGTATTTTAAAAGACAGCCCAAGGGATCCTACGGATATTTCAAAAGACGTATCTTTTCATAAAAACACTGTAGCCCATATTTTCAAAACCCCATGATTCGTGTTATTTCAAAAGGCACCATTTGTAGGACTTATATTTGATTAATGCAGGTTAGTTACAGTTGCGTCTAGTATTCAGCTCCCACGTATTATTGTGGTTCGTTTCGCATCGCATACTTATGTTATAATTTCTTATTGCAATGTTGATATCATATTGTTAGGACACCGGCACCATTACCGATGATGCGTATGTACCACATACACTTACTATCCGGCTCACACACATCTTCATCGGTAATTGCCATGTCACGTACACCTTAGAAAATATTATTGCTTGACACAGCGTACTTGCCTTATATGTTAGTTTAGACATTGTAGTTATTACCTGCAACTTCATGCATACTGTTATTCATTGTTATGCCGCATTCATGGATTCTCATGCATATATTCACTATTTTACGTGTTATTGAGGTTTTGGATTCGGATTTCCATGAGATTTTCTGGATTTGGAGGAAAACCGTAAAAACATAAATAAACATTTTCTCTCTTTTAAAATAAAAAGTGCGATTTTTCCCATGATGTATGAGTCATCTACCATGAGTTTGCTGATAGATTTCGAGACCCGATTCGAGGAGACGGATGAACCGTTTCGGGTACATGGTGGACCCGGTAAGGTACCCCGGTGCAAGAAGCGCGTGATGATGACGATGTGAGCCTGGCAGGGGAGCACTACCTACCGGTGATTTTACCCGACGCGTCGGATATCCGGAGGATACCGTCGTGGTCTTGAGATGGATGGTAGGGGCCGGTCTGGACTGACGGTGCCCTAGATATTGTGATTGAGGCATTGAGATTTCGAGATATTGAGGTACAGAGACTGTGATACAGAGATATCGAGATATTGGGATTACGTTTTGTGCCGATGCTAGGCACTGTTTTATGCTGATTTCATTATGATACCTCATTTTAAAAATACAAAGGAAATCTCACTAAATTATGAAAACAGTTCTTCATTTACATGTATTCTGTTTTCATGCATTCATACCTCATTCATATGATATATTGCTACCTGAGGCACTGACACGGGCACATGAGATCATAGTCGGGTTAGATATTTACCCTAGCCTTGTTATAGGTTGCATGTTATATATATTGAGGATATATTATGATCATTGACCTAGGTTGCGTTATTTATGCGATTTCTTTCCGTAGATGTTTCTCTATTCACGAGTTGGCAACTCACCCCCGTTGTGCCCCAGTTTCTTGCAGGTTTGCCGTACAGGTTTCTTTACGGCTTTGCGGGCATAGTTTCCTTCGGGTGATTTGCTAGTAGGTGGGTTTACTTGTATCGTACCCCTATTATATATCTTGTATATCATTATTCTGTTGTATCTAGAAGTTCCATCAACCAAACATGTATTTATTTTGAGATAGAGACCAGTGATGTTATTCCTTCGACCTTAGAGTCGCGCGTTATATTTCTGCGGTTTTCTTGTGGTTTTGAGTTTCCTTTTGAATTTTGATCCTCGCCTTTGGCGTTGTATATTATATTGCTTGTGTGGTTGTGACCGTCGATTGACGAAGAGCTAGCTCCCTCTTGGGGATGCCTTTTTATTGATTTCGTATACTATTCATGTTGTATCCCGTTTGGGGGCCAGTATTTACAAAGGAGACTCTGCCGAAATTTTCAGTAAATTTTGATGTTCTTAAAAACCGCATAATTCGGCTTATGCTATTAAAACTACTTGTTTTAAATTGGTTTTCCTTCACTCTACTACTTTTCTTGGTTTGGATTTCTGGGTTTTCGGTTTACTTAGATTACGTACGCCTCGAGAAGTTTCGTAGTTTAAGTGCCGGTCATGTTCCGTACTTTCGGGACGTGACACCATGGTTTAATCTTTACACAAACTCAAGTAAGCATGTATCATCAAACATGATACAATCAAGTGCACAAAAGTATATTACATATACAACTTGTGAACTTCAAGTGAGAAAATCCATTTAAAATGAACCAATACTAGTTAATGCAAAGTAATATATAAAATATATAATTATGCATTAAATCATTAAATCAACACTTGATTCAATGATCCGGTCATGTCGCACACAACCGACTAGTATACAATGTAACGTTTTATCGAATCAATCCTTGATTCGATAACTAGGTTATATCGCATACAACCATTCGACACATTCATCGCGAGAATGAAATACGGTATCACATACACGCATTATTCTCGGTCCCGCACATATCTCATATGCGCTCCTATTTCGTTTCGCTTGAGCCAGGAAACCTATGTGTAGGACTCTAAAGACTCGTCAATACGCCGGTAGCAGATGATGATCATATCAAACACCCACAAGCCGCAAGCGATCTGCCAAACGTAACGGCCACCCGGGTATTGAGCGATCAGAAGATCGACGAGCAAGCTTCTCTCACACTCCTGTGAATCCAACCAGTAACACTTACCGTACATTCCGGTCTCGTCGTCTGATATGTCGCATATCTTGCCTAGGGGTGGTAAACGTCAGACCCCAACAGCTCGATAAGTCGTGTCGATATGAGGTCTATAACAGTTCGAGAAACTACTGGTAACACTTACCAGTAAATCTCAGCAACCCTGGCCAGGATTTCCGGTTATAGCCAATCGAACACAGCGCAACATCAACTCCCTATACCGGGAGAGACGAATCCCCTCTTATCGCTCATTGCCTCCATGTGATTCGGGACTGTACCCAAAAACCACCGCTTTGCACGCCCTCTTGGACGTGGTAAGGTGGAAATCAAAGCACAGTGGGAACCACACAAGACTCTATGACGATCTCGGGTCAACGGACTACTCTGTACCAGTGTCACCTGAGAACTGCCATCTGACGTATTACTTTTCCGCACTAGGATAGACCCAAGGAGGAGGGCACAAGTAACCGGGTTCTGGAGTGCAGTGGGAGACCAACTCGAGGAGTCGAGTCCGGGTCTCCTAACTCTAGAATTGGTAGGGTTTCTTGCCGCTCTCGTAGGGGTCTAGGGGTGTGGGTTTGGCTATTCATCACGACCGTGGAATCCGTGTTTTATACTGGCTCGTATTGAAAACACGGACGTCCTAGTATATCCAATATTTCATATGATTCTTCTGCTGCAATATCTGTGATGTGATCATGTGATGTTCTATGATAAATACTGTATATAGTATATATGATATATTATATAGACGTTACTTATGTTTTACACCCGCGCTAACCCTGCCCCGCTCTGCCGTTAGTTACCTAACCTAACGGTGTACGAAGGGACATCGAGGCGAATGCGGATGGCATAAGTGTACGTCGTATTTATCTGTGATGTTTAGGTAACTTAAATGATGGGACTTCATTAATGAGATTAATGAAATAAAAGAAACCTAAAGATGTTGTTGAATCGAATTTCAAAATAAAACAGGTAGCTACAGTTCTTGCTTTGCACAGCGATATATATGATATATCCTGCACCTTATTCGATGAGGAAAGGACCGAGATCCCTTCACCGGGAGTGACTCCTTTAGCAATAACTGGCAGATGCTACACATTAGGTTTTGTAAGTGCACGGCGGCGCCCCGGCCGTCAATCCGACGCCGGAACGCGGAAGCGGGGATATACTTTTATTTTTGCGGACTTTGCAAACCGGCACCACCGCGCACTAAACTCCGGATCGTAACCATTAACAAGTCTACGCTACTAATAAAAAAGGGAAGAGATATACCGACCGATCCGAGTCCTCCGGTCTTCATCTCCACTCCGATCTCCTCGCGGGATCTTTGTCCGTCTCCTCCTCGTCGGAAAAAGGGCACCACATCGCCTGTAGCTTTTACGGGCTCCCACCTCAATACCGAGGCAACTCGGGCGCGAAGCTGGCGAATCGACGCGTCCAAGATTTGCTGTAGGAATATAGTGTAGAGTGTATGTCTCACTTTGGGGTTGGTTGCCATAGATGGAGGAATGGTGTATAGAAAATTGGTGCTTTCAATTTTCTAGCAATGGAATGAGATGAAGAATGATATACACAAAATGAATCACTCTCAAAGATGAAGCTCTCTCCTTCTCTTTTCTTCTTCTCACTTTTCTTTTCTAAAATGAAAACTCTCATCATTTGAAAATGGTGGAGCAAAGGTTATGAAGCATGAAGGGAGGTGAGTGTAGGAGATGAAAGAGGTGACCACATCAAGAGACAAGAAAACATACAACCATGCTTTACCTTTTTCAAACCATACCCTTTCATGTCACAATAAAAACAAAAGCATGGTGAAAAAGAAATGAAATCTATCATAATCAATCTTTTACAAGAAACCCCCTCCACAAATGTTATTTGCACAATTGCAAATAACCCCCTCCATCGGAAAAGTCCGGCCGGGAAAGAACAAAGGAAAACCGGCCGGAACGGAATGCAAACTGGCAACTCCAGAAAACTGGTCCCGTAATAAATTACAGGAAAAACCCCGATACTGTGCATACACACCCGCATCTGTATTCCGTCCGGATACAAATGCAAAAAGACACAATCTACACTGTACTGAACTAGGACCGGCTTAAACCAAAGCCGGCTAGTAATATCCGTCCGATCCTGATCCGTGCAATACCGCACGTATCTGATCGAACCCTGCCATATAACCATACGGCTACCAGTACAAACCGTCCGATCCTGATCCGTGCAATACCGTACGTATCTGATCGGACCCTGCCATATCTCCATACGGCCTCTACAGCGTTTCGCCCGAAACTTGAGTAACTGAAAGTGTGGTGGACTCTAAAGACTCGTCAATACTATGGCTGTGGATTTAACCACTAGCACGTCAGAGGTATAAGCCAATACATAACGGGCCACCAGCTATTGACTAAAAGGGACGTCGATGAGCGAACTCATCCTGACACCCTACTGAGCCTGTGAGTGACAATATCCGTGCAGTCCGGTCCGTTCGCCTATGAGCATCGCATGGCGGGCCTAGGGGGTTGGTAAAAGTCAGACCCCCAAAAGCGGTACAAGTCGTGTCGGAGTGTAGCCCAGAACACCCTGAGATACTACTGGAATACCCACCAGTAAATCTCCTTGCCTTGGCCAAGGACTTTGTGTAATGGCTCTCCTAGACACAGCACGACCTCACCCCCAATACCGGGAGAGACGAACCCCTGAGGATACGCTCACTGCCTCCATGTGGCTCGGGACTGTACCCAACTAAAACCTGTTTGCACGACTCCTTTGAGCCGTGGTAGGGTAGTAATCAAAGTACAGTGGGAACTCACACGAGACAAATGACGATCCCTAGGTCGATGAACTAACCTGCACACATGTCACCAGGGAACTGCCATCTGACGTCTGGTATATGACCAACTAGCAGGTTCCCGGCGAGTCCTGTCCGGTGTACTCATAACCCAATGAGCACCTGTATACATCTTAGGTGATCCAACTGACACCAGTGGCTTGTGAGACCGGCCACCGCCCCTCGTCGGGGTCTCGACTATATACACTAGTCTACTAATGGAGTATCGATGCCCGGTCTCGAAACTCCCACGACTAGGGACCTTTTAAGGATATGCTTGTAGACCCCCAGCTCCCACTTATATGATCGCCCTCATACTGCTGGTGGTCAAGCAAGAATCCTAGGGGCTCTATCAACGTGTAATAGCGACGTTTCAGGTCACCTAAAGCAGTACACGATGATAAAGGTAAACCAGATAGCATACTATCATCTCGAGTAAGACTGTCCTACCGGGATAGGTCCTCTCTCAATCATTACAATCATGTACCTGTGACCTAATAATTGACTCTGAGGGCACTATCTCCAACAATCTCCGACTTGCACTCAAGGCTAATTATTGCGATGTCGCATACTCACAGCCCGTGTGATACCGAGCATCCAACTCCTCTACTAGTCAGTCTCACAAATCTTGTTTGCGAAACTATTGCGTTCGAGGAATAGCCTCAGTGAGTGGATCCGCTTAGTTGTTTCTTTCTATGTCTCTCTATATCTCATGTTCGCGGAGAAACCCATCTCCCGAAATGAGCAATACCTGTCTTAGAATATGTCTGGATGTCTGATGGGACATAGCTCATAATTGAACTCCAAATCCAAACTTCTCAGACTGTATCGTCAACTGAACTTAATCAGTATCCTGCGCGCCATGCCACCCTCAGTATTGCCTTGGATCACCTGTCCAAAATACTGCCCCTCGTCAGAGGGAAAACTATAACTCTGACAACCTCCTTGTCGTCCATGTCACCTTGGAAGACTGGAATGATAACTGTCTCCTGAATGAGGCTGTCGTTATCATATCGCTAGAACATCCACTTATGTTCTAAAACTGCTTCCGATTGTTTCTCCAGGATTGGATTAATGTCAACTTATTGCATCTAGTGCAAGAACAACATCTGGTGTGGTACTTGACATCTCATGATTGACTCAATTGCCTGAGCAAGTGATCTGCCAATCATGCACGTCCCTCTCCCCTTTAGTCTGTAAGACACCTTTAGAGAGGGTGACTCCATCTTCTGCAGGTACACTACCGTGCATGGAGTCGTCCATTCTAAATACCCTTAGAATGCTGTCTAAGTACCCTGATTGGGAAACCACCCAAATCTAGATCTAATACCATAGATCCAGTAACCAGTATGTCTGATATAATGTCCAAGTCCTGTGTGGAGAAAACACTGTGTGACGACCAAAGTATAACCGATTGTAGTATAGGAGTTTCTTTTCCTACTCTGTGTAGTGTATGTCATCCAAACACCAGGATATCACACCCTACTACCTTCTCAACAGATCCATCCCCTATTCTGATGAAGTCAAACCCATGACTGTCATGTCAGAAATAGATGATCTATCTCTGCTATATCTGCTCTAGTCTATAAATAGACATAAGCTACCTGTCCACCAATGCTTCCGCTGCTCCCACTGACTACGACAACCCTCTGGCAGAGTCATATAGACGTATACTTCTAAAGCAAGTTTAGAATGACGCTGTACTCATCCTCCTGCCGGGTCTCGCAGCCTGGAACAACAGCAATGGTAATTGTGGGTAAACAAGAACTTCCCTGTAACCGTCCTTGAGGCTACTATAGTACCTCTCGGGTGCCTGAAGTTACCCACCTTATCTGCGGAGTGGCCAATGGAATGTCAATCCAGATTGAATCTTTAGGTTCCTTATCAAATCTTCAGTAATCGTTTGTGGTTCTGGAATCACTTCCAGTTCTACCATACTCCCACTGCTGTTTTCTGAAAAAATCCATTTTTAATAAAACTGTGGCGAGTCTAGAACAATATCGCTATTGTTCATCCAGATGGTAGAAAGTCAACCCTCGTCATAGCCTGGGTCAACCCACAAACAGCCATTACAGAAACGTGCCTTGAGTTGTCCAGTGTCTGGTTTTAATCATAAACCGGACAACTCCCCGTACCTTAAAATCGTTAAGATATGAACTGTTCTATATCCAATATAGAAACAGAGGCACTGATTTAATTGAACCAAATCCAAATCATGCAACTGTCTCCAGCGCATGTCAACTAAATGGAAGGAGGCCGATCAGCGTTACTCAACTTAGGAATACTTCCAATTATGAGTGACCTGAAAGAGAAGCAATTTCTCTTTATCATTACTATCAACTGAATACCATACACAAGTATCTACATCTTCGATCACCTTGAAGAATCCCGATACTTGCTACACCTGGTTTTCTACTCTATTCAAATACCTATAACTCCTCAAAACTTAGACCCTGTGTTTCTACGAAACACATGTCTAAGAACTAGAGAAGTTAAAAGTAAACAGAATATAGTATGAGGACCAACCCCTCTGTCCTAATGGACACTGGACAACATACAATACTCTGTATAAGTCCGCCGAGTCTAACAACTCTTTCACTGTGTGTTGTAGGTTGAAAACTGTACTTATGGTTAAGAAGAATTACACCGCTGTTTAATACTCCTTACCTAACCATCCACTGATATAGGTAAATGTCATCGACATAATATCAAAAGGTATATCTCACTCTATGAAAATAGACGTACAGATATATCAATTTGAAATTGGTGCACCATAGAAGATATTCAAAACCAAACATTTGCCGACCGGCAAACAGGCCAGATGATCTCCTCAAATATCACCGATTACAACGAATCCCGATATAATGAGGATGATCACCCAATTCCCAATAACTTACTCCCACTCATCATCTGTAAAACCATACAGATGTGAGAATCGTACCTGGTAAATACATACCCTGGAGTAAGTATCTAATCGGGAAATCAGTTTTCCTTTAACATTACACAGTGAAACTGAAACATTGAAATGTTCCGATGGGGTATTCTGGTATTCCTAGTAATGCCTCTTCCAGATTTACGACTGTAACCGTATATTTCTTTGCCACCTCTCCAAATCCCTTCATATGTCTTTAGTCTTTACCTTCTGCACACCCTTTTAGGCCAAATGGTTTTCTTCCTTCCCTACCGTTCGGCACCAGCCTATGGTTTGGAAGAAGACTATCCAATAAGCATAATGGGTATACTGTCCCAATCCTAGGAACACTCACAATGAGAGAGGGTGAAGATAAAAGACAACCGAATAAACCTTATTCCTATTTCTCCAGAACCAGAATCTATCCCCGAACTGGAACAAGTTCCATTCGAGTTCGTATATAACCATACGATGGAGTATCCAAATAAACTGTGGATCTTCGTAGTGATACAGAGTGTCCTGGAGAAATACAAAGGTGATGTGGGAGTGGTAACGAAATATTTGGTTTGGTCGTGAATATCTGTTGCAATTTACTTTGCCCTCTTACTAATCCCTTGCTTTGTCTTAACTTAATACCTTCTGCACACCATCGTTATGCTAATTGGTTTTCTTCATTCCCTACCGGTCGGCACCAGCCTAAGGTTTGGAAGAAGACAATCCAATTTGCGTAATAGGTGTACTACCCCTAAACCAAGGAGTACTCGTAACCTGAGAGAGGGTAAAAGGAAAAGACAACTGAATAGTCCTATCCGTTTTCTCCAGAACCGGAAACCATCCTCGAATCCCTTCGAGTTCGTATCTAACCATACGATGGTTTTGTCCAATGGAAGTGGACGTTCGTAGTAATACGGGGTGTCCTGGAGAAAAGGGTAAAAGTAGGAGTGGCAATGAGGTCTGCAACTCTGACAATCCAAAAGCCAGTGTTTAAGAAGGTTCGGTCAACTTGGTCACTGAGTCATAGTCTAGGGTCGGGTCAATGGTTGCTGCCAGAGAGAGAGAGAAAAGAAACACTCAGCGTGCACTCTAACCTAGATCAGAATGGTTACCAATTTATCTAATCTGGAAACCTCCCACTGTACCTCAAATTCTCCTCCAAACCTGAAAGAAGAATTAGTCGGGGTCACCCGAGGAGTAAACCAACTCATCAGTAGGAATCGGGATCCAACTCTCATCGCATGATAACGTGACGGAATCCGCTCACGGTATCACACTCCAGAAGGTATGCGCATATCTGGCAAGTTTCAGTTCTTTTGAAACTCCCGATGTGATTTTTACCCCATGCTCTTACGACCTTGACTTTGGCCAACATATCATAAGTCACATATCAAGTTCAACCCGTCATTCTCCAGGTTAATTTGAGTCCACCCGTACATACCCTTGACTTTGGCCAAAATGGCAGTACGACTGTCCCAAACCAACGCATCTATCTATGCTGCATATGAATACCCAACAGCTACCAAACACTGTGCCTTGACTTTGGCCAACATACACAGCTTGAATACTATTGACTATCCATATGAAACGACGGAGGGCTACGAATGGTTTCTGGCGAAAACCTTTAACGTAATGAACTTGATATCGTTGAAGGAACGGATAGCTTTTCAGAAAATATAGTGACGAAAACCTTTACTAAAGAGGTCACTCCCGGTGAAGGGATCTCGGCTCTTTCCCCGTAGAATGGGGTGCAGGATATTCCAAATGAATACCACGATGCAAAGCAAAAGTAATCGGCTATAGTGAAGTTAATGCCCTGACGTAAACTTCTGTCCAAGGGGTCACTCCCGGTGAAGGGATCTCGGCCCTTGCCTCGTCGACTGAGGAGCAGGATATTCAAATGAATACCACGATGCAAAACAAAAGTGAACGTCCTTGCAATAACAGCTTTTTGAAAAGTTTTCCAACAACATCAGATTAGGTTTGTTTAACTTGCATTGATCCGAATCAATGCAGTCCCATCAATTGATCACACCAAAAAGAACGAAAATATACTGATGTGTGTATATGCCATCCGCATTCGCCACTGGGTCCCGTCATTACCCGTTAGGTTAGCTAACTAACGACAGAGCGGGGACTGGACTAGCGCGGATGTAAAACATATACAACATCTACTAATATATATACCAATATATTATATTCGCTCAAGGCGTGATAGAAATGCAACATCACAGAGAATGAACATCATCACAGAAACAATACAGATATCTGGGATCCCCGGGTTTCACAGAGCCACTACTGAAACCCGACGTTCCCCTGGTCGTGTGGATAGCCTGTGCAATGAAATCCTATACCCCCTACGAGTGCGGAGAATAGCCAGCCAATCCTGGAGTGAAGCCCCCTCCGTCTCAATGCTATGAGATGCGGGCTTGTTGCCCTCCAGAACCCGGCTATCCGTGCACCCCTCCGCGGGGCAATCCTAGTACAGAAAGTAAAATATACATACACCGGGTACATCGACCGCAACCAGGTCGTGCCCCAAAAGAATAATACAATCAGGCAGTGACGGCAGTCCACATGTCGGACGCTCGCCCCGCAATATCAAATGTACATAATACAACAGCACAGTACTAGCATTGCATCCAGGCTATCCCCCACGACCGATCCGCAACATCACAGCAAAAACAGAACATCAACGTGAAAATCACGTACGCAAATCCGTCTAACCGGGCTATAGCAGTTAGACCGGATTTACCGATCAAGTGACATTCACGGTCGCAGATATAATGTAAATACTGTGAAAAATGTGTTTAAAATATCCGATTGATCAAACATTAACAAGTGGGCCCCCAAACAAAACTGTAGCAACCACAGAAAACCTGGGCCCAATTTTAATATTCCAAAAACCACACTTATCACTCAGGAACACACTGAAAAAATTTGGAGGGGTGAACAGTTACATCCGCGGCGGAAGAGCGGCCAAAACAGGGGTTTGGCCGCCCTTCCGCGGCGGTACGGTGAGATTGTTGTACCAAATTTTTACAGTGACCTTAAAATTCCCTGCACATCACTCTGAGACAACCTGAAAAATTTTTGGACTCAAAAAAAATTCGACAGAAACTGATGTGCATGAAAAATGCGTTTTCGGGATTTTGTTCGATCGGAAACGTAAAACACATCAAACGAAAGCTAGACGAAGTTAATGGCGAGGCTCTGATACCACTGTAAGTGCACGGCGGCGTCCCGGCCGTCAATCCGACGCCGGAACGCGGAAGCAGGGATATACTTTTATTTTTGCGGACTTTGCAAACCGGCACCACCGCGCACTAAACTCCGGATCGTAACCATTAACAAGTCTACGCTACTAATAAGAAAGGGAAGAGATATACCGACTGATCCGAGTCCTCCGGTCTTCATCTCCACTCCGATCTCCTCGCGGGATCTTTGTCCGTCTTCTCCTCGTCGGAAAAAGGGCACCACATCGCCTGTAGCTTTTACGGGCTCCCACCTCAATACCGAGGCAACTCGGGCGCGAAGCTGGCGAATCGACGCGTCCAAGATTTGCTGTAGGAATATAGTGTAGAGTGTATGTCTCACTTTGGGGTTGGTTGCCATAGATGGAGGAATGGTGTATAGAAAATTGGTGCTTTCAATTTTCTAGCAATGGAATGAGATGAAGAATGATATACACAAAATGAATCACTCTCAAAGATGAAGCTCTCTCCTTCTCTTTTCTTCTTCTCACTTTTCTTTTCTAAAATGAAAACTCTCATCATTTGAAAATGGTGGAGCAAAGGTTATGAAGCATGAAGGGAGGTGAGTGTAGGAGATGAAAGAGGTGACCACATCAAGAGACAAGAAAACATACAACCATGCTTTACCTTTTTCAAACCATACCCTTTCATGTCACAATAAAAACAAAAGCATGGTGGAAAAGAAATGAAAGCTATCATAATCAATCTTTTACAAGAAACCCCCTCCACAAATGTTATTTGCACAATTCCAAATAACCCCCTCCATCGGAAAAGTCCGGCCGGGAAAGAACAAAGGAAAACCGGCCGGAACGGAATGCAAACTGGCAACTCCAGAAAACTGGTCCCGTAATAAATTACAGGAAAAACCCCGATACTGTGCATACACACCCGCATCTGTATTCCATCCGGATACAAATGCAAAAAGACACAATCTACACTGTACTGAACTAGGACCGGCTTAAACCAAAGCCGGCTAGTAATATCCGTTCGATCCTGATCCGTGCAATACCGCACGTATCTGATCGAACCCTGCCATATAACCATACGGCTACCAGTACAAACCGTCCGATCCTGATCCGTGCAATACCGTACGTATCTGATCGGACCCTGCCATATCTCCATACGGCCTCTACAGCGTTTCGCCCGAAACTTGAGTAACTGAAAGTGTGGTGGACTCTAAAGACTCGTCAATACTATGGCTGTGGATTTAACCACTAGCACGTCAGAGGTATAAGCCAATACATAACGGGCCACCAGCTATTGACTAAAAGGGACGTCGATGAGCGAACTCATCCTGACACCCTACTGAGCCTGTGAGTGACAATATCCGTGCAGTCCGGTCCGTTCGCCTATGAGCATCGCATGGCGGGCCTAGGGGGTTGGTAAAAGTCAGACCCCCAAAAGCGGTACAAGTCGTGTCGGAGTGTAGCCCAGAACACCCTGAGATACTACTGGAATACCCACCAGTAAATCTCCTTGCCTTGGCCAAGGACTTTGTGTAATGGCTCTCCTAGACACAGCACGACCTCACCCCCAATACCGGGAGAGACGAACCCCTGAGGATACGCTCACTGCCTCCATGTGGCTCGGGACTGTACCCAACTAAAACCTGTTTGCACGACTCCTTTGAGCCGTGGTAGGGTAGTAATCAAAGTACAGTGGGAACTCACACGAGACAAATGACGATCCCCAGGTCGATGAACTAACCTGCACACATGTCACCAGGGAACTGCCATCTGACGTCTGGTATATGACCAACTAGCAGGTTCCCGGCGAGTCCTGTCCGGTGTACTCATAACCCAATGAGCACCTGTATACATCTTAGGTGATCCAACTGACACCAGTGGCTTGTGAGACCGGCCACCGCCCCTCGTCGGGGTCTCGACTATATACACTAGTCTACTAATGGAGTATCGATGCCCGGTCTCGAAACTCCCACGACTAGGGACCTTTTAAGGATATGCTTGTAGACCCCCAGCTCCCACTTATATGATCGCCCTCATACTGCTGGTGGTCAAGCAAGAATCCTAGGGGCTCTATCAACGTGTAATAGCGACGTTTCAGGTCACCTAAAGCAGTACACGATGATAAAGGTAAACCAGATAGCATACTATCATCTCGAGTAAGACTGTCCTACCGGGATAGGTCCTCTCTCAATCATTACAATCACGTACCTGTGACCTAATAATTGACTCTGAGGGCACTATCTCCAACAGGTTTGTCTTTTGATTGCTTTTAAGTGTTTTTGCTTTGCACAGTGATATATATGATATATCCCACACCTTATTCGACGAGGAAAGGACCGACGATCCCTTCACCGGGAGTGACTCCTTTAGCAAAACTAGAAAAGCCTCAAAAGCACTCCATTTTAAAATCATTTGATTCTACTACGATATCAAGTTCATTATGCAATAGGTTTTCAGAAAAACCTGTCGTAGCCCTCCGTCTTTTCAGATAAGTCCTGTTTAGTATTCGTGCTGCGTTTGTTGACCTTATCAAGGCGTAGTGTGCTGTAGCTAACCGGTATTTATCTGCTTATGCATATGATGCAGATTGTGTTAGGGTAGTCGTGCGGCCTTGTTGACCTTGTCAAGGGTCGTGCGGGTGGATTTGATTCAATCAAGAAATGACGGGTTGAACTTGACTTGCGGTCTATGGTTTGTTGACCTTGTCAAGGTCATATATCGTTTTGGGCAAAATATTATCGGGAATTTCAAGCGTTGAAATTTGCAATGAGATTGCATACCTTCTATAAGATAGTTGGATCCCGATACCCGCTGCGAGTAAGATTTACTCCTGGGAGAGTTTTACACATTACAATTAGCCGATCAAGTAGGTGTCTAGAAAGGTGTTAACGAGGTTACGCCTCTGGGAAAACGAGGTTTACATTAATTAGGTTCGTGCGAAAGCACGGGGGACCTCCCTCAAAATACCGACACTGGCCTGGCTGAAAGATTGGCGAACTTGTAGTGTGTAATTAATCCCGGCTAGTCTTTCCTTTTAGGGTTTGAAGGAAGATTTGATAAAAAGCAGTGGGAGCCATCCTGATTAGATAAAATAATAACCAATATATTCTTGCAAGAGCGCACGCTGAGTGTTTTCTTCTCTCTCTCTCCTGGTAGCGACCATGTCACGCCTTAATCAAGATAATAATACGGATGTATTGACCGAACCCGCTTGTTATACTGAGCTGGGGAACGTTGGTCCCGCTCCAACTTATAATTGTTATAAGACAGAGCAGGAAATAGGGGAATACCAGATTTCCCGTGCTGCCCAAACGAAGAAAGTGCATGCTGATGCATCATCTTCGGGTGTGTTCGTTACAAAGAACTGTTTCTCAGTATCCTCCGCATCCTGGGTATATGATACCAGATCAGGATCCCAGATATGTAAACTGTTACATAGGGCTACAAAAGAGTAGAAAAACGGAGAACGGGTGATAAGTTTCATGAGACAGAAAACGGGGCAAGAGTTGCAGCCAAGTCTGTTGGTCACTGTCATCCTGTATTACCAATACATTGATTCTGAACAAATGCTATTAGATACCGAACCTGATATACAAAATCATGTCAGTCTCTTTAATAGTAAAGAAATGATAAAATTTTGTATTGTTGGATAATGTTTTGAACATTTCCTATATCGAAAGTTGATCGGTTCAGGCACGTTATCTAAAAGCATTGACGTTCTAAATCAAACTACAGTTCTTAGTATACGGATCACACACAAGAGGAAGAGTTCAGAAATGAACGGATCCTTCTTTAGGCATGGTAGACTAGGTCATATCAATGCGAACCGACTGGCTGAAGTTACATTTTAGATGCATATTTAAATCAGTTTGAATTTACATCTTATGAAACTTGCCAGTCATATCACAGAGATAAGATGACCACAGTCTGTTTATTGGTAACAGAGAAAGAGTTAGTAAACTCTTAGGACTGATACATGATGATGTATGTAAGGTCTCCTGTCTACACATGCCAGGACTGCTTCTTTATACTTCATTACGTTCTCTGATAATCTCTCAAGATTCAGACATATGTTCATGTTGAAACACAAGTCCGAACTTTTTGAGATATTCACAGAATATAAGTTAGAAGTAGAGAACCAGAATACGGGTATAAGTATTATGTCCTATGATGAGATCAAGGAGGAGAATACTTGAGTACGGAATTCCTAGACTATTCTAAAGGAGAATGAGATTCTCTCTCAACATTACTCCTCCGTATACACCATAGCACGATGGTATATTGGGGCGAAGCAATCACACCGTATATGATATGGTGTGTACTACTGAGTTGCCTATTTCCTTTTGGGAGTTATGCGCTTGAGAAGCTGCATACCTATTGAATAGGGTTCGAATCAGATCACAGCCTACCACTCCATATGAGAAATGGTATGGGAAGAACCCATGTCTTAAACTAGTTAAGATTTGGGGTTGTCCGGCCTATGTCTAAAAGCAAAATTTGGACAAACTCGAGGCAAGGTCTGTAATGTACAACTGGAAAGGTTCCAGCTGTACAAACTACAGCAGATGATTTGAAAGAAACAAAGGATTCAATAGTTACCAACGAACCTCAGCCTCTCCGTCGATCTAGTAGGGTTCCTCACCCACCTGAGAGATACTTCTGTTTCTCTATGACAGTGGGAGCGAGGATTGCATCATGAGATGATGACCCAACTAGCTTCGAGCTGGCCATCAGGAGTAAGACTCTGTAAGAATGGCTGGATGCTTAGTGATCTGAGATGGAATCCATGTACACCAACAAAGTATGGACTTTGGATGCTATATCTGAAGGGCTAAATCCCCATCAGGAGCAAGTATATCTTGAGAAGATTACTTGGTGTACTTGGAAAAGTTGAGACTTTCAAAGCTAGACTTGTTAAAGGTTTGCATCATTGACCAGGTATGGATTTTGTTGAAACCTTTTCTAAGTAGCTATGCTTAAGTCCATCCAGATCCTACTTACCACGGCTACATACCATGACTACGATATCTGGCGGTTGGGTGTCTTGACTGCTTTTCTAAAATGATGTTTTAGAAGAGAACGTCTGTAAGTAAACAGCCAGAAGGCTTCGTAGACAGTGGGAGCAGCGGAAACGTGTACAAGATGCTTTATAAGATAAAACAGGATCGCAGAGTTGGAACTTCTGTTTTGATGAAGTAGTCAAAGAGTTTGACATCATCAAAATGGCAGATGAACCTTGTATAAACAAAAAGGCAGTAGGGAGTATGGTAACGATCCTCGTAGAGTTCATGGATGACATACTCTTAATAGGGAAGGAGTTTCTTATGCTACGCTCGGTCAATCTCCGCTTATCACAATGATTTTCCATATAGGATCAAAGTGATACCTACTAAATCCTAAGCTTTGGATCTATGAGATAGATCTAATTGGATGTTAGGATACTCACTAGTTGTAGTGAGATGGTATCAATCGATCCTAGGGAGAATCACTGGAAAGGTTCCAGGGTGATAAAGATGACTGAATGTCAGTCACAGGCATTGTCTTTACAATCAGTAAAGGGACGGTATGTTGGAAGAGTTCCAAGCTAGATACCGTGGCATACTAGACGATAAAGGCTGGATACATCGCTACTTAAGAGGCTGTTTGGGTGTATATTGGTTCTTGAGATGAACTACGTGCCTACCATTGTGAGACAATGGAGTTGTGGCTTGTGCCAAGGAACGCAGGTCCCATCAGTGATCCAGACATATTCTATGGCAGTATCACCTCATCATGGAGATGGTTGATCTCTAAGGGATTGAGGTTAGGAGAGTAGACTCAGAGGACAACACGGCGGATCCACTCGCGAAGGCCTATTCCCAGAGAGAGACTTTTACGGGATGGTTGAGTATGAGATACTACAACCACTGCTACAGATGGCCCTAGTGCAAGTGGGAGATTGTTAGTTATATGTATGCCCTAGAGGCCATTACTATACATAGGATGTATATTGTAGTGGATACTTGGACATATATAGGGAGGACTTTCTTGCTCGACATGATAGTATGCTATCTGGTTGTACTTTACCTTAACGTGTACACTGATTGTCTCTCTGTTACATGTTGGTAAAGCCCTTAGGATGTGTACTTGACTACCTGGACTATGATGCGGATCATACTAGTAGGGACATGGTAGTCTATAAGTACATCCTTTAAGGTCCCTAGTCGTGGGTATATCGAGACGGGGCATCGATATACCAGAGTAGACTAGCGTATACCTTCTCGACCCATACAGATGGGCAATGGATGATCCCATATCTATTGCTGTTTGACATCAGAGATGATATACGGGTGCTCAGTGGAGACTGGGTACACTGGACGGACTCGCCGAGAACTCCCAGATGGTATTATACCTTGAAGGATGTACTTATAGACTACCATGTCCCCACTAGTATGATCCGCATCATAGTCCAGATAGTCAAGTACACATCCTAAGGGCTTTACCAACATGTAACAGAGAGACAATCAGTGTACACGTTAAGGTAAAGTACAACCAGATAGCATATTATCATGTCGAGCAAGAAAGTCCTCCCTATATATGTCCAAGCATCCACTACAATATACATCCTATGTATAGTAATGACCTCTAGGGCATACATATAACTAACAAAAAGGACCCATAAAGTCAATACCCCAAACATAAAAAATTTCAACCACCAAGATGGGTTGCTGTGGCATTTCATTTCTCCGGGAAATCCTACCCATGTGTTGACACTGTGCACAGGTTTTGCAATGATCAAATGCAACTTTCAACAAAGTCGGCCAATAAAAACCGCATTGCAAAACCTTTGCCGCTGTCTTTCGAGAACCAAAATGACCCCCACATGCCTGATCATGACAAAAAGATAGAACACTCTTGAATTCATCATTAGGGACACATCTGCGAATGATCTGGTCAGGACAATACTTAAACAGATAGGGTTCGTCCCAGTAAAAGTGTTTTACTTGGGATAGAAATCGATTTTTGTCCTGTTTCGACCATTAATGGGGAATAAGTCCCGTAACAAGATAATTCATAATATCCCCGAACCAAGGTTCGTTGGATACATTCAAGAGTTGTTCGTCGGGAAAAGAATCATTGATCGGCAGGGTCACAGGTGAAGAAGAGATGCGTGAAAGATGGTCGGCTACAACGTTTTCACATCCTTTCTTATCTTTAATAACAAGATCAAATTCTTGTAATAGAAGGATCCAACGTATTAGCCTACCTTTAGCATCCTTCTTCGCCAAAAGATGTTTCAAGGCGGAGTGATCAGTGTACACAACAATAGGTGAGCCAATCAAGTAAGGCCTGAATTTTTCTAATGCAAATATAACCGCAAAAAGTTCTTTTTCGGTAGTTGTATAATTAATTTGAGCATCATTCAGAGTCTTACTTGCATAATAAATCACGTGTGGCATCTTTTCAATGTGCTGTCCTAAGACTGCACCAACTGCAAAATCTGATGCATCATACATAAGCTCAAAAAAATGGTTCCAATCTGGAGATGATAGAATGGGGGCTGTAGTGAGAGAGTATTTGAGTGAGTCAAATGCTACCTCACAATCCGAGTCAAAGTGAAATGTTGTGTCCTTGGCCAAGAGAAGAGTTAAGGGTCTAGCAATTTTGCTGAAATCCTTAATGAATCTCCTGTAAAAGCCTGCATGGCCAAGAAAAGATCGTATATCCTTGATGCATTTGGGATGAGGAAGGTTTTGAATGACATCTACTTTGGCTTTGTCAACCACAATGCCTTTTCGTGAAATAACATATCCAAGAACAATTCCCTCTTGGACCATGAAATGACATTTTTCCCAATTCAAGATTAAGTTCTTCTCCTTACAACGAGTAAGAACTGCGTCAAGATGAGATAGGCAGTCAGCAAAAGAATCTCCGAATATCGAGAAATCATCCATGAAAATATCCAAAAAAATCTCGACCATGTCCGAGAATATCCCCATCATACACCGCTGAAATGTAGCGGGAGCATTGCATAACCCAAAGGGCATGCGTCTAAGCAAAAGTACCAAAAGGACAAGTAAATATGGTTTTGTCTTGATCCTTTTTGGCAATAGGGACCTGGTTATAGCCAGAGTATCCGTCCATGAAGTAATAATACTCTCGTCCAGCTAAGCGTTCTAGCATCTGGTCAATAAAAGGTAGAGAAAAGTGGTCTTTTCTCGTTGCGGCATTGTGTTTTCTATAATCAATACATACACGCCACCCAGTTTGAGCGCGTGACTGGATTAACTCATTTGCCTCATTTGTTATGACCGTAATGCCAGATTTCTTAGGGATGACATGAATTGGACTTCCCAATTGGCTATCGGAGATTGGGTAAATGATACCATTATCAAGGCATTTGACGATTTCTTTCATCACCGCATCCTTCATGACGGGGTTCAACCGTCTCTATGGTTCTCGGGTTGGCTTGGCTTCATCCATCAGATATATATGATGTTCTACAATCAAGGGACTAATCCCTTTGATGTCGGCCATAGTCCAACCAAATGCCTGCCTATTAGATCTCAATACCGTCAAAAGCACATTCTCTTGCTCTGAAGCTGGAGAGGCGGATATGACCACAGGTAAGGACTCATTCTCACCTAAATATGCATATTTAAGATGAGAAGGTAGCAGTTTGAGATCTAATGATGGCGGAGAAACTATAGAAGGTGTGGTAATCGAATGATATTCAGAGTCACACAGAAGCTCGTAGCCTGCAAAAGATATAGACTCGGAAGGTGATGAGTCAATAGTTTCGGACTCAAGAGTGGAAAGAATGCCCTCACTAAGATGTGAAAGATCAAACATTGATATGCTAGTGTCATCGAGATCTTCAAAGCAAAGTTCATCAACTTCGCAACTTTCGGGAGCAATCTCGTGGATAGAACAAACATCAATTATGCGAGCAGAGGGTTCAGACGGCTGACTTTCGATTTTGTAAATGTTCAGTTCAATTGTAATTTTTCCGAAAGATGGGTTCATTGAACCATTTCGAAAGTTAATGACAGCATTAGAAGTGGCAAGGAATGGTCGACTTAAAATCACTGGAATTTGGTTACGTGGGTTTGCTACAAGTTGTGTATCGAGAACAATAAAGTCCACAGGGAATATGAATTCCCCGACTTTTATCAACACATCCTCCAGTTCACCCCTAGGTTTGGTGATTGAACGATCTGCCATTTGGAGAGTGCAATGAGCTAGTTTTAACTCTCCAATTCCTAACTTCTCGTAAACAGAGTATGGAAGCAGGTTGACGCTTGCGCCCAGGTCAAGTAAAGCACGGTTAATGTTCTTACCCTCAATAGAAATCGAGATTGTAGGACATCCTGGGTCCTTACGTTTCTTTGGTAACTGTGGGGTAAAAGCAGTGCTAACATTATTAGTCATGAAGACCTTTTTGGGCACTTGAGTCTTCCTCTTCCTAGTGCACAAGTCTTTGAGAATTTTCGCATAAGCGAGGACTTGTTGTATAGCATCTAGGAGAGGGATGTTGTTGTTAATCTGTTTGAACATTTCCATAATCTTCTACATATATGGACTCGATTTGTTTCCCCTTAACCGATTCGGATAAGGAGCTTTAGCAATAAGAGCTGAGTCCAACATTAAAGAAGGTGATGTGTATGGAACTGATCCCAGAATAGGAGTGGGGATCATCTTTGGTGGACTATAGGAGGTATGCTGAGGTGTCGATCCTTGAGGAAAATGAAGAATAGGCTCGCAAGAGGGTGGTGGGGTAGAAGAACTGGGGTCAGAAGTAGAAGTGTGTGTGGAAGGAAAAGTCTCAGCTGGGGTATTATTGATAAATTTTTCAAGATCATCAATCTCTTCCCCAACTTAATTGTTCAGCACTCTTTCGGATCTCAACGTTGTAAAGAAATTCACATTGTAATGCCCAAGATTCGGTAAGGGTTGAGACGGAAGTTTCCCTTTTTCTCTAGCACCCATTTCGGCTTTTAATTGGGCAATTTGAGCTTCCCTTGATTTAATACTCTCACTATTGAGTTCAGTGTTTTTCTGGAATTTATAGAGGGAAGACTTAAATTCAGCCGACATTTGTTTCATGAACATTTCAAAAGTCCGTTCGAGTGAAGATGAATTATCAGTACCGGTCAACTACAAAGGATTATACGGTGCAGGTGTGTTGACAGGGTTTTGAAAGTTTTGTGATTGGTACGGGTGCAGAGTCAGTTGTAGTGGTTGCTGTTGTAGTGGAGGAGCCCTTTGGAAATTGTTTTGATTTTGAACCGTGTTTTGATTTTGTTGTTGGTTCCAAGCAAAATTAGGGTCATTCCTTCAACCCTGATTATAAGTGGAAGAATACGGATCGTTTCTTGGTCTTTGTTGGAAAGCAGCATTGGTATGCCCTTGACCTTGAAACGGAGAATTCAATGGACATTCTTCCGTAAGATGATATGGATCAGAACAATATCCACAGACATTTTTGTGGATTGACATCTGATTTTGGGAGGCTGCTAAAAATTTATGTTCCATAGCTTCGAGTTTCTTTTGTATTGATGCCATTACAGTTCTAACTCCTATGGAAACATCAATTTGGTGAATGCCACCCCTAGACGATGACTGGTTTATACTCTCCCACTGTAAAGATTTTTCAACGAAATCTTCTAAAAATCTCCAGGCTTCACCATCATTTTTAGTCATGAAGGTGCCTTGACACATGGATTCAAGGGTCTGTTTTGTGGTAGGATTAATGCCTTCATATATGATTCTGCACCGATCCCATTTAGAGATTCCGTGATGTGGACATTGAACTAGCAGATCCTTGAAGCGTTCAAAACACTTCGAGAATGGTTCATTTGGAAGCTGGGTAAATTGATTTATTTCGCTACGGACTCGAGCTGTTTTATTATTGGGGTATAATTTCTTAAGGAAAGATGCGACGAATTCATCCCAGTTTGAAATAGAATGTGCGGCTGTGTTATAAAGCCACTTCTCGGTTATATCGCACAAAGTGAAGGGGAAAAGACGTAAACGCCTAGCATCCACAGAAATCTGTGAAGTACCCATCATAGCGCATACATTTTCAAATTTGGTAATAAAGACGTATGCGTCTTCAGACTCGAGACCATGATATTTTGGTAGAAGATTGATATATTGTGGTTTGATTTCCAAATTGTCCCCATTGACTGGTGCAATAGTAAGACAGGTCGAAAGAGGACCTCTCATAGGGTAACATCTCTCTTGGAGAGAGATGCGGGGCGAATTCTGCGCACCTGCGGACTGTGGCAAATTAGTGTTAAAGAAGTTCGATGGAGAACCGTCCATCGAAGTGGGTGTGGTAGTGGATAAAGAAAAAGTAGACATAGAAATACCGACTTCGGAGTCGATAGGAGGAACGCGGACAAGACGGGCACTAGAATACCGTGTCTAGCCGAGCATGCACTAAATGGTTTAGCACAAGTGGCAGCGTTGTTATAATTAAGGAAAAGATGTGTTGGTGTTTGTTTTGAAAAAGATACGGATTTTTGAAAAATTCCCACAAACAATGCACAAGCAACCCTAATTCTAGTGGTCACCTAGGTCAAGTCTCTAGACCGCTCCTAGACTTCCAAAAGATAAGTCGCAAGATAGATCTCTTTGTCCCTTCTGTGACCAGGTAAGTGCCAGGAAAGTGGGAGGTTCTCCACTACGTAAGTAGTGGGCCTAATTAAGTAACCACTTGCCTTAGACACACTTGCCTTAGACACCACAAAAGAAACGCGGATAAGCAATAGATTACCCACGACCTCCTTCTGTCCTAAGTGAGCGCGACGGTTCTTAGAGTCTTGTCTAAATATTTTTTAGTTAATGAGGGTGATGCGGATGCAAGTTTATGATTTTTGGGGCTTAGGAAGGGTAATGAACTCCCCACCTAATCTGAATTTGGTCTTTGCCCCTTAATTTCCGTATTAAAAATGCAAACAACCAAGATCAAACACGCACAATTTTTTTCTTTTTGCGGCGCTATGAATTTTTGCAAAGAATCCTGCAGAAATTGGTTAATGGACAGAGCAGGGAGGAGATAAGAAAGACAAAAATAGACCTCAGAATTCTGGAGCAGTGAAGCAGCTATAACGCCGCGGAACCACCATAATATACTACTTATGGCCGCGGATGCGCGGTCTGAAGAAGAGATCTCTGCACAAAAATTCGTGCAGATGCTCCTGTTCACTCACTGAACACCCTGAGATGTCCTGAAAAATTTTTCTCTCGCTCCACAGATTCCAGATCTCCTTGCACAAATCATAACAAATCGTTAAGCGATTGTGCGAATTTTGATCTAAAAATTCTAATGGAATAATAAATTTTTCAACTCAATTTACAAAAATGAACAAATTAGCAAACGGTCCCCGGCAACGGCGCCATTTGATTGATAGTTTTCGTGTCATGTTTAGAAATGTTTCACAACCAAAGAAATTTATACCGCAATCAATTGACTATGTCCATTGTAGTTTTGTCAATGAGAATGGATCGTCCACTGAGAAAGTGTGATTTGATCGATCTTGTTTTAGTTGAGTTCAAAATTAAATGGAAAAAGAAAATGATTCAATAATTGTGAAATTTAGTTTCAAGAATTATCAAGGACTAGATCTAAAATCAAGAAATACTAAATATCAAGAAGATGTCCAAATCGAATGAATTATCAAGATTTGTAATGAGGCTTGTAGGAATCGATCCAATTGATAGTGATGATGAAGAATAATGATTATAAATTTTTAGGTATTGAAGATTTGTTGCTAGATCGATGACGATCAACGAGAATTAGGGATCCATTGAAGAAACCAGGGTTTCTCCATCATCATCCCTTATCCTTTCTTTGATTATCATTCAAATTCTATCTTCTAGGAAATTCAATCATCGATCGTTGATCTCTAATTTTGAGCGAAAACATTCAAGAAAGCATCTCGCTCAAAACTAGGTCATCGTTGATTCAATTTCCTAAAATTTACAAAACTCATAAGACTTAAGAATCGTTCAAGAATTTAATCATCATCATCTATCTATTTTCTCGATTCCTCCACAAGTCGAGTTTTCACTCAAACATCATGAAAAAGAAAACAATCAAGAATTGGTAACTCATCATAATGCTCAAATGTAAAGAAAAGCAAGATCAAGAATTTTCACCTTTTATTTAATTGACGTTTAGTTACAATACACTCAAAGACTACAAGATTTGAGGAGGAACTAAATCATCGAACTATCTTCGCATCATCTTCTTGAGTCGCGGATCGTCGTGGATCTCTTGCTCGGATGAAGATCGGCGTTGCTTCAAAAGGCTCGTTGGATTCTTGCTCAATTTGGTACTCGATGAATCTTGATTTGGATCAAATTGTTTCACTCAATTTGTTTAGAATTGATTTGGATCTTACTAGAATTTTACCCTAATTGATGAACAATCAACAACCCTCAACAACAACTCTTTAATGAAGCCCTGGGTCCCTTTTTATAACTTTCTCTCAAGCTTCCTCTAGAAGCTAGGTTTAGCTTCCTTTGGAAGCTAAGCTAGGTTTAGCTTCCTTTGGAAGCTAAGCTAGGTAGTTGTAGAGAAGCTTCTAGATTAAGCTAGTTAGCTAGCTTGTATGAGAAGCTTGGTAGGTATTAAGCTTGCACAAGAAGCTTGGTTGTTAGAAGGGAAGGTTCTGGAGATCTCTAAGGACTGACGTGCCTTGAAGAAGTTTGCCATTTAAAGAGAAGCCTCTGCAAACATGACTAAGTGCCGATGAGTCAACACGGCCGTAGATCCGCGTCGGATCGGCCAACTCGGCCGCGGAACCGCGGCCATATAGTTGGCTTGGTGCATGAAAATTCCAGTGTATTTTAGTGTTGGCTTTATGGCACTTTTCTGATGTCTGGAATATTTTTATACTTTCTTGTTCACTGCCATATTTCAAGTCTTTGACTTGATGTATTTTATCAGCACTTTTAGCTGTTCCAGCTCTTTTATCTGGAGAATTTCCTGCACACAATCTCGAGACAAGTGTTTATTCACAAAAGATCATGCGTGTAATAATAAACACACAATTTCCCTCAAAATGCCGGTTATAATGTATAACACATGTTATTTGGTATTTGGCAGACAAATTGCTAATATGTGCTATATTTATACCAAACACTTTTAGATGATTGCAAAGAGTAGGGAAATTGATGTGTTAAAAATGCAATATTTTCGACTGATCACTCAACGCCATCATCTGCGACCATCTTGCCCCACGGCACCGCACCGGGTCCACCATGCACCGACAGACGGCTCCACCTCCTCCTCGAATCGTGTGTATGATACCGCTCAAGAGCCGAGAAAACTCATGGTGGACTCCTCTCACATCATATCACGAGAAAACTGCAATTTCTGTTTTTAGAAATGAAAATGAGTTTATAAAATCCTTGCGGTTTCTCCAAATCCAGAAATCTCATGGAAAATCCGAAATCCAAATCTCGAGAGTAAATAAACAGTAAATTACCAGCATAAAGCCTCACAATATTGCATGACGATGAACAAACGCATGCATGGGTATTTATGTAAGGAATGCAATATTTAATCTAGCATAGTAATTATATATCGGAACTATCTACTAGCAAGTTATATCAATGAAGTAATATTTCTAAAGTGTACGTGCCATGGCAATTACCGATGATGATGTGTGTGAGCCGGAAAGTAAGTGTTCATAGACATACGCATCATCGGTAATGGTGCTGGTGTCCTGACAACATGGGTTCATAAGAACAAAAAGAATCACAAGTATAAGCATGTAATGCGATATGAACAACATGAATATATGAAAAAAGATGTAGTAACCGCAGCATATAAGAATATACATTTATATATACGAGTCATACAGTTTTTGCATTTTAAATAGCACGAATCGTGGCTTTTAGAAAATAGGGGCTACGGTATTTTTAAGAAAATGTACGTCCTTTGATAATCCATATTTACTCCCGTGTTGTCTTTTGAAAATACTCATGATTCGTTAGTTTCTAAAAATAAGTTTGACTCGAGCCTAGTCTAACATCTACCAAATAACTACAGGACTAAATTAGGAGACTACTCGAAAAGGTAAGGAAATCCACCTAAAATCCGAGTCGATATATCTAGTAGTCGGCGATCCTGCCTCAATAGTGTCACGTACGATAAAATATATAATATGATATTCTCGAGTCAAGAATGTGGATCAATCATCATATTTATACCTCGTACGGTAAAATCCATCGTACGGCAACCCAAAATCGGGGTACGGGTCAAATATCACATATATCTCATTATTCATATGGTATTGCTATCATAACATCAAGAACTAGGGGTACTGATCTAAAGTCTAGTACATTCCAATACCATCAATATATATCCGCGTGTGTATGAAAACACATCACCCATCAATCCACTATAATCTCATGTCATATATCATATCACGACCAAATCACATATCACAATCTCACAGCATCATGCTCGATCATATCGACTCACCACCAAGTATCATAGAATATCCTTATCATCCGTGTATATGCATATGTATATATATATATATATATACCAACGCATCCACACACACACACACACACAAGTGTATATATATATACACACACCCAAACATATCACGTGTGTGCATGTGTATGTGTAAACCTTTACTCTAGGGTTTCACAACAAGAAACTAAACTAAAAGCACCATCTTCTAATTACGCTAAAACAAACCCGTGATCTCCTAAAGCCTTTCCTGCTGATTATTCAAGTCTCAAAACACACACACACACACACACACACACACACACACACACACACAACATATTCGTATGCTACACTATGAAACTGCGGGGGTGCTATACGCCATCCACCCGATTTCCCCCGTAGATATACATCTACTCATCTGGACGCCTCGGTTAATCTGATCCGATTTCAGCTCTGTCATTTCTGCGCCACGTCTGACGTCTCTACACCAGATCCTAGAAACGTACACAAGTAAAAAGAGAATAAATATATAATTAGTCACGGACACAACCAATACAAGTCAACCACGTGCATTAATTCGACGCGCACACACTTGGTGCACGAAACGCGCCGCGACAACGCAACAAACTACAACTAGGGTCACTATCGTGGTTTCACAACACACTAAATATTATATGAAATAAGTTGTAACTCATCAAAACCTCAAAATTAATCAAATCAATTTATTTCCAAAAACCTAATAAACCTCTTTTAACCATTTTGTTACAAATCTAGATGTTTAAACAAATCTAGTGTCCACAATGCTCACTATATATCTTAATTAAGCCACCCAAACCCTAACTAAATTTAAATTTCATCTAATTATTCATTAATTAAAAACCTAGTTTGCAAAGTTATATAATTAGGATAAATTAAATGTAACAATTAACAAATTAGCAAATAGACTAGGTTTTGCATATCTTAAGATGTTAAACTACAGTTTGTAACCATAATCACATGATAAAAACCCTAACTTGATTCAAAACCTTCCCTTTAAAATTTTATCTTGCAATTCAGGTTATATTAACATCTAATTAAATTAGATCTAAGAATATAATTAACATGTAACACTTTGGATGAAGTTTTATACCTCAAGATCAAGAAATCAAACATGCAAACATAGCCTCCCAATTTGCTTCCTTACTCTTAGATCCATGCTAGAATGGCCAAGGAATAATGGGTAAAGGTTTGATTTGGGATTTGTGAGGTTTTGGTATTGATTTTGAATGGATTTTTGTGGATTTTGAAGTGGAGAATGAGATCAAGAATTGGGGGGGCTGCTGGAAAGTGCTCGGCCAGTACCATGGGGAAGGAGAGAGAGAATGAGTGTGTTGGGTTGTGTTGAAAAAATTGCCCAAGTCAACAAAAGACACCATGCCTCATATATACCTATACTTCTTTCTTTACTAATTTCTTTCTCCTTTATTCTTTTCTTTTCTTAACTTGGTGTGGGAAATTAGGGAGGGGGCTGTGCTTGCTCGGCCAAAAGAGAGGGAGAGAGAGAAAGTGAGGTGAGTGTGTTTGTGGCCAAGTCAAAGAAATCCCATACCTCATTTAACCTAAAACCATTTTATTCTTTTAATTTTCCTTTTCTATTTAACCCTTTCTAAGCAAATATAACTAGAACCATCCCATTTTTTTCTAAAGAACATGTTACAATATATGATTAGATGTGTCATGGTGTACTAAAGTATAATTAACTCATTTCAAATTGTAATAATCAATAATTAAATGTATTAATGAAAACTTATAAAAATATTTAAAATAATTAATTAAGGAAAATATTTAATAAACTAGCAAATTAATAAGTGACCAATTAAAATCAAATACTCGCAATTTCATAGCTAGAATAGGTATATTTAAATTCATGTGGAAAAATAATTATTTCCTGTTTTTTACGGAAAACACCAGTCATTTTACCGATAATCGGAAATTTCATCTAAAAGATTTTCAAAACGTTACAGTTACCCAAAGTCTTCAAAATCCAAACTTGAATAGTTCAAAAGGTTTAGGATAGGCTTGTGCATCTTTTTAATGAAGGTGGTGATTTGTTTGATATCTTGGTTTGTGTTTGTAAAAGCACGTATCGAATCAATTGTTTCCTGATAACAGTTTCATTTGATTGATAACAGTATCTTGTATCAGTATTTAGAAAATTGTATAAAGAAATCACAACCAAAGAATTATATTTGACCGCAATCAACTACGGTGTCAGTTGTAGATCGTAAGCGAGTGCGGATCGTCCATAAGGACTGTGCGATTCGTTTTTATATTTGTTTTGTTTGAATTGAAAAGTTAATCGAAAAGAAAAGAAAGCATGATTCATGATTTATCAATTGTATCAAGTGTCACTATTCTATTCAAGAATCAAGAAAATGATAAAAAATCGAGAATCGGGTTTCGATGATATTTCCAACTAAATGTCAAGAATCTAAATGAGGCTCGTAGGAATCGATCAGATCTATAGACGTGATGTAATCTCAAGATATCGTGTTCTTGTCCTTCGAAGAATTGATACTAGATCAATGACGATCGACGAGAGTTAGGGTTTTCTCGTGAAACTAGGGTTCCATCATTTAACCCTTGTTCTTTCATCGATATCATTCACATTCTAGCCTCTAGCAATTTCAAGAAACGATCGTAACTCCCCAATTTCGAGCGATATCAATCAAGAAAGAATCGCAACAAAATTGGGTTGTCGATTCTTGAACTTGCTAGGATTTACAAAACTCGTAGGAATCAAGAATCATTTTCAGATATATTACATCATCATTCTATTGATCGTCTCGACTCCTCGACGAGCGGAGTTTATTCACACATCATCACACAGAAAGAATTCAAGTATTGAAAAGATATCATGATGCAAGAATTTAAAGAAAACAAGACAAAAGAATATCACCTTTTATTTATATCAACAATTTGATTACAGTCGCTCAAGAACTACAAGTGGAAGAACTAAATTGTCGATCTGGCGTCGCTTTTCTCCGCGAGTCGTCGATCAGCTTGGACCACTTGCCCTGTTGAAGATCGGTTCCGCTCGTAAAAGGTTGACGGGCTTCTTGCTTAATTTGGTACTCGGAATCTTGGCTTTTGATTGGAATTAGGGTTAGGGTTTCACACAAGCCTTCTCATTAGACTTGTGGAAGAAGATGAAGAATGAGGTGAATGGATCAATCAATTTCAATGAATGAATCTAATTGAATGAATCCCTTTACAAGTGAGCCTAAGGTCCTATTTATAGATCTCCCAAACCCTAAGCCTTGAGTTTAAAATAGAAGTTCCCTCCAAAATTTTGTTGAAATACTTCTAGAAGTAGTTAGTTAGGCTTAGCTTAGGGTTTAAGCTAGGGTTTAGGGAGAACTTTCTAGAATACAAGGCTAGTTTAGTGTAGGAACAAGGGTTTGCTGATCTGGCAGAAGCTTCTGTGGCTTTCTGGAAATTGTTGTGTCATTCTAAGCTGTACACACTGAGGTAGGAGTTGTGCACCAAAAATGGGGATCTGAAGTGGTAGAAACGCCGCGGAACCGCGGCCTAAGACGGCTTGCGCCGCGGTTCCACGGCCAAGTTGTGGCTTCATGGCTTCAAACTTCATGTGTTGTCTTCTTATGTATTTTGATGTATTTTCTGACATGTTAAATTCCTGAATCCCCTTTAGATCATTCCCAGATTCCAAATCCTTGAGTTGGCGTATCTTTGTGTAGATTTGAGCAAGCTTCTGATTTTCATGCACAGACTTCAAAACACGGGTTGCGATATATAGAAATGATGCCATGTTATGAAATGCAGTCAATTTCCCTAGAAATGCCGGTTCAAGGTCTAACACATGTAATCTGATATTTTGTGACAAATTTGCTAATATGTGAAATATGAATGCCGAACACTTCTATATGAATGCAAATGATAGGGAAATTGCCGGTTAAAAGATGCAATATTTTTGAATAATCAAATTCCCCCAAACTTAATTTTTATCGTCTCGAGCGAACTTTCTATTAAAAAGAGAAGGAGAAAATAAAGAAAGAGAAAAACTAACTAGCACACTTTCATAGGCAACACGATTGCACTGAGCACGTGCAACAAGCCTTTAAACCTCTAGGTGTCCCTAGTAGGAGGAGTGTTGTTTACTGAGGGTTTTCAGCGGATTGCACCCACAAAATCCAATAATAAAAGAAAGATCATGAATATTACATTTAAAGACAAGAATCGTAAAAGAAAAGCCTTGAAAATTAGGGTTTCCAACTAAGCTAGTTTTCCGGTTGTCATGAGCCCTACCTTAATGGTCATGAAAAGATGTCAGAAATCACGTCCTCCCTCAATAAAACATCGTCTTATTTTTCATTCCTATCTTTCTTCCAAACCATCGATCATATCACCCTGCGTGTGTGCAAAGACATCCCTACACCCGGAGAATTCAATTCAAGCTATCATACTCTTACCCATCAGTCTCAGTACTTTTTAATTAATGAATATTTAGATGAGATTGCTCACACACTTTCATGTGACCATTAATACTTCTTGAGGTACTAACCAACCGATTACTCATGTGCTTGCTTATTTGGTGTATTTTTCTCGTCTTGCACCATCTCAGGCATAGCAGTGACTCCCAGACCAGTTGGCCTTAGGGCACTAGGTGAAGAGGCACCCTCACTATACATTTTTATTGCCCTCGGTGATAACAAAACTAGTGTTCATTTTTCTCACCACTTTATATTTCTTTATTCATTTTTTTCTTTTTATTTCCTTCATACATCGGCTTTAAGACAAGAGCATTTCATGGTATCCTCTACTATCCCAGGCTTCAAGACCTGTGTAAGTGCGAATAGCAGCGTATCAACGTTCAAAATGTTTGGCTTCCAGAATAGAAACTATTTTTCAGACTTATTTTTATCCTCAGATTAGTGACGTCCTTCATCTTACTAACCCTTGGGACAACGGCTCATTACTACTTATTACTAGTTCGTATAAGAAAACTTCTAATTTTCTTAGTTTTCTTAAAATTTTCTAATCTCATGGATATAATTATTCATTATCTAGACTTTTATTATCTTATTTATGTACAAAAAAGGTTTAAATATTAAAATAATTTTATATTTGAAAATTTATTTTTGTGGGTTTTGAAAATTTTTAAATTTTTATAGATTTTTAAAAGAAATGTTTTGTGCATATGCAGATGATATGCAAATGATGCAAAAATAAGCACAAACCTCTCCCAAACTTGATTTCAACAGTGTCCTCACTGTTGCCAATCGCTATACCCTACAAAAACTGTGAGCCTGGGGGGAATTATTATTGGGGGCAAAATATATAAGTGAAGAACTTCCCCCAAACTTATTCTTTTTCACTCACCTCCATCCAAAAGAATGATGTAGTAATATAAATGATATGAAGGTGAAACGGAGGAATTTTAATCCAAATAAACTGGCTCTTGTAAGAACAAGAGCCCTTCCGTGGGGTCAGTGGAAAAATATGGCTTTAGTCTATGTCCATTCATTTTGAAAAATATGCCGTTTTTGATATTTTCTACTTCTACTGCCCCGTGCGGGTATACAGACCGCTCAACAAAAGGTCCCTTCCATCGAGATCGAAGCTTACCCGCGTGAAGGTGTAATCGTGAATCATAAAGAAGGACTTGTTGACCAGGTGAAAATGTTTTCCTCAAAATATTTTTATCGTGAAAACCTTAGTCCTATTCTTTACAATTACAGCGTTATCATAAGCTTCATCGCGAAGTTCGCTTAGCACATTTAGTTGCAGCTTTCGAAAGTTGCAGGCTTCTTATAGATCAAAGTTTATTTCCTTTATAGCCCACAATGCTTTATGCTCTATCTCGACGGGTAAGTGACATGCCTTCCCAAACACTATCCTATATGGAGACATCCCTAGGTCAGTTTTATATGCAGTCCTGAATGCCCAAAGAGCATCCGTCAGTTAAGTCGACCAGTCTTTTCTATTCTTAGCAACAGTCTTCTACAGGATAAGTTTGATCTGTCTATTTGAAATTTCAGCCTGCCCGCTCGTTTGGGGATGATAGGGTGTAGAAAGTCGGTGGTTGATTGCGTATTTCCGCATCAGAGTCTCGAAAGATCTGTTGCAGAAATGTGTCCCATTATCGCTAATGATAGCGCGTGGGTGTCCAAATCGCGAAAAGATATTCTCTTTTAAGAACCTAATGACAACTTTTTTGTCATTAGTGCGACATGGAGTGGCTTCAAACCACTTGGAGAAGTAATCAACCGCCAGCGGTATGTATAAATTCCCAAAGGAGTTGGGAAAGGGACCCATAAAATCAATGCCCAAAACATCGAATATTTCAACAACCAGAATGGGTTGCTGAGGCATTTCATTCCTCCGGGAGATTCTACCCGTGTACTGACACTGTGTACAGGTTTTTGCAATGCTCAAATGCGTCCTTGAATAAGGTCGGCCAATAAAATCCACATTGCAAAACCTTTTCCGCCGTCTTTTTAAGACCGAAGTGACCCCCACAGGCCTGATCATGACAAAAAGAAAGAACACTCTTGAACTCTTCTTTCGGGACACACCGGCGAATGATCTGATCAGGAAAATATTTAAACAAGTAAGGATCATCCCAGTAAAAGTGTTTTACTTGGGATAGAAAACGGTATTTGTCCTGTTTTGACCAATCGCTCGGTATAAGTCCCGTGACAAGATAGTTCACAATATCCCTGAACCATGGTTCAGCGGATACGTTCAAGAGTTGTTCATCAGGGAACGAATTAATGATCGGCAGGGTCATAGGGGAAGAAGAGATGCGTGAAAGATGGTCGGCTACTACGTTTTCACATCCTTTCTTATCTTTGATAACAAGATCAAATTCTTGTAACAGTAGGATCCAACGTATTAGTCGACCTTTTGCATCTTTCTTCGCCAGAAGATGTTTTAAGGCGGAATGGTCAGTGTACACAACTATAGGAGAGCCAATTAAGTAAGGCCTGAATTTTTCTAATGCAAATACAACCGCTAAAAGTTCTTTCTCGGTGGTTGTATAGTTGAATTGTGCATCGTTCAGGGTCTTACTTGCATAGTAGATCACGTGTGGCATCTTTTCGATGTGCTGTCCTAAGACTGCACCTACTGCAAAGTCGGATGCGTCACACATCAGCTCAAAAGGGTAGTCCCAATTTGGAGACGATAGAATGGGGGCTGATGTGAGTGAGTGTTTAAGTGAGTCGAAAGATGTCTCACAGTCCGAGTCAAAGTGGAAGGTCGTATCCTTGGCCAGGAGAAGAGTTAAAGGTCTAGCAATTTTGCTAAAGTCCTTAATGAATATCCTATAAAAGCCCGCATGGCCAAGGAAAGATCGAATATCTTTGACGCTTTTGGGATGAGGGAGGTTTTGAATGACATCTATCTTAGCTCTGTCAACCTCAATGCCTTTCTGTGAAATAACATGTCCAAGTACAATTCCTTCTTGGACCAGGAAATGGCATTTTTCCCAGTTCAAAGTTAAGTTCTTCTCTTTACAACGAGTAAGAACAGCGTCAAGATTCAATAGGCTATCAGAAAAAGAGTCTCCAAAAATCGAGAAATCGTCCATAAAGATCTCCAGAAAATTCTCTACCATATCAGAGAATATCCCCATCATACACCGCTGAAAGGTAGCGGGAACATTGCATAACCAAAAGGGCATGCGACTGTAACCAAAGGTACCAAAAGGACAAGTAAAAGTGATTTTATCTTGATCCTTTTTGGCGATGGGGACCTGATTATACCCTGAGTATCCGTCCATAAAGCAATAATACTCTCGTCCAGCTAAGCGTTCCAGCATCTGATCAATGAATGGTAGAGGAAAGTGGTCTTTCCTCGTGGCAGCATTGAGTTTTCTATAATCAATACATACACGCCACCCAGTTTGGGTGCATGTCTGAATCAACACATTTGCCTCATTGGTTATAACAGTGATGCCGGATTTCTTAGGAACGACATGTATAGGACTCACCCATTGGCTATCGGAGATAGGGTATATAATACCATTATCTAGGCATTTGACGATCTCTTTCATCACCGCTTCCTTCATGGCGAGATTCAACCGTCTCTGTGGTTCTCGGGTTGGTCTGGCATCATCCATCACATGTATATGATGTTCAACAATCAAGAGACTAATCCCTTTGATGTCCGCCATACTCCAACCGAATGCCTCTTTATTAGATCTAAATACCGATAAAAGTGCATTCTCTTGCTCTGATGCAAGAGAAGCGGAAATGATAACCGGTAAAGACTCATTCTCACCTAAATAAGTATATTTAAGATGAGAAGGTAAAATTTTGAGATCTAATTCAGGCGGAGAAATAATAGAAGGAGGGATCATTGAGTGATTTTTGGAATTACAAAGAAGCTCAGAGCCTGTGAAAGATACACACTCGGGTGGAGAAAAGTCAGGAGTGCAGGACTCAAGTGTAGGAAAAGTGTCCTCACTAAGATCATGCGTAAGATCAAGCAGAGATGTGCTAATGTCGTCGAGATCTAGAAAGCAAAGATCCTCAGCTCCACAACTATCGGGAGCGATCTCGTGGACAGAGCACACATCTAGAATATGAGCAGAGGGTTCTGATGGCTGACTTCCAACTTTGTAGATGTTAAGTTCAATGGTCATATTTCCAAATGATACGTTCATTGAACCATTTCTACAGTTTATAACAGCGTTGGAAGTGGCAAGGAAAGGACGACCTAGAATCACCGGAATTTGGCCCCGGGGGTTTGCTACAGGCTGTGTATCGAGTACAATGAAGTCTATAGGTAAAACAAATTCCCCGACCTTTATCAACACATCCTCTAGTTCACCCCTTGGTTTGGTGAATGAACGGTCTGCCATTTGGAGAGTGCAGTGAACAGGTTTCAACTCTCCAATCCCTAATTGCTCATATACAGAATATGGAAGTACGTTAACACTTGCGCCAAGGTCTAAAAGAGCACGATTTATGTTTTTACCCCCAATAGAAATCGATATTGTAGGACATCCTGGGTCTATACGTTTCTTTGGTAGCTGGGGGATAAAAGCAGTGCTAATATTATTAGACATGAAGACCTTCTTTGGCACTTGAGTCTTCCTCTTCCTAGTGCACAAGTCCTTAAGAATTTTCACATAAGCGGGGACTTGCTGAATCGCATCTAGGAGAGGGATATTGATGTTAACCTATTTGAACATTTCTATAATTTTCTCCATATGTGGACTCATTTTATTACCCCTCAACCGATTTGGGTAAGGTGCTTTCGTAATGAGCATCGGGTCCATCATAGGAGAAGGAAGAGGGGGTAGATGAGGTCCCAAAAGAGGTGTGGGGACCGTCTGTGGAGAACTAGAAGGGCTATACTGAGGTGTCGAGCCTAGTGGGAAATGGAGAATAGGCTCGCGAGAAGGTGGTGGGGTAGAAGAACAAGGATCGGAAGGAGAAGTGTGTGTGTGTGGAAAGGTCTCAGCCGGGGCGTTGATATGATTTTCAGTATCATCAACTTCTTCCCCAACATAGTTGTTCAGCACTTTTCCCGATCTCAACGTTGTGACGGCATTTACATTGTAATGCCCAGGATTCTGTAGGGGTTGAGAGGGAAGTTTCCCTTTTTCTCTCGCACTCATTTCGGCTTTAAGTCGTGCGATTTTAGCTTCCATCATTCTGATACTCTCAGCTTGGGACGCTGAGTTTTTCTTTATCTCACCGACGGAAGATCTAATCTCAGCCGAAACCTCTATGAAATTTGACAAAAGCGATTTCATGGTTTGAGTGAATTGAGAGAACTCGTCAGAACAGGTCATAGGATTAGACTGTGCAGGAGTGTTGACCTGATTTTGGAAGTTTTGTGACTGATAGGGGTGCTGAGTGAGTTGAAGGGGTTACTGTGGTGGAGGAAGAGCCCTTTGAAATTGATTAGTGTTTGGAACCGTGTTTTGAGATTGATTTTGGTTCCAAGCAAAATTCGGGTGATTCCTCCAACCCTGATTGTACGTGGAAGAATATGGATCGTTTCTAGGTCATTGAAATGCGGAATTTGAATGCTCGTGACCTTGAAACTCAGAGTTTAATGGACATTCTTCCGTTAAATGAGACGGATCAGAACAGCACCCACAAACAGTTTTGGGGAGTGACACTGGGTTTAGGGAGGCTGCTGCAAATTTGTGTCCCATAGCATCGAGCTTCTTTTCCATTGCTGCCATCTCAGCTCGAACACCTATGGACACATCTATTTGATGTATGCCACCCTTATTCAATGGTTGGGTTCCACTCTCCCACTGTAGTGATTTTTCAGCGAACTCTTCTAAATACTTCCAAGCTTCCCCATCATCTTTGGTCATAAAAGTACCTTGACACATGTTTTCAAGGCTCTGTTTAGTGTTTGGGTTAATGCCCTCATAAATGATACGGCAAAGATCCCATCTCAGGATGCCGTGATGAGGACACTGAACCAATAGATCCTTGAAACGTTCAAAGCATTTTGAAAATGGTTCAGTAGGGAGCTGGGCAAATTGATTCAGTTCGCTACGGATTCGAGTTGTCTTTTGTATTGGGTAAAATTTCTTAAGGAATGCAGCGACGAATTCTTCCCAATTCGTAATAGAGTGTGCGGTAGTGTTATATAGCCACTTCTCGGCTATATCGCACAAAGTAAATGGAAGAAGTCGTAGACGCATAGCATCCACTGAAAGTTGTGACGTACCCATCATTGCGCATACGTTTTTAAATTTGGTAATGAAAACGTAAGCTTCCTCAGTCTCGAGTCTGTGGAATTTGGGTAAAAGATTGATATACTGGGGCTTAATCTCAAAGTTATCCCCGTTGGCTGGTGGTGTGGATAAGCAGGTCGAAAGAGGATCTCGAATAGGGTAGCACCTCTCCTGGAGAAAGATGCGGGGTGGATTCTGCGCACCAATGGACGGCGGCAGATTAGGGTTAAAGAAGTTTGATGGATTCGGATCCATCGGTGTGGGTGTGGTAGTGGGTAAAGGAAAGGTAAATGGAGAAATATCGACTTCGGAGTCGATAAAGGGTACGCGGACTAAACGGGCACTAGAATCCCGTGTCCAGCCTATCTTGCACTAAAATGGGTTAGTACAAGTGGCAGCGTTGACTTATAATTAGGGGTATGAATGAATGCGGTGTTTGCTTTGAAAAAGGGACGGATTTTTGAAAAAATGATGCTACAAAACAAATGCAACAACAAAAACCCTAGAATCTAGTGGTCACCTAGGTCCGGCTTTAGACCGCTCCTGACTGCCAAAAGACAAGTCGCAGGATAGAATCCTCCACTGCCTCTTTGTCCCCCTGTGGCCGGATAAGTGCCAGGTAAGTGGGAAGGTACTCCACTACGTAAGTAGTGGGCCTAATTAAAAACCACTAACCTTAGACACACTTGCCTTAGACACCACAAGAAAACGCAGATAAGCAATGAATTACCCACAGCCTTCTTCTGTCCTAAGTAAGCGCGATGGTCCTTAGAGTCATTTCTAGATATTTTTTAGTTAATGTGGGTCAATGCGGGTGCAAGTTTTGCGATTTTTGGGGCCTAGGAAGGGTAATGAAATCCCCACCTAATTTGGATTTGACCGTGCCCCTTAATATCCGTATTTAGAATGCAAACAACCAAGAAACAAAATCACGCACAAATTTACTTTTGCAATTTGCGAGCTGCGATTATTTGCAAAGAATCCTGCAGAAAATTATTAGTTGGAGCTAAAAAGAGGAGAGAGGAGAAGGTAAGAAATCACCTGAAGCAAAAATTTTGCAGAGATCCCTCCAAGATGCCACGGTTCCGCCGCATATGGGTGCTTAAACAGCGATTCCGCGGTTGGATGATGAGATCACTCCACCAAAATTCACCAGGGAGCTTCTGTAGACTCCCTCTGCTCTCTGGTATATTCAAATTTTTTTTTTAATTTCCAGCAAGCTCTAGATCTCCTTGCAATGAACCACAACAAATCGTTTAGGGTTTGCACGAATTTTGATCTAAAAAATCACAATGGAATAAATCTTTCAATTCAACTTTAATATGAAACGAATTAGCACGCGATCCCCGGCAACGGCGCCATTTGATTTGTTTGATTTCTTGGTTTGTGTTTGTAAAAGCAAGTATCGAATCAATTGTTTCCCGATAACAGTTTCATTTGATTGATAACAGTATCTTGTATCAGTATTTAGAAAATTGTATAAAGAAATCACAACCAAAGAATTATATTTGACCGCAATCAACTACGGTGTCAGTTGTAGATCGTAAGCGAGTGCGGATCATCCACAGGGATTGTGCGATTCGTTTTTATATTTGTTTTGTTTGAATTGAAAAGTTAATCGAAAAGAAAAGAAAGCATGATTCAAGATTTATCAATTGTTTCAAGTGTCACTATTCTATTCAAGAATCAAGAAAAAGATAAAAAATTGAGAATCGGGTTCTGACGATATTTCCAACCAAATGTCAAGAATCTAAATGAGGCTCGTAGGAATCGATCGGATCTATAGACGTGATATAATCTCAAGTTATCGTGTTCTTGTCCTTCAAAGAATTGATACTAGATCGGTGATGATCGACGAGAGTTAGGGCATTCTCGTGAAACTAGGGTTCCATCATTTAACCCTTGTTCTTTCGTCGATATCATTCACATTCTAGCCTCTAACAATTTCAAGAAACGATCGTAACTCCCCAATTTCGAGCGATATCAATCAAGAAAGCATCGCAACAAAATTGGGTCGTCGATTCTTGAACTTGCTAGGATTTACAAAACTCGTAGGAATCAAGAATCGTTTTCAGATATATTACATCATCATTCTATTGATCGTCTCGACTCCTCGACGAGCGAAGTTTATTCACACATCATCACACAGAAAGAATTCAAGAATTGAAAAGATATCATTATGCAAGAATTTAAAGAAAACAAGATAAAAGAATATCACCTTTTATTTATATCAACAATTTGATTACAGTCGCTAAAGAACTACAAGAGGAAGAACTGAATTGTCGATCTTGCGTCGCTTTTCTCCGTGAGGCGTGGATCGGCTTGGACCACTTGCCCTGTTGAAGATCGGTTCCGCTCGTAAAAGGTTGACTGGCTTCTTGCTTGATTTGGTACCCGGGATATTGGCTTTTGATTGGAATTAGGGTTAGGGTTTCACACAAGCCTTCTCACTAGACTTGTGGAAGAAGATGAAGAATGAGGTGAATGGATCAATCAATTTCAATGAATGAATCTAATTGAATGAATCCCTTTACAGGTGAGCCTTGGGTCCTATTTATAGATCTTCCAAACCCTAAGCCTTGAGTTTAAAATAGAAGTTCCCTCCAAAAGTTTGTTGAAAGACTTCTAGAAGTAGTTAGTTAGGCTTAGCTTAGGGTTTAAGCTAGGGTTTAGGGAGAACTTTCTAGAATACAAGGCTAGTTTAGTGTAGGAACAAGGGTTTGCTGATCTGGCAGAAGCTTCTGGGGCTTTCTGGAAATTGTTGTGTCATTCTGAGCTGTACACACTGAGGTAAGAGTTGTGCACCAAAAATGGGGATCTGAAGTGGTAGAAACGCCGCGGAACCGCGGCCTAAGCCGGCTTGCGCCGCGGTTCCGCGGCCAAGTTGTGGCTTCATGGCTTCAAACTTCATGTGTTGTCTTCTTATGTATTTTGATGTATTTTCTGACATGTTAAATTCCTGAATCCCCTTTAGATCATTCCCAGATTCCAAATCCTTAAGTTGACGTATCTTTTAGCTGTGTAGATTTGAGCAAGCTTCTGATTTTCCTGCACAGACTTCGAAACACGGGTTGCGATATATAGAAATGATGCAATGTTATGAAATGCAGTCAATTTCCCTAGAAATGCCGGTTTTAAGGTCTAACACATGTAATCTGATATTTTGCGACAGATTTGCTAATATGTGAAATATGAATGCCGAACACTTCTATATGAATGCAAATGATAGGGAAATTGCCGGTTAAAAGATGCAATATTTTCGACTAATCAGGTGGTATGGGGTTTTGGAAAGGAATTTGAGATGATGCATGGAGGTAGTGAGATGAAGGAGATGAAGAAGAATGACATGAAGAAAATAATGGGGGATGAATTAAGGCAGCCAAGTCTCACCTTCTCACTCTCTTATGCTCACTCTCTCTCCCACAATTATCCCCCACACTCACTCACTCAACAAAATATCGCTTTTGTTTCTTCTCTTTTTGTTTTATCTCACAAAATATCTCATGGCATCAAATTCTATTCTTTTCACACACAAATAAAACCAAAGGCAACATGACATGGTGCACTAACCATGGAAAAATGTAAAAAATACCGATTTGGCTTAATTGCGATTAGTAGTACACTAATCTATTTAATTTAAAGTTGCATATATTTAATTATAAAAATTCCAAAATCCGATAAATATCTTTTAGTTGAATAAATCATTTTAATCTCCGATTATTTTCCAAATATTGGTATATACTTATACCATTTTACGAAAAAACCCTATTCGCAAATCGAATAGTTTTCGTGAAATATATTATTTTAATATTAAATTTCCAAAAATAATATTTTATATTTTTGTAATGTTACAGTCTTCCCCCCTTAAATAAGTTCGGTCCCCGAATTTAAATTTAAATCTCCAAATACTAAAACATTTCAATAATCAGCTCAAATCAACGGGGCTCCGAAATTACGGAAGATACTGAAATACCACAGCGCATCATTTGTACCTGAAAATGAGTACGAAACTAAAAATCAAACTCCGTCAAGCATCACGCAATCACTGGAGTTATAACGAAGATGCAAATCTCGAAGTCCAATACTATACTCAATGTTGCTAGAGTCAAAATTGAAATACATATATATTACGCATCCTTGCAAAACCATTTTAAAAGCTGAATAACTCATGCCAAATCTTCTTTTTATATCGCCGTGTGATGCGTAACTCACGGCACAAGTGGCGGCCGATCATTTGTAAAGTATTAAATATATACTTATATATGTTTTGCTCAAATTATACGTCCCGCCTTTTTGAAATATCCCAGAAGGTTGTCTTGTAAAATTTTGTGTCACTCACTGACACGTAGTAAAAGCGAGATTATAGCTCTTTTTTGAAAAGCTCTTGGTAAACTTTTCAAACATGCAAAACTATTCAGGCACAGACCTCAGAATAGCCTTGCTCGGCTACTATATAATATAGTATCCATCATCAAAACACGATACTCATAAATAAAATCAGCCTAAAAAGACGTATCCAACATCACATGCGTATGGTGCGCACAGAAAACCAAATCCAATACAAGTGCCACGAATATGCACAAAAGAAAAACTAAGTGCAATGGGTGTGCACGAAAGCATTTGTCCAGTGCAACGGATGTGCACGACAACAATATTAAGTGCATCTATAGTGCACGAAAATCTTAACCCGGTGCAATTAACATGCATGAATGAAAATCCCAATCAAGTGCTTACAACATGCACGAATAAAAATCTCTATCCAGTGCAACAAACATGCACGAATAAAAATCTCAATCGAGTGCACCCGGTGTACACAAAATCTCATATCATCTGCCCTATGTGCGTGAAAATCCAAATCAAGTGCGTCTGGTCCGTATAAAACATCCAGTGCAATAGTATGCATGATAACGAACATCAAGTGCAGACAAGCACGAAACAAAAATATGGTGCAACAAACGCATGAAATACAAATCTGGTGCAACCAATGCACGAAATACAGATCTGGCACAACCAATGTACGAAAAACAGATCTGGTGCAACCAATGCACGAAAACTTATTAATATCTCAAATGCTCATAAAAACAATTCCGAGTATACCAAGGTGTATAGAATTATAAACGTGTGCAAAAGGAATGAAAGATGGAAAGAATGGCCCGCATTATACACCAGGGTCAGGGAGATAGACCCATCCTAATGCACTGCAAGCATATATAAGTTATACCGAGTGCATAAGTAAAGGCGAGTGCGTATGGCATGCACGAAATCGAAATAGACAGTATCGAATCCACGAAATCATAAATACATGCAACGAAGGAATAAATCGATACCAAGTGCAATAGATATGCACAAATCATAAACCAATGTAGCGGTGTATAAAATATAAATCAAGTGCAATAACTGTGCAGAAAATATAAATCTCCAGTAGGTGCAGCCATGCTGCACAAAAATATAAATCATGGAACCCAATCATCGAAACTCAAGTCCAAGCGATAAAAGTGTGATACTCGGATCACAAAACGCAATCGCAATAAATGACATTGAAGCACACCTCTTATAATGTCGAAAATTGCCGGTACGCCCAAGCGGGCAGAGCAAGATCATCTACTTGCCTCCTGCTCACGATAAGGCATCTTCGGTCTCTGGTTTCCCATTTCTTTGTAGATTACTAGTCTCACGATCCTTCTGCTCGTAAACCTGGTCAGGTGTACTAACGGAACAATTCCGCTCTGGAACTCCTCTGATCACTGTTTGACCAATCAACATGACCACTCTCAACGGCACATTACTGAAGGTGGCATATGGCCCTCCGAATACACACGATATAACTGATCCTGGGTGCAAAACTTTATCGCTGCGGTGTCCTGGAAAGAACCTGCTCATGGCTTCTTCGAATCTCACCTATGCCGAACTATATGAAGGTTAGCACTCTTGCTCAACTCTTTTCATATAACTGGACAGCTGCGTCCTCAGCATGGCTTTCATCTAGAATTTGGCTGTGTCTAACGCCTCTACACACATATCAATCCTCTATCATCAATGGAGCGTAACAACAGCTTGCTAACATCTCGCACGAACCTCTTATTTCACTCGTCTTTATTATCGTCCACTTCGACATCATCTCTTGCTGTCTGCATATTGAAATCCGTTCTCGGCTTCAATCTGGAGTCTCTAACACGGACTCGAAATACGAAGTCGATATCTTCATCACTCTGTAGAAGATATCTAGCCAAAGACGTCCTCAGAAACTCGTCAAAATCATCGGAGGAATACACTTTATTCGTCTATTCTCGAACAACTCACAACGCATCTGGGTGAGGTCCTTCTATCCGAAACTGATCAACTTACCGATCTCACATCGGAGCATGCAACGAACAACGTCCTCTCTTGCTCGATTTAATCTAGATCTAAGTAAGATCCTTCAACTGGAATTCTTCGACCCATCTGAGCCTGCATCGGCATATCAAATCTGACAAATCATATCAGTCACTCAACTCGAGATAGACTAGCTCTCTTCTTTCACATCTTTGCCTGAAAGCTCCAGTGATTTCAGCTCATAAGCTCTAGAAACGGCATCCCATCAATCTCAGCAACAGCTGGGTCATCTTCTGCATGGTAGACAACATCACGATCTCTGAGGTAGGCTGTACATCAACAGTCCTCTCAATCTGGAAGCCTCTATCAATGGCCCGATCATCCAGTGCGAAACCGAACACTCGCCACTAACGAGAGATCACAACACAACATTATACCTACACGTCCCTATGTCACCAAAAACAACATGGTCAGCCCTCGTCCGTGACGAGCTCGATCTGACCGCAAAACTAGCAGCTGCTTAATCTGCGCTCAAACCATGGTGATAGGAACCTTAAGCAGGTATCGATGAAGTTAAATCAAAGGAACGAAAATAGATCCCAAATGGATATATGATCATAGAAACGAATAGTATCACAGATCACAGATCTTAAGTGGAGTATCGTATCGTAAGTATGCCGCGGAACATACGTACGGTACATCACTCTACTCAAGCTACCTACTCCATCAATCAAGGTCAACCTATGAAATGAATGTTCAGGTCTAATACCCCCTGTCAAGTCTATGTTCTGTAAGGTCAAGCCTAGGTTCCGAAATATATACGCCGTAGATTCCGCATAGTCAAGCCCAAACTCAAACTCAAACCAAGGTTAAACCTAATGCTCTGATACCAACTATGTCACGACTCATAATTTAGCACGTCACCGGCACTTAAATTACGCAACGTCTAAAGGAATGACGTAAATCAAGTAAGCCGAAGCCCAGAAAATCTAAACCTTTTTGCGGAAAATAGTGGGGGTGCAGTTTTGAAATAAAGGCATAATGAATCATTTTTTTCTTTAAATGCATAGCTCATGAAACAGTAAAATGCAAGTGGATTATACTACAATGGAAAACATGTTTTGTCTTTAAAAATTTGGACAGCACCTCCCTTGTATATTTTAGTCCAAAACCATATACACAATAATATATTGGCATCCCCAAGTGGGAGCTAGTACTTCGCCAACTGGCGGAATCAAAACAACGCAATAATATATATACGACACCTAACGGCGAAGAATCAACCCAGAAAAAACAATAAATAAGCATGACATCAAAACTTAAGAAAGGAGAACATAAACCCATCGCTCTAAGTCTCGCACAAAACCGAAGTCTGACTAGGTCTACCAATATACAAATTCTAGTCTCTGATTTAATTTGATCTGAAGGAATTTATCTAGATCAACGGAGTGTAAAAGTACGAGAGTGGGCATGATCCAACATGTGTCCCACATACCAATGCAAAACACCTTGGAAGAAGCTATGTGCCAGCAATACCGCAATTGATCCCCAAGCGGTCAAAGCTATAAGAACTGTGGCACAACGAGGGTGAGTTGCCAACTCGTGAGTAGAAAATATCAGCGAGTAGAAATTGAATAAAAAAACAATTTCCTTGGTCACCATATCCTGAAGACAATACTATGATATCTATGGTGATCATGTACGCATATATGTCAACAATCGAGTCAATGCAATGACATATATAAATAAACATTTGACATCATACGCTTGTATGCTTGTGGATATCATCCACGTGTCCATCAACGACATAAATAGTATCATGGAACCTGAGTGTCCAACACCGACACTCGAAACATCATGAAAACGTATGCCTGTATTGAAAGTCTATGTTACCCACACCGGTACTTTCGGAGAGGCGGAATAGATAAAAATCGAATTTTTCTCACAAGGAAACATAGACTTACCATGAAAGATCCTTGCTAAACAAAAACTAACAAACTAACTTAGAGTTTTAACTACTAGGTTAGATTATTATACCTTGGTCTTGAACTCCTTCTCTTCTTGTGTTGCTTCCTCTTCTTCTGAGCTCCATGGAGTGGTGTAGACGGCTCCTCATCACCGTCTTCTCTTTGCCAAAGAAAGATCCACCCGAAGGCCTCTACCTTGAGCTCCTACCTCAACAATGAAGTAACTAGAGTGCTTGGCTTGCTAGACTAAGAACCCTCGAATGAGTAGAGAGGTGTTTTGGTGGTTTGATCTCACAAAGCTCTTGATTTTCAACTCATGGAACAAGAGAGCCTTGAGAGAGGAAGAGGAGAGAGCTTGCAAGAGAGAGAATATGTCATGATAAAATGAGGAGATAGCTTTCATATGAACAAAAAGAATAATGATAATTTTAATTAGGATAAATTTTCTTGGTTGATGTTGATTTTACCATTATCATGTCACAATTAATGCAAAGCATGCTCACAAAAATATCTAAGTCAACATGGGTCAACTTAGTCAAATGGTCAAACCAATTAAGCATGATACAATTATCTCTAATTAAAACTCGTTAATCAATTTCCTCCATCTCATTACTGTTTTAATCATGTCAATGGTTAAAACCCTAATGAGGTCCCTCTGCCTCTGTCAACTGTATATACACACCCGCATCCGTATTCCGAGGAATACGAATACAATGAGACCGAACCAACCCAAAACCAATTACTAGGATCTAGCTTAAACCAAAGCCCACTAGCATCAATTGCCCGAATACCGAACACGCACAATTACGCATATTTGAACGAACCCTGTCGTAAAACCATACGACCTCTATCTCGTTTCGCCCAAAGGTGAACAACCCTCTGTATGGGACTCTAAAGACTCGACACTACGCTGGCTGTGGGTTTAACCATAGCCCGCAAGAGGTACTAGCTGTACATAACGGTCCCCAGTTAGATGCCGATAAGAAGACCGATAAGGTGAACCCATCCGAACTCCTACTGAGCCTGAATGTGACAATCTCCGTACAGTCCGGTCTGTTCATCTAAGAGTATCGCATGTCGAGCCTAAGGGGGCGCTAAATGTCAGACCCCTAATAGCGGTACAAGTTGTGTCGGAGTGTAGCCCAGAACACCCTGAGAAACTACTGGAAACACTACCAGTAAATCTCGGTTTCTCTGGCCAGGAACTTTGTGTAATGGCTCTCCTAGACACAGCGCGATATCAACTCCCAATACCGGGAGAGACGAATCCTGTCTAACCGTCACTGCCTCCAAGTGCTTCGGGACTGCACCCAACTACTTCCTGTTTGCATGACTCAATAGAGCCGTGGTAGGGTAGTAATCTAATAACAGTGGGAACACACTCGAGGCGAAGTGACAGTGTCAAGTCAACGGACTAAGCTGTACTCATGTCACCTGGGAACTGTTAACTGACGATAGGTATAATACCAACTAACAGTTCCCAACGAGTCCTGTCCAGTGTGCTCGTAACTTAACGAGCACCTACATACTATCTCCAGTACGACGTATTGATGGCTGTGGGACAGACTATCTCCCCTGCTGGGATGAGAAGCGTATGCACCAGTCTACTTTGGAGTATCGATGCCCTGTCTCGATAATCCTATGATTAGGGACCTGTATAAGGATGTGCTTATAGACTACCCAGCCTCCACTAGTGTGATCGCCATCACAATGCCGGTAGTCAAGCAATGATCCTAAGGGCTCCATCAATATGTATTAGCGATATGTTAAAAGAAATATATACACATATTAAGATAGAAACAAACCAAGTAACTGTAAGTACGCGGCGGCGCCCCGGCCGTCTAACAGACGCCAATATGCGGAACAAAGCTTTTACGACTGGCGCTATCGCGTACTTTATCCCGGATTGTCCATTAATGCTAAACTAACAAATTGTAAAGAGGGTAGAATTGTTATACCGAATGATCCGAGTCCTTCGGTCTTCAACCATCATCCCACGCTATGTTGCAACTGATCCGAACTTGCTCGATCTCCGGTCTCATCGTCTAGGTGGCACCACGTCGACGGATCTTTAAACGGGCTCCCGCCTCTGAACCGAGGCAACTCGATCGTCAAGTTTGCTAAAAGAAACGACCAAGATGAAGTAGAGAATGAGTAGAACACTTTGTCTCGTTACGTCCAAGACTATGGACGAACGGTTAAAAGAAGTTGCCATTTGGAATCGGGTGAATGGAAATTGAACTAGGAAATTTCCATACACTAAACTATATGAAATCTTTGGCCAAAAATGAATGAATCAAATCTCTCTCTCCCACAATGAAGTGGCCGGCCATATATATCAAAGGAGGGAGGTGAGTGTAGGAGAGTTCAAGTGGTGACCATAACAAATGATAGTTATCATAACAATAATGAAAGAATGAATCATCAACTATCATTAAATGGAACCAATCACATTAAACCTAGTCACCTTGCATCATTAATGAACCATTAATGACACAAATGAGTCATATGCTTAATCACCACTTCTAGAACCTTCTAGAAGCATGACTCACCTCATCAAGAAAAGATAAATCCGTATTTAACCGAATGTCAAAATACGGCTGATAGAAAACTGGAAACTGGCAACTTCCAAAAAACATCCTGAAACGAATTTCAGGATAACCCCGTATCAGTATAAACATACCCGCATTTGTATTACGACCGAATACAAATGCAACTGAGACAAAGATATTATATCTACACAGTATAATACTGGGTTCCGGCTTAAACCAAAGCCTACCAGTATTATCTGCCTGAAAACTGACACGTGCGAAAACGCACTTGTATTTTCCGAACCTTGCCATAAACCCATACGGCCTCTACAACGTTTCGCCCGAACTTGGGAAAGTGTCTGTGGGGGACTCTAATGACTCATCAGTACACTGGCACTGGGTATAACCACTAGCACGTCAGAGGTACTAACTGTACGTAACGTTTTGCCTATGTATTGATTGGAAGGGAAACTGACGAGCGAACTCATCTATAAACCCTACTGAGCCTGACAGTGACAATAACCGTACAGTCCGGAACATTCGTCTATGAGTATCGCATATACGGCCTAGGGGGCCAGTAAGCGTCAGACCCCCAACAGCGATATAAGTCGTGTCAGAGAGCAGCCCAGAACATCCTGAGATTTTGCTGGTATACCTACCAGTATATCTCGATTACCCTGGCCAGGGATTTCGTGTAATGGCTCTCCTAAAAACAGCGCGATCTCACTCCCAATACTGGGAGAGACGAATCCCCGAAGATCCGCTCACTTGCCTCCAATGTGGCTCGGGACTGTACCCAAAATATACCTGTTTGCATGAATCCTTTGACCCGTGGTAGGGTATAAATCAAAGCACAGTGGGAACTCACACGAGACAAATGACGACCTCAGGTCGATGAACTAACCTGTACACATGTCACCAGGAAACTGCTATCTGACGATATGTATAATACCAACTAGCATGTTCCCTACGAGTCCTGTCCAGTGTACTCATAACCCAATGAGCACCTGTATACATCTTAGGTGATCCAACTGACACCAGTGGCTTGTGAGACCGGCCACCGCCTCTCGTCGGGGTCTCGACTGTATACACTAGTCTACTCCGGAGTATCGATGCCCTATCTCGAAACTCCCACGACTAGGGACACTTTAAGGATGTGCTTATAGACCCCAGCTCCCACATATATGATCGCCATCACACTGCTGGTAGTTAAGCAAGATCCTAAGGGCTTTATCAAAGTATAACAGTGATAAAGACAAACCAGATAGCATACTATCATCTCGAGTAAGACTGTTTTATCGGTATAGGTCCTCCCTCAATCATTGCAATCACGTACCTGCGATCCAATAATTGACTTAGAGGGCACTATATCCAACAGTAACATACTACTATATTGAACAAGACTGTCGTAAACACGTATATATATCCCAAGCTTCCAAAATGTATTATACAAACTAGTATTATACAATAATGGCCTCTAGGGCATAAATATCCAACAATCACCCACTTGCAGTAAAGGCCAGTAATTAGTGTACCGCATACCCAACGTCTGCTCTATGGCCAGCTGCTGGCGTACCGCATACCCAATAGCTCAAAAAGTCGCTCGAACTGTGTTTGAGGGAGGGCCTTTATGAATGGATCCGCCGTGTTGTCTTTAGTGTCCACTCTCCATACCTCGATCTCCTGGCGATCAATGATCTCCCTGATCAGGTGATACCGCCTTAAGATGTGTCTGGATTTCTGATGGGTCCTTGGTTCCTTCGTTAAAGCTATAGCCCCATTGTTATCGCAATACAAAGGTATTGGGTAACCAATGGACGGAACCACCTGAAGTTCACTAATGAACTTCTTCATCCAGTCCGTCTCTTTTGCGGCATCGCTTGCAGCAATGTATTAAGCCTCCATCGTTGAGTCTGCGACGGTATCCTGTTTGGAACTCTTCCAAAACACCGTCCTTCCATTGAGGGTAAACACAAAACCCGAGACAGACTTGCTGTCATTCTTGTCACTCTGGAAGCTTTAATAGGTAAAGGACTCGACCCTGAGGTCTCCATTACCGTAAACCCGGAACATCTCCTTAGTCCTTCTCGGGTCCTTGAGAATGTTCTTCACTGCCATCCAGTGGTTCTCACCTGGGTGTGACTGATACCGGCTCACCACGCTTAGTGCGTAAGCTACATCTGGTCTTGTACATAGCATCGCATACATTATAGATCCTACCGCCGAAGCGTAGGGTATAGTGCTCATGCGAACCCTCTCCTCGTCAGTCTTGGGAGACATCTTCTTGGAGAGGGTGATTCCGTGCAATGCGGGTATATTGCCACAATTGGAATCTTCCATGCTAAATCTTTTTAGTACGGTCTCTATGTACCTGGACTGCGAAAGTCCCAGTAATCTCTTGGATCTATCTCTGTAGATCTTGATCCCCAGAATGCATGAGGCATCACCCAGGTCCTTCATGGAGAACCGTTGTGACAAGAATAGCTTGACCGATTGTAGCATAGGAATGTCATTTCCTATCAAAAGAATATCGTCCACGTACAAGACTAGGAATACGACAGTTTGTCCTACAATCTTTTTATAAATAAAAGGCTCATCCTCGTTCTTAATGAAGTCAAATTCCTTGATTGCTTCATCAAAACAGATGTTCCAGCTCTGTGATGCCTGCTTTAATCCATAAATGGATTTAAGCAACTTGCACACTTTCCTGTTGCTGCCACTGTCTACAAAACCTTCTGGCTGATCCATATAAACGCATTCTTCAAAACTGCCATTTAGAAAAGCCGTTTTTTTGTCCATATGCCATATTTCATAGTCATGGAAGGCATCAATAGCAAGTAGGATCCGGATGGATTTGAGCATAGCCACTGGAGAAAAACTTTCGTCATAGTCCACACCAGATCTTTGACGAAAACCTTTTGCAACGAGCCTAGCCTTATAGGTTTCCACCTGCCCATCTACACCAAGTTTCCTTTTGTAGATCCATTTACATCCAACGGGTTTTACCCTAGGTGGAGCAATATCCAAGGTCCACACTTTATTGGTGTATATGGACTCCATTTCGGATCGCATAGCATCCAGCCATTTATCAGAGTCCCTACTGATAATGGCCTAACTTAAACTGGTAGGGTCATCTTATTTCAAGATGCAATCCTTTCGATCCCCGTCTATGAGAAAACCGTAGTATCTCTCGGGCGGATGAGAAATCCTACCAGATCTGCAGAGTGGCTGAGGTTCGTCTGGGATTACTGAATCTAGTGGTTTCTCTAAATCTTCGGTTACATTTTGTGGTTCATGGATCTCTCCCAATTCTACCGTACTCCCACTAGTTTCTTTTGCAAGAAAGTCCCTTTCTAAAAAGGTAGCATGGCGAGATACAAACACCTTCTGTTCCTCAGTGTGGTAGAACAGATATCCTAGTGAATCCTTAGGATATCCCACAAATTTACATAGAACTGACCGTGCCTCTAGTTTGTCCGGTTTCTGTGTTTTCACATAGGCCGACAACCCCATATCTTAAATCGCTTAAGATATGGATTTCGTCCACTCCATACTTCATATGGAGTCTTAGGCACAGATTTGGATGGAACGTAGTTCAGTAAGTATGCAGCTGTTTGAAGTGCATATCCCCAAAATAAAAGAGGTAACTCAGCACTACTCACCATGGAGCGAACCATATCCAACAGGGTACGGTTCCTCCGCTTCGATACACCATTATGTTGTGGTGTGTACGGAGGAGTAAGCTGAGAGAGAATACCATTATTTTTTAAGTAATCTAGGAATTCCGTGCTTAAGTACTCCCCTCCTCTATCAGACCAGAGGATCTTGATACTTTTGCCTATCTGGTTCTCCACTTCGTTTCTGAATTCTCTGAATTTCTCAAAAACTTCAGATTTGTATTTCATCAGATACACATATCCGAACCTAGAGAGAACGTCAGTGAATGTGATGTAGTACGAGAACCCACCCCTTGCATGTATAGACATTACACCACATACATCACTGTGTATGAGTCCCAAGAGCTCTACTACCCTTTCTCCATGTCCGGTGAACGGAGATTTGGTCATCTTTCCTTTCAGACAAGACTGAAAAGTTCTATAAGATGAAAACTCGAATGTATTCAAGAGTCCATCTTTATGCAACTTACTTAGTCTTTTCTCCCCGATATGACCAAGTCTACAATGCCACAAGTATGATTCGTTCGTATCAAAACTCTTCCTCTTGCGTGTGTTTTGTATATTGAGAACTGTATTCTGATTTAGAACATAAATACCATTACACAGTGTACCTTCTGCAACCAGTACCTTATCAAGGTAAATGTTCATGATATTTCTATCAAGAACAAAATTATATCCATCTTTTTCAAGAAAAGACACTGATATTATGTTGCAAACTATGGAAGGTACATAGTAGCAGTTGTTCAAAATCATAGTAGTGCCATTTGGCAATACTAGGTGATATTTACCGACGGTGGCAGCATTAACTTGTGCTCCGTTCCCTACCCTGAGGGACATATCACCAGGTGCAACTTTCCTACTTTTTCTCAGTCACTGCAATAAATTACAGATATGAGATCCTGATCCGGTATCAAGTACCCAGGAGGTAGGGCTGACCGAAAAGCAGTTCTCAATTACAAGAACACCTGAAGTAGATGCAATACTATGTTTCTTCTTCAACTGGCTCTCCTTAGAATCCATACAATTCTCTTTCCCTTGCTCATACTCATGATTGCCATCATAAGTTAGAGCCAAACCGACTTTCCCCAGCCCCGAATAAGAATTCGGATCGATCAAGCGATACATTTTATTATCTTGATTAGGGCGTGAAATGGTTGCTACCTGGAGAGAGAGAAAAGAAACACTCAGCGTGCGCTCTTGCAAGATTAGATTGGTTATTAATTTATCTAAACAGGATGGCTCCCACTATTTCTCCGAATTCTTCTTCAAACCTAAAAGGAAGAACTAATCAGGATTAATCGCACATCATAATTCTTGCTTAACCTTTCAGCCAAGCTAGTGTCGGTACTTCGAGGGAGGTTTTCCAACGCTTTCGCGAAATTCCTTAATTACATAACCTCTTTTCCCTGGAGGCGTAGCCCCGCTAACACCGTTCTAGACACCTACTTGGTTTATAGCATTGATTGTTAAGTATAATAATCTCCCGAGAGTAATCCAACTCATCAGTGAGATCGGGATCCAACTATCATTGTGTAATGACCTAGATGGAATCCACTCTAGTCACTACACTCCAGAAGGTATGCTAAATCTGCAAGTTTCCTTTATATTTGAAACTCCCGATGTGGTTTTTGCCCCTAGGACCTTAGTGACCTTGACGGAGTAAACAAATCAAAAAGTCCTAGTCAAGTTCAACCCGTCATTATCTAGATTGCATCAAACCCACCCGCATAACCCTTGACGGAGTCAACAAGGTTATACGACTGTCCTGACCAATCTTATCTAGTGTTACAAACAAGCACTACTCAGCTACCGTACACTACGTCTTGACGGAGTCAACAAACGTAGCGTGAATACTAAGTGTTACTTATAAGAAATGACGGAGGGCTACGGCTGGGGTTTTCGGCGAATAACCCGTTTAACGTAATGAACTTGATATTGTTGAAGGAACCTGAGTGGTTTTTACAAATATATAGTGGCGAAAAACTTTTGTTAAAGAGGTCACTCCCTGTGAAGGGATCTCGGCACTTTCCTCATAGAATGAGGTGCAGGACATTCCAAACTGAATACCATGATGCAAAGCAAGAATAATTGACTGTAGTGAAATTATTATGTTGACGCAAACATTTACACAAAGGGTCACTCCCGATGAAAGGATCTCGGCCCTTGCCTCGATGAATGAGGTGCTGGATATTCCAAACTGAATACCGCGGTGCAAAGCAAAAGAGAACGTCTGTAATGTCTATTTTTAAAACTTGGTTCCAACAACAACTTTTAGGTTTGTTTTCTTGCATTAATCAAAATTAATGTTGTCCCATCAATTAATCCTACCATTGCAGAAAATAACTAAAATATAACGTACGCTTATGCCATTCGCATTCGCCACGGGGCCCCATCATCATCCGTTAGGTTACATAACTAACGACAGAGCGAAGGCTGGACTAGTGCGGATGCAAAACATAAGCAACATCTATTAGATATCATATATAGATATATACATTCGTAGACGCAATGATAGTCATTCCAAATCACAGATGAACACATTGGATATACTAGGAATCCGCGTTTCGTTCAAGCCTGCAATGAAAGACGGATTACACGGTCATGATGAATAGCTTAAATCCCACCCTAGATCCCTACGGGTGCGGTAAACTACCCGCCTAATATCCGAAGTGGAGAAGCCTCCCTCAACAAAGTGAGTAGGCCACTCGACACTGCAAAGTACCCGGTAGTCTGTGCACCCCATCTTGGGTCTATCCTAAGAGCAGAAAACAGTAAAAGAAATAATATACAAAGGCGGCTACATCCTCAACCCGGATGTGCGACCCAAAAATAATATTACATCAATTTAAAATTTACATCAAATGAAAGATAAATAAACACTCATCTCACATCCCCGGCTATTCATCCACGACAATCCAATAAGTTCATATACACAATCCAACATCACAGATCATAGATATGTATAACCCCCACTAATCGATGTATAGCGATTAGTATACGTTCAGTACATATATCACATTACAGATATAATCCAATTAGCTAAATTTTATAGAATTTCGATCAATATTCAAATTTGAAACTACCCCAAATACAACAATGTACTCAAAAGAATCTGGGCAGAAACAAAGTATCTCAAAAATCACAAAACATCAAGCTGGACAATCTGCAGGAAAAACAAGTTGACTCTGAGTCGACTCGGCCGCAGATCCGCGGCGAAACACATGGTTTCGCCGCGCTTCCGCGGCAGTCTGACCGAGTCACGAGCTCGTTTTTCTTGGGTGTCCCTAAAAAAGCCTGCACGTATTTTTTAGGTCTTTGAAAATATTTTTAGACCTGTTTTAAAATCGGCAGAAAACACAAGTTTTTGATGGTTTCTTGCGATTTTTCCGGGATTGAAGTTCTAAAGACTTTGCTAAAATGTTAGTTGTTGTTTAGCTAGGCTCTGATACCATTGAAAGTCTATGTTACCCACCCCGGTACTTTCGGGTAGGCGGAATAGGTAAAAATCGAATTTTTCTCACAATGAAACATAGACTAACCCTGAAGGATCTTTGCTAAACAAAAACTAACAAACTAAATTAGAGTTTTAACTAATAGGTTAGATGATTATACCTTGGTCTTGAACTACTTCTCTTCTTGTGTTGATTCCTCTTCTTGTAAGCTCCTTGGAGTGGTGTAGATGGCTCCTCCTCATCGTCTTCTCTTTGCCAAAGAAAGATCCACCCGAAAGCCTCTACCTTGAGCTCCCACCTCAATAATGAAGTAACTAGAGTGCTTGGCTTGCTAGACTAAGAACCCTAGAATGAGTAGAGAGGTGTTTTGGTGGTTTGATCTCACAAAGCTCTTGATTTTCAACTCATGAAACAAGAGTGCCTTGAGAGAGGAAGAGGAGAGAGCTTGCAAGAGAGAGAATGTGTCATGATAAAATGAGGAGATAGCTCTCATATGAACAAAAAGAATAATGATAATTTTAATTAGGATAAATTGTCATGGTTGATGTTGATTTGACCATTATCATGTCCCAATTAATCCTAAGAATGCTCACAAAAATATCTAAGTCAACATGGGTCAAGTTAGTCAAATGGTCAAACTAATTAACCATGATACATTTATCTCTAATTAAAACTCATTAATAAATTTCCTCTATCTCATTATGGTTTTAATCAAGTCAAAGGTCAAAACCCTATTGAGGTTCCTCTGCCTCTGTCAACTGTGTATAAACACCCACATCCGTGTTCCGAGGAACACGAATACAATGAGACCGAACCAACCCAAAAACAAATACTAGAATCTGGCTTAAACCAAAGCCCACTAGTATCAATTTCCCGAACACCGAACACGCACAAGTACGCATATGTGAACGAACCCTGTCGCAAAACCATACGACCTCTATCTCATTTCACCCAAAGGTGAACAACCCTCTATGTGGGACTCCGTTCTTGATTGCGGTTAATATTCTTTGATTCATCTTTTAAAAGCACAAGCACGATAAACAGCACAACAATCAAATTATCACTAAAAACTGAAATGAGTTTGATTAGGTTTAAAATCTTGCTAGGGTTAGGTTTAGATTAAGTTTGGAAATTCGATATTTCTCACCGCTTTCTATGCCCTAATTAAGATCTATTTAGGTGTTAAGTTAATAATTAACAAAGTAGATTAGTACCATCGGGAAGAAACTAGGTTTCTTCCTCTAGGTCCTTGCCCGTCCTTTCTTAACCCTTACCGTAACCTCCATGGAAAACATACACAACCAGTTTTTAACTACGGCATCACCGCTACATTGTGGGATAGGGTGCCGTAGTGAGCGGTGTGTGTATGTATGCATAAAGTCCTATTAAAATGTATGACGGACAAGAAAGGGGTGAGAGATTTTCATCTCTCAAACCTTTCCTATTCCTAACCCTAACAAGTGAGGAACTACTCACTCATTAGGGAATTGATAAAAAGAGACATTTTTTTTAGTTTTGTTTTTAATAACCTAATTATCTAATCTACGGCGGATAAATAAAATTGCTAAACTACGGCAGATAAAATTAACTAAGTTAGAAATGAAATTTAACTAAAGGAAGAAAAGAAAGACTTACTTTATTTTTTATTTGATGCACACTTCAAACATTACAGGAATTGAAATTCTAAAATTGAAAATTAAAAAGAGGCATAGAAAGAGGCATCTCAAAAGAGGCACCTAAAAAGATGCACGCTGCAAAAAGAGCTGTAGGATTCTTATTTATAGATAATAGAAACCCTAGAGTTTACATCTTATCCATATCTTGAATTAAAAAATATCCTTAAGAAAACCGAGTCAATGCACCGGCGCACCGATACGTGCGATGCACGGCTGCGGAACCGCTGCCATAAGCCATGTTTGGCCGCGGATCCACGGCCATTTGGTGGGCTTATGGGCCCAGTTCTTCAGGGTTTCTCTGTGTTGTTTTTATCTTCTATTTTCTTCACTTGGCTCTTCAGAATGTCTTCTAGTTTCTTCCAGATTTCCACAGTGCAGAATGTTGTGGACTTTTACTGTTCGCTTCGCGTTGAAGTCCTGAATCTTTGTGCTGCCTTCGTACCTTGTGCAATTGAACTGTTCATTGGTCTTCATTTGTTCCTCAAACTGTAGGCGACATCATAAAGATTCTTCTATTTGTTGGTCGTAGTCTCACTTTTGAAGCGTTTTTTCATCATTTTCACTGTATTGTTCCGAGAACCTATAACCTACAACTATTCAACAGACACGGATCAAAAGCACTTATTTATTTGTAAAATGATTAAGAATGGGGAATATAAATGCAAAATTATGAGATGAACAAATACCCCCAAACTTATCTTTTGCTCGTCCCGAGCAAAACTAGTTTTATTCTTAAAAAAAACCTAACCTCACTTTCGCTGGGAAACGCAATTAAACTGAGCTCGTGCAACAAGCCGTTAAACCTCCAGGTGTCCCTAATAGGAGGAGTGTTGTCTCTTGAGGGTTTTCAGCGGATACTACCTACAAAATCCGATCAATTTGGCATATTGACTTTCATTCTTCAATTTGGTGTTCTAGCAAGAAATTCTATTATCTTTAACTCAGAAATTATTAACCCGTATTTTTTACGCTTCCTTATCATTTAACCTAAGATTGTATATGTTCTGTAAATTTACTTAGCTTTTAGCATCTTTTGAATTTTCCTTCTAAGGTTCCATCTCAACTTAAGAATTTTTATCATTTCTACTAAAAATATAAGTCCTATTTTTCATTCCTATCTTTCATCCAAACCCCAATCATATACCCCTACGTGTGTGTATGCATCACCCCTATAGTTGGAAATTCAATTTAAGCTATTATACTCTTGTCCATCGTCCAAAGTAATTTTAGTTGGTGAATTTTTAGATGAAATTTCTCACACATCCTTCATGCGAACGTTAATACTTTTTGAGGTACTAACGACAAATTACAAAATGTGTTTGCGCATTAAAGTGTAATTTCTCGTTTTGTAATACCTAAGGCTTAACAGTGACTCCCAAACCAGTTGGTCTAAGGCACTAGGTGATAAAGCATCCTTGCTATATATATATATATATTTTTATTTTACGCAGCCTTAAGTAATTAAAAAACCAGTGTTCATTTTCTTATATTTCTTTATTCACACTTAAATTTTATTTTCCTTCATACTAAGGATTTTAGACAAGAGCATTTCAAGGTCTCCTCTACTATTCCAAGTTTCAAGGTTCGTATTTGTGCAAGTTGCAGGGTATATATTTTCAGAATTTAGACTTAAGCTTAGCGATTTTTTTTCAGACTTACACTTTAATAAAAATATCAATACTCTTCCTTTATTTTGACTTAGCCCAAGAAGTGAACTCAAAATTTGCCTATTTCTAAGTAAACTACAAAGACATATATTTTCTATCGTTAAATTTTAAGAAATGTTATTTTTAGGGGTTTTAATTTACTAAGTTTTAGATCTAGTTTTTCCTAGCTAGTTAACCGTCTTGCTAAACTTAAGTCAATTATGGCCAAAATTGAGCTTTTCAATTTTTATAATTTTTAAAATTTTTCAATTTTTATGGGTTTTAAAATAAGTATGCAAATGCAAAAATATACATATGAATGCGAAGGAAGAAAGCTTGCCGAACACGCCCCCAAAATTAAACTTGACAGTGTCCTCACTGTCATGCTACACCAAGAGGGTCAAAATTGTCAGCACTCACCTGTTTATTATTATTTTTTAATTATTAACAGAAAAAGAACACAAAATATATATACAAAAAAAGGTCCGCCCCAAACTTAAGTGAAACAGTGTTTGCGCTGTTTAAGCGTTAAAGTTCAGAGTTAAGGGGGAGAAAAAACACAGTATCAAGCTATACAAGGCCTTACACAGGCCAAAGGTTAGCACCAACCATTCAAAAAATTTATCGTTATAATGGTGTGGTTGGTGAAAGAATAGAGTGAGAAACACACGAGACTGTGTAGAGATAGAAGCAGTATACGGTCTCGGTGGAGAAGAAGAATGGCAGAAGGGAAAAAGAAATGGTGGTGGTTAATCGACTTCTTCAGTGGTAGGTTGATTAATCACAAAATCCTCGAGGTATTTTTGTGGATCCCTTACTGGCTTGGCATCATCCATCATATGTACATGATGTTCAATTATGATGGAACTAATCCCCTCGATGTCCGCCATAGTCCAGCCAAAAGCTTGCCGATTGTTTTGCAAGACCATAAAAAGGGTTTTCTCTTGCTCGAGAGCTAGAGATGCAGAGATGATAACAGGAAGGGTCTCATTCTCACTTAAGTAAGCGCTTTTAGAGTGAAACGGCAACAGCTTGAGTTCGAGTTTTGGTGATGGTAAAATTGGTGAAACTGTCTCGAATTCGAAGGATTCCATCAATGGTTCGAAAGGACTGTAAACAACCAAGTCGGATGGTTCAACTAACTCATCCGAAAATTCAAAGGACTCAAGCTCAGGTAGTGAGTCTTCAAAATCGTCCGAAAAAGTGAAACACTCGTAATCGTTATCGGTTGTGTAAACTGTGTCAAATTCAAGAAGAACGCACTAATGGCGTCAAAACTGCTGTGATCGAACAGAAATTTTTCAAGATCACAGTCCTCCTGCGTGATTTCATGGATCGAGCAAACATCAAGTATACTAGCATTAGGCTCGGAGGGCAGACTTCCTATCTTGTAAATGTTGAACTCACTTGACATCTTCCCGAAGGATAGAGTCATAGAGCCGTTACGACAGTTAATTACAGCATTGGAAGTGGCCAAAAATGGTCGACCGAGGATCACCGAAATTTGGTTCTATGGGTTAGCCACAGGCTGTGTGTCTATAAAAATGAAATCAACGGGGAATATGAAGTCCCCTACCTTAATCAACACATCCTCTAACTCACCCTTAGGATGGGTAATGGATCGATCGGCTATTTGGAGAGTACAATGAGTGGGTTTCAACTCTCCAACGCCTAATTGCTCATAAACAGAATAGAGAAGCAAATTAACAATGGAACCAAGATCTAAAAGTGCGCAATTTATGTTCTTATCCCCAATTGTTATTGAAATTATAGGACAGCCATGGTCTTTTCGTTTTTGGGGCAAATGTAAAGGTTGGGTAATAGCATTGCACACGGCGCTAGCTACGAATACATTTTTGGGTACCTGAGACTTCCTCTTCTTGGAGCATAAGTCCTTTAAGATTTTAGCAAAAGAAGGGACTTGTTGAATTGCATCCAAGAGAGCTATGTTAATGCTAACCTGTTTGAATAACTCCACAATCTTCTCCATTTGAGGAGTAGGTTTATTGAATCTCAACCTGTTTGGAAATGGAATATTTTGAAAATTTGTTGAGTCCAATGTTTGTAGAGTAGATTGCGGAGTTGGAACCGATCCCAGTGTTGGTGTTTTCGTGAAGTGAGGTGTGGGTCCGTTCGAATTAGAAGAAGTAGAGCCTTGTGAAGAATGAAGAACAGGCTCTGACAAAGAAGATGAAGAAGATAAAGAAGAAGAAGATAAAGAAGAAGCACCGGCAGGGGTGTCATCACTAATACCCACATTATTGTGCAACACTCTTCCAGATCTCAACGTGGTCACAGCATTTACATTATGATTTTGTTGTTCATAAGCAACATGTGCGTTGTGTGTGTGACCGAGATTTGGCAATGGTTGAGACGGAAGCTTTTCCTTTTCTCGTTTGCTTAACGCAGCATTTAGTTGTGCAATTTGGACCTCAATTGATTTGATGCTTTGATCATGTGAAGCACTGTTTTGCACCAAAGACTGAATGGAAGTCTACAACCTTGCTGCGGATTGTGTAGATTATTTTAAAAACACATCCAAACTTCGTTCTAGCGAGGAAACCTTATCATTGTTCGGCTGAACAAAATTGTTTTGAGGATAAGAATTGTTGGGTACAAAATTATTCATTTGGTTCTGGTAAGGTTGGGGTTGGAAAGGTTGCTGATACTGAGTTTGTTGAGGTGTTTGTTATTGTAGAGGAGGCCTTTAAATGTTGTTGTTGCCTTGGAATTATTGTTGATTTTGATTCCAAGCAAAATTTGGATGGCTCCTCCAACCAGGTAAGTTGAAGAGTATGGATCATTTCTTTGTCTTTACTGAAAGACAGCATTGACTTGATCTTGTCCTTGAACAGGTGGATTGTAAGGACACTCTTTAGTAAGATGGTAAGGATCCGAACAACAAGCGCAAACTGTGCGTGGTGGTAAAGCAGGGGCAGGAGAAGGCGATGAGAATTTGCTCTCAATTGCTTCTAGTTTTTTCGTAAGTGAGGCTATTTCGTCCTTCATTGCAATCGACATATCAAGTTGATGTATGCCTGCCCTAGACTGACCAGATAAAGTAGATGAGGTGGTATTAGTGCTTTCCCACTGAAGTGTTTGTTCAGCAAGATCGTCGAGAAACTGCCAAGCTTCTTCGCTTGATTTTGTAAGAAAGTGACCATGACAAATGGTTTTCAACAACTACTTAGTTGCTGGGTTCAGTCCTTCGTATAAAGTTTGGCAAAGTTGCCAATTCTCGATACTGTGGTGAGGGCACTGAACAAGGAGTTCCTTAAATCTTTCAAAACACTTCCAAAAAGGTTCGGAAGGAAGCTGCGAAATTTGAATGATTTCATTGCGAATTCTCGCGGTCTTGTGGTGTGGGTAAAACTTTTTTAGAAAAGCATTGACAAACTCATCCTAATTTTTTATCGAGTGTGATGTTGTGCTATATAACCATTTCTCGGCTAGGTCACATAAAGTGAATGGAATGACACGTTGTCTTATAGCATCATCAGAAAGTTGTGTGGTCTTCATCATTGCGCAAACATTCTGGAATTTTTTTATGAAGATATAGGCATTATCGGATTCTAGCACGTGAAATTTGGGCAACATATTGATGAAGTGGGGTTTAATCTCAAAGTTATCCCCAATAGCCGGTGGAAGTGAAAGACAAGTGGGTAAGGCGGTGCGGATAGGATAGAAAAGATCCTGGAGCGCGATTCGTTGGGGCGCTTCGACAGGAGTGTGTGGTGGGTTATTCACACCAAGTGGAGGTGGAAACAGTCCTGTGGATAAGGGGTTGTTAGGATTGAATCCCGACATCTCCTTAGAAGACGATGAATATGAAGGTGAAGGTAAAGAAGTGGATGGAATTTCGATTTCGGAGTCGAAAGCGTCGTCAGTCGGCACTAACAAGACACGGACTAAACGGGCGCTAGTGTCCCGAGCCCAATTGGACATACACTAAAGAGGTGTAGTGTAGTCAAAAGATGAAAACAGAAGGTGGGGGTAAGAAAACGTCAATGGAAGGAAGTGGGTGCAAGGGATTTCTAGCGATAAAATTGGCGAGTCTTTTTGTAAAAATTTCTGTTGTGTTTTTTTTATATGGAATTTTTGCAAAAGATTTTTATAAGAAGCTAGACACACGTTCAAGCAATCACAATATGCACAATCAAGCCTAAATCTAGGGTCTCCGAGGTCAACTCGACGGCTCCTAACTGTTCCAAAGGGTAAGTTGTGAGATCCTCAAATCGTCTCTTCACCGCCAATTGTGGCCAGATAAGCACCAGTAAAGAAAGGAGGGATCTGCTCACGAATCACCGTGAGACGGGCCTTTTAAAATTTCCTTTCCCCACTTGTCTAGCTTAGGCACCACAAAGTCTGGTTTAGATAAACGACCGATACCTACAACTATTCCTTTGTCCTATTGAGTGCGACAGTCCTTATAGGCTCAGTCTAATTTTTTTTTAATTAACTCGAAGGTTAATGCAAATGCTTTTTATGATTTTTGGGGTCCTAGAAAGGGTAATGAAATCCCCACCCAATCTGGATTGGTGTTAAAGCATCTTAAAGTCAGTTTTAAAGATGCAAAGCAGTAAACACACAAAACACTTGCCAAATTTTTTTTATTGCGGCGCAAAGAATCCTGCACAAGATCAAGTTATTGGAGAAGGGAGAGATGTTTTTACGCAAAGAACCCTGCAGGAAAAATTTTCAGAGGAGATCAGGGGGTTAAAGAGAAGAATAGAAAGCGTACAGAGATATTTTTGCTTGCTGACGTCACCACCAGGCCACGGATCCGCCGCGGGAACGTGCCTTTGACCGCGGTTCCGCGGTAGACTTGGTGGTTTAGATCTCAAAAATTCTTCTGTTTCTATGTTCTGATTATCCTCTGTTTGTTCAGATCTGCTGTTTGTTGTTTTGCTCACTGGATTTTTCCAGATCTGAATCTGCTCGTCTCTTCGATCCTGCATAATTCAAACGAAAACCCTTCAAAAAATAACAAGATGATAAATTTTTATATTTTTTTAATTTTCAGTTTTTATGATTTTTCAATTTTTTATATCAACCCGAAATTACAAAAAGAAAATAAATACGCCATCCCCGGCAACGGCGCCATTTGATTGTTGTGTTGTTAAGCGTGCTTGTGCTTTTAAAGGATGAATCAAAGAATATTAACCGCAATCAAGAACGGCGTCGCTTGGTAGCTAGCCGGTTGAGTACGGGTCGATCCACAGGGATTTTGTGTATTTTCTATTTGTTTTAACGAGTTAATTCCAAATGGGGTTGGATTGATTATCACTAAAAATTGAAATGAGTTTGACTAGGATTAAAATCTTGCTAGGGTTGGGTTTAGGTTAAGTTTGGAAATTCAATATTTCTCACCGCTTTCTATGCCCTAATTAAGATCTATTTAGGTGTTAAGGTAATAACTAACAAAGTGGATTAGTACTATCGGGAAGAAACTAGGTTTCTTCCTCTAGGTCCTTATCCGTCCTTTCTTAACTCTTACCCTAACCACCATGGAAAACATACACAACCGGTCTTTAACTACGGTATCACCGCAACCTCGTGGGATAGGATGCTGTAGTGAGCAGTGTGTGTATGTCTGCATAGAGTCCTATTAAAATATATGACGGGGAAGAAAGGGGTGAGAGATTATCATCTCTCAAACCTTTCCTATTCCTAACCCTAACAAGTGAGGAACTACTCACTCATTTGATTGGTGTGATGTTTTTTTTATTCGTGCACTTTAAAAAGATGAATAAAAAAAGATTTTTATCTCTCAAACATTTCCTATTCCTAACCCTAACAAGTGAGGAACTACACATACCGCTTTCTATGCCCTAATTATGATGAATCATAGAATATTAACCGCAATTAAGAACGACGTCGCTTGGTAACTAGCCGGTTGAGTACGGGTCAGTCCACAGGGATTTTGTGTATTTTCTAATTGTTCTAACGAGTTAATTCTAATTGGGGTTGGATTGATTATCACTAAAAACTGAAATGACCTTGATTAGGATTAAAATCTTGCTAGGGTTAGATTTAGGTTAAGTTTGGAAATTCAATATTTCTCACCTCTTTCTATGCCCTAATTAAGATCTATTTAGGTGTTAAGTTAATAATTAACAAAGTGGATTAGTTCCATCGGGAAGAAACTAGGTTTCTTACTCTAGGTCCTTAACCGTCCTTTCTTAACTCTTACCCTAACCTCCATGGAAAACATACACAACCGGTCTTTAACTACCGTATCACCACTAACTCATAGGATAGGGTGCTGTAGTAAGAGGTGTGTGTATGTATGCATAAGGTCCTATTAAAATGTATGACGACCAAGAAAGGAGTGAGAGATTTTCATCTCTCAAACCTTTCCTATTCCTAACACTAACAAGTGTGGAACTACTCACTCATTAGGGAATTGATAAAAAAAGACATTTTTTTAGTTTTGTTTTTAATAACCTAATTATCTAATTTACGGCGGATAAATAAATTGCTAAACAACTGCAGATTAAATTAACTAAGGAAGAAAGGAAAATTAACTAAGGCAAGAAAAGAAAGACTTACTTTATTTTTTATTTGATGCACTCTTCAAACATTACAGGAATTGAAATTCTGAAATTGATAATTAAAAAGAGGCATAGGAAGAGGCATCTCAAAAGAGACACCCAAAAAGAGGCACGCTCCAAAAAGAGCAGTAGGATTCTTATTTATAGATAATAGAAACTCTAGGGTTTACATCTGATCCATATCTAGAATTACAAAAATACCCTTCGGAAAACCCAGTCAATGCACCGACGCACCGACACGTACGATGCACGGCCGTGGAACCGTGGCCATAAGCCATGTTTGGCCGCGGATCCGCGGCCATTTGGTGGGCTTATGTGCCCAGTTCTTCAGGGTTTCTCTGTGTTGCTTTTATCTTCTATTTTCTTCACTTTGCTTTTCAGAATGTCTTCAAGTTTCTTCCAGATTCTCACAGTGCAGAATGTTGTGGACTTTTACCGTTCGCTTGGCATTGAAGTCTTGAATCTTTGTGCTGCCTTCGTACCTTGTGCAACTGAACCGTTCATTGATCTTCGTTTGTTCCTCAAACTATAGGCGGCATCATAAAAATTTTTCTATTTGTTGGTCGTAGTCTCACTTTTGTAGCGTTTTTTCATCAATTTCACTGTATTGTTCCGAGAACCTGTAACCTGCAACTATTCAACAGATATGGATCAAAAGCACCTATTTATTTGTAAAATGATTAAGAATGGGGAATATAATAATGCAAAATTATGAGATGAACAGGACTCTAAAGACTCGACACTACACTGGCAGTGGGTTTAACCACAGGCCGCAAGCGGTACTAGCTGTACGTAACGGTCCCCAGGTAGATGCCGATAAGTAGACCGATGAGGTGAACCAATCTGAACTCCTACTGAGCCTGAATGTGACAATCTCCGTACAGTCCGGTCTGTTCATCTAAGAGTATCGCATGTCGGGCCTAGGGGGCGGTAAATGTCAGACCCCTAATAGCGGTACAAGTCTTTTCGGAGTGCAGCCCAGAACATTCTGAGAAACTACTGGAAACACTACCAGTAAATCTCGCTTGCCCTAGCCAGGGACTTTGTGTAATGGCTCTCATAGACACAGCGCAATATCAACTCCCAATACTGGGAGAGACGAATCATGTCTAACCGTCACTGCCTCCATGTGCTTCAGGACTGCACCCAACTACTACCTGTTTGCACGACCTAATAGAGCCGTGGTAGGGTAGTAATTTAAGAACAGTGGGAACACACTCGAGGCGAAGTGACAGTGTCAAGTCAACGGACTATGTTGTACTCATATCACCTGGGAACTGTTAACTGACGATAGGTATAATACCAACCAGCAGTTCCCAATGAGTCCTGTCCAGTGTACTCGTAACCGAACGAGCATCTACATACTATCTCCAGTACGATGTACTGAGGGCTGTGGGACAGATCATCTACCCTGCTGGGACGAGAAGCGTATGCACCAGTCTACTCTGGAGTATCGATGCCCTGTCTCGATAATCCTACGACTAGGGACCTGTATAAGGATGTGCTTATAGACTATCCAGCCCCCACTAGTATGATCACCATCACAACACCGGTAGTCAAGCAAAGATCCTAAGGACTCCATCAATATGTATTAGCGATATGTTAAAAGAAACTTATACACATGTTATGATAGAAACAAACCAAGTAGCATACTACTATATTGAACAAGATTGTTGTAAACGCTTATATATATCCCAAGCTTCCAAAATGTATTATACAAACTAGTACTATACAATAATGGCCTCTAGGGCATACATATCCAACATGTATGTATGAGGATATCAACCACATGTGTCCATCAACGACACATCAAAATCATGAAACCTGAGTGTCCAACACCGACACTCGAAACATCATGAAACCCGTGTCCATCATCGACACGTAAATTCTCATATCTCAGGCGCCGCATACGCAGATCGGCTCTCATATCTATCTCATCTCAGGCACCGTAGACTCAGATCGGCCTTCATATCCATCTCATATCATAACTCCAATATGGTATCCTCCGGATATCCGCCGAGTTCTATACAATCACCGGTAGGTAGTGTTCCCTCTGTCAGGCTCATCGTCTACACCACAAAAATCATTTCTTGGCTTGGGGTACCATACCGGGTCCACCATGTACCCGAAAACGGCATCCGCCAACTCCTCGAATTGGGTCTCGAAAACAAGCTCAGAACCGAGAAAACCCATGGTGGACGTCTCGAAATATCATATCAAGAGAAACCACGTTTTTAATGCAATATTTAATTCCCTTTGAAATATAACTGCGGTTCTCAAATCTAGAGATCTAATGAAAACAGCAACTCAAGCATATAACCATAAAGTACGATGTATGCAATATAGAGTAGTAATATGAGCATATCAAGTATATCATGCAATCATGTCAAGTGATAATATTGAAAAATGAATGTACTTTTACGTTTAAGAATTATCTAATTATATGGAAGTTCTACTGTGTAAGTGGCATTGCAATTACCGATGAAGAATGTGTGTGAGCTGGCAAATCTGTGTATGTGTAACATGCGCATCAACGGTAATTGTGCAGGTGTACTAGCAAATGATATCATATATTAAATACCGGCATGTGGTATGTACATCACGAGGGGTAGTATCCTACACAACATGGACAATCAATGAGTATATCTATCTACACATGAACCATACAGTCACTTTTAAAAGATATGAATCGTCGCTTTGAAATTAGGTATGGTTTAGGTGGCAATCTTTATATCGGCGATCCCGCTTCATAACATCCGATATGACAATCATCCCCAATCATCATCCTCAAATCACTAGTGCGGATCATTCATCCGGTACATCTCATCACGTACGGTAATCTATCGTACGGTGACAACAAACAGAATAGGGATTCTATCGTCCTATTCATCAATAAGAGTACGGATCTAAAATCTCGTACAGCATATCACTCTTTATCCGCATAAATAAATATATATATACACATATATCTCAAATCATATTTGTATCTATCTCATATAATGATATCTTGCATATACGTCATATCTTATTAATCTCAAGTCGTATCGATCTTGATCTCATATCCTACATTGTCAACTCATATTTATCCCCTTTCAATTCATACTTATCATGATTCACTTTCTCATTTCATATTCTCATATATCAATCCGAGTCATCTATATCTATCATTACAGTATCCCATATCGTGTTATCTTATATTCCTATATCATATTCTCAAGCAAATATATCCATTAGTATCAACTTTTTTCATATCATCTCTTACTAACTCTTACTAAATCCTATAATCAGGTTATCTTAAGCTTGTAGCATATCCTTTATCAAAATATAATTTATAATAGGATCTTCCATACCAATGGTTGCGGGGTTCTATACGCCATCCACCCGAATTCCCCTGTAGATATAAATCTACTCACCTACTAAACTCCTCACTTAGACGTAGTCAATGTGCTTCATCATCTCGGAAGTCCACGTGAAGGTACCTACAATCAATACACAATCGCAATTCTATTAAAACCAACATCCGAAAACCCGTACGGCACACGAGTTTCTTATAGGTTAAAACCTATAGCTTACGCACGCAAAAACAACCAAAGAACCCTCGTCGTTGACGTACAAATGTCCAATGACCAATTCAAATCCAAATACCAAAACCACGAATTCAAATATCTTTAAGACATAGCAAAAACACTCTCAAGTAGCTCCCAGATTTTGGCTCAGGTGAAAAGGAACAAAACTAACAAGTACAAGGGATAGGTTATAGGGTAAGTGAATTACAGACAAAACCACAACACCATAGGAAATAGGAGGTCCGGCGAGATCACCTCAAAATCCGGCGCCGCCGGTCAAAGTAGGCCAAAACGTGCTCGTACTTAGGTGGTAGTCTTCTAGTGGTTTATATAGGTCAATGGACTTGTTTGATTTTCTCATAAACATCTCAGCTAGCTCCAGATACCCTGTAGGCTAACAAATCCCACAAAACCGACACGGGACAAATTCTAAGTTCGTGTATCGGTTTCTAATCTCATTTCCAGGTCAGGAAATCAATCCTTAAGGTCTTACAAACACTCACTACACCTCAATTAACCACATAACAACAACTTGTAAATTCCAAGATCACATAACCGAACTAATACGAAATCTAAACTAACTAGGCTATATAAACACGATTACTAATCTAAAAGTGAAGAGATTATCTCATTTGGCAACTTAGGAAAATTCTTGAGTTGCCCAAAATCTTCAAAATCCAAACTTGAATGGTTCAAAGGGTTTAGGATAGGCTTGTGCAGCTTTTTAATGAAGGTGGTATGGGGTTTTGGAAAGGAATTTGAGATGGTGCATGGAGGTAGTTAGATGAAGGAAATGAAGAAGAATGACATGAAGAAAACAATGGGGAATGAATTAAGGCAGTTAAGTCTCACCTTCTTACTCTCTTATGCTCACTCTCTCACTCACAATTATCCCCTACACTCACTCTCTCAACAAAATATCTTATTTGTTTCTTCTTTTTTTGTTTTATCTCACAAAACAACTCATGGCATCCAATTTTATTCTTTTCACACACAAATAAAATGAAAGGCAACATGACATGGTGCACTAACCATGCAAAAATGTAAAAAAAACGGATTTGGCTTAATCGCGATTATTAGTGCAATAATCGATTTAATTTAAACTTGCATATATTTAATTATAAAAATGCCAAAATCCGATAAATATCTTTTTAATGAATAAATCATTTTAATCTCCGATTATTTTCCAAATATTGGAATATACTTATACCATTTTACGAAAAACTCCTATTCGCAAATCGAATAGTTTTCGCGAAATATATTATTTTAATATTAAATTTCCAAAAATAATATTTTATATTTCTGAAATGTTACACCAGGGCAAGAAGACCGTGGCGATGATGATGAGCCTAGCAGGAGGGAGCACTACCAACCGTTAATAGGTTGGACCCGGCGGTTATCCGGAAGGTACCGGCCGGAGTTATGAGATTGATATGAGGGCCGATAAGAGTATGCGGCGCCTAAGATATGATTATTTACGTGTCGATGCTGAAGACGGGTTTCATGATATTTCGAGTATCGATGTTGGACACTCAGGTTCCATGATGTGACGGATTTGAGGGCCGATTAGAGCGACGGCGTCTGAGATATTGGGATTTGGGGTGTCGTTGATGGAAACCGGATTTTTATGACAATGATTCATTGATGAGGATTGTGTTTTATCCCACACTCAGGATTTATTATGACATGCATTGTTTCATGTAGTTGGTGTACCCTGACGGTGTACTTTGATCATGATTAGAGCATTAGGTAAGGCCTTGACGACGTTAAAGTGTTCGACCGAAGTTCAAAAACCCGCTTTTAACAAGTTTCTGTCCATTTTTTCAAAAGTTTATATTTTGCAGATTAAAAATATGCAAAAAATTGTGCAGGGTTTTTTATTGTGCCCCAAGAAATACGAGTCCAAAATGCCAACAAAGAGCCATGGAACCGTGGCCTAAACCCCTGTTTGGCCGCGGTTCTGCCGCAAGTTTGTGGTGTTGTGGGGTCTTTTTTCTTGTGATGCTCCATTGTAATATTTGGCACTTTCTGTGTGTTTTTAGTGAGACTCAAGTTGTTGAGGTCTCTGTGATTTGTGGGTATTTGAAATATCGATAGAAATGTTTAACATCGTCTTGATATATGTGATATATGATACGATATTTGGAATCTACATTAATTAGTTTTGTGATAACTAGTTTGTGTTTTGTAAATCACGCGTTTTAGTCTCTTTTGATCGATTGCCAAGGAGTTTCGATTCAGATCAAAACTCTGTCGCAATCTCGTATTGTACGCGGATAGTCGCCGTGAAACACTACTAGATAGCCACGCCCCATAGCCCCGACCAAGTGACTTGAGGAGAACACCGTAGCCAAAAGCATCCACTCGGGAGCTCGCGGCCGCGGTGTTCCGCCCAAGAGCACTTCGTTGATCGCATCGGGGGTGCATCATTCTACTAAATTTCTTGACGAGCATTCGATCATTTAATCGGCAATCCTGTTGAATTACCCAACCAATATTGAAAAGTGTTTTCAATTCGAGACGTAAATGCAAGATTTAAAGTGTTAGGCATGAAATCCGAAATATGATATATTCCGGGTTTATGATGTCTAAGGATTATGCGGATTCTAATTATTGTAGTTTTTATTTCTTTTCTGCGAACGTAAATGTAATATATGGTGTTGGGTTAAGACAGCGCCCCGGCCATAAATCCATGGCCAAATGCAGAACAAAAACTTTTAAAACCGAACGCCAACGGAACCCTAAACTACGGATCGTGCCATTAACCCTATACTAGTTATCATAAATGAGTTTAGAGAGGTTAAACCGATCGATCCATATCCTTCAGTCTTCAACCTCTGCCCCAGGTTCCTCACGGCTTCCTCAATCAAGTTCGATCTCCGGTCTCCCTCATCGAAGATGATCCACGTCGAGGATCAGTAATACGGGATCCCGCCTCAAAACCGAAGCAACTCGAGCATCCAGTTTTCTAGCGTAGATACCCAAGATGAAGTAGAGATAGTGTGTGAATACTTTGTCTCAAAACACCCATGCATTCTCAACTCATGAAAGGGATGGGTGGAGGTTGAAGAAGATGCCCATAAGAGAAAAGTGTGAGTTGAAGTTTTTGGCTAAGGAAAAAGCAACTAAACCAAAAGTGTCTGCTCATTTTTCTTGTGTTGTCTTGGCTTGTACTTTTGTGTGTATTTTATTGTGAGCACATAAAGAAAAAAATCCTCAAACAAATATCTTTGCCAAAATAAAACAACACTTAACCTAATACCATGAGTCACCAAGTGCATGTGCTATGAATCAATGCACAATGCCAAGACTTGCACTCACACTCTCCTTCACAACAATATTAAACATTTAAAGAAAACCCTAAATGTTTAATACAATATAAAAGAAAAGAAATGGCAACCCTAAAGTTATATTGTAATGAATTACAAGAATACCCCTCATCTATATATACATACCCGCATCTGTATTCCGACTGAATACGAATACTACAAGACGAAAATAATCCAACAATATAATACCAGGATCCGGTTTAAACCAAAGCCCACTAGTATTATTCGTCCGATCATGATCCGTGCACTAGTGCACGTATGTGATCGAACCCTTCCATAAAACTATACGGCTTCTACAACGTTTCGCCCTAACCAGGGAAACCCTCTGTGTGGGGCTCTAAAGACTCGTCAATATGCTAGCAGTGGGTTTAACCATAAGCATGTCAGTGTCACTAGCTGTACGTAACAACTACCCAGGTATTGAGCGAAAGGGAGGCTGACGAGAAAACTCATCCTGAAACCCTACTGAGCCAGATAGTGACAATATCCATACAGTCCAGTCCGTTCGTCTATGAGTATCGCACATCGAGCCTTGGGTCGTGGATAAAGTCAGACCCCTAATAACGCGACATTTAGTGTCAGTATGAAGCATATCACCACCTGAGAATCTACCGATTCTAGATCAGTGATTCTCGACTACCTTGGCCAAGGATTTTTAGTTATGGCCATCCGTGCACACCGCGACATCAACCCCCAATACAGGAAAAGACGAATCCGCTGACGATCCGCTCACTGCCTCCATGTGGCTCGAGACTGTACCCAACTAAAACCTGTTTGCATGACTCCTTTGAGCCATGATAGGGTAGTAATCAAAGCACAGTGCGAACTCACACGACACAAATGACGATTTCAGGTCGATAGACAAACCTGTACACATGTCACCAGGGAACTGCTATCTGAGAATACGTATAATACCAACTAGCATGTTCCGGCGAGTCCGTCCGATATACCCATAACCCAATGAGCACCTGTATACATATTAGGTGAACCAACTGACACCAATGGCTTGTGAGACCGGCCACCGCCCCTCGTCGGGGTCTCGATCCGTATACACTAGTCTACTTTTGGAGTATCGATGCCCGATCTCGAAACTCCTACGACTGGGGACGCTTTAAGGATGTGCTTATAGACCACCCAACTCTCATGTATATGATCGCCATCAAACTACTGGTAATCAAGCAAGAATCCTATGGGCTCTATCAACATGTAATAGCGATTTGTAATGTCACCTGAAGCATGTACACGATGATAAAGACAAACGAGATAACATACTATCATCTCGAGTAAGACTGTTGTACCGGTATAGGTCCTCCCTCAATCATTGCAATCATGTGCCTGCAATCTAATAATTGATTTGAGAGCACTATAGCCAACAATCTCCCACTTGCACTTAAGGCTAATTATTACTGTGTCGCATACTCACACCCCGTGTGATACCGAACACCCAACTCCTCTACTAATCAGTTTCACAAAACTCATTTGTAAAATTATTGTGTTCGAGAAATAGCCTCAGTGAGTGGATCCGCTCCAATGTTTCTTTCTATGTCCCTTTTTATCTCAAGTTCGTGGAGAAAACCATCTCCCAAAATGAGCAATACCTGTCTTAGAATATGTCTGGATATTTGATGGAACCCAGTTCTCAAATGAACTCCAAATCCAGCAAACTTCTTAGACTGTATCGTCCACTGAACTTAATCAGTATCCTGCGCCATTCCTTCCTCAGTATCCGCTTGGACCACCGCTTGGACCACCTATCCAACATATTGTCCCTCAAAAAGAGGGAAAACTATAACTCTGACTGTCACTCTTTCTTCCATGTAACCTTGGAAGCCTAGATTGATAACCGTCTCCCGAAGGAGACTGCCGTTACCAAATCCCTAGAACATCCACTTATATTCATAAGCTGCTTCAGAACGTTTCTCCAGGATTGGATTAATATATCAACTTATTGCATCTAGTGCAAAAACAACATCTGGTGTGGTACTTGATATCTCACGATTGACTCAATTGCCTAAGCAAGTGATATGCCAATCATGCACATCTCTCTCCCCTTTAGTCTGTAAGACACCTTCATAGAGGGTGACTCCATCACCTGCATGTACACCACCATGCCAGGAGTCCTCCATTCTAAAATACCTTTAATACTGTCTAAGTATCCAGATTGGGAAACTACCCAAATCTAGAACTAAAACTATAGATCTAGTTACCAGAATTCCTGATATAATATCCATATCCTATATAGAGAAACCACTGTGTGACAACCAAAGTATAACCGATCGTAGTATTGGAATTTCACTTCCTACAAAGTGTATGTCATCCAAACACCAGGAAATCACACCCTACTGCCTTCTTAACAGATCCATCTCCTATTCTGATGAAGTCAAAGCCTATGATTGTCACATCAAAAACAGATGATCTATCTTCACTATACTTGCTTTAGTCTATAAATAGACACAAGCTATTTGTCCACTATGCTTCCGCTGCTCCAACTTACTACAACAACTCTCTGGCAGAGTCATAGACACGTACACTTCTAAAGCTAGTTTAGAATGACGCTATACGCATCCTCCTGACGGGTCTCATAGTGTAGAACAACAGTAATGGCAAGTCTGGGTAAATAAGAACCTCCCTGTCACCGTCTTTGAGGATACCGAAGTACCTCTTGGTCGCTTAAGGTTACCCACCATATCTGCATAGTGGCCAATGGAATGTCAAACCAGATTGAATTTTTAGGTTGTATTAAATTTTCAGTAATCGTTTATGGTTCTGGAATCACTTCCAGTTCTATCATACTCCCACAACTATTTTCTGAAAAAGACCATTTTACTAAAACTCTGGCGAGTCAAGGAAAATATCACTATTGATCTTCCATATGGTAGAAAGTCAACCCTCGTCATAGCCCGGGTTAACCCATAAACTGCCATTACATAAACGTGCCTTGAGTTGTCCAGAGTCTGGTTTTAAGCATAAACCGGACAACTCCATATACTTTAACATCATTATGATATGAACCATTCTACATACAATATAGAAACAGAAGCACTGGTTTAATTGGAACCAGATTCAAATCATGCAGCTGTCTTCAGTGCATGTCAACTAAAAGGAAAGAGGCTGATCAACAATACTCAACTAGGAGTGCATCCAGATATGAGTAACCTGAAAGAGAAGCAAGTTCTCAAAACCATTACTATCAACTGAATACCAAACACAAGTATCTACATTTTCGATCACCTTGAAGAATACTGATACTTGCAACACATGGTTCTCTACTTTAGTCTTATACCTATAACTTCTCAAGACTTGGACCTTGTATTTATACGAAACACTGGTCTAAAACTAGAGAAGTCATAAGTAAACAAAATATAGTACGAGGAGCAACCCCTTTGCCCTAATGGACATGGGAAAACATACAATACTTTGTATAAGTCCCCTGAGTTGAATAACTCGAATCCTGTGTGTCGTGGGTTCAAAATTGTGCTATGGTTAAGAAGAATTACACCGCTGTTCAATGCTCCTTACCTAACTATCAATTGAGATAGGTAAATGTCAGGGACATAATTTCAAAAAGTTATATCTCACATTATAAAATAAACATATAGATATATCGGTTTGAAATTGGTGCATAACAACGGATATTCAAAACCAAATATTTGCCGTCAGGCAAAAACCCAGTTGATTTCCTCAAATATCACCGATTACAACGAATTCCGATATAAAGAGTATATAATCACCTAATTCCCAATAACTTACTCCCACTCATCATCTGTGAAACCATACAGATGTGAGAATCAAATCTGGAAAATACATACCCTGGAGTAAGGATCTAATTGGGAAATCGGTTTTCAATTAACAACGCATAGTGAAACTGAAACATAAAAATGTTTCGTAGGGGTATCCGGGTATTCCTAGTAATGCCTCTTCCATTATCCAAATTCATGACTATAACCTTATATTTTCTTTCCATCTCTCCAAATAGCTTTATTTGTCTTTACTCATTACCTTCTGTACACCACACTTGTCTAAATGGTTTTCTTCATTCCCTACCGTTTGGCATCAGCCTATGGTTTGGAAGAAGATAATCTAATAAGTGAAATAGGTGTACCCTCCTAATCCTAGGAGCACTCGCAACCTGAGAGAAAATAAAGGGAAATGACAACCGATAATCCTTATTCTATTTCTCCTGAACCAGAATTCAGCCTCAAACTGGAACAAGTTCTTTCATGTTCGTATATAACTATACAATGGATAATCCAATAAATGTGGATCTTCGTAGTGATAAGGGGTGTTCTGGAGAAATTCAGAGGAGAAGTAGGAGTGGCGATGATATACACGGTTTGGTCGTGAATGATAGCAGTCGCAATTTACTTTGCCCTCTTTCTATCCCTTTATTTTGTCTTTACTTATTACCTTCTGTATACCTTACTTAGGTTAATTGGTTTTCTTCCTTCCCCACCTTTCGGCACCTGCCTATGGTTTGGAAGAATACTATCCAATAAGCACAAAAGGTGTACCCTCTCCTAATCCTAGGAACCCTCACAACCTGAGAGAAGGTAAAAAGAAAAGACAACTGAATAGTCCTATTCAATTTCTCCAGAACCGGAAACCATTCTTGAATCTGAAACAAGTTTCTTCGAGTTCGTATATAACTATACGATGGTCATATCCAATAAATGTAGATCTACGTTGTGATACGGAATGATCCGGAGAAAAGCAAAGGGTAAAAGTAGGAGTGGCAATGAAGTATGCAACTCTGACAGTCCAAAAGCCAATGTGTTTTAAGAAGATTCGGTTAACTAGGTTACTGAGTTATAGCCTAGGGTCAGACATGGTCGCTGCCAAAGAGAGAGAGAGAGAAAAGAAAAACTCAGCGTGCACTCTAACCTAGATCAGAATGGTCAATCACTTTATCTAATCAGGATGTCTCCCACTGTGTCCTCGAATTCCCCTCCAAACCAAAAACAAGAATTAGTCGGGATCATCTAAAATCTCCCGAGGAGTAAATCAGCTCATCAGTGGGAATCGGGATCCAACTATCATTGCATGATATCCTTATGGAATCCACTCAAGTTATCACACTCCAGAAGGTATGCACATATCTGGAAAGTTTCCTGTATGTTTGAAACCCCCGATGTGATTTTTACCCAATGCACTTATGACCTTGACGAAGGCAACAAATCATAAGTCACATGTCAAGTTCTACCCGTCGTTGTCCAGGTTAATTTGAACCCACCCGTACATAAACTTGATGAAGGCCAATAAAATAGTACGACTGTCCCAAACCGACGCATCTATTTATGCGACAGAAAAGTAACAAGCAGCTACCATACACTATGCCTTGACGAAGGCCAACAAACATAGCATGAATACTAAGTGCTACCCGTCTGAAATGACGGAGGGCTATGAATGATTTTTGGCGAAAAACCATTAACGTAATGAACTTGATATCGTTGAAGGAACCGGATAGCTTTTTACAAATATATAGTGGCGAAAACTTTTGCTAAAGAGGTCACTCCAGGTGAAAGGATCATGGCTTTTTCCTCGTGGAATGAGGTGCAGGACATTCCCACTGAATATCTCGATGCAAAGAAAAAAGTAATCGACTATAGTGAAGTTATTACCCTGATGCAAACTTCTGCCCAAGAGGTCACTCCCGATGAAGGGATCTCGGCTCTCCCCTCGTCGAATGAGGTACTGGATATTCATAACCGAATAGCTCTGTGCAAAACAAAAGAAAACGTCCTTATAATAACAGCTTTTGAAAATTTGTTCCAACAACATCGAATAGGTCTGTTTTCCTTACATTGATCTGAATCAACGCAGTCCCATCAATTAATCACACCAGAAAAGAACAAAATATGATGTACGTATATGCCATCCGCATTTGCTACTGGGTCCCGTCATCACCCGTTAGGTTACTTAACTAATGACAGAGTAGGGACTGGACTAGCGCGGGTGCAAAACATATACAACATCTACTAGTATATATATAGCAATATATAATAATTGCTCCAGGTTTGATAAATGCAACATCACAGACAAGCGATAAGCATCACAGAACAATACAGATAATCTAGGAGCCCCGGGTTTCCTTTGAGCCACAACTGAAAACCAGGCGTTCCCCTAGTCGTGTGGATAGCCTGTGCAATGAGAACTTAGACCCCTACGAGTGCGGCAAGTTACCCGTCAAAACCAAAAGTGAGGCAGCCCCCATTATCAAAGTGAATGAGCCATCCGGCACTTCACGGAATCTGGTGACTTGAGCACCCCAGCATGGGTCAACCTGTACCCCATACGAGTGCGATGAATAGCCCACCAATTCTAGAGTGAAGCCCCCTCCTTCTCAACGCCATCAGATGCGGACCCGTTGCCCTGCAGAACCCGGCTATCCTTGCACTCCATCGCGGGAAAATCCTAGTACAAAAAAGACAAAATGTACAACGGTAACATGACCTCAACCCGGTCGTGCACCAAACAAATAATATACAACCAGGCAGTGACGGCAAACCACATGTCGGACGCTCGTCCCGCAATATCAAATGTACAAATAAAACTAAAATGTACTATCATTTTACCCGAGCTATCCACCACATCAAATCCGCAACATCACAACATAACACAGAACATCAACATGAAAGTCACGTTTACAAACCCGTCTAAAAGAACTATAGCAATTAGATAAGTTTTACCGCTCTAATGAAATTCACGGTCATAGATAGTAATGCATGTACTGAAAACATTAAACGATGTTAGAAATATCGACTTCAAAATAACCCCGAATAGCCCCAAACAACTAGATAAAACCATATCCAAACTTGGCTAAATAAACAATACCATAGAACATATATTACAGTGACCAGACAACACCCCAAAACTCAAGTCCTAATTCCTCTAGAAATCCGGCCAGGCCGGTTTTTAGGCTAATGTCGCCGGATGTGTAGTCGGTTTTGGGGCTCGTGTTTGGTGTGCAGTCTAGTTGTCACACAAGTAGTCTTCTGCAATTGCTTAAATATTTTTAGAAGACCATAAAAAATTCGACAGAGAATGGAATACTATATGGTGTTGTTTCGGGGTTGTTTCGGTTTCTATACTTTAACATCGTCTAAACAAACTAGTATGCGGTTAAAGGGTTTGATCTGATACCATGTTGGTTTACGGCAGCGCCCTGGCCATCAATCCGTGGCCAAATGCGGAACAAAAACTTTTAAAACCCGGCACTAACGGATCCCTAAACTACGGATCGTGCCATTAACCCTATACTAGTTATCATAAAGGAGTTTAGAGGGATTATACCAATCGATCTGTGCCCTTCGGTCTTCAACCTCTGCCGCAAGCTCCTCGCGGCTTCCTCGATCAAGTTCGATCTCCGGTCTCCCTCGTCGAAGGCGATCTACACCCAGGATTAGTAATACGGGCTCCAGGCTCAAAACCGAAGCAACTCGAGCATCCAGTTTGCTAGACTAGATACCCAAGATGAAGTAGAGATAGTGTTAGTTATATGTATGCCCTAGAGGCCATTACTATACATAGGATGTATATTGTAGTGGATGCTGGGACATATATAGGGAGGACTTTCTTGCTCGACATGATAGTATGCAATCTGGTTGATCTTTACCTTAACGTGTACACTGATTGTCTCTCCGATACATGTTGGTAAAGCCCTTAGGATGTGTACTTGACTACCTAGACTATGATGCGGATCATACTAGTGGGGACATGGTAGTCCATAAGTACATCCTTCAAAGTCCCTAGTCGCGGGTGTATCGAGACGGGACATCGATATACCAGTGTAGACTAGCGTATACCTTCTCAACCCAAACAGATGGGCGATGGATGATACCATATCCATTGGTGTTTGACATCAGAGATGATATACGGGTGCTCAGTGGAGACTGGGTACACTGGACGGACTCGCCGAGAACTCCCAGATAGTATTATACCTTACGTCAGATGGCAGTTCTCTGGTGACACTGGTACAGAGTAGTCTGTTGACCCGAGTGTGTGGTTCCCACTGTGCTTTGATTTCCACCTTACCACGTCCAAGAGGGCGTGCAAAACGGTGGTTTTTGGGTACAGTCCCGAATCACATGGAGGCAATGAGCGATAGGAGGGGATAAGTCTCTCCCGGTATAGGGAGTTGATGTTGTGCTGTGTTCGATTGGCTATAACCGGAAATCCCTGGCCAGGGTTGCTGAGATTTACTGGTAAGTGTTACCTGTAGTTTCTCGAACTGTTATAGAGCTCATATCGACACGACTTATCGAGCTGTTGGGGTCTGACGTTTACCACCCCTAGGCGAGTTATACGACATATCAGACGAACAGACCGGACTGTACGGTAAGTGTTACTGGTTGGATTCACAGGAGTGTGAGCGGGCTTGCTCGTCGATCTTCTGATCGCTCAATACCCGGGTGGCCGTTACGTTTAGTAGACCGCTTGCGGCTTGTGGGTGTTTGATATGATCATCACCTGCTGCCGGCGTATTGACGAGTCTTTAGAGTCCTACACAGAGGTTTCCTGGCTCAACCGAAACGAAATAGGAGCGCATATGAGATATGTGCGGGACCGAGAATAATGCGTGTATATGATACCGTATTCTATTCTCGCGATGAATGTATCGATTGGTTGTATGCGATATTGTAGGGTTCCTAGGCACACTAATGAAGTCTCACAAGTGATCAAACACGCCCAATTGAAATTTTACAAGTGCCGAGAAACCCTAATACGGATCGTTAACTAGATGTATAGGCGATACAATGCAAATAAACGAATTTATCTAAAAGGAAAGAGGCTACAACCTTTGTAGATCCGATCCTCCACCTCCATGGCTCCGTGATGAAGTCCCCTCGCTGTCCAAATCGGATCTTGGACTCTAGCATCGGCTTCATCGGAGAAAATGGCGGGCTAAGTCGTCGACTTCGATGCCGAAGATGATCTACGTCGAGGCATCACAAGATCAAGCTCCCACTTCACCAAGTCATAAAACTTGTGAAGAAAACATCCTATACTACTTGGCAAGAGGTAGAGGATGAAGAAATAGGAAGTGGGTTCACTTTAGAATTGGATTTCTTACATGATTTCATCACTTGCCATTGATGAGGCAAGCTTTTTTTTTTTTTGCTCATGAAGAAGGAGATGAAGATAGAATATGATAAGTGTTAAAGAATAATTGAAAAAGAATTAATTCTTATCATATTCTAACCTTAGTTAAGTGTAGAGAATAGACTAGGGTTATTTTAAATGGTTAGGGTTAAGGATGAGAACAAAAAGGTCATTTAGTCAAAGTTTCATGAAGCTTCAACTAAAAACAAATCAAGCCACCATTCATTTATCTTTCAATTTATTCAAAATGAATAAATAAATAAGATAAATGAATAAGAAAAACCCTAATCAACAACTTAACCATGGTTTAATTCTTTACACTTAACCAAATAAGCATGTATCATCAAACATGATACAATCAAGTGCACAAAAGTATATCACATATACAACTTGCACCAATCAAGTGAGAAAATCCATTTACAGAGAACCAATACTAGTTAATGCAAAGTAATATATCAAACATATATATAATTATACATTAAATCATTAAATCAACACTTGATTTAACGATCCGGTCATATCGCATATAACTGACTAGTATCCTATGTATCGGCTTATCGAATCAATCCTTGATTCGATAACTAGGTTATATCGCATATAACCAATCGATACATTCATCGCGAGAATGAAATACGATATCACATACACGCATTATTCTCGGTCCTGCACATATCTCATATGCGCTCCTATTTCGTTTCGCTTGAGCCAGGAAACCTCTGTGTAGGACTCTAAAGACTCATCAATACGCCGGCAGCAGATGATGATCATATCAAGCACCCACAAGCCGCAAGCGGTCTGCTAAACGTAACGGCCATTCGGGTATTGAGCGATCAGAAGATCGACGAGCAAGCCCGCTCACACTCCTGTGAATCCAACCAATAACACTTACCGTACAGTCCGGTCTGTTCGTCTGATATGTCGCATATCTCGCCTAGGCGTGGTAAACGTCAGACCCCAATAGCTCGATAAGTCATGCCGACGTGAGGTCCATAATATTCGTGAGACTACTGATAACTCTTACCAGTATATCACTGCAACCCTGGATAGGGATTTCCTGTTATGGCCAGTCGAGCATAGCGCAACATCAACCCTCAATACCGGGAGAGACGAATCCCCTCCTATCGCTCATTGCCTCCATATGAATCGGGACTGTGCCCAAAAACCACCTGTTTGCACGACTCAGTAGAGCTGTGGTAGGGTGGAAATCAAAGCACTGTGGGAGACACACAAGACTCTATGACGATCTCGGGTCAACAGACTAAGCTGTACCAGTGTCACCAGAGAACTGCCATCTGACGTGAGGTATAATACCATCTGGGAGTTCTCGGCGAGTCCGTTCAGTGTACCCAGTCTCTACTGAGCACCCGCATACCATCTCTTATGTCAAATACCAATGGATATGGGATCATCCATTGCCCATCACATGGGTCGAGAAGATATACGCTAGTCTACTCTGGAATATCGATGCCCCGTCTCGATATTCCAACGACTAGGAACATTGAAGGATGTACTCATAGACTACCCAGGCCCCACTAGTATGATCTGCATCATAGTCCTGGAAGTCGAGAACACATCCTAAGGGCTTTATCAACATGTAACAGAGAGACAGAAAGTATACATGTTAAGATAAAGAGCAACCAGATTGCATACTATCATGTCGAGCAAGAAAGTCCTACCTATATATGTCCCAGCATCAACTACAATATACATCCAATGTACAGTAATGGCCTCTAGGGTATACATATAACTAACAATCTCCCACTTGCACTAGGGCCATCTGTAGCAGCAGTTGTAGTATCTAATACTCAACCATCCCATATAAGTCTCTCTCTGGGAAAAAGCCTTTGTGAGTGGATCCGCCGTGTTGTCCTCTGAGTCTACTCTCCTAACCTCGATCACCCCGGAGATCATCTATCTCCATGATTAGGTGATACTGCCTCAGAATATATCTGGGTCACTGATGGGACCAGGGTTCCTTGGCCAAAGCCATAGTTCCATTATCATACAATGGAAAAAACCTAGTTCATCTTATGAACCAATATACACCCAAACTGCCTCTTTGGTAGTATCTTTAATAGCGATGTTACCTTCCTTTATCGTCTAGTTTGCCACGGTATCTAGCTTGGAACTCTTCCAACATACCGTCCCTTTACTGAGGGTAAAGACAATGCCTGTGACTGACATTCAGTCGTTTTTATCACCCTGGAACCCTTCCAGTGATTCTCCCCAGGATCGATTGATACCATCTCATTACATCTAGTGAGAATCCTAGCATCCAATTACATCTATCTCATAGATGAAAACTCAGGATTTAGGAGGTATCACTTTGATCCTATTGGAGAATCCTTGTGATAAGCGGAGATTGACCGTGCGTAGCATAGGAAACTCTTTTCCTATCAAGAGTATGTCATATACGTACTCTACGAGGATGACCACCTTACTCTCTACTACCTTTTTGTATATACAAGGTTCATCTACCATTTTGATGAAGTCAAACTCTTTGACTACCACATCAAAACAGACGTTCCAACTCCGCGATGCCTGCTTTATTATGTAAAGCAACTTGCACACGTTTCCGCTGCTCCCACTGTTTACGAAGCCCTCTGGCTGTGTTCTTATAGACGTTCTCTTCTAAATCATTATTTAGAAAAGTAGTCATGGCACCCAACCACCAGATATCGTATTCATGGTATGTAGCAATGTCAAGTAGGATCTGGATGGACTTAAGCATAGTCCCTAGAAAATGTTTCATCATTATCCACACCTGGTTGATGACTAAAACCTTTAACAAGTCTAGATTTGAAAGTCTCAACTTTTCCATCTATACCAAGTAATCTTCTCAAGATATACTTGCTCCTGATGGGGATTTAACCCTTCAGATATAGCAACCAAAGTCCATACTTTGTTGGTGTATAAGGATTCCATCTCAGATCGGTAAGCATCATACCATTCTTACAGAGTCCCTACTCTTGATGACCTGCTCGAAACTAGTTGGGTCATCATCTCATGATGCAATCCTCGCTCCCACTGTCGTCGAGAAACCGAAGTATCTCTCAAGCGGATGAGGAACCCTGCTAGTTCGGCGGAGAGGCTGAGGTTCATCGGGGACTATAGAATCCTTTGGTCCAGTCAAATCAGATGCAGTTTTGTATAGCTGGAACTTTTCCATTTCTACAGAACTGACCTTGCCTCGATTTTGTCCTGATTTTGCTTTTGACATAGGCCGGACAATCCCAAATCTTAACTTATTTAAGAAATAGGCTCTTCCCATACCATATCTTATATAGAGTGGTAGGCACTGATTTGATTCGAACCCTATTCAATAGGTATGCAACTTCATAAGTGCATAAATCCCTAAAAGGAAATAGGAAACTCAGTAGTATTCATCATGGAGCACACCATATCTAATATTGTGCGATTGCTCCACCTCGATACACCGTTGTGCTGTGGTGTATTCAGAGGAGTAACACTGAGAGAGAATATCATTCTCCTTTAGAATAGTCCAGAAATTCCATGCACAAGCATTCTCCTCCCTGATCTCATCATAGGATATAATACTTATACCTGTACTTTGGTTCTCTACTTCTAACTTATATTCTGTGAATATCTCAAAAAGTTCGGACTTGTGTTTCAACAAGAACATATGTCTGAATCTAAAGAGATTATCAGAGAATGTAATAAAGTACAAGGAACCGGTCTTGGCATGGGTAGACAGGGGACCTTACATACATCAACATGTATCAACCCAAGAGTTCACTAACTCTTTCTCTATTTCCAATAAACAGAGCTATGGTCATCTTATCTTTGTGACATGACTGGCAAGTTTCATAAGATGTAAATTCAAACTGATTTAAATATGCATCTAGAATGTAACTCTAGCTAGTCGGGTCACATTGATCTGACCTAGTCTAGAATACCTCAAGAAGGAATCGTTCAATTCTGAACTCTTCCTCTTGTGTGTGTTCCGTATACTAAGAACTGTAGTTTGATTTAGAACGTCAATGCTTTTAGATAAAGTGCCTGAACCGATCAACTTTTGATACAGGAAATGTTCAAAACATTATCCAACAATACAAAATTTTATCATTTCTTTACTCATAAAGAGACTGATATGATTTTGTATATCAGGTTCGGTATCTAATAGCATTTGTTCAGAATCAATGTATTGGTAATATAGGGTGACAGTGACCAACAGACTTGGCTGCAACACTTGCCCCGTTTTCTGTCTCAAGAAACTTATCACCCGTTCTCAGTTTTTCTACTTTTTTATAGCCCTATGTAACAGATTACATATCTGGGATCCTGATCCGGTATCAAATACCCAGGATGCATAGGATACTGAGAAACAGTTCTTTGTAATGAACACACCCGAAGGAGATGCATCATATGCACTTTCTTCGTTTGGACTGCATAGGAATTCTGGTATTCCCCTAATTCCTGCTCTGTCTTATAACAATTATAAGTTGGAGCGGGACCAACGTTCCCCAGCTCTGTATAACAAGCGGGTTCGGTCAATACATCCGTATTATTATCTTGATTAAGGCGTGATATGGTCGCTACCTGGAGAGAGAGAGAAGAAAATACTCAGCGTGCGCTCTTGCAAGATCAGATTGGTTATTTATTTTATCTAATCAGGATGGCTCCCACTGTTTTTATCAAATCTTCCTTCAAACCTTAAAAGGAAAAACTAGCCGGGATTAATTACACTCTACAAGTTCGCCAATCTTTCAGCCAGGCCAGTGTCGGTACTTTGAGGGAGGTTCCCCGTGCTTTCGCACGGACTTAATTACAGTAAACCTCGTTTTCCCAGAGGCGTAACCCTGTTGACACCTTTCTAGACACCTACTTGATCGGCTAATTGCAAAGTGCAAAATTCTCCCAGGAGTAACAATTACTCGCAGTGGGTATCGGGATCCAACTATCACATAGAATGTATGCAATCTCATTGCAAATTTCAACACTTGAAACTCCCGATTAAGATTTTTACCCCTAGCACTTATGACCTTAACTATGGTTAACAAATCATAAGTACTAGTCAAGTTCTACCCGTCATTTCGTGATTAATTAGACCCACCCATATGGCCTTTAACTAAGGTCAACAAAGTCACGCGACTTTCCTAACTAATCGCATCATATGCGGTGTAGGAAGACATCACTTAGCTACCGTACACTGTGCCTTAACTAAGGTCAACAAACACAACACGGATACTAAGTACTCTACTTCCTAAAATGACGGAGGGTTGCGAATGGTTTTGTGAAAACCTTTAACGCTTTGAACTTGATCTCGTTGCGGAATCAAATGGTTTTAAATGGAATGTTTTTGAGGTTTTTCTAGTTTTGCTAAAGGGGTCACTCCCGGTGAAGGGATCGTCAGCCCTTTCCTCGTCGAATGAGGTGCGGGATATATCATATATATCACTGTGCAAAGCAGAAAACTATAGAAGCAATCAAAAGAAAAACCGAGGGTTGTAGCATCTGCCAGTTATTGCTAAAGGAGTCATTCCCGGTGAAGGGATCTCGGTCCTTTCCTCATCGAATAAGGTGCTGGATGTTCTTTAATGAACACCGCGATGCAAAGCAAGAACTGTAGCTACCTGTTTCATTTTGAAATTCGATTCCACAACATCAATTAGGATTATTTTCTTTCATTAATCTCATTAATGAATATCCCATCATTTAAGTCCACCTAAACATCACAGATAAATATAACGTACGCTTATGCCATCCGCATTTGCCTCGATGTCCCGTCTGCACCGTTAGGTTAGGTAACTAACGCCAGAACGAGGCAGGGCTAGCGCGGGTGTAAAACATAAGCAACGTCTATATAATATATCATATATACCATATATAATATCTATCTGAACACAACACATGATCACAACACAGATAACGCAGCAGAAAGTATCATATGAAATATTGGATATACTAGGACGTCCGTGTTTTCAATACGAGCCAGTATAAAACACGGATTCCACGGTCGCGATGAATAGCCAAACCCACACCCTAGACCCCTACGAGAGCGTCAAGCAACCCTATGTAGGGTTCTTAGGCACCCTAATGAGGTCTCACAAGGCATCGAACATGCCAATATAAAATTTTATGGGTGCCGAGAGACCCGACTACGGATCGTTTGCTAGAAAACTAGGCGAAAAATAAACTAGTTAACAATTAACTAAGAGATACGGAAATACAACCTTTGTAGATCCGGTCCTCCACCTCCACGGCTCCGAGATGCGGTCCTCTCCGCTGTCCAAATCAAATCCGGGCTCTAGCGTCGGCTTCGTCGGAGAATGGGCAAGCTAGGTCGTCGATGTCTATGCCGAAGATGATCTACGTCGAGGCATCGCTAGATCGAGCTCCACCTTCACCAAGTCTTGAAAACTTGTGAGGGAAACACACTCTACTACTTGGCAAGAGGTAGAGGATGAAGAAATAGGAAGTGGGTAGACTTTAGTTTTGGATTTCTCACTCATTTCATCAATCCACCATTGATGAAGTGAAGGTTTCTTCTTGAGTTCAAGGAAGAAGAAGAAGAATATTATGATAAGATTAATTAGAAAAGAAAAGATTATCAATCCTTATCATAACTTGACCATTGTTAAGTGTAGAGAACTAATCATGGTTTGATGCAATGGTTAGGGTTAAGCTAAAAACAAAATGGTCAACAAGTCAAAGCAATCATGAAGCTTCATGAATGTACAAAAGAAAAAGCCACCATTTTATCATTTCATTTCCTTTTTCCAATAAGAAAAAGATAAATAAATAAATGAATAAAATGAATAAGCAAATAGCAAACCCTAACCATTCCATTAACCAAGGTTTAATTCTATACACTTAATTAAAAAGGCATGTATCATCAAACATGATACAAGCATGTGCACAAAATCATATCGCATATGCAATGCGCACACCCGAGCGAGAAAATCCACTTAAAATGGACCGATACTAGTGAATGCAAAGTAATATATCAAATATATAATTATGCATTAAATCATTAAATCAACACTTGATTTAACGATCCGTTCATATCGCATATAACCGACTAGTATCATTAGTAACAACTTATCGAATCAACACTTGATCCGATAACCCGGCTATATCGCATATAACCGATCAATGTCACAAATCGCGAGAATCAAATACAGTATCACATACTGGTATCATTCTCGGTCCCGCACATATCTCATATGCGCTCCTATTTCGTTTCGCTTGAGCCAGGAAACCTCTGTGTAGGACTCTAAAGACTCGTCAATACGCCGGCAGCGGATGATGATCATATCAAACATCCACAAGCCGCAAGCGGTCTGCAAAACGTAACGGCCACCCGGGTATTGAGCGATCTGAAGATCGACGAGCAAGCTCGCTCACACTCCAGTGAATCTAACCAGTAACACTACCGTACAGTCCGGTCTGATCGTCTGATATGTCGCATATCTTGCCTAGGGGTGGTAAACGTCAGACCCCAATAGCTCGATAAGTCGTGTCGATATGAGGTCTATAACAATTCGAGAAACTACTGGTAACACTTACCAGTAAATCTCAGCAACCCTGGCCAGGAATTTCCTGTTATAGCTAATCGAACACAGCGCAACATCAACTCCCTATACCGGGAGAGAAGAATCCCCTCCTATCGCTCATTGCCTCCATGTGACTCGGGACTGTACCTAAAAACCACCGTTTTGCACGCCCTCTTGGACGTGGTAAGATGGAAATCAAAGCACAGTAGGAACCACACAAGACTCTATGACGATCTCGGGTCAACAGACTACTCTGTACCAGTGTCACCAGAGAACTGCCATCTGACGTGAGGTATAATACCATCTGGGAGTTCTCGGCGAGTCCGTCCAGTGTACCCAGTCTCTACTGAGCACCCGTATATCATCTCTGATGTCAAACACCAATGGATATGGGATCATCCATCGCCCATCTGTATGGGTCGAGAAGGTATACGCTAGTCTACACTGGTATATCGATGCCCCATCTCGATACACCCAGGACTAGGGACTTTGAAGGATGTACTTATGGACTACCATGTCCCCACTAGTATGATCCGCATCATAGTCCAGGTAGTTAAGCACACATCCTAAGGGCTTTACCAACATGTAACAGAGAGACAATCAGTATACACGTTAAGGTAAAGTTCAACCAGATAGCATACTATCATGTCGAGCAAGAAAGTCCTCCCTATATATTCCCAGCATCCACTATAATATACATCCTATGTACAGTAATGGCCTCTAGGGCATACATATAACTAACAATCTCCCACTTGCACTAGGGCCATCTGTAGCAGTGGTTGTAGTATCTCATACTCAACCATCCCATAAAAGTCTCTCTCTGGGAACATGCCTTTTGAGTGGATCCGCTGTGTTGTCCTCTGAGTCTACTCTCCTAACCTCGATCTCCCTGGAGATCAACCATCTCCATGATCAAGTGATACTGCCTTAGAATATGTCTGGATCACTGATGGGACCGGCGTTCCTTGGCATAAGCCACAACTCCATTGTCACAAAATGGGAGGAACATAGTTCATCTCATGAACCAATATACACCCGAACAGCCTCTTCTGTAGCATCTTAAGTTGTGATGTATCCTGCCTTTATCGTCTAGTATGCCACGGTATCTAGCTTGGAACTCTTCCAACATACCCTCCCTTTAGTGAGTAGCCTAACATCCATTTAGATCTATCTCATAGATCCAAAGTCCAGGATTTAGTAGGTATCACTTTGATCCTATATGGAGAATCATAGTGATAAGCGGAGATTGATCGAGCGTAGCTTAGGAAACTCCTTCCTTATCAAGAGTATGTCATCCATGTACTCTACGAGGATCGTCACCATACTCCCTACTACCTTTTTGTTTATACAAGGTTCATCTACCATTTTAATGATGTCAAACTCGTTGACTTATCCATCAAAACAGATGTTCCAACTCTGCGATGCCTGCTTTATCATATAAAACATCTTGCACACGTTTCCGCTGCTCCCACTGTCTACGAAGCCCTCTGGCTGTGTACTTATAGACGCTCTCTTCTAAATCATCATTTAGAAAAGCAGTCAAGACACCCAACCACCAGATATCACAGTCATGGTATGTAGCCGTGACAAGTAGGATCTGGATGGACTTAAGCATAGCTACTGGAAAAGGTTTCATCATTATCCACGCCTGGTCGATGACGAAAACCTTTAACAATTCTAGCTTTGAAAGTCTCAACTTTTCCATGTACACCAAGTAATCTTCTCAAGATATACTTGCTCCTGATGGGGATTTAACCCTTCAGATATAGCAACTAAAGTCCATACTTTGTTGGTGTATATTGATTCCATCTCAAATCGCTAAGCATCCAGCCATTCTTACAGAGTTTTACTCCTGATGGCCAGCTCGAAGCTAGTTAGGTCATCATCTCATGATGCAATCCTCGCTCCCACTGTCATAGAGAAAACGAAGTAACTCTCAGGTGGGTAAGGAACCCTACTAGATCGGCGGAGAGGCTGAGGTTCGTTGGAATCTACTAAATCCTTTGGTTCTACCAAATCATCAGCTGCAGTTTGTATGGCTGGAACATTCCCAGTTCTACATTACAGACCTTGCCTCGAGCTTGTCCGGATTTTGCTTTTAGACATAGGCCTGACAACCCTAAATCTTAACTAATTTAAGACATGGGCTCTTCCCTTTCCATATCACATATGAAATGGTAGGCAACTAATTTGATTCGAACCCTATTCAATAGGTATGCAGCTTCTCAAGTGCATAACTCCCAAAAAGGAAATAGGTAACTCAGTAGTACTCATCATAGAGCACACCTTATCATATAGGGTGTTATTGCTCCGCCCCGATATACCATCGTGCTATGGTGTATACGGAGGAGTAATGCTGAGAGAGAATCTCATTCTCCTTTAGAATAGTCCAGGAATTCCGTGCTCAAGTATTCTCCTCCCTGATCACATCAAAGGACATAATACTTGTACCCTTATTGGTTCTCTACTTCTAACTTATATTCTGTGAATATCTCAAAAGGTTCAGACTTGTGTTTCAACAGGAACATATGTCTGAATCTTGAGAGATCATCAGAGAACGTAATGAAGTATAAAGAACCAGTCTTGGCTAATGTAGACAGGGGACCTTACATACAACATCATGTATCAATCCCAATAGTTTACTAACTCTTTCTCTGTTTCCAATAAACAGAGCCAAGGTCATTATATCTTTGTGACATGACTCTCTAGTTTCATAAGATGTAAATTCAAACTGATTTAAATATGCATCTAAATGTAACTTAAACAAGTCGGGTCGCATTAACATGACCTAGTCTACAATGCCTCAAGAAGGAATCGTTTATTCTGAACTCTTCCTCTTGTGTGTGTTCCGTATACTAAGAACTGTATTTTGATTTAGAACATCAATGCTTTTAGATAACGTGCCTGAACCGATCAACTTTTGATATAGGAAATGTTCAAAACATTATCCAACAATACAAAATTTTATCATTTCTTTACTAATAAAGAGACTGATATGATTTTGTATATCAGGTTCGGTATCTAATAACATTCGTTCAGAATCAATGTATTTGGAATACAGGGTGACAGTGACCGACAGACTTGGCTGCAACTCTTGCCCCGTTTTCTGCCTCATGAAACTTATCACCCGTTCTCAGTTCTCTACCTATCTGTAGCCCTATGTAACAGATTACATATCTGGGATCCTGATCCGGTATCATATACCCAGGACATAAAGGATACTGAGAAACTGTTCTGTATAATGAACAAACCCGAAGATGATGCATCAGCATGCACTCTCTTCGTTTGGGCGGCACGGGAATTCTGGTAATCCCCAATTTCCTTCTCTGTCTTATAACAATTATAAGTTGGAGCGGGACCAACGTTCCCCAGCTCAGTATAACAAGCGGGTTCGGTCAATATTCCGTATTATTATCTTGATTAAGGCGTGATATGGTCGCTACCTGGAGAGAGAAAGAAGAAAACACTCAGCGTGCGCTCTTGCAAGAATATATTGGTTATTATTTTATCTAATCAGGATGGCTCCCACTGCTTTTTATCAAATCTTCCTTCAAACCCTAAAAGGAAAGACTAGCCGGGATTAATTACACACTACAAGTTCGCCAATCTTTCAGCCAGGCCAGTGTCGGTACTTTGAGGGAGGTCCCCCGTGCTTTCGCACGAACCTAATTAATGTAAACCTCGTTTTCCCAGAGGCGTAACCCCGTTGACACCTTTCTAGACACCTACTTGATCGGCTAATTGTAATGTGTAAAACTCTCCCAGGAGTAACTCTTACTCGCAGCGGGTATCGGGATCCAACTATCTCATAGAAGGTATGCAATCTCATTTCAAATTTCAACACTTGAAATTCCCGATAATATTTTGCCCCTAACCTCCTATGACCTTGACAAAGGCCAACAAACCATAGGATGCTAGTCAAGTTCAACTCGTCATTTCTTGATCGAAATAAACCCACCCGCACGACCCTTGACAAAGGCCAACAAGGTCGCACGACTACCCTAATCCAATCTGCATCATATGCATAAGCAGATAAGCACCAGTTAGCTACCGCACACTGCGCCTTGATAAAGGCCAACAACCGCAGCACGAATACTAACTACTACATATCTGAAATGACGGAGGGCTACGACAGGTTTTTCTTAAAACCTATTGCGTAATGAACTTGATATCGTTGTAGGATCGAATGAATTTTGAAATGGAGTGTCTTTGAGGCTTTTCTAGTTTTGCTAAAGGAGTCACTCCCGGTGAAGGGATCGTCGGTCCTTTTCTTGTCGAATGAGGTGCGGGATATATCATATATATCACTGTGCAAAGCAAAAACAGTTAAAAGCAATCAAAAGTCAAACCGAGTATGTAGCATCGGCCAGTTATTGCTAAAGGAGTCACTCCCGGTAAAGGGATCTCGGTCCTTTCCTTATCAAATAAGGTGCAGGATATATCATATATACCACTATGCAAAGCAAAAACTGTAGCTACCTGTTTTAATTTTGAAATTCGATTCTACAACATCTTAGGTTTCTTTTAATTCATTAATCACATTAATGAAGTCCCATCATTTAAATACCTAAACATCACAGATAAATACGACGTACACTTATGCCATCCGCATTCGCCTCGATGTCCCCTCGTGCACCGTTAGGTTAGGTAACTAACGGCAGAGCGTGGCAGGGCTAGCACGGGTGTAAAACATAAGTAACGTCTATATAATATATCATATATACTATATACTGTATTTATCACAGAACATCACAGATATCGCAGCAGAAGAATCATATGAAATATTGGATATACTAGGACGTCCATGTTTTCAATACGAGCCAGTAGAAAACACGGATTCCACGGTCGTGATGAATATCCAAACCTACACCCCTAGACCCCTACGAGAGCGGCAAGCAACCCTACCAATTCTAGAGTTAGGAGACCCGGACTCGACTCCTCGAGTTGGTCTCCCACTGGACTCCAGAACCCGGTTACTTGTGCTCCCCTCCTTGGGTCTATCCTAGTGCGGAAAAGTAAATAATATACAAACGGTGACATCTTCCGCAACCTGGAAATGCCCCAATAAAAGAATATTACATACAAGTTTTTACATGAATGAAAATGAAAAACACTCATCTCACATAAAAACCCTCCGGCTATTCAAACACGACGATCCAATATAACATATCCAGCAACACATAACATCACATGTCATCAACGTAAGTAAATATGTCCATCCCAATTGTCGTTGACATATAGCAATGAAACCGGCGATATCACATATTACACTTACGGTCACAGAAAAGAAAGTGTAAAACTACAACAGTTGGAATCCGCAATCTCTTTAGACATCACATGCCTAATCAAATGAATTACTTAGACATCACATGCCTAACAATTATAAACCCCGCATTTTAGTCTCATTATCGAAAACACTTTTCAATATCAAGTCGGGCAATTCAACAAGATTCCCGACAGCCTGATCGAACGCTCGTCGCAAACTTTAGTAGGCGGCCGCACCCCCGACGCCGTCGACGAAGTGCACCAAGGCGGAACACCACTGCCGCGAGCACCCGAACGGATGCTTTCGGCGACGGGGTTCTCCTACAGTCACTTGGTCGGGGCTATGGAGTGAGGCTGTCTATTAAGTTTACCCGGCGAGTATCCGCGTACGCTACGTGATTGCGACAGACTTTTGATCACATCAAAATTCCGTGGCAACCGATCAAGTGAGACTAAACTGCTACGTTTATAATATTCATTCCGTTATCTCATAACAATTTGTGAATTCCAATTATTGTATCACATTCCGGATAAATAGAAAATGCTAAACTTTTCGATCGAATAATCGAACACCCAAGTTTTCCCGATACAGATCCAACACATGAAATAAGTCTAACAACATTCAGTTCGTGCCTCAGTACTAACGGTCCAGCCGTAGAAGGGTCAAGCCAACGCCTCACATGTGGCACGCCGTACTGCCCCAAACCCGAAGGTTCAAAGTACAGTTCAAGACGGTCACATAATCGAGTTAAGGTTTGTTGTCTTCTAGAGGGTCCATCGCGTTACTTGCACTACTTAGAACGTCGTTAAACTACAGAAAAATCCAACACTTGGAAATTTCCCGACAGGGGAAAAATTGGGTATTTATATCCGGTCGAACTTTTTAACATATTCTAAAATTTATCCGAAAAGCCAAATAGACAAAATTTGATACACCGATCGAAACACCGAATCCCCAAAACAACTCCAGAAAATTCAACTCTTGAATAAATATTAAAAATTTCCAGAAAATCCAACATAATATAATAGGAGTTACTGTGCAAACAGTGTACGATGACGTCATCATTCCGCCGCGGAACCGCCGCAGAAGCCTGGCTTCTGCCGCGGTTACGCCTCGATTTGTACTGTTCATCAGTAAATTTTTGCATCGTAATTCTCATTTTTCCCTGCTGAATATTTTAGCAATTTTTAATTTGGAAAAATCCACGTTTTCAGAAAACGTCCAGAGAGCATTTTCCGGGTTGGTTTCGGGTTCGTTCGGGCTTCAAATTCCGTCTAGACTTCGCCTAAGGCTCTAGCTAGGCTGTGATACCACTGTAGGGTTCTTAGCACCCTAATGAGGTCTCACAAGGCATCGAACATGGCAATATAAAATTTTATGGGTGCCGAGAGACCCGACTACGGATCGTTTGCTAGAAAACTAGGCGAAAAATAAACTAGTTATCAATTAACTAAGAGATACGGAAATACAACCTTTGTAGATCCGGTCCTCCACCTCCACGGCTCCGAGATGAGGTCCTCTCCGCTGTCCAAATCAAATCCGGGCTCTAGCATCGGCTTCGTCGGAGAATGGGCAAGCTAGGTCGTCGATGTCCATGCCGAAGATGATCTACGTCGAGGCATCGCTAGATCGAGCTCCACCTTCACCAAGTATTGAAAACTTGTGAGGGAAACACACTCTACTACTTGGCAAGAGGTAGAGGATGAAGAAATAGGAAGTAGGTAGACTTTAGTTTTGGATTTCTCACTCATTTCATCAATCCACCATTGATGAAGTGAAGGTTTCTTCTTGAGTTCAAGGAAGAAGAATAAGAATATTATGATAAGATTAATTAGAAAAGAAAAGAATATCAATCCTTATCATAACTTGACCATTGTTAAGTGTAGAGAACTAATCATGGTTTGATGCAATGGTTAGGGTTAAGCTAAAAACAAAATGGTCAACAAGTCAAAGCAATCATGAAGCTTCATGAATGTACAAAAGAAAAAGCCACCATTTTATCATTTCATTTCCTTTTTCCAATAAGAAAAAGATAAATAAATAAATGAATAAAATGAATAAGCAAATAGCAAACCCTAACCATTCCATTAACCAAGGTTTAATTCTATACACTTAATTAAAAAGGCATGTTTCATCAAACATGATACAAGCATGTGCACAAAATCATATCGCATATGCAATACGCACACCCGAGCGAGAAAATCCATTTAAAGTGAACCGATACTAGTTAATGCAAAGTAATATATCAAATATATAATTATGCATTAAATCATTAAATCAACACTTGATTTAACGATCCGGTCATATCGCATATAACCGACTAGTATCATTAGTAACAACTTATCGAATCAACACTTGATCCGATAACCCGGCTATATCGCATATAACCAATCAATGTCACAAATCGCGAGAATCAAATACAGTATCACATACTGGTATCATTCTCGGTCCCGCACATATCTCATATGCGCTCCTATTTCGTTTCGCTTGAGCCAGGAAACCTCTGTGTAGGACTCTAAAGACTCGTCAATACGCCGGCAGCGGATGATGATCATATCAAACATCCACAAGCCGCAAGCGGTCTGCTAAACGTAACGGCCACCCGGGTATTGAGCGATCTGAAGATCGACGAGCAAGCCCGCTCACACTCCAGTGAATCCAACCAGTAACACTACCGTACAGTCCGGTCTGATCGTCTGATATGTCGCATATCTTGCCTAGGGGTGGTAAACGTCAGACCCCAATAGCTCGATAATTCATGTCGATATGAGGTCTATAACAATTTGAGAAACTACTGGTAACACTTACCAGTAAATCTCAGCAACCCTGGCCAGGGATTTCCTGTTATAGCCAATCGAACACAGTGCAACATCAACTCCCTATACCGGGAGAGACGAATCCCCTCCTATCGCTCATTGCCTCCATGTGACTCGGGACTGTACCCAAAAACCGCCGTTTTGCACGCCCTCTTGGACGTGGTAAGATGGAAATCAAAGTACAGTGGGAACCATACAAGACTCTATGACGATCTTGGGTCAACAGACTACTCTGTACCAGTGTCACCAGAGAACTGCCATCTGACGTGAGGTATAATACCATCTGGGAGTTCTCGGCGAGTCCGTCCAGTGTACCCAGTCTCTACTGAGCACCCGTATATCATCTCTGATGTCAAACACCAATGGATATGGGATCATCCATCGCCCATCTGTATGGGTCGAGAAGGTATACGCTAGTCTACACTGGTATATCGATGCCCGATCTCGATACACCCACGACTAGGGACTTTGAAGGATGTACTTATGGACTACCATGTCCCCACTAGTATGATCCACATCATACTCCTGGTAGTCAAGCACACATCCTAAGGGCTTTACCAACATGTAACAGAGAGACAATCAGTATACACGTTAAGGTAAAGTTCAACCAGATAGCATACTATCATGTCGAGCAAGAAAGTCCTCCCTATATATTCCCAGCATCCACTACAATATACATCCTATGTACAGTAATGGCCTCTAGGGCATACATATAACCAACACCCTACCAATTCTAGGGTTAGGAGACCCGGACTCGACTCCTCGAGATGGTCTCCCACTGGACCCTAGAACCCGGTTACTTGTGCTCCCCTCCTTGGGTCTATCCTAATGCGGAAAAGTAAATAATATACAAAAGGTGACATCTTCCGCAACCTGGAAGTGCCCCTATAAAAGAATATTACATACAAGTTTTTACATGAATGAAAATGGAAAAACACTCATCTCACATAAAAACCCCCCGGCTATTCGAGCATGACGATCCAATATAACATATCCAGCAATACATAACATCACATGTCATCAACGTAAGTAAATATGCGCATCCCAATTGTCGTTGACATATAGCAACGAAACCGGCGATATCACATATTACACTTACGGTCACAGAAAAGAAAGTGTAAAACTACAACAGTTGGAATCCGCAACCTCTTTAGACATCGCATGCCTAATCAAATGAATTCCTTAGACATCGCATGCCTAACAATTATAAACCCCGCATTTTAGTCTCAAAATCGAAAACACTTTTCAATATAAATTCGGGCAATGCAACAAGATTCCCGACATCCTGATCGAATGCTCGTCGCAAACTTCAGTAGGCGGCCGCACCCCCGACGCCGTCGACAAAGTGCACCAAGGCGGAACACCGCTGCCGCGAGCACCCGAACGGATGCTTTCGGCGACGGGGTTCTCCTACCGTCACTTGGTCGGGGCTATGGAGTGAGGCTGTCTATTAAGTTTACCCGGCGAGTATCCGCTTACGCTACGTGATTGCGACGGACTTTTGATCACATCAAAATTCCGTGGCAACCGATCAAGTGAGACTAAACTGCTATGTTTATAACATTCATTCATTTATCTCATAACTCTTTGTGAATTCCAATTATTGTATCACATTCCGGATAAATAGAAAATGTTAAACTTTCCGATCGAACAATCGAACACCTAAGTATTCCTGATACAGCTCAACACATGAAATAAGTCTAAAAACATTCAGTTCGTGCCTCAGTACCAACGGTCCAGCCGTAGAAGGGTCAAGCCAACGCCTCACATGTAGCACGCCGTACTGCCCCAAACCTTAAGGTTCAAAGGGCAGTTCAAGACGGTCACATAATCGAGTTAAGGTTTGTTGTCTTCTAGAGGGTCCATCGCGTTACTTGCACTACTTAGAACGTCTTTAAACCACGGAAAAATCCAACACTTGGAAATTTTCTGGTAGGGGAAAAAGTGGGTATCTATATCCGGTCGAAATTTTTAACATATTCAAAAATTATCTGGAAAAACACACAGACAAAATTAGACAATCCGATCGAAACACCGAGTCCCCAATACAACCCAGAAAATTCAACTTTTGAATAAATATTAAAAATTCCCAGGAAAACCAGCACTGCAAAGTAAGAATTACTGTGTAAAATTCTTTCAATAAGGAGACATTCAGGCCGCGGAACCGCCGGACAAGCCATGCTTGTGCGGCGGAACCGCGGTGGTATGATGGACTTGGGCCATCGAATTTCACAGTAACTCTTACAATCTCCTGCTGAATTTTCTGCATATTTTTAATTCTTAAAAAACCACGATTTCAGAAAATGTACAAAGAGCATTTTAGGGTTTGGGTTTCGGTTCGATCGGACTTCTAATTCCGTCTACGCATCGCCTAAGGCTCTAGCTAGGCTCTGATACCACTGTAGGGTTCCTAGGCACACTAATGAAGTCTCACAAGTGATCAAACATGCCCAATTGAAATTTTACAAGTGCCGAGAAACCCTAATACGGATCGTTACCTAGATGTATAGGCGATACAATGCAAATAAACGAATTTATCTAAAAGGAAAGAGGCTACAACCTTTGTAGATCCAATCCTCCACCTCCATGGCTCCGTGATGAAGTCCCCTCGCTATCCAAATCGGATCTTGGACTCTAGCATCGGCTTCATCAGAGAAAATGGCGGGCTAGGTCGTCGACTTCGATGCCGAAGATGATCTACGTCGAGGCATCACAAGATCAAGCTCCCACTTCACCAAGTCATAAAACTTGTGAAGAAAACACCCTATACTACTTGGCAAGAGGTAGAGGATGAAGAAATAGGAAGTGGGTTCACTTTAGAATTGGATTTCTCACATGATTTCATCACTTGCCATTGATGAGGCAAGCTTTTTTTTTTGCTCATGAAGAAGGAGATGAAGATAGAATATGATAAGTGTTAAAGAATAATAGAAAAAGAATTAATTCTTATCATATTCTAACCTTAGTTAAGTGTAGAGAATAGACTAGGGTTAGTTTAAATGGTTAGGGTTAAGGATGAGAACAAAAAGGTCATTTAGTCAAAGCTTCATGAAGCTTCAACTAAAAACAAATCAAGCCACCATTCATTTATCTTTCAATTTATTCAAAATGAATAAATAAATAAGATAAATGAATAAGCAAAACCCTAATCAACAACTTAACCATGGTTTAATTCTTTACACTTAACCAAATAAGCATGTATCATCAAACATGATACAATCAAGTGCACAAAAGTATATCACATATACAACTTGCACCAATCAAGTGAGAAAATCCATTTAAAGTGAACCAATACTAGTTAATGAAAAGTAATATATCAAATATATATATAATTATACATTAAATCATTAAATCAACACTTGATTTAACGATCCGGTCATATCGCATATAACTGACTAGTATCCTATGTATCGGCTTATCGAATCAATCCTTGATTCGATAACTAGGTTATATCGCATATAACCAATCGATACATTCATCGCGAGAATGAAATACGATATCACATACACGCATTATTCTCGGTCCTGCACATATCTCATATGCGCTCCTATTTCTTTTCGCTTGAGCCAGGAAACCTCTGTGTAGGACTCTAAAGACTCGTCAATACGCCGGCAGCAGATGATGATCATATCAAGCACCCACAAGCCGCAAGCGGTCTGCTAAACGTAACGGCCATACGGGTATTGAGCGATCAGAAGATCGACGAGCAAGCCCGCTCACACTCCTGTGAATCCAACCAGTAACACTTACCGTACAGTCCGGTCTGTTCGTCTGATATGTCGCATATCTCGCCTAGTGGTGGTAAACGTCAGACCCCAATAGCTCGATAAGTCATGCCGACGTGAGGTCCATAACATTCGTGAGACTACTGATAACTTTTACCAGTATATCATTGCAACCCTGGCCAGGGATTTCCTGTTATGGCCAGTTGAGCAAAGCGCAACATCAACCCCCAATACCGGGAGAGATGAATCCCCTCCTATCGCTCATTGCCTCCATGTGAATCGGGACTGTGCCCAAAAACCACCTGTTTGCACGACTCAGTAGAGCCGTGGTAGGGTGGAAATCAAAGCACAGTGGGAGACACACAAGACTCTATGACGATCTCGGGTCAACAGACTAAGTTGTACCAGTGTCACCAGAGAACTGCCATCTGACGTTAGGTATAATACCATCTGGGAGTTCTCGGCGAGTCCGTTCAGTGTACCCTGTCTCCACTGAGCACCCGCATACCATCTCTGATGTCAAACACCAATGGATATGGGATCATCCATCGCCCATCACATGGGTCGAGAAGATATACGCTAGTCTACTCTGGAATATCGATGCCCCGTCTCGATATTCCCGCGACTAGAAACATTGAAGGATGTACTCATAGACTACCCAGGCCCCACTAGTATGATCTGCATCATAGTCCTGGAAGTCGAGTACACATCCTAAGGGCTTTATCAACATGTAACAGAGAGACAGAATGTATACATGTTAAGATAAAGAGCAACCAGATAGCGTACTATCATGTCGAGCAAGAAAGTCCTACCTATATATGTCCCAGCATCCACTACAATATACATCCAATGTGCAGTAATGGCCTCTAGGGCATACATATAACTAACAGATATAACCTAGTTATCGAATCAAGGATTGATTCGATAAGCCGATACATAGGATACTAGTCGGTTATATGCGATATGACCGGATCGTTAAATCAAGTGTTGATTTAATGATTTAATGCATAATTGTATATTTGATATATTACTTTGCATTAATTAGTATTTGTTCACTTTAAAAGGATTTTCTCACTTGATGTGCACATTGTATATGTGATATACTTTTGTGCACTTGTTTGTATCATATTTGATGATACATGTTTACTTGGGTTTGTGTAAAGATTAAACCATGGTTATATGAATGGTTAGGGTTTTGTTTTCTTATTCATTTATTAATTTATTTATTCTTTTTGGAAAATAAATGGCATAAAGAGAAAATGGTGGCTTTCTTTGTTTGCATCTTGAAGCTTCATGAAACTTTGACTAAGTGACCATTTTGTCTCATGCTTAACCCTAACCACTCCACTTAACCCTAGTTCAATCTCTACACTTGACCATGGTTGGATTATGATAAGTATTGATTTTCTTTTCTATTTCAAATTAACTTATCATAATATTGTCTTCTTCTTCTTCTTCTTCTTCAAGAAGAAAACCTAGCTTTCATCAATGGTGATTTGATGAAAAGAGTGAGAAATCAAATTCTAAAGTGAACCCACCTCCTATTTCTTCATCCTCTACCTCTTGCCAAGTAGTATAGGGTGTTTTCTTCACAAGTTTCATGACTTGGTGAAGTGGGAGCTTGATCTTGTGATGCCTCGACGTAGATCATCTTCGGTATCGTTGTCGATGACCTAGCCCGCCCATTTCTCCGATGAAGCCGACGCTAGAGCCCGAGCTCCGATGATCGCAGCGAGGTGACTTCATCACGGAGCTATGGAGGTGCAGGACCGGATCTACAAAGGTTGTATTTCCGTTCATCACTTAGTTAAATTGTTAACTAGTTGCTTGTTTCGCCTAAAATTCTAGTTAACGATCCGTATTAGGGTTTCTCAGCACTTGTAAAATTTGAAATTGGCATGGTTGATGCCTTGTGAGACCTCATTAGTGTGCCTAGGAATCCTACAGTGGTATCAGAGCCTAACTAGAGCCTTAGGCGATGCGTAGATGAAGTTTGAAACCCGATCGACCCGAAACCCTAACCCGAAAATGCTCTCTGGACTTTTTTCAAAAACTGGGTTTTTTCCACATTAAAAATATGCAGAAAATTCAGCAAGGAATTGTAAGAATTACTGTGAAGCCCGTACCCATGATTCCCTTAAAGCGCGGCGGAACCGCGGCACAAGCATGGCTTGTGCGGCGGTTCCGCGGCCAATTAGTCACATCAGCTTTTAAATTTTGCACAGTAATTCCTATTTTGTGGTGCTGAGTTTTCTGGGAATTTTTAATTTGTACTCAAGAGTTGAGTTCTCTGGGATGCTTTGGGGTTTCGATAATTCGATCGGATTTTTGGTTTTGTCTATGTGTTTTTCCGGATATTTAGAATATGTTAGAAAGTTCGACCGGATATAAATACCCAACTTTTCCCCTGCCGGAAAATTTCCAAGTGTTTGATTTTTCCGAGGTTTAAAGACGTTCTAAGTAGTGCAAGTAACTCGATGGTCCCTCTAGAAGACAACAAACCTTAACTCGATTATGTGACCGTCTTGAACTGCCCTTTGAACCTTCGGGTTTGGGGCAGTACGGCGTGCCACATGTGAGGCGTTGGCTTGACCCTTCTACGGCTGGACCGTTGGTACTGAGGCATGAACTGGATGTTTTTAAACTTGTTTCATGTGTTGAGCTGTTTCGGGAAAACTTGGGTGTTTGGATGTTCGATCGGAAAGTTTAACATTTTCTATTTATCTGGAATAGGATACAATAATTGGAATTCACTAGTAGTTATGAGATAACTGAATGAATTTTATAAACATAGCGCTTTAGTCTCACTTGATCGGTTGCCACGGAATTTTGATACGATCAAAAGTCCGTCGCAATCACGTAGCGTACGCGGATACTCGCCGGGTAAACTTAATAGACAGCCTCACTCCATAGCCCCGACCAAGTGACTGTAGGAGAACCCCGTCGCCGAAAGCATCCGCTCGGGTGCTCGCGGCAGCGGTGTTCCGCCTTGGTGTACTTCATCGACGGTATCGGGGGTGCGGCCGTCTACTAAAGTTTGCGACGAGCATTCGATCAGGATGTCGGGAATCTTGTTGAATTACCCGACTTGATATTGAAAAGTGTTTTCGATAATGAGACTAAAATGCGGGGTTTATAATTGTTAGGCATGCGATGTCTAAGGAATTCATTTGATTAGGCATGCGATGTCTATGCAGATTGCGGATTCCAACTGTTGTAGTTTTACACTTTCTTTTCTGTAACCGTAAGTGTAATATGTGATATCGCCGGTTTCGTTGCTATATGTCAACGACAATTGGGATGCGCATATTTACTTACGTTGATGACATGTGATGTTATGTGTTGCTGGATATGTTATATTGGATCGTCGTGATTGAATAGCCGGGGGTTTTTATGTGAGATGAGTGTTTTTCATTTTCATTCATGTAAAAACTTGTTTGTAATATTCTTTTATTGGGGCACTTCCAGGTTGCGGAAGATGTCACCCTTTGTATATTATTTACTTTTCCGCACTAGGATAGACCCAAGGAGGGGAGCACAAGTAACCGGGTTCTGGAGTCCAGTGGGAGACCAACTCGAGGAGTCGGTCTCCTAACTCTAGAATTGGTAGGGTTGCTTGCCGCTCTCGTAGGGGTCTAGGGGTGTGGGTTTGGCTATTCATCGCGACCGTGGAATCCGTGCTTTATACTGGCTCGTATTGAAAACACGGACGTCCTAGTATATCCAATATTTCATATGTTTCTTCTGCTGCGATATCTGTGATGTGATCATGTGATGTTCTGTGATGGATACTGTATATAGTATATATGATATATTATACAGGCGTTACTTATGTTTTACACCCGCGCTAGCCCTGCCCCGCTCTGCCGTTAGTTACCTAACCTAACGGTGCACGAGGGGACATCGAGGCGAATGCGGATGGCATAAGTGTACGTCGTATTTATCTGTGATGTTTAGGTACTTAAATGATGGGACTTCATTAATATGATTAATGAAAGAAAAAGAAACCTAAGATGTTGTAGAATCGAATTTCAAAATTAAAATAGGTAGCTACAGTTCTTGCTTTGCACAGCGGTATATATGATATATCCTGCACCTTATTCGATGGGGAAAGGACCGAGATCCCTTCACCGGGAGTGACTCCTTTAGCAATAACTGACAGATGCTACACACTCGGTTTGTCTTTTGATTGCTTTTAAGAGTTTTTGCTTTGCATAGAGATATATATGATATATCCCGCACCTCATTCGACGAGGAAAGGACCGTCTATCCCTTCACCATGAGTCACTCCTTTAGCAAAACTAGAAAAGCCTCAAAAACACTCCATTTTAAAATCATTTGATTCTACAACGATATCAAGTTCATTACGCAATAGGTTTTCAGAAAAACCTGTCGTAGACCTCCGTCATTTCAAATAAGTTGTATATAGTATTCATGCTGCATTTGTTGGCTTTCGTCAAGGTGCATTGTGCGGTAGCTATATGCTGCTTATCTGCTGCATACGATGCGATTGGATTAGGGTAGTCGTGCGGCTTTGTTGGCTTTCGCCAAGGGTCGTGCGGGTGGGTTTAATTCAATCAAGAAATGTACGGGTTGAACTTTACTAGCGGGCTATGGTTTGTTGGCTTTCGTCAAGGTCATAGCACGTTAGGGGCAAAATATTATCGGGAATTTCAAGTGTTGAAATTTGCAATGAGATTGCATACCTTCTATGAGATAGTTAGATCCCGATACCCGCTGTGAGTAATTGTTACTCCTGGGAGAGTTTTACACATTACAATTAGCCGATCAAGTAGGTGTCTAGAAAGGTGTTAACGGGGTTACGCCTCTGGGAAAACGAGGTTCACATTAATTAGGTTCGTGCGAAAGCACGGGGGACCTCCCTCAAAGTACCGACACTGGCCTGGCTGAAAGATTGGCGAACTTGTAGCGTGTAATTAATCCCGGCTAGTCTTTCCTTTTTGGGTTTGAAGGAAGATTTGATAAAAACAGTGGGAGCCATCCTGATTAGATAAAATAATAACCAATCTATTCTTGCAAGAGCGCACGCTGAGTGTTTTCTTCTCTCTCTCTCCAGGTAGCGACCATATCACGCCTTAATCAAGATAATAATACGGATTATTGACCGAACCCGCTTGTTATACTGAGCTGGGGAACGTTGGTCCCGCTCCAACTTATAATTGTTATAAGACAGAGCAGGAAATTGGGGATTACCTGAATTCCCGTGCCGCCCAAACGAAGAGAGTGCATGCTGATGCATCATCTTCGGGTGTGTTCATTACAAAGAACTGTTTCTCTGTATCCTCTACGTCCTGGATATGTGATACCAGATCAGGATCCCAGATATGTAATCTGTTACATAGGGCTGCAGATAGGTAGAAAACTGAGAACGGGTGATAAGTTTCATGAGACAGAAAACGGGGCAAGTGTTGCAGCCAAGTCTGTTGGTCACTGTCACCCTGTATTACCAATACATTGATTCTGAACGAATGTTATTAGATACCGAACCTGATATACAAAATTATATCAGTCGCTTTATTAGTAAAGAAATGATAAAATTTTGTATTATTGGATAATGTTTTGAACATTTCCTATATCAAAAGTTGATCGGTTCAGGCACGTTATCTAAAAGCATTGATGTTCTAAATCAAACTACAGTTCTTAATATACGGAACACACTAAAGAGGAAGAGTTCAGAAATGAACGAATTCTTCTTCAGGTATTGTAGACTAGGTCATATCAAATGCGACCCGACTAGCTGAAGTTACTTATAGATGCATATTTAAGTCAGTTTGAATTTACATCTTGTGAAACTTGCCAGTCATGTCACAGAGATAAGATGACCATAGCTCTGTTTATTGGAAACAGAGAAAGACTTAGTAAAGTCTTGGGATTGATACATGTTGATGTATGTAAGGTCCCCTGTCTACACATGCCAAGACTGGTTCTTTGTATTTCATTACATTCTCTGATGATCTCTCAAGATTCAGTCATATGTTCCTGTTGAAACACAAGTCCGAAGCTTTTGAGATATTCACAGAATATAAATTAGAAGTAGAGAACCAAAATACGGGTATAAGTATTATGTCCTATGATGAGATCAGGGAGGAGAATACTTGAGCATGGAATTCCTGGACTACTCTAAAGGAGAATGAGATTCTCTCTCAGCATTACTCCTCCGTATACACTATAGCACGATGGTATATCGGGGTGGAGCAATCACACCCTATATGATATGGTGTGCTCTATGATGAGTACTACTGAGTTAATTCTTTCCTTTTAGGGGGTTATGCACTTGAGAAGCTACATACCTATTGAATAGGTTCGAATCAAATCAGTTACCTACCACTTCATATGTGATATGGAAAGGGAAGAGCCCATGTCTTAAGCTAGTTAAGATTTGGGTTTGTCCGGCCTATGTCTAAAAGCAAAATCCGGACATGCTCGAGGTAAGGTAAGTTATGTAGAACTGGAAGTGTTTCAGCTATACAAACTACAGCAAATGATTTGGTAGAACCGAAGGATTCAATAGTAACCAACGAACCTCAGCCTCTTCGGCGATCTAGTAGGGTTCCTCACCCACCTGAGAGATACTTCGGTTTCTCTATGACAGTGGGAGCGAGGATTGCATCATGAGATGATGACCCAACTAGTTTCGAGCTGGCCATCAGGAGTGGGACTCTGTAAGAATGGCTGGATGCTTAGTGATCTGAGATGGAATCCTTATACACCAACAAAGTATGGACTTTGGTTGCTATATCTGAAGGGTTAAATCCCCATCAGGAGCAAGTATATCTTGAGAAGATTACTTGGTGTATATGGAAAAGTTGAGAATTTCAAAACTAGACTTGTTAAAGGTTTTCGTCATCGACCAGGCGTGGATAATGATGAAACCTTTTTCCAATGGCTATGCTTATGTCCATCCAGATCCTACTTGCCACGGCTACATACCATGACTACGATATCTGGTGGTTGGGTATCATGACTGCTTTTCTAAATAATGTTTTAGAAGAGAGCGTTATAAGTACACAGCCAGAGGGCCTCGTAGACAGTGGGAGCAGCGGAAACGTGTGCAAGATGCTTTATAGGATAAAGCAGGCATCACGGAGTTGGAACATCTGTTTTGATGAATTAGTCAAAGAGTTTGATATCATCAAAATGGTAGATGAACCTTGTATAAACAAAAGGGTAGTAGGGAGTATGGTGGCGATTCTCGTAGAGTACGTGGATGACATACTCTTGATAGGGAAAGAGTTTCCTATGCTACGCTCGATCAATCTCCGCTTATCACAATGATTCTCCACATAGGATCAAAGTGATACCTACTAAATCCTGGGTTTTGGATCTATGAGATAGATCTAAATGGATGTTAGGATTCTCACTAGTTGAAGTGAGATGGTATCAAATGATCCTGGGGAGAATCACTGGAAGTGTTCCAGAGTGATGAGGACGACTGAAAGTCAGTCACAAGCATTGTCTTTACCCTCAGTGGAGGGACAGCATGTTGGAAGAGTTCCAAGCTAAATACCGTGGCATACTAGACGATAAAGGCAGGATACATCACTACTTAAGATGCTACCAAAGAGGCTGTTTGGGTGTATATTGGTTTATGAGATGAACTAGGTTCCTACCATTGTGTGACAATGGAAGTGTGGTTTTGGCCCGGGAACCACGGTCCCATCAGTGACCCAGACATAATCTAAGGCAGTATCACCTGATCATGGAGATGGTTGATCTCCAGGGTGATCAAGGTAAGGAGAGTTGACTCAGAGGACAATACGGCGGATCCACTCACGAAGGCCTTTTCCCAAAGAGAGACTTTTATGGGATGGTTGAGTATGAGATACTACAACCACTGTTACAGATGGTCCTAGTGCAAGTGGGAGATTGTTAGTTATATGTATGCCCTAGAGACCATTACTATACATAGGATGTATATTGTAGTGGATGCTGGGACATATATAGGGAGGACTTTCTTGCTCGACATGATAGTATACTATCTGGTTGATCTTTACCTTAACGTGTACACTGATTGTCTCTCCGATACATGTTGGTAAAGACCTAAGGATGTGTACTTGACTACCTAGACTATGATGCTGATCATACTAGTGGGGACATGGTAGTCCATAAGTACATCCTTCAAAGTCCCTAGTCGTGGGTGTATCGAGATGGGGCATCGATATACCAGTGTAGACTAGCGTATACCTTCTCGACCCATACAGATGGGCGATGGATGATCCCATATCCATTGGTGTTTGAAATCGGAGATGATATACGGGTGCTCAGTGGAGACTGGGTACACTGGACGGACTCGCCGGGAACTCCCAGATGGTATTATACCTTACGTCAGATGGCAGTTCTCTGGTGACACTGGTACAGAGTAGTTTGTTGACCCGAGATCGTCATAGAGTCTTGTGTGGTTCCTACTGTGCTTTGATTTCCACCTTACCACGTCCAAGAGGGCGTGCAAAACGGTGGTTTTTGGTTACAGTCCCGAATCACATGGAGGCAATGAGCGATAGGAGGGGATTCGTCTCTCCCGGTATAGGGAGTTGATGTTGCGCTGTGTTCGATTGGCTATAACCGGAAATCCCTGGCCAGGGTTGTCGAGATTTACTGGTAAGTGTTACCTGTAGTTTCTCGAACTGTTATAGACCTCATATCGACACGACTTATCGAGCTGTTGGGGTCTGACGTTTACCACCCCTAGGCGAGATATGCGACATATCAGACGAACAGACCGGACTGTACGGTAAGAGTTACTGGTTGGATTCACAGGAGTGTGAGCGGGCTTGCTCGTCGATCTTCTGATCGCTCAATACCCGGGTGGCCGTTATGTTTAGCAGACCGCTTGCGTCTTATGGGTGTTTGATATGATCATCACCTGCTGCCGGCGTATTGACGAGTCTTTTGAGTCCTACACAGAGGTTTCCTGGCTCAAGTGAAACGAAATAGGAGCGCATATGAGATATATGCGGGACCGAGAATAATGCGTGTATGTGATACCGTATTCTATTCTCGCGATGAATGTATCAATTGGTTGTATGCGATATAACCTAGTTATCGAATCAAGGATTGATTCGATAAGCCGATACATAGGATACTAGTCGGTTATATGCGATATGACCGGATCGTTAAATCAAGTGTTGATTTAATGATTTAATGCATAATTGTATATTTGATATATTACTTTGCATTAATTAGTATTTGTTCACTTTAAAAGGATTTTCTCACTTAATGTGCACATTGTATATGTGATATACTTTTGTGCACTTGTTTGTATCATATTTGATGATACATGTTTACTTGGGTTTGTGTAAAGATTAAACCATGGTTATATGAATGGTTAGGGTTTTGTTTTCTTATTCATTTATTAATTTATTTATTATTTTTGGAAAATAAATGGTATAAAGAGAAAATGGTGGCTTTCTTTGTTTGCATCTTGAAGCTTCATGAAGCTTTGACTAAGTGACCATTTTGTCTCATGCTTAACCCTAACCACTCCACTTAACCCTAGTTCAATCTCTACACTTGACCATGGTTGGATTATGATAAGTATTGATTTTCTTTTCTATTTCAAATTAACTTATCATAATATTATCTTCTTCTTCTTCTTCTTCTTCAAGAAGAAAACCTAGCTTTCATCAATGGTGATTTGATGAAAAGAGTGAGAAATCAAATTCTAAAGTGAACCCACCTCCTATTTCTTCATCCTCTACCTCTTGCCAAGTAGTATAGGGTGTTTTCTTCATAAGTTTCATGACTTGGTGAAGTGGGGGCTTGATCTTGTGATGCCTCGACGTAGATCATCTTCGGCATCGTTGTCGATGACCTAGCCCGCCTATTTCTCCGATGAAGCCGACGCTAGAGCCCGAGATCCGATGATCGCAGCGAGGTGACTTCATCACGGAGCTATGGAGGTGGAGGACCGGATCTACAAAGGTTGTATTTCCGTTCATCACTTAGTTAAAGTGTTAACTAGTTGCTTGTTTCGCCTAAAATTCTAGTTAACGATCCGTATTAGGGTTTCTCGGCACTTGTAAAATTTGAAATTGGCATAGTTGATGCCTTGTGAGACCTCATTAGTGTGCCTAGGAACCCTACAGATAGTGTGTGAATACTTCGTCTCAAAACACCCATGGATTCTCAACTCATGAGAGGGATGGGTGGAGGTTGAAGAAGATGCCCATGAGAGGAAAGTGTGAGCTCAAGTTTTTGGCTAAGGAAAAAGCAACTAAAGAAAAAGTGTCTGCTCATTTTTCTTGTGTTTTTTTGGCGTGTACTTTTGTGTGTGTTTTATTGTGAGCACATAAAGAAAAAATCCTCACACAAATATCTTTGACAAAACAAAACAACACTTGACCCAATACCATGAGTCACCAAGTGCATGTGCTATGAATCAATGCACAATACCAAGACTTGCACTCACACTCTCCATCACAACAATATTAAACATTTAAACAAAACCCTAAATGTTTAATACAATATAAAAGAAAAAAATGGCAACCCTAAAGTTATCTTGTAACGAATTATAAGAATACCCCCCATCTGTATATACATACCCGCATCCGTATTCCGACTGAATACGAATACTACGAGACAAAAGTAATCTAATAATATAATACTAGGATCCGGCTTAAACCAATGCCCACTAGTATTATCCGTCCGATCATGATCCGTGCACAAGTGCATGTATATGATCGAACAATGCCATAAAACCATATGGCCTCTACAATGTTTCGCCCGAACCAGAGAAACCCTCTGTGTGGGACTCTAATGACTCGTCAATACGCTGGCAGTGGGTTTAACCACAAGCACGTTAGTGGTACTAGCTGTACGTAACGGTTACCCAGGTATTGAGCGAAAGGGAGGCTGACGAGCAAACTCATCCTGAAACCTTATTGAGCCTGACAGTGATAATATTCGTACAGTCCGGTCCGTTCGTCAATGAGTATCGCAGATCGAGTTTAGGGGGTGGATAAATTCAAACCCCTAACAACGTGACATTTAGTGTCGGTATGAAGCCTATCACCACCTGAGAAACTAGCGATCCTAGATCATTAATTCTCGACTATCTTGGCCAAGGATTTCTGGTGATTGCCATCCGTGCACACCGCAACATCAATCCCTAATACCTGGAGAAACGAATCCCCTAACGATCCGCTTACTGCCTCCATGTGGCTCGGGACTGTACCCAACTAAAACCTGTTTGCACGTGTTACGACCTGAAGGTACGGAACGTGACTGGCACTTAAATTACGAAGCGTCTAGAGGCGCAACATAATCTACGTAAGCCGAAGTCCAGAATTCTAAACCATTTAAAAGAATAAGTGACGGAAAACTTGTTTTAAAAGCAATATCAAATTTTCTCAAAAATTTCGGCAGAGTCTCCTTTGTAAAAACAGGCCCTAAATAGGTAGAAACAAGAATATATATCCATAAGCAACAATAAAAAGGCATCCCCAAGCGGGAGCTAGCACTTCGCAAATTAGCGGTCACAACCACGCAAACAATATAATATACAACGCCGAAGGGCGAGGCTCAAAACTCAAAAGAAAACCAAATCCACCAAAAACCATAATAATACAAGCGCGACTCTAAAGTCGAAATAAAAATAACCGGTCTTCTAAATCTATCAAGTAATACAAGTCTGGTTGATGGAGCTTACTAGATACAAATGAAGTAATAAAAGTACAACGGCGGTCCTGATACAAGTGAATCAACCTACCAAGCAAATCACCCTGAATGAAATGATGTGCCAGCAAGCTGCCAAGGAAACCTGTTCATCGAAATCTGTAAGAAAATTTGGCACAACGGGGGTGAGTTTCCAAGTCGTGAGTAGAACACATGTGCGAGTTGAAATCGCATGCATGACGATCTCCTAGGTCATAAGAATATATTTAATATAACACTAGTCATCTAGTAGTGACAGGGTGATAATCTATGCATAAGTGCAATGCTCAGTGCTCATGTCAGTACCTCAAGTAGTAACATGTCATGTGTATGAGTATGCATGCACCATGAATGTAAAATAATCAACCATGAAATCTGGATATATCTGTATAAGAAATCTTTAACTTTTATCGTAGTAAAATTTGTATGGTAATCTGAAACATCATCAATGAAATCCATGGAAATCCGTATCAAGTATCGATACAAAACATGTAAATCTCAAAGTCTCAATACCTCGTAGTCTCAATATCTTATAGTCTCAATATCTCATAGTCTCAATATCTCGGGCTCCGTCAATCCGGATCGGCCCATATCATCAAATCTCATGACAACGGTCGGTATCCTCCGGATATCCACCGCGTTAGACATCACCGGTAGGTAGTCTTCCCCTGCCACACTCATCGTCTAAAACTCGAGTTCCTTGCCCCAGGGTAGCATACCGGGCCTACCATGTATCCGAGACGGTTCATCCACTCCTCGAATCAGGTCTCGAAATCGAATAGAAAACATGAAATCTCATGGTGGACGACACATACATCACGAGAAAACCGCAATTAGTATTTTTAAAATGAGAGGGAAAGAAAAAGAGAAGTTTTTATATATATTCTTGCGGTTTTCCCTAAAATCCAGAAATCTCATAGAAATCTAAAGTCCTAAGAACTATGAGTAAATAAATAATAAGTAAGGGAATAAGTCCCACAATACTGCATGATAGTATGAATATATAAATACATGAAGTGTCTAAGTAATAAATGCAATGTCCAAGCTAGCACATGAGAGTAATCACACAATATTATATTAGACTAGCATTTAGCTGATTATATGAATAAAAGATAATATGTTCTAAAGTGTACGTAACATGGCAATTACCGATGATGATGTGTGTGAGCCAGCAAATAAGTGTACGTGGAACATGCGCATCATCGGTAATGGTGCTGGTTTCCTCACAGGTAGAGTTTCATATTAGCTAAAGAAACATATGTGTGAACATGCAATGCGATGAATACAACATGAATATAACAGTGAATGTGTAGTAAACGCACAACTAGAGAATACATACTAATTACGAGTCGTACAGTTTGTTGTTTGAAAAAGCACGAATCGTGGTTTTTAGAAAATTAGGGGCTACGGGGTTTTAAGAAAAGATATGTCCTTTGAATAATCCATAGATCCCTCAGGCTGTCTTTAAAAATGCGCACGATTCGGTAGTTTGGAAAATTAGTATGACTCAAGCTAAAACTAAGATCTACTTAACCAACTAAAGAACTAATTAAAGACACTAGTCGAAAGATAAGAAGAATCCTCCTAAAATCTGAGTCGATATTTCTAGTAGTCGGCGATCCAGCTTCAATAGCGTCACGTACATAGTACGACTTCCTCAAATCAAGTGTGCGGATCAATCATCGCATATATACATCATTGTTCGTATAGTATCATCATCAAACAATATCATGATCAAGGGTACTATACTATAATCGCATACATCCCAATATCAACAAACATATATCATCGTCTTTGTATATATACATTGTCAAATGATCCACTAAAATATCATGCCATACATCATATCGTGATTAAGTCACATATTACAATCTGGGTTCTATTCTTGAGTCTCATTCATTCCAATGTCATCAACACATATTATTGTTTAAATAAATATATTTTATATAATCTCATTGCCTAACGATCCGCTACTATCATAACACATCTCAGGTCATAACTCGATCATATATTCAATAAATCATGGCATCAAGCCTAGTCATATTGACTCATCCACATGTATCATATAACCACCTCATATCACATGTATATGTTGTTTATGTGTGTGTATATATATACCTACGCACATTCCTATATACACACACACACACACACATGCATATACACCAAATCAAGTTTATGTGTGTGCGTCTATATGAAACCTACGAATTCCTTCCAAGGCAGTCATCCTCTGGTTAAGTCTTTCTAAATCAGTCTAGTCCAACCTAAAGTCTTCAATAGGTCCCTACTCGCCAAGAATCTAAGGTCATGTCCGACTTTCTAATAACAATATGTAATATCCTTATTCTATGTTTGCGGGGGTGCTATACTCCATCCACTGGACTTCCCTCGTAGATATAAATCTACTCACCTGGTCCTTGTCTGCCGAAGTCGATGCCGCCATCCTCTTCTTCAGCGTCCGAAGTCCACGTGAGAGGTACCTATACGCAAACATATATATATATATATATATATATAAATATATATATATATCGTAAACCGAAATCGCGGACAAAACCTAAACGATGCACGAAACACACATAGGTTAAAACCTATGAACCGCTCATGGAAAAGAACCAAATAACCCTCGACATCGGCGTACAAACGCCGATTGATCGAGATAAAACATAAACGTACAAATCGTAGTTCCAAAACCTACTAATTATAATATAAAATAGACTGCAACTCATCAAAAACTCAAAATAAATCAAATCAATTTATTTCCGAAAACCTAGAAAGCCTCAAATAACCGTTTTAATTCGAAACTTGATGTTTTAACAAAACTAATGGCCATAATATTCACTAAATATTATAACTAAGTCATATAAACCATCACCATAATTTAATTTCATCAATTTGTATTAAATCCTAAATTCTAGTTTGCAAAAATATCAAATTTTAACACTTTTTAAAGGAAAATTCACAATTCAACAACTTAGCTTGGTTTTGCATGAACTAAAGTATTAAACTACAATTTATAATGTTAATAATGTCATGAAACCCTAATTAGATTTTAATCCCAATTATTTAACAAATTTCTAAAAACCTAGTTAGCAAAAGTAGCATATTTATCACAATTTTAAAGTAAAAAGTAGCAAACTAGTAACTAGATTGGGTTTTGTACTCCATTAACATGTTAATCTACTCGGTAAAACCATAATCTATTGATAAAAACCCTCACTAGAATTTTATCTCTCTCTCACACACACACACACACACACACACACACACACACACACACATATATATATATATATATATATATATATATATATATATATATATATATATATATATATATATTTTAAAAAAACCTAGTTTGCAATAATTAAGCAATTTGGACAAATTAATTGTAACAATTTACAATTTAGCTTATAAATTAGGTTTAGCATTACCTATCATGTTAAACTTCACATTGCATACTTAATAATGAAGTAAAAACCCTAACTTGATTTAAAAACCTTTTCTTGAATTTTCAAGTTTGTAATTAGAACCCTAATTAAATACCGAAATTCATTAAATTATAGTAATTAACCTACAGTTAACACTAAGGTTAGAATTATACCTCACTAAACATGAGATCAAACATGAAAATCATAGCCTCCAAAGTGCTAAATTTGCTCCAAGATCCATGCTAGATAGGCCAAAGAATAATGGGTAGAAATTGGATTTGGCTTTTGAGGTTTTATTTTGGATATTTGATGAATTTTTGAGAAGAATTGAATTGGGAAAAATTTTTGGGCTTCAAGAAAGAGGCTCGACCAGCTTAAGAGTGGAAGAGAGTGAGGTGTGGGTGTGTGTGATTTTGTGTAGAAACTTCCCAAATAATTATCCCTTTTAAGTCTTATCATTAATTATTACATTTTTATTTATTTTCTTTATTTTATTTGACCTAGAAAAGTATAGAAATTTGAAGACAAATCAAGAAGAGAAGGGCATGCTACTAACTAGATTCCAATATGTCATGGTTCACATTTATCAATTTAACCCATTACAATTTGTAATTTACACCAATTTAATGTATAATTAAAAGCTTATGTTAATATTAAAAATAATTCCTTAAGGAAAAATATTTAGGTAAACTAATAATTTATAAGTGACTAAATAAATACCAAATACTAGCAATTACATAGTTAAAATAGGCGTACTAAAATTTATATTGAAAAATAATTATAATTGAGTGTTACGGAAAATACGGTTTATTTTACCGATTATCAGAAAATTCACCTAAACGATTTTATTTATTTAATTATTTATTTATTTCATTTTTAAAATGTTACAATCTTCCCCCCTTAAAGAAATTTGGTCCCCGAATTTAAAGTAATACTCCTACCAAATACTAAAACATTTAGCAAAACACTTAAATCGTCGGGACTCCGAAATCATCAATACATAAAACACATCTTAGTGCAATGCATGTACATGAAAAACAAGTACATAACTCAAAATCAAAACTCCGTCAAGCATAACACAATCATCGAAGTTATGGTGGAAATACAATGTCAAAGTCCAATACGAAAACCAACATGATATACAACAAAATCCTAGGTACTGTTCTCAGAACAGTCCTGCTCGGCTACTAAACCAAATTAAATATCATAAAAACATACTGCTCAAAATGATATCAATCTCAAATACAGTATACAAGGTACCACGTGCGTCCGGTGCGCATGGAAATCGAAATCAAATACAGATGCCACGAATATGCACAGAAACAAACTGAGTGCAACGGGTGTGCACCAAAAACATCTGTCAAGTGCAACGGGCGTGCATGACAATAATATCAGGTGCATCTAATCTGCACAAATCCCGATTTAGTGCATCTGGTGTGCACAAAATCACATCAAGTGCGCCAAGTGTGCGCAAGAATCTCAATCAAGTGCACATGGTGCATGAAAACATATACCGAATATCAAAATCGAAATCACAGTACGAAAAGTGCATGAAAACAATGCCGAAACATACGTCAAAATCATATGCAACCCATATGCACGAAATCAAATCAATATCTCAAAATGTATAAAACCAAATCAAGTTCACTTGGTATGTACAAAACAACATCAATACATCTGATATATGGAACACGATTCGAGTGAAAAGAATGAGTACATAGGAAAACCAATCATAAAACGAAATCCTCAAAATACCAAAACCCAACAACGGAGATGTGATACTCGAATCACCAGATCGCAAATCGTAACACCGACATCATTTGGCTCCTATTTCCTCTGGTGTCGACTGATTCAACTCGTTTCTTCGTAGCTGTATGAACGGCGCTACAAACGGCTATACTCATATCTAGAGTATCCCAAGTAATGTATCCCATCACATGATATCCGGACTACGTTAAACTTTTCGATCGATTCATCAAAGTCCCAAAAATTCCCGAGAGCTCAACACTCAAGTACAATTTAAAAATATCCATTACATACCGCAGCACCTGCGGACCAGCCGTAGAAGGGCAAACCCAAGCCTCACTAATGGCACCGTGGAACTGCCGTAAACGCTAAGCTTCAAAGGCGTTCTCATGGTCATTATGTCGAGTTAGGGTTTCATTCTTCTAGATGGTCCATAGAAATACCTGCATGTTCTTCCGAATACCTTAAACTTTGGAAAATGGGTTTCTGACATTCGTTCGAACCTTTTAACTTCGTCTGGACGACATGTGAATACCCTTCATCTGCACGCTAAACAATGCTTCAATCCTAAAGAATAGACGATACTCTAATGGTCATCGCATTCGTGCCGTAGCTCCCTCTGCCCTTGCGACCGTGGTAACAGAAACCACTATCCGATATCGACGAAGATAGATCAATGGAACGAATAGAATACAGTGCAAAGAAATGTACATCCTAAAGCTTCTTAAGCAGAGTAGCGTATCGTAAGTATGCGGCGGATCATACCCACGGTACGTCACTCTACCTAAGTCACCTACTCCATCAACCATGGTCAACCTAGACTTAGACGAGAGTTAAACCTACCGCTCTGACACCAACTTTGTCACGACCAGAAGGTACGGAACGTGACCGGCACTTAAATTACGAAGCGTCTAGAGGCGCAACATAATCTAACTAAGCCGAAGTCAAGAAATCTGAACCATTTAAAAGAAGACGTGAAGGAAAACATATTTTAAAAGAAACATCAAATTTTCTCAAAAATTTCGTCAGAGTCTCCTTTGTAAAAACAGGCCCCAAATGGGTAGAAACAAGAATATATACATAAGCAAAAATAAAATGGCATCTCTAAGTAGGAGCTAGCTCTTCGCCAATTGGCGGTCACAACCACGCAAGCAATATAATATACAACGCCGAAGGGCGAGGCTCAAAACTCAAAAGAAAACCAAATCCACCAAAAACCATAATAATACAAGCGCGACTCTAAGGTCGAAATAAAAATAACTGGTCTTCTAAATCTATCAAGTAATACAAGTTTGGTTGATGGAGCTTACTAGATACAAATGAAATAATAAAAGTACAACGGCGGTCCTGATACAAGTGAACCAACCTACCAAGCAAATTACCCTGAATGAAATGATGTGCCAGCAAGCTGCCAAGAAAACCTGTTCATCAAAACCTGTAAGAAAATTTGGCACAACGGGGGTGAGTTGCCAACACGTGAGTAGAAGACATCAGCGAGTAGAAATCGCATGCACGACAATCTCCTAGGACATAATAATATACTTAATATAACACTAGTCATCTAGTAGTGGCAGGGTGATAAATTATGCGTAAGTGCAATGCTCAGTGCTCGTGTCAGTGCCTCAAGTAGTAACATGTCATGTGTATAAGTATGCATGCACCATGAATGTAAAATATCAACCATGAAATCTGGACATATCTGTATAAGAAATCTTTAACTTTTATCATAGCAAAATTTGTATGGTAATCTGAAATATCATCAATGAAATCCATGGAAATCCGTGTTAAGCTTCGACACAAAACTTGTAAATCTCAAAGTCTCAATACCTCATAGTCTCAATATCTCATAATCTCAATATCTCGGGCTCCGTCAGTCCAGATCGGCCCATATCATCTAATCTCACGACAACGGTCGGTACCCTCCGGATATCTTCCGCATCAGACATCACCGGTAGGTAGTCTTCCCCTACCAGGCTCATCGTCAACAACTCGAGTTTCTTGCCCTGGGGTACCATACTGGGCCCACCATGTACCCGAGATAGTTTATTCACTCCTCGAATCGGGTCTCGAAATCCTACAAAAAACATGAAATCTCATGGTGGACGACACATACATCACGAGAAAACCGCAACTTGTATTTTAAAATTAGAGGGGGAGAGAGAGAGAAGTTTTTATATATATTCTTGCGGTTTTCCCCAAAATCCAGAAATCTCATAGAAATCCAAAATCCCAAGAACCATGAGTAAAATAAATAATAAGTATCGGCATAAGTCCCACAATACTGCTTGATAGTATGAATATGTAAATGCATGAAGTGTCTAAGTAATAAATGTAGTGTCCAAACTAGCACATGAGAGTAATCACACAATATTATATTAGACTAGCATTTAGCTGATTATATCAATAAAAGATAATATGTTCTAAAGTGTACGTGACATGGCAATTACCGATGATGATGTGTGTGAGCCGGCAAATAAGTGTACGTAGAACATGCGCATCATCGGTAATGGTGCTGGTGTCCTCACAGGCAGAGTTTCATATTAGCTAAAGAAACATATGTGTGAACATGCAATGCGATGAATACAATATGAATATAACAGTGAATGTGTAGTAAACGCACAACTAGAGAATACATACTAATTACGAGTCATATAGTTTGTTGTTTGAAAAAGCACGAATCGTGGTTTTTAGAAAATTAGGGGCTACGGGGTTTTATGAAAAGATATGTCCTTTGAAAATTCCGTAGTATCCCTCAAGCTGTCTTTAAAAATGCGCATGATTCGTTAGTTTGGAAAATAAGTATGACTCGAGCCTAAACTAAGATCTATCTAACCAACTAAGCAACTAACTAAAGACACTAGTCGAAAGGTAAGAAGAATCCTCCTAAAATCTGAGTCCATATCTCCAGTAGTCGGTGATTCAGCCTCAATAGCGTCACGTACATAGTACGACTTCCTCAAGTCAAGAGTGCGGATCAATCATCACATATATACATCATCGTTCCTATAGTATCATCATCAAACAATATCATGATCAAGGATACTATACTATAATCGCATACATCCCAATGTCATCAAACATATATCATCGTCTGTGTAAATATACATTGTCAAGTGATCCACTAAAATATTATGTCATATGTCATATCGTGATTAAGTCACATATTACAATCTGGGCTCTATTTTAGAGTCTCGTTCATTCCAATGTCATCAACATATATTATCGTTTATATAAATATATTTTATATAATCTCATTGCCCAACGATCCACTGCTATCATAACACATCTCATGTCATAACTCGATCATATATCCAATAAATCACGGCATCAAACCTAGTCATATCTACTCATCCCCATGTATCATATAACCTCCTCATATCACATGTATATGTTGTATGTGTGTGTGTGTGTATATATACACCTACACACATTCCTATATATATATACACATACACACACATATACACCAAGTCAGGTTTTTATGTGTGCGTGTGTGTGTCTACATGAAACCTACGAATTCCCTCCAAGGCAGTCATCCTCTGGTTAAGTCTTTCTAAATCAGTCTAGCCCAACCTAAAGTCTTCAATAGGACCCTACTCGCCAAGAATCTAAGGTCATGTCCGACTTCCTAATAACACTATGTAATATCCTTATTCTACGTTTGCGGCGGTGTTATATGCCATCCACCTGACTTCCCCCGTAGATATACATCTACTCACCTGGTCCTTGTATGTCGAAGTCGATACCGCCATCCTCTTCTTCATCGTCCGAACTCCACGTGAGGGGTACCTATACGCAAACATATATAATATCGTAAAACGAAATCACGGACAAAACCAAAACGACGCACAAAACGTGCATAGGTTAAAACCTATGACCCGCTCTTGAAAAAGAACCAAATAACTCTCGACATCCGCGTACAAACGCCGATTGATCGAGATAAAACACAAACGTACAAATCGTAGTTCCAAAACTCACTAATTATAATATAAAATAGACGGCAACTCATCAAAAACTCAAAATAAATCAAATCGATTTATTTCCGAAAACCTAGAAAGCCTCAAATAACCATTTTAATTCGAAAATTGATATTTTAACAAAACTAATGTCCATAATATTCATTAAATATTATAATTAAGTCATACAAACCATCACCATAATTTAATTTCATCAATTTATATTAAATCCTAAATTCTAGTTTGCAAAAATATCAAATTTTAACACTTTTTAAAGCAAAATTCACAATTCAACAACTAAACTTAGTTTTGCATGAACTAAAGTATTAAACTACAATTTATAATGTTAATAATGTCATGAAACCCAAATTTGATTTTAATCCCAATTATTTAACCAATTTCTAAAAACCTAGTTAGCAAAATTAGCATATTTATCACAATTCTAAAGTAAAAACTTGCGAACTAGTAAGTAGATTGGGTTTTGCATTCCATTAACATGTCAATCTACTCACTAAAACCATAATCTAATGATAAAAATCCTCACTAGAATTTTATCTCACATATATATATAGATAGATAGATAGATAGATAGATAGATATTTCACAAAAACCTAGTTTAAATAATTAAGCAATTTGGACAAATTAATTTTAACAATTTACAATTTAGCTTATAGATTAGGTTTAGCATTACCTAACATGTTAAAGTACACATTTCATACTTAATGATGATGTAAAAACCCTAACTTGATTTAAAAACCTTTTTTTTGAATTTTCAGGTTAGCAACTAGAACCCTAATTAAATATCGAAATTCATTAAATTATAGTAATTAACATACAATTAACACTAAGCTTAGAATTATACCTCACTAAACATGAGATCAAACATGAAAATCATAGCTTCCAAAGTGCTAACGTTTCTCCAAGATCCATGCTAGACAGGCCAAAGAATACTGGGTAGAAATTGGATTCAGATTTTGAGATTTTATTTTGGATTTTTGATGAATTTTCAAAGAGTTTTTGAGAAGAATTGAAGTGGGAAAAACTTTTGGGCATCAAGGAAGAGGCTCGGCCACGCTTAGGAGAGGAAGAGAGAGAGGTGTGGGTGTCTATGATTTTGTGTAGAAACTTCCCAAATAATTAACCCTTTTAAGTCTTATCACTAATTATTACATTTTTATTTAATTTCTTTATTTTATTTGACCTAGAAAAGTCTAGAAATTTGAAGACAAATCAAGAAGAGAAGAGTGATTGATCCTTTCCATGTCGTATTTAGAATGTTTCACCACCAAAGAAATTTATACCGCAATCAATTGACGGTGTCTATTGTAATTTCGTCAATGAGAACGGATCGTCAACTGAGAAAGTGTGATTTGCTCGATCTTGTTTTAGTTGAGTTGAAAATTAAAATATAAAAGAAAATTGATTCAAGATTTATGAAATTTAGTCCCAAGAATCATCAAGAAAATAAAGATCAAGAATCAAGAATCAAGAATTGTCCAAATCGAATGAATTATCAAGATTTGTAAAGAGGGTCATAGGAATCGATCCAATCGATAGTGATGATGAAAAATTATGATTACAAATTCTTATCTATTGATGATTTGTTGCTAGATCAATGACGATCAACGAGAATTACGGATCTATTAAAGAAACTAGGGTTTCTTCATCATATCCTTTGTCCTTTCGTTGATTAGCATTCAAATTCTAGCCTCTAGGAAATTTAATCATCGATCGTTGATCTCTAATTAAGAGCGAAAACATTCAAGAAAGCATCTCGCTCAAAACTAAGTTGTCGATGATTCAGTTTCCTAAAGTTTACAAAACTCATAAGTCTTAAGAATCGTTCAAGAATTAAATCATCGTCATCTATCTATTTTCTCGATTCCTCCACGAGCGGAGTTTTCACTCAAACATCATGAAAAAGAAAACAATCAAGAATTGATAACTTTTCATAATGCTCAAATGTAAAGAAAAGTAAGATCAAGAATTTTCACCTTTTGTTATTCAACGTTTCGTTACAATTCACTTAAAGACTACAAGAATTGAGGAGAGAACTCGATCGTCGAACTAGCTTCGCATCGTCTCTGTGAAGCGCGGATCGTCGTGGATCTCTTGCTCGGATGAAGATCGGCGTCGCTTCAAAAGGCTCGTTGAATGCTTGCTTGAATCGGTACTCGATGATCTTGATTTGGATCAAATTGCGTCACTCAATTTGATTAGAATTGATTTGGATCTCACTATAATTTTGATTTCCCTCCAAAGTTAACAACATCTAAACCCTAGATCTAGATCCATTTTTATAACCATTCACTTGAATCTTCCTTCCAAAGCTAGGTTGTTAGAGAGAGACTTCTAGAAGAACTTTGTTTGAGGGAATATTCTAGAATGAGGAATATTCTAGGATAAGATTGTTAGGCCGAGCCTTCTGGATAAAGCCACGTGCTCTTTAGGAGTCTTTTGGAAGCCTGGCCGTTAAAAGAAGCCACATGGAAGAATTTGAGCTAGTAACGAGTCTAACAGGCCGTGGATCCACGGCGGATCGGCCAACTCGGCTGCGGATCCGTGGCCATGTAAGAAGCTTGCTGCATGGAATTCTAAGGGTACTCTGGTGTTGGTTTTGTGGCACTTTTCTGGTGTCTGAAATATTTTTATACTTTCTTATTTACTGCCAGATCACAAGTCTTGGACTTGATGTATTTTATCAGCACTTTTAGCAGTTCTGGATCTTTCACCTGGAGAATTTCCTGCACACAATCTCGAGACAAGTGTTGATCCACAAAAGATCATGCATGCAATAATAAACACTCAATTTCCCTTAAAATGCTGGTTATAATGTATAACAGATTGTAGGGTTCCTAGGCACTCTCAAGAGGTCTCACAAGGCATCAACCATGCCAATTTCAAATTTTACGGTGCCGAGAAACCCTAGACTAGATCGTTAACTAGAAATTTAGGCGAAAAATGAAACTAGTTAACACTTTAACTAAAGATAAGAAGCTACAACATTTGTAGATCCGGTTATCCACTTCCTTAGCTCCATGTAGTCATTCTCTCGCTGTCCATCTCGAATCCTAGACTCAATCGTCGGCTTCATCGGAAAGACGAGCGGGCAAGGTCGTCGGCTTCGTTCCGAAGATGATCTACGTCGAGGTTGCACAAGTTCAAGCTCCAACTTCACCAAGTGGTGAAACTTGTGAAGAAAACACCCAAAACAACTTGGCAAGAGGTAGAGGGTGAAGAAATAGGAGGTGGGTTCACTTTAGAATTGGATTTCACTCACTTTTGCTCAAGTTGCCATTGATGGGCTTAAGCTTTTCTTGAAGAAGAAGATGATCAAGAAGAAGAAAGAATATGATAAGTGATTTAAAAAGAAAAAGAAAACCAATACTTATCATATCCTAACTAAGGTTAAGTGTAGAGAATATACCATGGTTACTTGGATGAGTTAGGGTTAAGCATGAAGACAAGAATGGTTGCATAAGTCAAAGTTTTATGAAGCTTCAACTAGAAACAAAAGAAGCCACCATTCTTATCTAAATCATTTCCAAATAAATAAACAAATAAATAAATGAAAAAGCAAAACCCTAATCATCTCTTAACCATGGTTTAATCCTTTACACTTAACCACATGATCAAGTATCATCAAACATGATACAAATATGTGCACAAAAGTATATCACATATACTTCTTGCACATCAAGTGAGAAAATCCATTTAAAGTGAACCAATACTAGTTAATGCAAAGTAATAAATCAAATATATAATTATACATTAAATCATTAAATCAACACTTGATTTAACGATCCGGTCATATCGCATATAACCGACTAGTATCCTATGTATCGGCTTATCGAATCAATCCTTGATTCGATATCTAGGTTATATCGAATATAACCAATCGATACATCCATCGCGAGAATGGAATACGGTATCACATACACGCATCATTCTCGGTCCTGCACATATCTCATATGCACTCCTATTTCGTTTCACTTAAGCCAGGAAACCTCTGTGTAGGACTCTAAAGACTCGTCAATATGCCGGTAGCAGATGATGATCATATCAAGCACCCACAAGCCACAAGCGGTCTGCTAAACGTAACGGCCACCCGGGTATTAATCGATCAGAAGATCGACGAGCTAGCCCGCTCACACTCCTGTGAATCCAACCAGTAACACTTACCGTACAGTCCGGTTTGTTCGTCTGATATGTCGCATATCAAGTCTAGGGGTGGTAAACGTCAGACCCCAATAACCGATAAGTCGTGCCGATGTGAGGCTCATAACGGGTCGAGAAACTACTGGTAACACTTACCAGCAAATCTCTGTTCAGCCCTGGCCAGGGACTTCCCTGTTACGGCCAATCGAGCACAGCGCAACATCAACCCCCAATACCGGGAGAGACGAAACCCCTCCTATCGCTCATTGCCTACATGTGACTCGGGACTATACCCAAAGACCACCATTTTGCATGCCCTCATGGACGTGGTAAGGTGGAGATCAAAGAACAGTGGGAATCACACAAGACACTATGACGATCTCGGGTCTACAGACTAACCTGCACAAGTGTCACCTGAGAACTGCCATCTGACGTGAGGTATAATACCATCTGGGAGTTCTCGGCGAGTCCGTCCAGTGTACCCAGTCTCCACTGAGCACCCGTATACCATCTCTGATGTCAAACACCAATGGATATGGGATCATCCATCGCCCATCTCATGGGTCGAGAGGCGTATACGCTAGTCTACTCTGGTATATCGATGCCCCGTCTCGATACACCCACGACTAGGGACCTTGAAGGATGTACTTATAGACTACCATGTTCCCACTAGTATGATCTGCATCATAGTCCAGGTAGTCAAGTACACATCCTAAGGGCTTTACCAACATGTAACTATAAGACAGTATAAAGAGACAAGTGTACATGTTAAGATAAAGAGTAACCAGATAGCATACTATCATATCGAGCAAGAAAGTCATCTCTATATATGTCCAAGCATCCAATATAATATACATCATCTGTACAATACTGGCCTCTAGGGCATACATACAACTAACAATCTCCCACTTGCACTAGGGCCAGCTGCTGTAGTATCGCATACCGAGCATCCCGAAGAGTCTCTCAAACTGTATCTGGGGAATGACCTTCGTGAGTTGATCTGCCGTGTTGTTCTTCGTGTCAACCCTCCTGACCTCGATCTCCCGGCGATCAACTATCTCCCGGATCAGGTGATACCGCCTTAGAATATGCCTGGATCGCTGATGGGACCTGGGTTCCCTGGCCAAAGCCACCGCTCCATTGTTATCGCAATACAAAGGTATTGGATGCTCAATGGATGGAACCACTCCAAGTTCAGCAATGAACTTCTTGATCCAGACAGCCTCTTTGGCAGCATCGTTGGCAGCGATGTATTCAGCCTCCATCATCGAGTCTGCCACGGTTTCCTTCTTGGAACTCTTCCAGCTAACCGCCCCTCCGTAAAGGGTAAAGACAAATCCCGACTGCGACTTAGAGTCGTCCTTATCACTCTGGAAGCTCGAATCGGTAAAGGACTCCACTTGGAGTTCCCCGTTACCATACACCAAGATCATCTCTTTAGTCCTTCGTAAGTACTTGAGAATGCTCTTCACAGCTGTCCAGTGACTCTCTCCAGGATCAGCTTGATACCTGCTCACTACACTTAGTGAGTATGCAACATCGGGTCTGGTACATAGCATCGCGTACATGATAGAGCCTATAGCCGAAGCATAGGGTATCCCTTGCATGCGAGCTCTCTCCAAATCAGTCTTGGGAGACATCTCTTTGGAGAGAGTGACTCCAGAGATCGTGGGCAAGTTCCCACGCTTGGATTCGTCCATACTAAACCTCTTTAGTATGGTGTCAATGTACCTGGATTGGGACAATCCCAATGTCCATTTGGATCTGTCTCTATAGATCCTAATCCCCAATATGCAGGAGGCATCACCAAGATCTTTCATTGAGAATCTTTGTGATAATAAGAGCTTGACCGATTGCAGCATAGAAATATCATTTCCTATCAAGAGTATGTCGTCCACGTACAATACGAGGAAGACAACCTTACTCTCTGCCACCTTCTTGTAGATACAAGGTTCATCTGGAATTTTGAGGAAATCAAACTCTTTTATAACGACGTCAAAGCAGATGTTCCAACTCCGCGATGCTTGCTTTAATCCATAAATGGATTTAAGCAGCTTGCACACCTTCCCGCTGCTCCCTCTATCTACGAAGCCCTCTGGCTGAGTCATGTACACGCACTCTTCTAAATCACCATTTAGAAAGGCGGTCTTAACATCCATTTGCCAGATTTCGTAATCATGATATCCAGCGATGGCAAGCATGATCCGGATGGATTTAAGCATAGCCACTGGAGAAAAGGTTTCGTCATAGTCCACACCTGGTCTTTGACGAAAACCCTTTGCAACAAGTCTAGCTTTGAAAGTCTCCACTTTCCCATCTACACCAAGTTTCTTCTTGAAGATCCACTTGCTCCCAATGGGTTTTACCCCTTCAGGAGCAACGTCCAAAGTCCATACATTGTTGGTGTACATGGATTCCATCTCGGACCGCATAGCATCCAGCCATTTCACTGAGTCCCTACTCGTGATGGCCTGCTCGAAGCTAGTTGGGTCATCATCCTCCATGATGCAATCCTCGCTCCCACCATCCATGAGAAAACCGTAGTATCTCTCAGGTTGGCGAGGAACCCTACTAGATCGGCGGAGAGGCTGAGGTTCGTCGGGAGTGACTGAATACTCTGGTTCCACTAAATCTTCAGTTTGAGTTTGTGTAGCCGGAATTTCTTCCAGTTCTACCTTATCGCCACTAATTTCTTTTGCAAGAAATTCCTTTTCCAAAAAGGTGGCATGTCGAGAAACAAACACTTTTTGTTGCTCTGTATGGTAGAAAAGATATCCATGTGAATGTTTGGGATATCCCACAAACTTGCATAGAACTTACCGTGCCTCGAGTTTGTCCGGATTTTGCCTTTTGACATAGGCCGGGCAACCCATATCTTAACTCGTTTAAGACATGGTCTCTTCGCACTCCATATCTCATATGGTGTGGTAGGTACAGATTTAGATGGAACTTGATTCAATAGGTATGCTGCTGTCTCCAGCGCATAACCCCAGAAGGAAATAGGTAACTCAGCTGTACTCATCATAGAGCACACCATATCTAATAGGGTGCGGTTCCTCCGTTCTGATACACCGTTGTGCTGTGATGTATATGGAGGAGTCAGCTGAGAGAGAATCCCATTCTCTTTTAGGAAGTTCAGGAATTCATTGCTCAAGTATTCACCTCCTCGATCAGATCGTAGGATTTTAATACTTTTTCCGGTTTGGTTCTCAACTTCTTGTTTATATTCCCTAAATTTCTCAAAAGCTTCTGATTTGTGTTTCATCAGGAACACATACCCGAACCTAGAGAGATCGTCAGTGAATGTAATGAAGTATGAAGAACCATCCCTGGCATGTGTAGACATGGGACCGCATACATCACTATGTATCAGCCCCAAGAGTTCGGTAACTCTTTCTCCGTGTCCCGTAAACGGAGTTTTGGTCATCTTGCCTTTGAGACATGACTGGCAAGTGTCATAAGATGAAAATTCAAACGGATTTAAATATCCATCTTTATGCAACTTAGCTAGTCGTGTCGCATTGATGTGACCCAGTCTATAATGCCACAAGAAGGATTCATTCAGTTCTGAACTCTTCCTCTTGTGTGTGTTTGTTATGCTCAGAACTGTTGATTGATTTAGAACATAAATGCCATTGCACAACGTGCCTGATCCAACCAACTTTTAGTTACGGAAAATGTTCATAACATTGTCCTGTAATACAAAATTATATCCCTCTTTACTTAATAAAGAAACCGATATAATGTTGCATATCAGGTTCGGCATGTAATAGCATTCGTTCAGAATCAATGTATTACCAGTTGGTAATACAAGGTGATATTCCCCGACAGTCTTAGCTGCAACAATTGCACCATTTCCAACTCTAATGTCTTTATCACCTTCTCCAAGTTCTCTACCTTTCCTAAGCTCATGTAACTGATTACATATATGGGATCCTGACCCGGTATCTAATACCCAGGACATAGAGCAAATGGAGAAACAGTTCTCTGTAACGAACACACCCGAAGAAAATGCATCATCATGTACTTTCTTCATTCGGGTGGTATGGGAATCCTGGTATTCCCCTATATCCTGTTCATTCCTATAACTCTTATAAGAAAGAACGGAACCAACGTTCCCCAGCACAGTATAACATGCGGGTTCGGTCAATACATCCATATTATTATCTTCATTAGGGCATGAAATGGTCGCTACTTGGAGAGAGAGAGAACAAAACACTTTAGCGTATGCTCGTGCAAGATCAGATTGGTTATTATCTTATCTAATCAGGATGGCTCCCACTGCTTTTTATCAAATCTTACTTCAAACCCTAAAAGGAAAGACTAGCCGGGATTAATTACACACTACAAGTTCGCCAATCTTTCAGCCAGGCCAGTGTCGGTACTTTGAGGGAGGTCCCCCATGCTTTCGCACGAACCTAATTAATGTAAACCTCGTTTTCCCAGAGGCGTAACCCCGTTGACACCTTTCTAGACGCCTACTTGATCAGCTAACTGTCCTGTGTAAAACTCTTCCAGGAGTAACAATTACTCGCAGTGGGTATCGGGATCCAACTATCTCATAGAAGGTATGCAATCTCATTGCAAATTTCAACACTTGAAATTCCCGATAATATTTTGCCCCTAGTGTCCTATGACCTTGACAAAGGCCAACAAATCACAGGATGCTAGTCAAGTTCAACCCGTCATTTCTCGATTGAATCAAACCCACCCGCACGACCCTTGACAAAGGCCAACAAGGTCGTACGACTACCCTGAAACAATCTGCATCACATGCATAAGCAGATAAGCACTATTCAGCTACCGCACACTACGCCTTGACAAAGGCCAACAAACGCAGCACGAATACGAAACAGTTCTTATCTGAAATGACGGAGGGCTACGGCAGGTTTTTCTGAAAACCTATTGCGTAATGAACTCGATATCGTTGTAGAATCAAATGAAGTTTTGAAATAGAGTGATTTTGAGGCTTTTCTAGTTTTGCTAAAGGGGACACTCCCGGTGAAGGGATCGTTGGCCCTTTCCTCGTCGAATGAGGTGCGGGATATATCATATATATCACTGTGCAAAGCATAAACTATAGAAGCAATCAGAAGCAAACCGAGTGTGTAGCATCTGCCAGTTATTGCTAAAGGAGTCACTCCCGGTGAAGGGATCTCGGTCCTATCCTCATCGAATAAGGTGCAGGATATATCACATATACCGCTGTGCAAAGCAAGAACTGTAGCTACCCTTTTTTATTTAAAATTTGATTCCACAACATCTTAGGTTTCTTTTCTTTCATTAATCACATTAATGAAGTCCCATCATTTAAATACCTAAACATCACAGATAAATACGACGTACACTTATGCCATCCGCATTCGCCTCGATGTCCCCTCGTGCACCGTTAGGTAACTAACGGCAGAGCGAGGCAGGGCTAGTACGGGTGTAAAACATAAGTAACGTCTATATAATATATCATAAATACTATATACTGTATCCATCACAGAACATCACATGATCACATCACAGATATCGCAGCAGAAGAAACATATGAAACATTGGATATACTAGGACGTCCGTGTTTTCAATACGAGCCAGTATAAAACACGGATTCCACGGTCGTGATGAAGAGCCAATCCCACACCCCTAGACCCCTACGAGAGCGGCAAGCAACCCTACCAATTCTAGGGTTAGGAGACCTGGACTCGACTCCTCGAGTTGGTCTCCCACTGGACCCCAGAACCCGGTTACTTGTGCTCCCCTCCTTGGGTCTATCCTAATACGGAAAAGTAAATAATATACAAAAGGTGACAACTTCCGCTACCTGGAAGTGCCCCAAATAAAAGAATATTACATACAAGTTTTTACATGAATGAAAATGAAAAACACTCATCTCACATAAAAACCCTCGGCTATTCAAACACGACGATCCAATATAACATATCCAGCAACACATAACATCACATGTCATCAACGTAAGTAAGTATGCATACCCCAATTGTCGTTGATGTATAGCAACGAAACCGGCGATATGAACATACTACACTTATGGTCACAGAAAAGAAAGTGTAAAACTACAACAGTTGGAATCCGCAACCTCTTTAGACATCGCATGCCTAATCAAATGAAATACTTAGACATCACATGCCTAAAAGATATAAATCCCGCATTTTAGTCTCATTATCAAAAACTCTTTTCACTATCATGTGGGACTAAACTGCTAGATTTATAACATTCATTCAGTTATCTCATAACTGTTTGTGAATTCCAATTATTGTATCACATTCCAGATAATTAGAAAATGTTAAACTTTCCGATCGAACAGTCGAACACCCAAGTTTTCCCGATACAGCTCAACACATGAAATAAGTCTAACAACATTCAGTTCGTGCCTCAGTACCAACGGTCCAGCCATAGAAGGGTCAAGCCAACGCCTCACATGTGGCACGCCGTACTGCCCCAAACCCGAAGGTTCAAAGGGCAATTCAAGACGGTCACATAATCGAGTTAAGGTTTGTTGTCTTCTAGAGGGTCCATCGCGTTACTTACACTACTTAGAACGTCGTTAAACTACGGAAAAATCCAACACTTGGAAATTTCCCGACAGGGGAAAAATTGGGTATTTATATCCGGTCGAACTTTTTAACATATTCTAAAATTTATCCGAAAAGCCACATAGACAAAATCTGATACCCCGATCGAAACACCGAATCCCCAAAACAACCCCAAAAAATTCAACTCTTGAATAATATTTAAAAATTCCCATAAAATCCAGCATCAGAAAAGAGGAATTACAGTGCAAAAAAAATTGTGCATTGTGAACAGTAGGAGGCGGAAGCGCGGCAGAAGCCATGCTTCTGCCGCGTTTCCGCGGCGGTTTAGACGCATCATGAGCTCGTGTTGCACCATAATTCTTAGATCTTCCTGCTGAATTTTTTAGGCATTTTTAATATGGAAAAATCCCAGATTTTAGAAAAAGTCCAGAGAGCACATGGGTTTTAGGGCTTCGGGTTCGTTCGGGTTTCAAACGTCGTCTAGACTTCGCCTAAGGCTCTAGCTAGGCTCTGATACCACTGTAGGTCAGGCAGCCACCCTATCCAATGGGGTCGCCGTGGCACCAACGGGTCCCTCAGCCGCTACTTTTTACGCATGCCCCCTCGCGAGGACTACAACCCGCCGGAACACCTTCCGGTCTCGGGACACCCTGGAGGTAAGAGTCTATGCTTTGCCACACTGTCACACAGTGAGAACCCCCCATAGGTCGACATCCAATCCCTAGTAGCTCTGATACCACTGTAGGGTTCCTAGGCACTCTCAAGAGGTCTCACAAGGCATCAACCATGCCAATATCAAATTTTACGGTGCCGAGAAACCCTAGACTAGATCGTTAACTAGAAATTTAGGCGAAAAATGAAACTAGTTAACACTTTAACTAAAGATAAGAAGCTACAACCTTTTTAGATCCGGTTATCCACTTCCTTAGCTCCACGTAGTCGTCCTCTCGCTGTCCATCTCGAATCCTAGACTCAATCGTCGGCTTCATCGGAAAGACGAGCGGGCAAGATCGTCGGCTTCGTGCCGAAGATGATCTACGTCGAGGTTGCACAAGTTCAAGCTCCAACTTCACCAAGTGGTGAAACTTGTGAAGAAAACACCTAAAACAACTTGGCAAGAGGTAGAGGGTGAAGAAATAGGAGGTGGGTTCACTTTAGAATTGGATTTCACTCACTTTTGCTCAAGTTGCCATTGATGGGCTTAAGCTTTTCTTGAAGAAGAAGATGATCAAGAAGAAGAAAGAATATGATAAGTGATTTAAAAAGAAAAAGAAAACCAATACTTATCATATCCTAACTAAGGTTAAGTGTAGAGAATATACTATGGTTACTTGGATGAGTTAGGGTTAAGCATGAAGACAAGAATGGTTGCATAAGTCAAAGCTTCATGAAACTTCAACTAGAAACAAAAGAAGCTACCATTCTTATCTAAATCATTTCTAAATAAATAAACAAATAAATAAATGAAAAAGCAAAACCCTAATCATCTCTTAACCATGGTTTAATCCTTTACACTTAACCACATGATCAAGTATCATCAAACATGATACAAATATGTGCACAAAAGTATATCACATATACTTCTTGCACATCAAGTTAGAAAATCCATTTAAAGTGAACCAATACTAGTTAATGCAAAGTAATATATCAAATATATAATTATACATTAAATCATTAAATCAACACTTGATTTAACGATCCGGTCATATCGCATATAACCGACTAGTATCCTATGTATCGGCTTCTCGAATCAATCCTTGATTCGATATCTAGGTTATATCGAATATAACCAATCGATACATCCATCGTGAGAATGGAATACGGTATCACATACACGCATCATTCTCGGTCCTGCACATATCTCATATGCACTCCTATTTCGTTTCGCTTGAGCCAGGAAACCTCTGTGTAGGACTCTAAAGACTCGTCAATACGCCGGTAGCAGATGATGGTCATATCAAGCACCCACAAGCCGCAAGCGGTCTGCTAAACGTAACGGCCACCCGGGTATTAAGCGATCAGAAGATCGACGAGCTAGCCCGCTCACACTCCTGTGAATCCAACCAGTAACACTTACCGTACAGTCCGGTCTGTTCGTCCGATACGTCGCATATCAAGTCTAGGGGTGGTAAACGTCAGACCCCAATAACCGATAAGTCGTGCCGATGTGAGGCTCATAACGGGTCGAGAAACTACTGGTAACACTTACCAACACATCTCTGATCAGCCCTGGCCAGGGACTTCCCTGTTACGGCCAATCGAGCACAGCGCAACATCAACCCCCAATACCGGGAGAGACGAAATTCCTCCTATCGCTCATTGCCTCCATATGACTCGGGGCTGTACCCAAAGACCACCGTTTTGCATGCCCTCATGGACGTGGTAAGGTGGAGATCAAAGCACAGTGGGAATCACACAAGTCACTATGACGATCTCGGGTCTACAGACTAACCTGCACAAGTGTCACCTGAGAACTGCCATCTGACGTGAGGTATAATACCATCTGGGAGTTCTCGGCGAGTCCGTCCAGTGTACCCAGTCTCCACTGAGCACCCGTATACCATCTCTGATGTCAAACACCAATGGATATGGGATCATCCATCGCCCATCTCATGGGTCGAGAGGCGTATACGCTAGTCTACTCTGGTATATCGATGCCCCGTCTCGATACACCCACGACTAGGGACCTTGAAGGATGTACTTATGGACTACCATGTCCCTACTAGTATGATCTGCATCATAGTCCAGGTAGTCAAGTACACATCCTAAGGGCTTTACCAACATGTAACTATAAGACAGTATAAAGAGACAAGTGTACATGTTAAGATAAAGAGTAACCAGATAGCATACTATCATATCGAGCAAGAAAGTCATCTTTATATATGTCCAAGCATCCAATATAATATACATCATCTGTACAATACTGGCCTCTAGGGCATACATACAACTAACACAGATGTTATTTGGTATTTTACAGACAAATTGCTAATATGTGCTATATTCATACTAAACACCTTTAGATGATTGCAAAGAGTAAGGAAATTGATGTGTTAAAAATGAAATATTTTCGATTGATCAAATTCCCCCAAACTTAATTTTGGTCTTCTCGAGCAAACTTGTTTTATTAGAAAGAGAAGGAGAAAATAAAGAAAAAGAAAAACTAACTAGCACACTTTCGTAGGCAACACAATTGCACTGAGCACGTGCAACAAGCCTTTAAACCTCTTGGTGTCCCCAGTAGGAGAAGTGTTGTCTCCTGAGGATTTTCAGCCGATTGCACCCACAAAATCCAGTAATAAAAGGAAGACCGTGAATGTTACATATAAAGATAAGAATTATAAAAGAAAGACTTTGAAAATTAGAGTTTCTAACTAATACTAGCTTTTCAGTTGTTATGAGCCCTATCTTAATAGTCATGAAAAGATGTTAAAAATCACATCATCCCTTAATAAAACATCATCTTTATTCTTCATTCCTATCTTTCTTCCAAACATCGATCATATACCCCTACGTGTGTGTAAAAGACATCCCTACACTCGGAGATTTCAATTCAAGGTATCATACTCTTGTCCATCTACCTCAGTACTTTTTAATCAATGAATATTTAGATGGATTTGCTTACACATTTTTCATGCGACCGTTAATACTTCTTGAGCTACCAACAGACTGATTACTCATGTGCTTGCTTATTAGGTGTATTAGTATTTTGCTCGTCTTGCACCACCTAAGGCTTAGCAGTGACTCCCAAACCAGTTGGTCTAAGGCACTCGGTAATGAAGCACCCTCGCTATATTTTTTTATTGCTGCCTTGGTGATAACAAAACCAGCGTTCATTTTTTCCTCACCATTTTTATATTTTATTCAAATTTTTTTATTTCCTTCATACTTTGGCTTTTAGACAAGAGCATTTCAAGGTATCCTCTACTATCCTGAGTTTCAAGACGTGTGTAAGTGCGTATAGTAGGGTATCAACATCCAAATGTTTGGCTTACAGAATAGGAACTATTTTTCAGACTTATTTTTATCCTCAGATTAGTGACATCCTTCATCTTACAAACTCTTGGGACAACGGCTCATAACTACTTATTACTAGTTCGTTTAAGAAAACTTCTAATTTTCTTGGCTTTCTTAAATTTTTCTAATCTTTTCGATGTAATTTTTCACTATTTAATCTTTTATTATAAAATTAAATATTAAATATTTTTATCTTTTGAAAAAAATTTTAAATTTTTATATGTTTTATATGCTTTGTGCTTATGAAAAGTATGATGCGAAAATAAGCACAAACATCCCCCAAACTTGTTTTCAACAGTGTCCTCAATGTTGCCATCCGCTAGATCACAAAAAACCTGTAAGCCTGGGAGGAAATTTATTAATCGGGGCAATAAATATGATCGTGAAAATCCTCCCCAACTTATTCTTTTCTCTTTTGTACAAAATTTTTATTGTTTGGCTTTTTATATTTTATATATTTTTTTATTTTTATAAAATGTATGTACAAGTTGACTCACCTCCATTCTAAAGATGCGACAAAATTACCAAGTCATGGAGGTGGGGTGGTGGAAAATCAGTCATTATGAGCTCCTCCGAGGGGTCAGTGGAAAAATACGGTTTTAATCGATGTCCATTTACATTGAAAATTATACCGTTTTCAACATTTTCAACCTCAACTGCCCTGAGCGGCTATACATACCGCACAACAAAAGGTCCTTTCCACCGAGATCGTAGCTTACCCGTATGAAGATGGAGTCGTGAATCATAAAGAAGGACTTGTTGACCAGGTGTAAAATTTTTTCTTAAAATGTTTTTATCGTGAAATACTTTAGCCTGGTTCTTTACAATTACTGCATTATCATAAGGTTCATCGTGGAGTTCGCTGAGCTCGTTTAATTGCAGCTTCCGAAAGTTGTAGGCTTGACTTAAATCAAAGTTCAGTTCTCTAATGGCCCACATTGCTTTATGCTCAATCTAGACCGGAAGGTGACAAGCCTTACCAAACACTAACATGTAAGGAGACATACCTAGATCGGTTTTATATGCAGTTCGGAATGCCCAAAGAGCATCCGTCAATTTGTTTGACCAATCTTTTCGATTTTTAGAAACTGTTTTCTCCAGAATTTGTTTCATTTGTCTGTTTGAAATCTCAGCCTGCCCGGTCGTTTGGGGATGATAGGGTGTGGAAAGTTTGTGGTTGATTGCATATTTCTGCATCAAAGTCTCGAAAGACCGATTGCAGAAATGTGTCCCGTTATCGCTAATGATAGCGCGTGGGTGTCCAAATCGCGAAAAGATGTTTTCTTTTAAGAACTCAATGACAACCTTTTTGTCATTAGTGAGACAATGAATAGCTTCAACCCACTTCGAGACGTAATCAACCGCAAGCAATATGTACAGATTCCCATAGGAGTTGGGAAAAGGATCCATAAAGTCAATACCCCAAACGTCAAAAATTTCAACCACTAAGATGGGTTGCTGTGGCATCTCATTTCTCCGGGAAATCCTACCCGTGTGTTGACACTGTGCACAGGTTTTGCAATGATCAAATGCATCTTTAAACAGAGTAGGCCAATTGAAACCGCATTGCAAAACCTTCTCCGCTGTCTTTCGAGTACCGAAGTGACCTCCACATGCCTAATCATGACAAAAAGATAGAACACTCTTGAATTCATCATTAGGGACACACCTGCGAATGATCTGGTCAGGATAATACTTATACAGATATGGTTCATCCCAGTAAAAATGTTTTACTTGGGATAAAAATCGATGTCTGTCCTATTTTGACCATTCACGGGGGATAAGTCCCGTAGCAAGATAATTTACAATATCCCTGAACCAAGGTTCATCGGATACATTCAAGAGTTGTTCGTCCGGAAAAGAATCATTGATCGGCAGGGTCACAGGTGAAGAAAAGATGCAAGACAGATAGTCGGCTACAACGTTTTCACATCCTTTCTTATCTTTAATAACAAGATCAAATTCTTGTAATAGAAGGATCCAACGTATTAGCCTACATTTAGCATACTTCTTCGCCAAAAGACGTTTCAAAGCGGAGTGGTCAGTGTACACAACAATAGGTGAGCCAATTGAGTAAGGCCTGAATTTTTCTAATGCAAATACAGCTGCCAAAAGTTCTTTCTCGGTAGTTGTATAGTTAATTTGAGAATCATTCAAGGTCTTGCTTGCATAATAGATCACGTGTGGTATCTTTTCAATGCGTTGTCCTAAGACTGCACCAACTGCAAAATCTGATGCATCAGACATAAGCTCAAAAGGGTGGTTCCAATCTGGAGATGATAGAACATGGGCGGTAGTGAGAGAGTGTTTCAGTGAGTCAAATGCTGCCTCACAATCCGAGTCAAAATGAAAGGTTGTGTCCATGGCCAAGAGAAGAGTTAAAGGTCTAGCAATTTTGCTAAAATCCTTAATGAATCTCCTGTAAAAGCCTGCATGGCCAAGAAAAGATCGTATATCCTTGATGCATTTGGGATGAGGAAGGTTTTGAATGACATCAATTTTGGCTTTGTCAACCTCAATACCTTTGCATGAAATAACATGTCCAAGCACAATTACCTCTTGGACCATGAAATTGCATTTTTCCCAATTCAAGGTTAAGTTCTTCTCTTTACAACGATTAAGAACCACGTCAAGATGAGATAGGCAGTCAGCAAAAGAATCTCCGAATATCGAGAAATCGTCCATGAAAATCTCCAAAAAATTCTCGACCATGTTCGAGAATATCCCCATCATACACCGCTGAAATGTAGCGGAAGCATTACATAACCCAAAGGGCATGTGTCTATAAGCAAAGGTACCAAAAGGACAAGTAAATGTGGTTTTATCTTGATCTTTTTTGGCAATAGGGACCTGGTTATAGCCAGAGTATCCATCCATGAAGCAGTAATATTCACGTCCAGCTAAGCGTTCTAGCATCTGGTCAATGAAAGGTAGAGGAAAATGATCTTTCCTCGTTGCGGCATTGAGTTTTCTATATTCAATACATACATGCCACCCAGTTTGAGCGCGTGTCTGGATTAACTCATTTGCCTCATTTGTAATGACTGTGATGCCAGATTTCTTAGGGATGACATGAATTGGACTCACCAATTGGCTATCGAAGATTGGGTAAATGATACCATTGTCAAGGCATTTGACGATTTCTTTCTTCACCGCATCCTTCATGACGGGGTTTAACCATCTCTGTGGTTCTCGGGTTGGCTTGGCATCATCCATCAGATGAATATGGTGTTCAACAATCAAGGGACTAATCCTTTTGATGTCAGCCATAGTCCAACCAAACACATGCCTATTAGATCTCAGTACCGTCAAAAGCGCATTCTCTTGCTCTAAGGCTAGAGTGGCGGATATGATCACAGGTAAGGACTCATTCTCACCTAAATAGGCATATTTAAGATGAGAAGGTAAAAGTTTGAGAACTAATGCTGGCGGAGAAACTATAGAAGGTGGGGTCATCGAATGATATTCAGAGTCAAGGAGAAGCTCGTAGCCTGTAAAAGATACAGACTCGGAAGGTGATGAGTCAAGAGTGTCATACTCCAGCGTGGAAAACGTATCCTCACTAAGATGTGCAAGATCAAATATTGATGTGCTAGTGTCGTCGAGATCATCAAAGCAAAGTTCATCAACTTCGCAACTTTCGGGAGCAATCTCGTGGACAGAGCAAACATCAATTATGTGAGCAGAGGGTTCAGATGGCTGACTTCCAATTTTCTAGATGTTCAGTTCAATTGTCATTTTTCCAAAAGATTGGTTCATTGAACCGTTTCGACAGTTAATGACAGCATTGGAAGTGCCAAGGAATGGTCGACCTAAAATCACCGGAATTTGGTTTCGAGGGTTTGTTACAGATTGTGTATCAAGAACAATAAAGTCCACAGGGAATACGAATTCCCCGACTTTTATCAACACATCCTCCAGTTAATCCCTAGGTTTGGTGATTGATCGATCTTCTATTTGGAGAGTGCAATGAGCAGGTTTCAATTCTCCAATCCCTGACTGCTCATAGACAGAGTATCGAAGCAGGTTAACACTTGCGCCCAGGTCAAGTAAAGCACGGTTGATGTTTTTACCCCCAATAGAAATCGATATGGTAGAATATCCTGGGTCCTTACGTTTCTTTAGTAGCTGTGGGGTAAAAGTAGTGCTAACATTATTAGTCATGAAGTCCTTTTTAGGCACTTGAGTCTTACTCTTCCTAGTGCACAAGTCTTTCAGAATTTTCGCATATGCGGGGACTTGTTGAATAGCATCTAGGAGAGAGATGTTGATGTTAACCTATTTGAACATTTACATAATCTTCTCCATATGTGGACTCGATTTTTTACCTCTTAACCGATTAGGATAAGGAGCTTTAGCAATAAGAGCTGCATCCATCATTAGAGAAGGTGGTGTGTGTAGAAGTGATCCCAGAATAGGAGTGGGGATTGTCTTTGGTGGACTAGAAGAGGTATGCTAAGGTGTCGAGCCTTGGAGGAAACGAAGAATAGGCTCGCAAGAAAGTGATGGGATAGAAGAACAAGGATCAGAAGTAGAAGTGTGTGTGTGAGGAAAAGTCTCAGCCGGGGTATTATTGATAAACTTTTCATGATCATCAATCTCTTCCCCAACGTGATTATTCAGCAGCACTCTTCTTGATCACAACGTTGTGATGGCATTCACATTATAGTGTTGTGAATGCCCAGGATTCGGTAGAGGTTGAGACGGAAGTTTCCCTTTCTCTCTTGCACTCATTTCGGCTTTTAATTGGCTAATTTGAGTTTCTAACGATTTTAAAGTCTCAGCTTGGAGGTCAGAGTTTTTCTCGAATATATCGAGGGAAGACCTAAATTCAGCCGACATTCATTTCATGTACATTTCAAAAGTCCGTTCGAGTGAAGAGGGAATATCAGTACCGGTCAAGTGCAAAGGATTATACGGTGCAGGTGTGTTGACTGGATTTTGAAAGTTTTATGATTTGTAGGGGTGCTGAGTCAGTTGAAATGGCTGCTGTTGTGGTAGAGGAGCCCTCTAAAAATTATTTTGATTTGGAACCGTGTTTTGAATTTGTTGTTGGTTCTAAGCAAAGTTAAGGTGATTCCTCCAACCCTGATTATAAGTTGAAGAATACGGGTCGTTTCTAGGACTTTGTTGGAAAGCAACATTGGTATACTCTTGACCTTGAAATGGAGAATTCAATGGACATTCTTCCGTATTATGTGATGGATCAGAACAGCATCCACAGACAGTTTTGGAGAGTAGCATCTGATTTAGGGAGGCTGCTAACAATTTATGTTCCATAGCTTCGAGTTTCTTTTGCGTTGCTGCCATTTCAGCTCTAACTCCTATGAAAACATCAATTTGGTGAATGCCACCCCTAGACGATGACTGGTTTACACTCTCCCACTGTAAAGATTTTTCAGTGAAATCTTCTAAGAATCTCCATTCTTCACCATCATCTTTAGTCATGAAAGTGCCTTGACACATGGATTGAAGGTTCTGTTTTATTGTAGGATTAATGCCCTCATATATGATTCTGCACAGATCCCATCTAGGAATTCCGTGATGTGGACATTGAACTAACAGATCCTTGAAGCGTTCAAAACACTTCGAGAATGGTTCATTTGGAAGCTAGGTAAATTGATTTATTTCACTATGGACTCGAGCTGTTTTATGATTGGGGTAGAATTTCTTAAGGAAAGCTGTGACGAATTCATCCTAGCTTGAAATAGAATGTGCGGCTGTGTTATTAAGCCACTTCCCGGCTATATCGCACAAGGTAAATGGGAGAAGACGTAGATGCTTAGCATCCACAGAAAGCTGTGAAGTACCCATCATAGCGCATACATTTTCAAATTTGGTAATAAAGACATATGCGTCTTCAGACTCGAAACCGTGATATTTGGGTAGAAGATTGATGTATTGGGGTTTGATTTCAATGTGGTCCCCATTGGCTGGTGGAATGGTGAGATAGGTTGAAAGAGGATCTCGCATAAGATAACATCTATCTTGGAGAGAGATGCGGGGTGGATTCTGGGCACCTGTGGACAGTGGCAGAGTAGTGTTAAAGAAGTTCGATAGAGAATTGTCCATCGAAGTGGGTGTGGTGGAGGGTAAACAAGAAGTCGACGTAGAATTACCGACTTCGGAGTCGATAGGGGGAACACGGAAAAGATGGGCACTAGAATCCCGTGTCCAGCCGAGCATGCACTAAATGGTTTAGCACAAGTGACAGCGTTGAATGATAATTAAGGAAATGATGAGTTTGGTGTTTGTTTTGAAAAAGATAAGGATTTTTGAAAAATCAAATCACAAACAATGCACAAGCAACCCTAAATCTAATGGTCACCTAGGTCAAGTCTCTAGACCGCTCCTAGATTTCCAGAAGACAAGTCGCAAGATAGATCCTCTACTATCTCTTTGTCCCTCCTGTGGCCAGGTAAGTGCCAGGTAAGTAGGAGGCTCTCCACTATATAAGTAGTGGGCCTAATTAAGTAACCACTTTCCTTAGACACCACAAAAGAAACGCGGATAAGCAATAGATTACCCATGACCTCTTTCTGTCCTAAGTGAGCGCGGCGGTCCTTAGAGTCATGTCTAGATATTTTTTAGTTAATGAGGGTGATGTGGATGCAGTTTTGTGATTTTTGGGGCTTAGGAAGGGTAATGAACTCCCCACCTAATCTGAATTTGGTCTTTGCCTCTTAATTTCCTTATTAAAAATGCAAACAACCAAGATCAAATACGCAACAATTTTTCTTTTTGCGGCTCTGCGAATTTTTGCAAAGAATCCTGCAGAAATTGGTTAGTGGAGCAGAGCAAGAAGGAGATAAGAAAGTTCAAAATATACCAGAGAAGTTTGAAGCAGTGATGCTGCTTTCCCACCGCGGAACCGCCGCGATATGCGCACTATGGCCGCGGAAGCGCGGTCTAAAAATGTGATCTCTGCACAAAATTTTATGCAATTGCTCCTGTTCACTCACTGAATGTTCAGAAAATTTTTCCCCTCGCTCCATAGACTCCATATCTCCTTGTAATAAATCATAACAAATCGTTAAGCATTTGTGCGAACTTTGATCTAAAAATTCTGATGGAATAATAAATTTTTCAACTCAAATTACAAAAACGAACAAATTAGCACACTATCCCCGGTAACGGCGCCTTTGATTGATCGTTTTCGTGTCGTGTTTAGAATGTTTCACAACCAAAGAAATTTATACCGCAATCAATTGACGGTGTCTATTGTAGTTTCCTCAATGAGAACGGATCGTCCACTGAGAAAGTATGATTTGCTCGATCTTGTTTTAGTTGAGTTGAAAATTAAAAGATAAAAGAAAACTGATTCAAGATTTATGAAATTTAGTCGCAAGAATCATCAAGAAAATAAAGATCAAGAATCAAGAATCAAGAATTGTCCAAATCGAATGAATTATCAAGATTTGTAAAGAGACTCATAGGAATCGATCGAATCGATAGTGATGATGAAGAATTATGATTACAAATTCTTATCTATTGATGATTTGTTGCTAGATCGATGACGATCAACGAGAATTAAGGATCTATTAAAGAAACTAGGGTTTCTTCATCATATCCTTTGTCCTTTCGTTGATTAGCATTCAAATTCTAGTCTTTAGGAAACTCAATCATTAATCATTGATCTCTAATTAAGAGCGGAAATATTTAAGAAAGTATCTTGCTCAAAAATAGGTTGTCGATGTTTCAATTTCTTAATGTTTACAAAACTCATAAGACTTAAGAATCGTTCAAGAATTTAATCATCTCCATCTATCTATTTTCTCGATTCCTCCACGAGCGGAGTTTTCACTCAAACATCATGAAAAATAAAACAATTAATAACTCTTTATAATGCTCAAATATAAAGAAAAGCAAGATCGAGAGTTTTCACCTTTTATTAGTCAACGTTTCGTTACAATTCACTCAAAGACCACAAGAATTGAGGAGAGAACTCGATCGTCGAACTAGCTTCGCATCGTCTTCGTGAGTCGCAGATCGTCGTGGATCTCTTGCTCGGATGAAGATCGGCGTTGCTTCAAAAGGCTCGTTGAATGCTTGCTTGAATCGGTACTCGATGATCTTGATTTGGATCAAATTGTGTCATTCAATTTAATTAGAATTGATTTGGATCTCACTATATTTGATTTCCCTCCAAATTTAACAACCTCTAAACCCTAGATCTAGATCCATTTTTATAACCATTCATTTGAATCTTCCCTCTAAAGCTAGGTTGTTAGAGAGAGTCTTCTAGAAGAAGTTTGTTGGAGGGAATATTCTAGAATGAGGAATATTTTAGGATAAGGTTGTTAGGCCGAGCCTTCTGGATAAAACCATATGCTCTTTGGGAGTCTTCTGGAAGCCTGGCCGTTAAAAGAAGCCACGTGGAAGAATTTGAGCTAGTGACGTGTCTAACAGGCCGCGGATCCGCGGCAGATCGGCCAACTCGGCCGCGGATCCGCGGCCAAGTAAGAAGCTTGCTGCATGGAATTCTCAGGGTACTCTGGTGTTGGATTTGTGGCACTTTTCTGGTTTTGAAATATTTTTATACTTTATTGTTTACTACCAGATCACAAGTCTTGGATTTGATGTATTTTATCAGCACTTTTAGCAGTTCTGGCTCTTTCACTTGGAGAATTTCCAGCACACAATCTCGAGACAAGTGTTGATCCACAAAAGATCATGCGTGCAATAATAAACACTCAATTTCCTCAAAATTCTGGTTATAATGTATAACACATGTTATTTGGTATTTTACAGACAAATTGCTAATATGTGCTATATTCATACCAAACACCTTTAGATGATTGCAAAGAGTAGGGAAATTGATGTGTTAAAAATGCAATATTTTCGACTGATCAAAGAGCATGCTACTAACTAGATCCAATATGTCATGCTTCACATTTGTCAAATTAAGGCATTGAAATTTCTAATTTGCACCAATTTATTATATAATTAAAAGGGTATGTTAATATTAAAAATAATTACTTAAGGAAAAATATTTAGGTAAACTAATAATTTATAAGTGACTAAATAATTACCAAATACTAGCAATTACATAGTTAAAATAGGCATACTTAAATCTATATTGAAAAATAATTATAGTTGAGTTTTACGGAAAATACGGTTTATTTTACCGACTATCAGAAAATTCACCTAAAGGATTTTATTTATTTAATTTTTAAAATGTTAGAGCACGACTCTTTTGAGCCGTGGTAGGGTAGTAATCAAAGCACGGTGGAAACTCACACGAGACAAATGACGATCTCAGGTCGATAGACTAACCTGTACACATGTCACCAAGGAACTGCTATCTGACAATAGGTATAATACTAACTAGCATGTTCCCGGCGAGTCCGTCCGGTATACTCATAACCCAATGAGCACCTGTATACATTTAGGTGAACCAACTGATACCAATGGCTTGTGAGACCGGCCACTGCCACTCGTCGGGGTCTCGATCCATATACACTAGTATACTCTTAGAATATTGATGCCCAGTCTCGAAACTCCCACGACTAGGGACATTTTAAGGATGTGCTTATAGACCACCCAACTCTCACGTATATGATCGCCATCATACTTCTGGTAGTCAAGCAATAATTCCATGGGCTCTATCAGCATGTAATAGTGATCTGTAATGTCACCTGAAGCATGTACACGATGATAAAGTCAAACCAGATAGCATACTATCATCTCGAGTATGACTGTTCTACCGGTATAGGTCCTCCCTCAATCATTGCAATCACGTGCATGCGATCCAATAATTGACATGAGGGCACTATAGCCAACATATGGTATATCCCCAATCTCGTTGCTATACGTCAACGACATTTGGGATACGCATATTTACTTATGTTGATGACATGTGATGTTATGTGTTGCTGAGATATATTATATTGGATCGTCGAGATTGAATAGCCGGGGGTTTTTGCGTGAGATGAGAGCTTTTCTATTTTCATTCATGTAAAAACTGTATGTAATATTCTTTTTTTGGGACACTTCCGGGTTAAGGATGATGTCACCATTGATCTATATTATTTATTTTTCCGTATTAGGATAGACCAAAGACGGGGAGCACAAGTAACCGAGTTCTAGAGTCCAGTGGGAGACCATCCCGAGGAGTCGAGACCGGGTCTCCTAACTCTAGAATTGGCAGGGTCACTTGCCGCTCTCGTAAGGGTCTAAGGATGTGAGTTTGGCTATTCATCACGGCTGTGGAATCCGTGATTTTCATTAATGGGTTAATTTAAAACACGGACTTCATAGTATATACAATATTTCATATGTTTGTTTCTACTTCCTGAGTTCTGTGATGTGATCATATAACTGCCTAAGACGAACGCTATATATATATATATATATATATAACGTTGCTTATGTTTTGCACCCATGCTATTCCAGCCCCCGCTCTGCCATTAGTTAAGTAAACTAACGGTGTATGACAGGGCCCCGTGGCGAATGCAGATGGCATAAGAGTATATTCTATTTTCGTTTCTTCTATGATGTTTAGGAAACATAAATGATGGGACTTCATTAATGAGATTAATGAAAAGAAAAGAATCCTAAAGATGTTGTAGAATCAAATTTTTTAAAAAGATAGCTCTAGTTATTGCTTTGCATAGCGGTATTCCTTTATGAATATCGAGAACCTCATTCGATGTGGAAAGAACCGAGATCCCTTTACCGGGAATGACCTCTTTAGCAAAATCTAGCAAATGCTACAACCCACTCGGTTTGTTTTGAAAACTACTCGATTTTAAAAGCGGAGCTTAAACCACTCCTTTTCAAATCAATAGACTTTCCAACGATATCAAGTTCATTACGTTAAAGTTTTTATTCAAAACCAGTCCTAGCCCTCCGTCATTTCAGATAAATGTTATTTTGTAACAACTCCAATTTCAATATAAAGAAAATTGTTTAAAAGTTAATGTACAATTGGGGTATTTGCAATCTTGTATACACTATATGTATTTGTTTTACTTTGGAACAGCAAGAAACTACTTGTAGCACATTGGTAAAGCCTTGCACTGCTGTGACGTAGCCCCTGTGATCAAATTCCCCCGGCCACATTATCTTTTTATTTAATTTTCTTTTAATGTTTTAGAAGGCCAAAGGTTTGCACGTGCACTACATGTAATATGATAAGTTACAGAATAAATAAACATGTGCATGAGGGTATATGAGACGACGGGGACACATGGCACAAATCCAACCCCATTCCACCGGGCGAAAACATCAAAAATCCCGGTACCGCTGACTCCCCCCGTAGGTAATGCCATGAGATTTTTGCCCGAGCACCCTTTGGCCTACCCCACTACCCCCATGTTGTTTGTTTACTCTGGATTCATCCAGAGAATAATAAAATGCCTTTTAAACCAATTTTTAATGCAAATTTTAATGCATTCTTTAACCCTATAAACCTAAATTTTCCCTATAAATACCACTCTCCATTTCACCCATCCTCACTTAGAAATTCCCTGCCAAAACTCTAAAAAATTCTCAAGTCCTTTTAGTGTGCAATTGGAGTTAGCAAATGGTTAAGTTCCAGCGAAGTTCCGAGAAGATTCCGGCGACGATACGATGCCCCGATATCTTCCTTAGATTCCCCTCTCTCTTCTTTAGTTCCCTAGCCAGTAAGTCCCCTCTCCCCCTCTCTTCTTTTACTTTAAAAACTTTCATTTCTAAAATCCGACGGAAGCGGTGTTAATCCGACTTTCGATTCGGTTTTCTTTAAAAACTCTATTTTTTATTAAACAAGAAAATACCACTCTCATATATTGTTTAACAAATATTAAAAAACACATTAAAACAAGTTTCATATTAAAAGACTCTTTATTGCAACTTTTATCGTATTTTTACGGCAAAATACCACATTCTTTAGTTTCGACATAAATCAACACAATAATTGTATTAGCTTTAGATAACTCATGAGGTAATGACCTAACTCATCACAACACACATTTTTGACATAGAACGATGAGAATTTGGGAAAATATTCATGGGATAATATGACATTATAGATAAATACCATTAACTTGCAAACCCATTTCTTTAAAAAGTGTGTTAAACAATTCCTTGCAATTGTGCCTCTACAACCTACTTTTGGGGACCTCGTTCGGGATGGTGTGGATTGTCGCACATCCTCGGGCCTACTAGAGCGAGATGCAGACCACTGAAAGGAGCATTCGATCTCAATGGGATTTTAATGCATTTTTCTTTAGAAAATGAGATTTCTACAAAAATAAATAAAATCTATTTTTATTAAACTATTATCAAAATATCTATTTTATTTAATATACAAATATTCCAAGTTTTCTAAGGGAATCACCATTATATGAAAATACCATCCAAATACAAAACAATTCCAATATTTCAATAAAATACCATATACTATGAAAACTAGGTTCTACTCCCTAGAAATCTCACTTTTATAAAATATACATTTATGAAAACCCTAAAGACAATAATTAAATGCTTGTGGTGAATTTTGAAATTAAATCAAAACTATTTTTTTCATAAAACCCTCTCAAGTTATACTAAATTACAATAAGGACCCTAGTAAATATAGGTTTAAGCGGGACCGATTTTCTTGAGCCTCAGGTGTAAGCCCGCGGGGGCGCCCCGGCCGTCGATCGGACGCCGGAAACGCGGAAAACAAAAACTTTGCGAACTTTGTAAAACGGCACCACCGCGGACTTTTTACCCGGATCGGGCCATTAACCTAGCTAGCTAGCAAAATAGAAAAGAGTAGAGATGCTATACCAAGCGATCCATGTCCTTCGGTCTTCGTCTCCACTCGGAATCTCCGTCACCTCCTCGCTCGTCGGAAAGGGGCACCACGTAGCCGGAATCTTTTACGGGCTCCCACCTCTTGACCGAGGCAACTCGGGCGCGAAGTTGGCTAGCCGACGCGTCCAAGGCTTGCTATAGAAATAGTGTAGAAGCCATGTCTCTTGGGGTTTAGTAGTTGCCTTGATGGAAGAATGGGAGGAGGAGAAGAAAGCAACTAAAGAAAATGTGCTTTGGAATTTTGGTAGCATGAAAAATGATATGAAACTTTTTTTTTTCACCCAAAATGAAATCCCCTCTTCTCACTTGGAATAGTGGCCGGCCCTCCCTCTCAAGAATGGGATTGGAGAGAGAAAAATGCAAGAAAGAATATATCAACAATCTAGAAAATGGTCACTCTCATTTCACTAATCAATCTCCTTTTTCAAAACCATCACAAGAAAAGCAAAGATGAGACCAATATGGAATCTCATGATGAAGCAACAATCATGATGCCACAAATAAGCAAGAAAGCCCCTCCACTAAGTGTTAATTGCAAACTTGCAATTAACACCCTCGAACGAAAAGTCCGGCCGAGAAGGAATAAAAGAAAACCGGCCGGAACGGAATGCAAACTGGCAACTACAGAAAACTGTTCCCGTAATAAATTACAGGAAAACCCCGCTACTGCAAATACATGACCGCATTTGTATTCCCACTGAACACAAATGCAAAGAGATAAAATCTACACTATCTAATACTAGTATCCGGCTTAAGCCAAAGCCGGCTAGTAAAAACCGACCGATCACGATCCGTGCAATACCGCACGTATCTGATCGAACCCTGCCATATCTCCATACGGCCTCTACAGCGTTTCGCCCGAAACTTGAGTAACTGTCTGTGTGGTGGACTCTAAAGACTCGTCAATACTATGGCTGTGGATTTAACCACTAGCATGTCAGAGGTATTAGCCATACGTGACGGGCCACCAGCTATTGACCAAAAGGGACGTCGATGAGCGAACTCATCCTGACACCCTACTGAGCCTGTCAGTGACAATATCCGTACAGTCCGGTCCGTTCGTCTATGAGTATCGCATGGCGAGCCTAGGGGGTTGGTAAAAGTCAAACCCCCAAAAGCGGTACAAGTCGTGTCGGAGTGTAGCCCAGAACACCCTGAGATACTACTGGAATACCTACCAGCAAATCTCCTGCCTTGGCCAAGGACTTTTCATGTTCTGGCTCTCCTAGACACAGCACGACCTCACCCCCAATACCGGGAGAAACGAACCCCTGCAGGTCCGCTCACTGCCTCCATGTGGCTCGGGACTGTACCCAACTAAAACCTGTTTGCACGACTCCTTTGAGCCGTGGTAGGGTAGTAATCAAAGCATAGTGGGAACTCACACGAGATAAATGACGATCTCAGGTCAATGAACTAACCTGTACACATGTCACCAAGGAACTGCTATCTGACGTCAAGTATAATCCCAACTAGCAGGTTCCCGGCGAGTCCTGTCCGGTGTACTCATAACCTAATGAGCACCTGTATACATCTTAGGTGAACCAACTGACACCAGTGGCTTGTGAGACCGGCCACCGCCCCTCGTCGGGGTCTCGACTGTATACACTAGTCTACTCTGGAGAAACGATGCCCTGTCTCGAATCTCCCACGACTAGGGACCTTTTAAGGATGTGCTTGTAGACCCCCAGCTCCCACTTATATGATCGCCCTCATACTGCTGGTGGTCAAGCAAGAATCCTAGGGGCTCTATCAATGTGTAATAGCGACTTGTCAGGTCACCTAAAGCAGTACACGATGATAAAGATAAACCAGATAGCATACTATCATCTCGAGTAAGACTGTTCTACCGGGATAGGTCCTCCCCTCAATCATTGCAATCACGTGCCTGTGATCCAATAATTGACTCTGAGGGCACTATCTCCAACAATCTCCCACTTGCACTCAAGGCTAATTATTGCGATGTCGCATACTCACAGCCCGTGTGATACCGAACACCCAACTCCTCTAATAGTCAGTCTCACAAAGCTCGTTTGCGAAACTATTGCGTTCGAGGAATAGCCCCAGTGAGTGGATCCGCTTTGATGTTTCTTTCTATGTCTCTCTATATCTCATGTTCGCAGAGAAAACTATCTCCCGAAATGAGCAATACCTGTCCTAGAATGTCTGGATGTCTGATGGGACCTAGCTCATAAATGAACTCCAAATCCAAACTTCTTAGACTGTATCGTCAACTGAACTTAATCAGTATCCTGCGCCATGCCTTCCCTCAGTATCCACCTGGATCACCTGTCCAAAATACTGCCCCTCGTCAGAGGAAAAACTATAACTCTGACAGCCACTCTGCCATCCAGGTCACCTTGGAAGCCTGGAATGATAACCGTCTCGTAAAGGAGGCTGCCGTTATCAATTCCCTAGAACATCAACTTATGTTCTAAAACTTCTTCCGACTGTTTCTCCAGGATTGGATCAATATCAACTTATTGCACCTACTGCAAGAACAACATCTGGTGTGGTACTTGACATCTCATGATTGACTCAATTTCCTAAGCAAGTGATCTGTCAATCATGCGTATCCCTCTCCCCTTTAGTCTGTAAGACACCTTTAGAGAGGGTTACTCCATTACCTGCAGGTACACTACCGTGCCAGGAGTCGTCCATTCTAAATACTCATAGAATGCTGTCAAAGTACCCAGATTGGGAAACCACCCAAATCTAGATCTAAAACTATAGATCTAGTAACCAGAATGTCTGATATAATATCCAAATCCTATGTGGAGAAACTACTGTGTGACGACCAAGGTATAACCGATCGTAGTATAGGGATATCACTTCCTACTCTGTGTATGTCATCAAATACCAGGACATCACACCCTACTACCTTCTCAACAGATCCATCCCCTATTCTGATGAAGTCAAACCTATGACTGTCACATCAGAAATAGATGATCTATCTCCGCTATATCTGCTCTAGTCTATAAATAGACATAAGCCTGACATCCACCAATGCTTCCGCTGCTCCCACTGACTACGACAACCCTCTGGCAGAGTCATATAGACGTGCACTTCTAAAGCCAGTTTAGAACGACGCTATACTCATCCTCCCGCCGGGTCTCGCAGCCTGGAACAACAGCAATGGCAAGTCTGGGTAAACAAGAACCTCCCTGCCACCGTCCTTGAGCATACCGAAGTACCTCTCGGGTGCCTGAGGTTACCCACCTTATCTGCGGAGTGGCCAATGGAATGTCAAACCAGATTGAATCTTTAGGTTCTTTATCAAATCTTCAGTAATCGTTTGTGGTTCTGGAATCACTTCCAGTCCTACCATACTCCCACTACTGTTTTCTGAAAAAATCCATTTCTTGATAAAACTGTGGCGAGTCAAGAACAATATTACTATTGATCTTCCAGATGGTAGAAAATCAACCCTCGTCATAGCCCGGGTCAACCCACAAACAGCCATTACAGACACGTGCCTTGAGTTATCCGGATTCTGGTTTTAAGCATAAGCCGGACAACTCCCCGTATCTTAACAATGTCAAGATATGAACTGTTCTATATCCAAGAAACAGAGGCACTGATTTAATTGAACCAGATTCAAATCATGCAGCTGTCTCCAGTGCATGTCAACTAAATGGAAGAGAGGCCGATCAGCGTTACTCAACTTAGGAATGCTTCCAATTACGAGTAACCTGAAAGAGTAGCAAGTTCTCTTAATCATTACTATCAACTGAATACTATACACAAGTATCTACATCTTCGATCACCTTGAAGAATCCCGATACTTGCAATATCTGGTTCTCTACTTTATTCTTATACCTATAACTCCTCAAAACTTAGACCCTGTGTTTCTACGAAACACATGTCTAAGAACTAGAGAAGTTAAAAGTAAACAGAATATAGTACGAGGACCAACCCCTCTGTCCTAATGGACATTGGACAATATACAATACTCTGTATAAGTCCCTTGAGTCTTGTGACTCATTCACTGTGTGTCGTAGGTTGAAAACTGTACTTTTGGTTAAGAAGAATTACACCGTTGTTCAATGCTCCTTACCTAACCATCCACTGGTATAGGTAAATGTCATAGACATAATTTCAGAAAGGTATATCTCACTCTATAAAAATAGACGTACAGATATATCAATTTGAAATTGGTGCATAACAACGGATATTCAAAACCAAATATTTGCCGACCGGCAAACAACCCAGGTGACTTCCTCAAATATCACCGATTACAACGAATCCCGATATAATGAGGATGGTCACCTAATTCCCAATAACTTACTCCCACTCATCATCTGTAAAACCATACAGATGTGAGAATCCAACCTGGTAAATACATACCCTGGAGTAAGTGTCTAATCGGGAAATCAGTTTTCTTTTAACAGTACACAGTGGAACTGAAACATTGAAATGTTACGATGGGGTATCCTGGTATTCTTAGTAATGCCTCTTCCATTATCCAGATTCACAACTATAACCGTATAATTCTTTGCCACCTCTCCAAATCCCTTTATATGTCTTTAGTCATTACCTTCTGTACACCCCTTTAGGCTAAATGGTTTTCTTCCTTCCCTACCGTTCGGCACCAGCCTATGGTTTGGAAGAAGACTATCCAATAAGCATAATGGGTGTACTGTCCTAGTCCTAGGAGCACTCGCAATGCGAGAGAAGGTGAGGATAAAAGACAACCGAATGAACTTAATTCATAGGTGATTTAGGATTGACAAAGAAGTACTTGGTTTGGTCGTGAATAGCAGTCACAATTTACTTTGCCCTCTTACTAATCCCTTGCTTTGTCTGAACTTAATACCTTCTGTACACCGTTTAGGCTAATTGGCTTTCTTCATTCCCCACCGTTCGGCACCAGCCTAAGGTTTGGAAGAAGACTATCCAATTTGCGTAATAGGTGTACTATCTCCTAAACCAAGGAGTACTCGCAACCTGAGAGAAGGTAAAAGGGAAAGAAAACTGAATAGTCCTATTCGTTTTCTCCAGAACCGGAAACCATCCTCGAAGTCCTTCGAGTTCGTATATAACCATACGATGGTTTTGTCCAATGGAAGTGGACGTTCGTAGTAATACGGGGTGTCCCGGAGAAAAGAGTAAAAGTAGGAGTGGCAAAGAGGTCTGCAACTCTGACAATCCAAAAGCCAGTGTTAAGAAGGTTCGGTCAACTTGGTCACTGAGTCATAGTCTAGGGTCGGGTCAATGGTCGCTACCAAAGAGAGAGAGAAAAGAAACACTCAGCGTGCACTCTAACCTAGATCAGAATGGTTACCAATTTATCTAATCTGGAAACCTCCCACTGTAACGTCAAATTCTTCCCCAAACCTGAAAGAAGAATTAGCCGGGATAACCCGAGGAGTAAACCAACTCATCAGTGGGAATCGGGATCCAACTCTCATCGCATGATAACGTGACGGAATCCGCTGACGTTATCACACTCCAAAAGGTATGCGCATATCTGGCAAGTTTCAGTTCTTTTGAAACTCCCGATGTGGATTTTTGCCCCATGCTCTTATGACCTTGACGAAGGCCAACAAATCATAAGTCACATGTCAAGTTCTACCCGTCATTCTCCAGGTTGATTTGAACCCACCCGCACAAGCCCTTGACGAAGGCCAACAAGGCTATACGACTGTCCCAAACCAACGCATCTATCTATGCTGCAGAAAGGCAACAAGCAGCTACCAAACACTATGCCTTGACGAAGGCCAACAAACATAGCTTGAATACTACGTGCTACCCGTCTGAAACGACGGAGGGCTACGAATGGTTTCTGGCGAAAACCTTTAACGTAATGAACTTGATATCGTTGAAGGAACGGATAGCTTTTTAGAAAAATATAGTAACGAAAACCTTCGCTAAAGAGGTCACTCCCGGCGAAGGGATCTCGGCTCTTTCCCCGTAGAATGAGGTGCAGGATATTCCAAATGAATATCACGATGCAAAGTAAAAGTAATCGGCTATAGTGAAGTTAATGCCCTGACGCAAACTTTTGTCCAAGGGGTCACTCCCAGTGAAGGGATCTCGGCCCTTGCCTCGTCGACTGAGGAGCAGGATATTCCAACTGAATACCACTGTGCAAAACAAAAGAGAACGCCCTTGCAATAACAGCTTTTTGAAAAAGTGTTCCAACAACATCAGAATAGGTTTGTTTAACTTGCACTGATCCGAATCAATGCAGTCCCATCAATTGATCACACCACAAAGAACGAAAATATACTGATGTACATATATACCATCCGCATTCGCCACTGGGTCCCGTCATCACCCGTTAGGTTAGCTAACTAACGACAGAGCGGGGACTGGACTAGCGCGGATGTAAAACATATACAACATCTACTAATATATATACCAATATATAGTATTCGCTCAAGGCGTGATAAAAGCAACACAGAAATGTATAGCAACACAGATCAATACAGATATCTGGGATCCCCGGGTTTCACAGAGCCGCTACTGAAACCCGACGTTCCCCTGGTCGTGTGGATAGCCTGTGCAATGAAATCCCTAGACCCCTACGGGCGCGGCAAGTTACCCGCCAAAACCTGAAGCGAGGCAGCACCTTTCAGCACCGTGAATGGACCACCCAGCACTTCACGGAATCCGGTAACTTGGGCACCCCTCCTGGGTCAACCCTATACCCCCTACGAGTGCGGCGAATAGCCCGCCAATCCTGGAGTGAAGCCCCCTCCGTCTCAATGCCATGAGATGCGGGCTTGTTGCCCTCTAGAACCCGGCTATCCGTGCACCCCTCCGCGGGGTAATCCTAGTACAGAAAGTAAAATATACATACAACGGGTACATCGACCGCAACCTGGTCGTGCCCCAAAATAATAATACAAACAGGCAGTGACGGCAGTCCACATGTCGGACGCTCGCCCCGCAATATCAAATGTACATAATACAACAAAACTGTACTACCACTGCAACCAGGCTATCCCCCACGACCGATCCGCAACAACACAGTACAATCACAGAACATCAACGTGAAAGTCACGTTCGCAAATTCGTCTAACCGGGCTATAGCAGTTAGACCGGATTTACCGATCGAGTGACATTCACGGTCGCAGATATAATGTAAAAACTGTGAACTGGCATGTTTAAAATATCCGATCGAACAAATTTTATCAAGTGGGCCCCAAGCAGTACTGTAGCACTTACAGAAAATCTGGACCCAAAGAAAATATCCCAAAAGCCCTATTTCCAACTCATAAGCTTACTGGGAAAATATGGTGCCACGATTCCTCTTTTCCGCCGCGCAAGCGCGGTCGAAGTGAGGAATCAGTGGATCGTATTTTCCCAGAATTCTTATAATTTGTTGTACATGTCTCTGAAATCACCAGAAAAATTTTAGGAGCTCAAAAAATTTTAACAGAGAACACATGTGTACAAAAAAATACGGTTTTCGGGTTTTTTGTTCGATCGAGTTCTAAACGCGCTAGAGCAAGCTAGGGTAGGTTAATGGCCTGGCTCTGATACCAATGTAAGCCCGCGGGGGCGCCCCGGCCGTCGATCGGACGCCGGAAACGCGGAAAACAAAAACTTTGCGAACTTTGCAAAACGGCACCACCGCGGACTTTTTACCCGGATCGGGCCATTAACCTAGCTAGCTAGCAAAATAGAAAAGAGTAGAGATGCTATACCAAGCGATCCGTGTCCTTCGGTCTTCGTCTCCACTCCGATCTTTCGCGGAATCTCCGTCACCTCCTCGCTCGTCGGAAAGGGGCACCACGTAGCCGGAATCTTTTACGGGCTCCCACCTCTTGACCGAGGCAACTCGGGCGCGAAGTTGGCTAGCCGACGCGTCCAAGGCATGCTATAGAAATAGTGTAGAAGCCATGTCTCTTGGGGTTTAGTAGTTGCCTTGATGGAAGAATGGGAGGAGGAGAAGAAAGCAACTAAAGAAAATGTGCTTTGGAATTTTGGTAGCATGAAAAATGATATGAAACTTTTTTTTTTCACCCAAAATGAAATCCCCTCTTCTCACTTGGAATAGTGGCCGGCCCTCCCTCTCAAGAATGGGATTGGAGAGAGAAAAATGCAAGAAAGAATATATCAACAATCTAGAAAATGGTCACTCTCATTTCACTAATCAATCTCCTTTTTCAAAACCATCACAAGAAAAGCAAAGATGAGACCAATATGGAATCTCATGATGAAGCAACAATCATGATGCCACAAATAAGCAAGAAAGCCCCTCCACTAAGTGTTAATTGTAAACTTGCAATTAACACCCTCCAACGAAAAGTCCGGCCAAGAAGGAATAAAAGAAAACCGGCCGGAACGGAATGCAAACTGGAAACTACAGAAAACTGTTCCCGTAATAAATTACAGGAAAACCCCGCTACTGCAAATACATGCCCGCATTTGTATTCCCACTGAACACAAATGCAAAGAGATAAAATCTACACTATCTAATACTAGTATCCGGCTTAAGCCAAAGCCGGCTAGTAAAAACCGTCCGATCACGATCCGTGCAATACCGCACGTATCTGATCGAACCCTGCCATATCTCCATACGGCCTCTACAGCGTTTCGCCCGAAACTTGAGTAACTGTCTGTGTGGTGGACTCTAAAGACTCGTCAATACTATGGCTGTGGATTTAACCACTAGCACGTCATAGGTATTAGCCATACGTGACGGGCCACCAGCTATTGACCAAAAGGGACGTCGATGAGCGAACTCATCCTGACACCCTACTGAGCCTGTCAGTGACAATATCCGTACATTCCGGTCCGTTCGTCTATGAGTATCGCATGGCGGGCCTAGGGGGTTGGTAAAAGTCAGACCCCCAAAAGCGGTACAAGTCGTGTCGGAGTGTAGCCCAGAACACCCTGAGATACTACTGGAATACCTACCAGCAAATCTCCTGCCTTGGCCAAGGACTTTTCATGTTCTGGCTCTCCTAGACACAGCACGACCTCACCCCCAATACCGGGAGAGACGAACCCCTGCAGATCCGCTCACTGCCTCCATGTGGCTCGGGACTGTACCCAACTAAAACCTGTTTGCACGACTCCTTTGAGCCGTGGTAGGGTAGTAATCAAAGCACAGTGGGAACTCACACGAGACAAATGACGATCTCAGGTTAATGAACTAACCTGTACACATGTCACCAGGGAACTGCTATCTGACGTCAAGTATAATCCCAACTAGCAGGTTCCCGGCGAGTCCTGTCCGGTGTACTCATAACCCAATGAGCACCTGTATACATCTTAGGTGAACCAACTGACACCAGTGGCTTGTGAGACCGGCCACCGCCCCTCGTCGGGGTCTCGACTGTATACACTAGTTTACTCTGGAGAAACGATGCCCTGTCTCGAATCTCCAATGACTAGGGACCTTTTAAGGATGTGCTTGTAGACCCCCAGCTCCCACTTATATGATCGCCCTCATACTGCTGGTGGTCAAGCAAGAATCCTAGGGGCTCTATCAACGTGTAATAGCGACTTGTCAGGTCACCTAAAGCAGTACACGATGATAAAGATAAACCAGATAGCATACTATCATCTCGAGTAAGACTGTTCTACCGGGATAGGTCCTCCCCTCAATCATTGCAATCACGTGCCTGTGATCCAATAATTGACTCTGAGGGCACTATCTCCAACATCAGGGAGCCGGAGAATGTGGATTTTTTCCTATCTAAGGTAGAAAATCTAACAAACGGTGTTATCAACACGGTAATTGTCTTGGAAAAAGAAACAAATCCTGCCGTCCTTGTGCAGCAGTTACCGATAACATCAAAACTAATTCAGGATTTCATGTTCTTTTCAAAGTGCCTTGCTAAGACTAAGTCTCAATCTAATCAATCTGAGTTGAATATGATTCAAGTATAAACTACTATATAACATGAATCCATGAATCCTTCTATTCAATCTATATCAATCTATATTGACTGAACCGAATCATGGATATACTCCATCTATGTGACTCTTCATTTATATCCATTCCATTTACTGATATCATGGTTTCGTCAAGTCATCCATCTATATAACAATACAATACAATCAATACAAAAGACATCGCGGGGTTTATTAGGGCTAGATTGGTACGAAATGTGTTAAAAGTTGCACGAGACTGTAACCTTAATACACCTAACTTGAATATCCATTGCCGTTGTACCGTGGCTGAACGGTTCCTTATGCTCTGTATACCTTAGTCTCCGGAATAGAAGGACTCCTTTCGTATACACTGGTCTATTCTGTACTAAGCTATAAACAACTGTGTTAACAATATAATCAAACATTACTACCCTTATTCTCTTTCTTTCTATTCTATCTCTACTCATCTTTGGGACTTACCGAGCGATTGTTCGCTGACGATATTCTGTTCTTCTTTCTTTAGAATATTGTCAGGTGATTCGGACTCATTGGAGATCGAGCCCGACACAGAAGATTTGGAGCAGTTAGCATTTGACCCAGAGCTGTAGGCACTTGTACATATTTATTTCATTTCAATTATGCCATTATTTAGGCATCGCATTCCATTCATGTATTTTCATTTCAATTGTACCTGTAAAAGAATGTTTAATAAATAAAGTTGTTGTTCATTTACATTCCTGTCTCTTGTGTACTTTACTTTATATTGCTTAGATACGCTTAGCGTGTAGGGTTTCTAAGCATGACAGCAAGGTTTCGGGTGGCATCATACATGCCAAATAAAAATTTTGCCATTCTTAAGCAACCCTAAATAAGATCTTTAACTAGAGAATCAAATGGAAACATCATGTAAACATCTTTACTTCTAAGTGATTAGGGATTACAACCTTTGTAGTCCTCTCCTTCACTTCTATAGCTCCAAGTTGGGGTTCCTTCGCTGCGATCATCAAGCTCCCGAACTTTTAAGAGGCTCCATGAAGCGAATGATGCATCCTTTCTTGAAGTCTTAACTATCCAAGATGATCTACGTCGAGGCAACACGAACTCAAGCTTTCACTTCACTAATTTGAAATTAGTGAAGCTAACACCCTAATCTAAATGGCTAGTATAGAAGTGGATGATGAAGTAGGAATTTTGCTCACTTTAGAATTTAATCTCTCACAATTTTTGTTCAAGTGCTCAAGTCAAGAGAGCTAGAATTGAGATGATGAAAGAAGAAGATGAAGTGAATAATTGATGAGGTTAGAAATGCAACCAAGGGTTAAGAATGTCATGGGTAACTCATGTAGAAAATAAACCATGAGCTAGGGTTAGGGTTAGGTTAATAAATATCTTAGAAATATCAAAAGGGTGCACTTAGTCAACAAGAAGAAATAGCTTAGCATAAATCCACATTTTTTAATTAACTAAAATAAATATACATCTTGTTAGTTATATGTATGCCCTAGAGGCCATTACTGTACATACGATGTATATTGTAGTAGATGCTTGGACATATATAGGGAAGATTTTCTTGCTCGACATGATAGTATGCTATCTGGTTACGCTTTATCTAAACATGTACTCTGATTGTCTCTATGTTACATGTTGATAAAACCCTTAGGATGAGTACTTGACTACCAGGACTATGATGCAAATCATACTAGTAGGGACAGTGTAGTCGCCAAGTAAATCTTTCAAATGTTCCTAGTCGTGGGAGTACCGAGACAGGGCATCGATACTTAAGAGTAGACTAGTGTATGTGCTTCTTGACCCATATGATGGGCGATGGATGATCCCATATCCATTGGTGTTTGACATCAGAGAGGGTATACAGGTGCTCAATGCAGATTGGGTACACTGGACGGACTCGCCGAGAACTCCCAGGTGGTATTATACCTCACGTCAGATGGCAGTTCTCTGGTGACACTAGTAAAGGTTAGTCTATAGACCCGAGATCGTCATAGAGTGTTGTGTGATTCCCACTGTGCTTTGATTTCCATCATACCACGTCCAAGAGGGCATGCAAAAAGGTGGTTTTTGGGTACAGTCCCGAATCACATGGAAGCAATGAGCGATAGGAGGGGTTTCGTCTCTCCCGGTATAGGGAGTTGATGTTGCGCAGTGTTCGATTGGCTATAACTGGAAATCCCTAGCCAGGGTTGCTGAGATTTACTGGTAAGTGTTATTAGTAGTTTTTCGAACTGTTATGGACCTCATATCGACACGACTTATCAAGCTACTGGGGTCTGACGTTTACCACCCCTAGGCGAGATATGCTGCATATCAGACAAAGAGACCGGACTGTACGGGAGTGTTACTGGTTGGATTCACGGGAGAATGTACAGGCTTTCTTGTTGATCTTCTGATTGCTCAATACTTGGGTGGCTGTTACATTTAGCTGACCGCTTACAGCTTGTGGGTGTTTGATATGATTATCACCTACTGCCGACGTATTGACGATTCTTTAGAGTCATGCACAGAGGTTTTCTGGCTCAAGCAAAACGGAGTAGGAGCACATATATGATATGTGCGGGACCGAGAACAATACGTGTATGTGATACCGTATTAGATTCTCGCGATATGTGATATCGGCCGGGTATATGTGATATAGCCGGGTCATCGGATCAAGTGTTGATTCGATGAACTGGTACAGATTATATTAGTCGGTTATTTGTGAAATAGCCGGATTATCGGATCAAGTGTTGATTCGATAATTTAATATATAATTATATATTTGATATATTAAATTACATTAACTAGTATAAGCTCACTTAAAGATTCTTTTTCTCACTCGGGTAATACATTGATATATATATGATATATGTTAATTGTATTATTTTATTTTGTTACAAAATATATTATATATGTGATATATAATATTGTAACAAGTTAAGGTTACAAATTCAACATGTTTTGTGGAGTTTAAATATGGTTAGGGTTTCGATTAGGGTTAAGCTTTCTTGAAGCTTCTAGAAGCTTTGTTTTTGTTTTTAAGCAAAGATATTTTGTAAAGATATTTTTTTGATATTTCTTAACCAAACCCAAACCCTTTACCATGGTAAAATCTCTACAAGGGTAAAGTCATTATTCTTAACCCATGGTTGCATTTCTAACCACACACAAGTTTTCATTATTCATCACAAAGTAATTTTTTTTCTTCTTCTTCATTTGGAAAAAGCTTTCTAGGTTTTTCATATGTGATGATTTTGAGTGAGATAAAGAAAAAAAATGAGAGCTAAATTCCAACTTCATCATCCTCATTTATTCTTGCCACTTAGATTAGGGTGTTTGCTTTTCTAATACTTGATTACCAAAGCAAGAGCTTGGGTTTGAGTTTCTTCAAGGTAGATCATCTTAGTTGTTGATGATCGGAAGCAAGCTTGCATCTTTCTCTTCATGGTGCCTCTCTTGAGTCCGGGTACTCGATGATCGCAGCGAAAGGGCCTCAACACGGAGCTTTAGAAGTGAAGGAATGGACTATAAAGGTTGTAATCCCTAACTCTTAGATGTAAAGTTGTTTACTTGCTCTTTGTTTCGTCTAATCTCTAGTCTAAGATCTTGGTTAGGGTTGTTCGGCACAAGAAAAATTTGATTTTGGCATGGTTGATACCTTGTAGAACCTTTTTCTAGTGCCTAGTAATCCTACAGTGGTAACAGAGCCAAGCTAGAGCTTTAGGCGAAGTCTAGATGAAGTTTAAAGTCCGATCGAACCCCGAAACGTCGCAATACAACCCTCTCTGGAAATTTTTTAAAATGTTGATTTTTTCTGTATTAAAAATACTCAGAAAATTAAGCAAGGAATTCTAAGAATTACTGTGAAAAACGAACGACTAATCCCATCAAGTCGCCGCGGAACCGCGGCAATACCATGCCTTGTGCGGCGGTTCCGCAGCCGAACTTAGGTATAGTTTTTTTCCACAGTAACATCCGTAGGTATTTTTGCATGCTTCTGGGAATTTTTAATATTATTCAAGTGTTGAGTTTTCTGGAGATCTTTTGTATTCGTTGATTCGATAGGAAAGTTTAATTTCTTTTATGTTTTTCCGGGTAATTTAGAACGTGTTAAAAAGTTCTAACGGATATCAATAACTCACCTTTTTCCCTGCCGGAAAATTTCCGAGTGTTGAATTTTTTCCTTAACTGAAGAACATTCATAGTCGTGCAAGTAACACGGTGGACCCTTTAGAAGAACACAAACCTTAACTCGATTATGTGACCGTCTGAACCGCCTCTAAACCTTAGGGTTTGAGGCAGTACGGCATTGCCACATGTAAGGCGTTGGTTTGACCCTTCTACGGCTGGACCATTGGTACTGTGGCATGTGATGGATACTTTTTGAACTCCGCTCAAGTGTTGAGCTATTTGGGAAATCTTGGGTGTTTTTTTATTCGATCGGAAAGTTTAACATTGTCTATTTATCTGGAATGTGATACGATATTTGGAATCCATAAGTAGTTATGAGATAACTAAATTTGAATGTTATAAATCTAGCAGTTTAGTCTCATTTGATCGGTTGCCACGGGATTTTGATGTTATCAAAAGTCCATCGCAATCACGTAGCGCACGCGGATACTCGCCGAGCAAACTTAATAGATAGCCAGGCACCATAGCCCCGGCCAAGTGACTGTAGGAGAACCCTGTCGCCAAAAGCATCCATTCGGGTGCTCGCGGCAGCGGTGTTCTACCTTAGTGCACTTCGTCGACGGCATCCGGGGTGCGGCCGTCTACTAAAGTTTTCGGCGAGCATTCGATCAGGATGTCGGGAATCTTGTTGAATTGCCCAACTAGATATTGAAAAGTGTTTTCGAGATCGAGACAAAAATGCGGGGTTTATAATTGTTAGGCATGCGATATCTAAAGAATTTATTTGGTTAGGCATGAGATGTCTAAGGAGGTTGCAGATTCCAACTGTTGTAGTTTTACACTTTCTTTTCTGCGACCGTAAGTGTAATATGTAGTGTATCGCCGGTTTCGTTGCTATACATCAACGACAATTGGAATATGCATATTTACTTACGTTGATGACATGTGATGTTATGTGTCGCTGTGATATGTTATATTGGATCGTCGTGTTTTGAATAGCCAGGGGTTTTATGTGAGATGAGTTTTTTTATTTTCATTCATGTAAATTCAATTGTATGTAATATTCTTTTATTGGGGCACTTCCGGGTTGAGGATGATGTCACCACTGTATATTATTTACTTTTCCGCATTAGGATAGACCCAAGGCGGGGAGCACAAGTAACCGAGTTCTAGGATCCAGTGGGCGATCATCTCGAGAAGTCGAGACCGGGTCTCCTAACCCTAGAACTGGCAGGGTTACTTGCCGCTCTCGTAGGGGTCTAGGGATGTCGGTTTGGCTATTCATCACGACCGTGGAATCCGTGTTTTATACAGGCTCGCAATAAAACACGGACAACCTAGTATATCCAATATTTAATATGTGTTTCTTCTGCTGCGATGTTCTGTGATGAGATCATATTACCGCCTGAGACGAAGGTTTATATTATATATATGAGATATATGTTATATTGCTGATTTTGTTACAAATGTGATGCTTGTGAAGCATAATAAAATGGGACTTCATTAATGAGATTAATGAAACTAAAAGAAAGCTAAAGATGTTGTAGAAACTTGTGTCAAAAACAGGTATCTCTAGTTCTTGCTTTGCATAGCGGTATTCCTTGTAGAATATCCAGCATCTTATTCGATAAGGAATGAGCCAAGATCCCTTCACCGGGAGTGTAACAATTCAAAAAAAAATTAAAATATTATTTTTGGGAATTTTTATAATTTAATAATAAAATATTTAATATTTTATTAGGGCGGTATAATTAAATACCGATAAATGGCGAAAAATTTTGGAAAATTATAGAAATTATTAAAAGAGAGTGTTTATGATTAATTATATGCTAATTTAGTGCTAATCGGGATTAAAAATTGCTAATCACGGATTAAAAATCGCTAATCGCGGATTAAGCGTGTTTTGTGCACATAGCATGCACAAAGTCTTTTTCACACTTGTTACATTTTTTGCATGGCTTTTATTTTGGGTTTAGTATCGAGGAGAGAAGGAAAATGGATTAGAAAAGAAAAGAAAAGGATTTGGAATAGAATATGGTAGTAGGTATGGGTGAGAGAGAGAAAGGTGAGGATTTCTTTGACTTAGCCTTTTTCCCCCTTCATTCTTCACTCATTCCTCTCCCCTCTCATCATGTTGCTGCTGCTACTGCTGCACCTCCTCTCCCTCTCCACAAAATCTCCCAAAACACCATGAAAATCACCTCAAAACCCAAATCCCATTTCACAAAAAAGGTGCGCAAGCTCAAGGTAAGCACATTGGACCAAGAAAGCAAGGATTTTGGCCACTAGGGGGAAATCAAGAATTTTCTTGAGTTGCAAAATAAGGTAATTTCTGAACCTTTAGCTTAGTATTTGCATTTCTTTTACCACCATGTTATGATAAAACCGATATCGTGTGATTTTGTGGACTTAGGAAAACCCTAGTTAGGCTTAATGGAAATTGAGAGTGGTGATGGGTAATTAAGCTCAGTAGAGGCCACACAAACCCCCTAGTGCTAGAATCCAGGCCTAAAACAAAGATTAGAACACCAAAAATACGATTTTGGAAAAGCCGATATCGGGAAATTGTGGAATCTGTGAGGGTAAATGTAAATCTGCTATCATCCCGAGACTCCGAATTTTTTTTTGCAAGGACAGTGATACATGCTGGCACCTAGGAAGCTACCACCAAAACTCTAGCCCCTATCTCCCAATTACGGCCGCAAATTTAATCCCTCTTGCCGCAATTTGCTACTAGACCTGGGCCAATCTGCCTCGTATTGGTTCTGTAGTCCCCTTATCAGTAAAATAGACCCTTGGTATATGCAAAATTGTCTGATTTGACCTAGGGTAGAATCTGGGACCTTTTTTCCTGAGTTGCTATTTTGATTCGTGTTTCGGTTTTGCGTATTTTAAATTGTGAATTCTCGTATTTGTGTTTTACCTCGATCACTTGACGTTCGTACGACGATATCGAGGGTTGTTTGATGGTTTTGAAAGCGTAGTCCATAGGTTCTAACCTATAGGCCTTAGCGTTTCGTTTTGGTATTCCCGATGTGATTTTAATGTGAAATTTCGATTGTGTTATCTTGTAGGTACCTTCAAGAGGGCTTCATATGATGAAGAAGATGGAAGCGACATCGACACCGACACACAAGATGCAAGGTGAGTAGATTATATCTACGGGGGAAGTCGGGTGGATGGCATATAGCACCCCCGCAGTTCGATACTTAGTATACTAGATATATACTATATTTATATACATGATAGCATTATGTGTGACATGGATATTCAGATGTGATTAGGTGTACTATGGATAAATTAGGGCTTAGAAGTAAACTAGTATAGTTTCCTAGTTGCGACCCCTAGAATAGGTATACACCCACACGCATGCACATACTTATTTGTTACACTTATACTTGGATGATGAGCATAGTGGATGATATTTGGAGATGAGTCGAGGAGATTGGGCATTGCACCATGAGATCGGTGATATGATGTGATTCGTATTTGGGATGCGACATGTGATTTTAGCGGGCCTTTGGACGTGTGTTTCACACACGCATTTATATTTATATAGATGGTGTCGATTTGTACTAGACTTAGATCAGTACTCCAGATCATGAGATATGATGATAAGGATACCAGATAATTGATGAGATGAATGTGATATTGACCCGTACCCAGCTTTTGTGATGCCGTACGAAGATTTACCGTACGAGCTTTATATTGATGATAGATCCGCACTCATGACTCGAGGATGTCATATGATATTGTATCGTATGCGGTACTTTTGAGGCGGGATCACCGACTATTATATATATATATGTGTGTGTGTGTGTGTGTGTGTGTATGTATGTATCGACTCAGATTTAGGTGGTTTCCATACCCCTCCCGATTGACTTGTTAGTTAGAGCTGTAGTTTTGCGAGTAGATGTTAAGATAGGCCGATGTTATACCTATTTCAAAAACTAACGAATCGGGAGTATTTTAAAGACAGGCAAAGGAATTCTACGGATATTTTCAAAAGACGCATCCTTTCTTAAAAACACAGTAGCCCTTATTTTCCTCAAAACCACGATTCGTCTTCTTTCAAATGGCAAAACAGTATGACATAGGTACATTGATGTAGATACTGCACTATTGTGTTATTATTCATTTGCTGTATATTCTTGCTTTTCGCATCGCATTGCATGTTTAAATATGTTATTGTTATATCTAAACCATGCTGTTAGGACACCAACACCATTATCGATGATGCATATGTTCCACGTACACTTACTTGCCGTCTCACACACTTCATCATTGATAATTGCCATGTCACTACACTGTACGACAGTTGCATTCAGGATATGACCCCTTGCATGACATATTTGCGTACACCCATACTTGCATACATATGTATTTGCACATACATAGATGATTCTGTCTTGATTTGGAGATTTGGGAACCGCAAGATATATCTTAAAACTGTATTCATTTTAAAAGAGCGGTTTCCCTCAATATGTGCATATTACTATTCCATGTTGCATGACATACTGATATGCTAACATTCTTTTATATGTCGCATACATCATACTTTTTGATTATACGCATTGAGATATATTGTTTCCATGATATTTCTGGATTTGGGAACTGTGGGTATTTAAAAAGAGAATATGTATTGTTTTAAAAACCCAATTACCCTTGATAGGATATTTCAGTTCGTCCACCATGAGTTTTCTCCGTTCTAAGACGTGTGCTTCAAACCCGATTCGAGGAGTTGGATGATCCGTTTGCGGGTTCATGGTGGACCCGGTATGGTTCCCCGCGGCGAGAAATATTTTTCGTAGAGCAGACGATGAGCCTGGAAGGGTGGCTAGTACCTACAGATGATAGTATTTGGGCTCGGCGGATATCCGGAGGATACCGACCGGAGTTGAGAGATGATATGGGCCGATCCGGACTGACGGAGCCCGTGGGCCAATCCGGACTGACGGAGCCCGATATATGAGGATTTACGTGCCGATGTTGGGCACAACTTTCATGATATTTTCGAGTGCCGATGCTGGGCACTCTGGTTCCATGATTTTGATATGTCGCGAGGGACACATATTGATTATATCCCCATACTTCCATGCATGTGCTTTATGATATTTACATGCATGATGTTTATTGTCATTGGGTGACACGTGGATGATATCCATATACTTATAGACTTCATGATATAGTCGACATTAATCCAACCTCACATTTATGATATTTTATTACCTGAGGCACTGGCACGAGCACTTGGCACTACACTCATGTATAGATGTTACATTGCCACCTTATCATGCTTCAAACTTATTCATTTGAGCTTTATATACATATTGATTGTATTGACCTAGGATTGTGTCATACATACGATTTCTGCTCTGCGATGTTTTCTATTCACGAGTTGGCAACTCACCCCCATTGTGCCACAGTTCTTACAGGTTTTGCCGCACAGATTTCATTGCGGCTTTTCTGGCACACTGCTTCCTTTTTGGGTGATTGCATTGGTAGGTGCGTTCATTCGCATCGTGACAACCCTTGTATTTATTTTATCAGTTGTATCTAGTAATTCCATCAACCAAACTTGTATATTGTTTCAGACTTAGAAAACCAGTGTGTATTATTTCGACCTTAGAGTCACGCGATGTAGTATTATGGTTTTCATGCTGATTTTGAGTTTCTTTCTGAGTTTTGATCCTCGCCCTCGGCGTTGTATATTATACTACTTGCGTGATTGGGACTGTCGATTGACGAAGAGCTAGCTACCGCTTGGGGATGCCTTTTATCATTGTACATATATTATTCTTGTTGTACCCCGTTCGGGGCCAGTATTTACAAAGGAAACTGTTGGAGATAGTGCCCTCAGAGTCAATTATTGGATCACAGGCACGTGATTGCAATGATTGAGGGAGGACTTATCCCGGTAGGACAGTCTTACTCGAGATGATAGTATGCTATCTGGTTTATCTTTATCATCGTGTACTGCTTTAGGTGACCTGACATGTCGCTATTACACGTTGATAGAGCCCCTAGGATTCTTGCTTGACGACCAGCAGTGTGATGGCGATCATATACGTGGGAGCTGGGGTCTATAAGCACATCCTTAAACGGTCCCTAGTCGTGGGAGTTTCGAGACTGGGCATCGATACTCCATTAGTAGACTAGTGTATACAGTCGAGACCCCGACGAGGGGCGGTGGCCGGTCTCACAAGCCACTGGTGTCAGTTGGTTCACCTAAGATGTATACAGGTGCTCATTGGGTTATGAGTACACCGGACAGGACTCGCCGGGAACCTGCTAGTTGGTCTTATACCAGACGTCAGATAGCAGTTCCCTGGTGACATGTGTACAGGTTAGTTCATCGACCTGAGATCGTCATTTGTCTCGTGTGAGTTCCCACTGTGCTTTGATTACTACCCTACCACGGCTCAAAGGAGTCGTGCAAACAGGTTTTAGTTGGGTACAGTCCCGAGCCACATGGAGGCAGTGAGCGGATCTGCAGGGGTTCGTCTCTCCCGGTATTGGGGGTGAGGTCGCGCTGTGTCTAGGAGAGCCATTACGCAAAGCCCTCGGCCGAGGCAGGAGATTTACTGGTAGGTATTCCAGTAGTATCTCAGGGCGTTCTGGGCTACGCTCTGACACGACTTGTACCGCTTTTGGGGGTCTGACTTTCACCAACCCCCTAGGCCCGCCATGCGATACTCATAGACGAACGGACCGGACTGTACGGATATTGTCACTGACAGGCTCAGTTGGGTGTCGGGGTGAGCTTCCTCATCGACGTCCCTTTTGGTCAATAGCTGGTGGCCCGTCACGTATTGGCTTATACCTCTGACGTGCCAGTGGTTAAATCCACAGCCATAGTATTGACGAGTCTTTAGAGTCCACCACACTTACAGTTACTCAAGCTTTCGGGCGAAACGCTGTAGAGGCCGTATGGAGATATGGCAGGGTCCGATCAGATACGTGCGGTATTGCACGGATCAGGATCGGACAGTTTTGTACTAGTAGCCGTATGGATATATGGCAGGGTTCGATTAGATACGTGCGGTATTGCACGGATCAGGATCGAACGGGTTTTTACTAGCCGGCTTTGGTTTAAGCCGGTACTAGTTTAGTACAGTGTAGATTTTGTCTCATTGCATTTGTATCCGGTCGGAATACAGATGCTGGTGTGTATGCACAGTGTCGGGGTTTTCCTGTAATTTATTACGGGACCAGTTTTCTGGAGTTGCCAGTTTGCATTCCGTTTCGGCCGGTTTTCCTTTGTTCTTTCCCGGCCGGACTTTTCCGATGGAGGGTGTTATTTGCAGTTTTGCAAATAACACTTTGTGGACGGTTTTATTGCATATATATTGATTATGATAGTTTCATTTCTTTTGCTCCATGCTTTTGAATTGAGAGATTTGAAAGGTTATGGGTTGAATAGTGTGAAGCATGGTTGTATGTTTATTTGTCTCTTGATGTGGTTACCTCCACCATTCTCCTACACTCACCTTCCTTCTAAGGTTGTGCTTCATATTCAATCCTCCACCCTTTTTCTAAGATAATAAGTTTTTTCATTAGAAAAGAAAGAGAGGAAGAAGAAGAAAGAGCTTCATTCTTGAGAGTTTCTTTCTTGATCTCGTTTTCATGCTAGAAAAATGCAAGCACCATTTTTCTAATCCTTGTTTCCTCCATCATCTTCAAATGGCAACAAAAACCCAAGTGAGACAATCTACTACACATTCTACAGCACATATTGAGCATGTCGAGTTGCCGGCTTCATGCGCGAGTTGCCTCGGTATTGAGGCGGGAGCCCGTAAAAGAAGAAGGCGATGTGGTGCCCTTTCCGGCGAGGAGGCGACGATGTGGAGGCAACACTTTCCGCGGGAGATCGGGACGATGACGAGAAGACCGGAGGACTCGGATCACTCGGTATACTTCTCACCCTATCTCTTGATTGCTAGCGTAGGTTAATGGTTAACGATCCGGGTTTTCTTTGTCCGCGGTAGCGCCGGTTTCCGAGTAAGGAAAAAATTTTGATTCCGCAATTTGGCCTCGAGTAAGACGGCCGGGGCGCTGCCGTGGCGCAACATGGTATCAGAGCCACGCCATTAACCTTACCTAGCTTAGTTTGATGTGTTTGCGTTTCCGATCGACCGAAATTCCAAAAACCGCGTTTTGTGTACATCAGTTTTCTGTCGATTTTTTCCGGGCTCGAAAAATTTTTCAGGTGATTGCAGAATGATGTACAGGAAATTATAAGACATCTGGGAAATTTTGGGCATGAGTTACTGTAGATCCGCCGCGGAAGCGCGGCGTAACCCGCCTTGGCGCCGCTCTTCCGCCGCGGTTCAGTTTGGTCTCTGGACCAGATTTTTCCAGTGAGGTTTTTACATGAAAATGGGGTATTTGGAATATTAAAATTGGGCCCAGGTTTTCTGTGAGTGCTACAGTTTTGATTGGGGGCCCACTTGTTAATTTTTGGTCAATCGGAAAATTTTAAACACATTATTTCACAGTATTTACATTATTTCTGCGACCGTGAATGTCACTCGATCGGTAAATCCGGTCTAACTGCTATAGCCCGGTTAGACTGATTTGCGAACGTGATTTTCACGTTGATGTTCTATGTTTATGCTGTGATGTTGCGGATCGGTCGTGGGGGATAGCCTGGATGCAATGCTAGTACAGCTTTGTTGTATTATGTACATTTGATATTGCGGGGCGAGCGTCCGACATGTGGACGGCCGTCACTGCCTGTTTGTATTATTCTTTTGGGGCACGACCTGGTTGCGGTCGATGTACCCGGTGTATGTATATTTTACTTTCTGTACTAGGGTTGCCCCGCGGTGGGGTGCACGGATAGCCGGGTTCTGGAGGGCAACGGGCCCGCATCTCAGGGCATTGAGACGGAGGGGGCTTCAGTCCAGGATTGGCGGGCTATTCGCTGCACTCGTAGGGGGTACAGGTTGACCCAGGAGGGGTGCCCAAGTTACCGGATTCCGTGAAGTGCTGGGTGGTCCATTCACGGTACTGAAGGGGGCTGCCTCGCTTCAGGTTTTGGCGGGTGACTTGCCGCGCCCGTAGGGGTCTAGGATTTCATTGCACAGGCTATCCATACGACCAGGGGAACGTCGGGTTTCAGCAGCGGCTCTGTGAAACCCGGGGCTTCCAGATATCTGTATTGTTCTGTGATGCTGTACATTTCTGTGATGTTGCATTTTATTCACGCCTTGAGCGAAATACTATATATTGGTATATATATTAGTAGTTGTTGTATATGTTTTACATCCGCGCTAGTCCAGTCCCCACTCTGCCGTTAGTTAGCTAACCTAACGGGTGATGACGGGACCCAGTGGCGAATGCGGATGGCATATACGTACGTCAGTATATTTTCGTTCTTTGTGGTGTGATCAATTGATGGGACTGCATTGATTCGGATCAATGCAAGTTTAAACAAACCTATTCTGATGTTGTTGGAACACTTTTCAAAAAGCTGTTATTGCAAGGACGTTCACTTTTGTTTTGCATCGTGGTATTCATTTGGAATATCCTGCTCCTCAGTCGACGAGGCAAGGGCCGAGATCCCTTCACCGGGAGTGACCCCTTGGACAGAAGTTTGCGTCAGGGCATTAAATTCACTATAGCCGATTACTTTTGCTTTGCATCGTGGTATTCAGTTGGAATATCCTGCACCTCATTCTACGAGGAAAGAGCCGAGATCCCTTCACCGGGAGTGACCTCTTTAGCAAAGGCTTTCGTCACTATATTTTTATAAAAACTATGCAGTTCCTTCAACGATATCAAGTTCATTACGTTAAAGGTTTTTCGCCAAAAACCAGCCGTAGCCCTCCGTCATTTCCTACAGGTATTATTTGGTATTCGTGCTGCGTTTGTTGACCTAGTCAAGACGTAGTGTTCGGTAGCTAAGTGGTACTTGTTTGTTGCATATGTGGGATTGGTTAGGACAGTCGTGCGGCCTTGTTGACCTAGTCAAGGGCACGTACGGGTGGGTTTAATGCAATCCAGAATAATGACGGGTTGAACTTGACTGGCGGTTTATTGTTTGTTGACCTAGTCAAGGTCATAAACCGCTTGGGGTAAAAATCACATCGGGAGTTTCAAAAGAACTGAAACTTGCCAGGCATGCGCATACCTTCTGGAGTGTGGTGACTTGAGTGGATTCCGTCAAGTTATCATACGATGATAGTTGGATCCCGATTTCCACTGATGAGTTGGTTTGCTCCTCGGGTGATCCCGACTAATTCTTCTTTAAGGTTTGGAGGAGAATTTGAGGTACAGTGGGAGGTTTCCAGATTAGACAAAGTGATAACCATTCTGATCTAGGTTAGAGTGCACGCTGAGTGTTTCTTTTCTCTCTCTCTCTTTGGCAGCGACCATTGACCCGACCCTGGACTTTGACTCAGTGACCAAGTTGACCGAACCTTCTTAACACTGGCTTTTGGATTGTCAGAGTTGCAGACCTCTTTGCCACTCCTACTTTTACTCTTTTCTCCGGGACACCCCGTATTACTACGAACGTCCACTTCCATTGGACAAAACCATCGTATGGTTATATACGAACTCGGAGGACTTCGAGGATGGTTTCTGGTTCTGGAGAAAACGGATAGGACTATTCAGTTGTCTTTTCTTTTCACCTTCTCTCAGGTTGCGAGTACTCCTTGACTTAGGAGTAGTACACCCATTACGCAGATTGGATAGTCTTCTTCCAAACCTTAGGCTGGTGCCGAACGGTGGGGAATGAAGAAAACCAATTAGCCTAAACGGTGTGCAGAAGGTATTAAGATTAAGACAAAGCAAGGGATTAGTAGGAGGGCAAAGTAAATTGCGACTGATATTCACGACCAAACCAAGTATTTCTTCGCCAATCCTAAATCACCTTTGTATTTCTCCAGGACACTCCGTGTCACTACGAAGATCCACAGCTTATTGGATACTCCATCGTATGGTTATATACGAACTCGAAAGGAACTTGTTCCAGTTCGGGGATGGATTCTGGTTCAGGAGAAATAGGAATAAAGTACATTCGGGTGTCTTTTATCTTCACCTTCTCTCGCGTTGCGAGTGCTCCTAGGATTAGGACAGTACACCCTTTATGCTTTTTGGATAGTCTTCTTCCAAACCATAGGCTGGTGCCGAACGGTAGGGAAGGAAGAAAACCATTTGGCCTAAAGGGGTGTGCAGACGGTATTGACTAAAGACATATAAAGGGATTTGGACAGGTGGCAAAGAATTATACGGTTATAGTTGTGAATCTGAATAATGGAAGAGGCATTACTAGGAATACCAGGATACCCCAAAGAAACATTTCAATGTTTCAGTTTCACTGTGTACTGTTAATAGAAAACTGATTTCCCGATTAGACACTTGCTCCAGGGTATGTATTTACCAGGTTGGATTCTCATATCTGTATGGTTTTACAGATGATGAGTGGGAGTAAGTTATTGGGAATTAGGTGACCATCCTCATTATATTAGGATTCGTTGTAATCGGTGATATTTGAGGAAGTCACCTGGGTTGTTTGCCGGTCGGCAAATATTTGGTTTTGAATATCCGCGGTTATGCACCAATTTCAAATTGATATATCTGTACGTCTATTTTCATAGAGTGAGATATACCTTTTGATATTATGTCGATGACATTTACCTATATCAGTGGATGGTTAGGTAAGGAGCATTAAACAGCGGTGTAATTCTTCTTAACCATAAGTACAGTTTTCAACCTGCGACGCACAGTGAAAGAGTTGTTAGACTCAGCGGACTTATACAGAGTATTGTATGTTGCCCAGTGTCCATCAGGACAGAGGGGTTGGTCCTCGTACTATATTCGGTTTACTTATGACTTCTCTAGATTTTAGACAGCTGTTTCATGGAAACACAGGGTCTAAGTTTTGCGGAGTTATAGGTATTTGAATAGAGTAGAGAACCAGGTGTAGCAAGTATCGGGATTCTTCAAAGAGATCGAAGATGTAGATACTTGTGTATGGTATTCAGTTGATAGTAATGATGAAAACAGATTGCTTCTCTTTCAGGATACTCATAATTGGAAGCGTTCCTAAGTTGAGTAACGCTGATCGGCCTCTCTCCATTTAGTTGCCATGCACTGGAGACAGCTGCATGATTTGAATCTGGTTCAATTGAATCAGTGCCTCTGTTTCTATATTGGATATAGAATAGTTCATATCTTAACGATGTTAAGGTACGGGGAGTTGTCCGGCTTATGCTTAAAACCAGACTCCGGAGAACTCAAGGCACGTTTCTGTAATGGCTGTTTGTGGGTTGACCCAGGCTATGACGAGGGTTGATTTTCTACCATCTGGCAGATCAATAGAAATATTGTTCTAGACTCGCCACAGTTTTATTAAAAATGGATTTTTTCAAAAAACAGCAGTGGGAGTATGGTAGAACTGGAAGTGATTCCAGAACCGCAAACGATTACTGAAGATTTAATAAGGAACCTAAAGATTCAATCTGATTTGACATTCCATTGGCCACTCCGCAGATAAGGTGGGTAACTTCAGGCACCCGAGAGGTACTCCGGTAGCCTCAAGGACGGTGACAGGGAAGTTCTTGTTTACCCACACTTGCCATTGTTGTTGTTCCAGGCTGCGAGACCAGGCAGGAGAATGAGTATAGCGTCATTCTAAACTAGCTTTGGAAGTGCACGTCTATATGACTCTGGCAGAGGGTTGTCGTAGGCAGTGGGAGCAGCGGAAGCATTGGTGGACTTCATGCTTATGTCTATTTATAGACTAAAGCAGATATAGCGGAGTTAGATCATCTGTTTCTGATGTGACAATCATGGGTTTGACGTCATCAGAATAGGGGATGGATCTGTTGAGAAGGTAGTAGGAAGTGATATTCCTATACTACGATCGGTTATACTTTGGTCGTCACACAGTGTTTTCTCCACATGGGACTTGGACATTATATCAGACATACTGGTTACTAGATCTATGGTTTTAGATCTAGATTTGGGTGGTTTCCCAATTAGGGTACCTTGACAGCATTCTATGAGTATTTAGAATGGACGACTCCTGGCACTGTAGTATACCTGCAGGTAATGGAGTCACCCTCTCTAAAGGTGTCTTACAGACTAAAGGGGAGAGGGATACGCATGATTGACAGATCATTTGCTTAGGCAATTGAGTCAATCATGAGATGTCAAGTACCACACCAGATGTTGTTCTTGCACTAGATGCAATAAGTTGATATTGATCCAATCCTGGAGGAACAGTCGGAAGCAGTTTTAGAACATAAGTGAATGTTCTAGGGATATGATAACGGCTGCCTCCTTTAGGAGACGGTTATCACTCCAGGCTTCCAAGGTGACATGGACGACAAGGAGGTCGTCAGAGTTATAGTTCTCCCTCTGACGAGGGACAGTATTTTGGACAGGTGGTCCAAGGCAATACTGAGGGAGGCATGGCGCAGGATACTGATTAGTTTCAGTTGTTGATACAGTCTAAGAAGTTTGGATTTGGAGTTCATTTATGAGCTAGGTCCCATCAGACATCCAGACATATTCTAAGACAGGTATTGCTCATTTCGGGAGATGGTTTTCTCCGCGAACATGAGATATAGAGAGACATAGAAAGGAACATCCCTGCGGATCCACTCACTGAGGCTATTCCTCGAACGCAATAGTTTCGCAAACGAACTTTGTGAGACTGACTAGTAGAGGAGTTGGGTGTTCGGTATCACACGGGCTGTGAGTACGCGACATCGCAATAATTAGCCTTGAGTGCAAGTGGGAGATTGTTGGAGATAGTGCCCTCAGAGTCAATTATTGGATCACAGGTACGTGATTGCAATGATTGAGGGAGGACTTATCCCGGTAGGACAGTCTTACTCGAGATGATAGTATGCTATCTGGTTTATCTTTATCATCGTGTACTGCTTTAGGTGACCTGACATGTCGCTATTACACGTTGATAAAGCCCCTAGGATTCTTGCTTGACGACCAGCAGTGTGATGGCGATCATATACGTGGGAGCTGGGGTCTATAAGCACATCCTTAAACGGTTCCTAGTCGTGGGAGTTTCGAGACTGGGCATCGATACTCCATTAGTAGACTAGTGTATACAGTCGAGACCCCGACGAGGGGCGGTGGCCGGTCTCACAAGCCACTGGTGTCAGTTGGTTCACCTAAGATGTATACAGGTGCTCATTGGGTTATGAGTACACCGGACAGGACTCGCCGGGAACCTGCTAGTTGGTCTTATACCAGACGTCAGATAGCAGTTCCCTGGTGACATGTGTACAGGTTAGTTCATCGACCTGAGATCGTCATTTGTCTCGTGTGAGTTCCCACTGTGCTTTGATTACTACCCTACCACGGCTCAAAGGAGTCGTGCAAACAGGTTTTAGTTGGGTACAGTCCCGAGCCACATGGAGGCAGTGAGCGGATCTGCAGGGGTTCGTCTCTCTCGGTATTGGGGGTGAGGTCGCGCTGTGTCTAGGAGAGCCATTACGCAAAGCCCTCGGCCGAGGCAGGAGATTTACTGGTAGGTATTCCAGTAGTATCTCAGGGCGTTCTGGGCTACGCTCTGACACGACTTGTACCGCTTTTGGGGGTCTGACTTTCACCAACCCCCTAGGCCCGCCATGCGATACTCATAGACGAACGGACCGGACTGTACGGATATTGTCACTGACAGGCTCAGTTGGGTGTCGGGGTGAGCTTCCTCATCGACGTCCCTTTTGGTCAATAGCTGGTGGCCCGTCACGTATTGGGTTATACCTCTGACGTGCCAGTGGTTAAATCCACAGCCATAGTATTGACGAGTCTTTAGAGTCCACCACACTTACAGTTACTCAAGCTTTCGGGCGAAACGCTATAGAGGCCGTATGGAGATATGGCAGGGTCCGATCAGATACGTGCGGTATTGCACGGATCAGGATCGGACAGTTTTGTACTAGTAGCCGTATGGATATATGGCAGGGTTCGATCAGATACGTGCGGTATTGCACGGATCAGGATCGAACGGGTTTTTACTAGCCGGCTTTGGTTTAAGCCGGTACTAGTTTAGTACAGTGTAGATTTTGTCTTATTGCATTTGTATCCGGTCGGAATACAGATGCGGGTGTGTATGCACAGTGTCGGGGTTTTCCTGTAATTTATTACGGGACCAGTTTTCTGGAGTTGCCAGTTTGCATTCCGTTCCGGCCGGTTTTCCTTTGTTCTTTCCCGGCCGGACTTTTCCGATGGAGGGTGTTATTTGCAGTTTTGCAAATAACACTTTGTGGAGGGTTTTATTGCATATATATTGATTATGATAGTTTCATTTATTTTGCTCCATGCTTTTGAATTGAGAGATTTGAAAGGTTATGGGTTGAATAGTGTGAAGCATGGTTGGATGTTTATTTGTCTCTTGATGTGGTTACCTCCACCATTCTCCTACACTCACCTTCCTTCTAAGGTTGTGCTTCATATTCAATCCTCCACCCTTTTTCTAAGATAATAAGTTTTTTCATTAGAAAAGAAAGAGAGGAAGAAGAAGAGAGAGCTTCATTCTTGAGAGTTTCTTTCTTGATCTCGTTTTCATGCTAGAAAAATGCAAGCACCATTTTTCTAATCCTTGTTTCCTCCATCATCTTCAAATGGCAACAAAAACCCAAGTGAGACAATCTACTACACATTCTACAGCACATCTTGAGCATGTCGAGTTGCCGGCTTCATGCGCGAGTTGCCTCGGTATTGAGGCGGGAGCCCGTAAAAGAAGAAGGCGATGTGGTGCCCTTTCCGGCGAGGAGGCGACGATGTGGAGGCAACACTTTCCGCGGGAGATCGGTACGATGACGAGAAGACCGGAGGACTCGGATCACTCGGTATACTTCTCACCCTATCTCTTGATTGCTAGCGTAGGTTAATGGTTAACGATCCGGGTTTTCTTTGTCCGCGGTAGCGCCGGTTTCCGAGTAAGGAAAAAATTTTGATTCCGCAATTTGACCTCGAGTAAGACGGCCGGGGCGCTTCCGTGGCGGAACAGAAACTCTGCCGAAATTTTCAGAAAAGAAATGAGATTTTTAAAATGCATATTCGGCTTATGTTATTTAAAAACCCTTGTTTTGAAACATGTTTTCTTCGCTTCTTTAAAACTAGTTTTCCTTTATTTATTAATTAAAATGGTTTTAGATTTCTGGGCTTTTGGCTTACTTGAGTTAGATGAGGTCCTATAGACGTCATATGATTCAAGGGCCAGTCACGTGCTATTTCAAGTCGTGACAGGGAGTGATCACTTTAGCGAAACTAGCAGATGGTACAAACTCGGTTTGTCTTTTGATTGTTTTTATAGTTTTTGCTTTGCATAGTGATAATTGTGAAATATCCTGCACATTATTCGATGAGGAAAGAGCCGAGATCCCTTCACTGGGAGTGACCTCTCTAGCACAACTAGAAAAAGGCCTCAAAAACATTCCATTTAAAATCACTCGATTCTACAACGATATCAAGTTCATTCGCTCATGGTTTTCATAAAAACCTGCGTAGCCCTTCGTCATTTCAGATAAATACTACTTAGTATTCATGCTGCGGTATGCGTCAAGGCGTAGCGTACGGTAGCTAACTAGTGCTTATCTGCTAGCATACGATGCGATTGGATTAGGGTATTCGTACAGCGTTGTTTGGCATGCGTCAAGGGTCGTACGGGTGGGTTTAATTCAATCAGGCACGGGTTGAACTTGACTAGCGGACTATGGGTTGTTTGGCATCCGTCAAGTTCATAGCACGTTAGGGGTAAAAGAATTATCGGGAATTTCAAGTGTTGAAATTTGCAATGAGATTGCATACCTTCTATGAGATAGTTGGATCCCGATACCCACTGCGAGTAAGAGTTACTCCTGGGAGTGTTTTACACATTACAATTAGCCGATCAAGTAGGTGTCTAGAAAGGTGTCAACGGGGTTAAGCCTCTGGGAAAATGAGGTTTATTTTAATTAGGTCCGTGCGAAAGCAAAGGGAACCTCTCTCAAAGTACTGGCACTGGCCTGGCTGAAAGATTGTCGAACTTATAGGGTGTAATTACTCTCGGCTAGTCTTTCCTTTTAGGGTTTGAAGGAAGATTTGACTAAAACAGTAGGAGACATCCTGATTAGATATATTAATAACCAAACTAATCTTGCAAGAGCATACGCTGAGTGTTTTCTTCTATCTCTATCCTGGTAGCGACCATGTCACGCCTTAATCAAGATTATAATACGGATGTATTGACCGAACCCGCTTGTTATACTGCGCTGGGGAATGTTGGTCCCGCCCCAACTTATAATTGTTATAAGACAGAGCAGGAAATAGGGGATTACCAGAATTCCCGTGCCGCTCAAACGAAGAAAGTGCATGCTGATGCATCATTTTCGGGTATGTTTATTACCGAGAACTGTTTCTCAGTATCCTTTACGTCCTTGGTATGAGATACCGAATCAGGATCCCGCAAATGTATTTTGTTACATGGGCTACAGAGAGGTAGAGAACTGAGAATGGGTGATAAGTTTCAAAAGTTAGAAATGATGCAAGTGTTGCAGCCAAGTCTGTTGGCAGTTATCACCCTGTATTACCAGAATACATTGATTCTGAACGAATATTATTAGATACCGAACCTGATATACAACATCATATCAGTCTCTTTATTAATAAAGAAGGATATAATTTTGTATTATTGGATAATGTTTTGAACATTTCCTATATCAAGAGTTGATCGGTTCAGGCACGTTATCTAAAAGTATAGACGTTCTAAATTAAACTACAGTTCTTAATGTATAGAACACACACAAGAGGAAAAGTTCAGAAATGAACGAATCCTTCTTGAGACATTGTAGACTAGGTCATATCAATGCGACCCGAATAGCTGAAGTTGTAGGGTTCCTAGGCGCACTAATGAGGTCTCACAAGGCATCGACCATTCCAATTTCAAAATTTTTCTATGTGCCTACAAACCCTAAGCAAGATCGTGACTAGAGGATAGGCGAAACAAATGCGAATAGTTAACAACTTAACTAAGTGAACGGAAATACAACCTTTGTAGATTCGGTCCTCCACCTCCATAGCTCCATGATGATGTCCCCTCGCTGCGATCATCGGATCCCGGCCTCTAGCGTCGGCTTCATCGGAGAAATGGGCGGGCTAGGTCGTCGACTTCGATGCCGAAGATGATCTACGTCGAGGCAACACAAGATCAAGCTCCAACTTCACCAAGCCATGAAACTTGTGAAGAAAACACCCTATACTACTTGGCAAGTGGTAGAGGATGAAGAAATAGGAAGTGGGTTCACTTTAGAATTGGATTTCTCACTCTTTTTCTCAAATCACCATTGAAGCTAGCAAGCTTCTTTCTTCTTGAAGAAGAAGAAGAAGAAGAAGAAGAAAAAGAATATGATAAGAATTCATGGAAAAAAAGAAAATAATTCATTCTTATCATATTAGCAACCATGGTTAAGATAACAAGTGTAGAGAATAAACTATGGTTCAAGTGAATGGTTAGGGTTAAGGAAAGAAACAAAATGGTCAAACTATTCAAAGCTTCATGAAGCTTCAAAAGAAAATCCAAAATTAGCCACCATTTTATTTCTTTCTCAAATGAATAAATAAATAAATAAATCAAATGAAACCCTAACCACTAACTAACCATGGTTTAATACAAACATACACCCAAGTTTGCATGTATCATCAAACATGATACAAACTTGTGCACAAAAATATATCACATATACAATGTGCACAAATAAGAGAGAAAAATATCTTAAGTGAACCAATATTAGTTAATGTAAAGTGATATATCAAATATATAATTATACATTAAATCATTAAATCAACACTTGACTTAATGATCCGGTCATATCATATATAACCGACTAATATCAATAGTAACAACTTATCGAATCAACACTTGATCCGATAACCCGGCTATATCGCATATAACCGATCAATGTCACAAATCGCGAGAATGGAATAAAGTATCACATACTGGTATTATTCTCGGTCCCGCACATATCTCATATGCGCTCCTATTTCATTTCGCTTGAGCCAGGAAACCTCTGTGTAGGACTCTAAAGACTCGTCAATACGCCGGCAGCAGGTGATGATCATACCAAACACCCACAAGCCGCAAGCGGTCTGCAAAACGTAACGGCCACCCGGGTATTGAGCGATCAGAAGATCGACGAGCAAGCCCGCTCACACTCCTGTGAATCCAACCAGTAACACTTACCTTACAGTCCGGTCTCGTCGTCTGATATGTCGCATATCTCGTCTAGGGGTGGTAAACGTCAGACCCCAATAGCTCGATAAGTCGTGTCGATATTGTAGGGTTCCTAGGCCCACTAATGAGGTCTAACAGGTGATCAAACATGGCAAATTCAAATTTTTCATGTGCCTACAAACCCTAATACGGATCGTTAACTAGATGTATAGGCGATGCAATGCAAGTTAACGACTTTAACTACAAAGGAAAGAGGCTACAACCTTTGTAGATCCGGTCCTCCACCTCCTAGCCTCCGTGATGACATCCTTCTACTGTCCATATCGAATCCCGGACTCTAGCATCGGCTTCATCAGAGAAATGGGCGGGCTAGGTCGTCGACTTCGATGCCGAAGATGATCTACGTCGAGGAAACTCAAGATCAAACTCCAACTTCACCAAGCCATGAAACTTGTGAAGAAAACACCCTATACTACTTGGCAAGTGGTAGAGGATGAAGAAATAGGAAGTGGGTTCACTTTAGAATTGGATTTCTCACTCTTTTTCTCAAGTTGCCATTGATGGTTGCAAGGTTTCTTCATTGTTGAAGATGAAGAAGATGAAGAAAGAATATGATAAGTATATTTAAAATAGGAAATAAAATGATGCATATCATAATGGAAACCATAGTTAGGTGTAGAGAATTAACCATGGTTAGATTGAATGGTTAGGTTAAAGAAAACAAACAAAATGGTCAAGCTTTCAACACTTCAAGAAGTTTCATGAAAGAAACAAAATAAGCCACCATTCTATTTATCTTCCAAAATGAATAAATAAATAAGTGAATAAGTAAATAAACAAAACCCTAACCATTACATAACCATGGTTTAATCATACACACAAACATTCATGTATCATCAAACATAATACAATCAAGTGCACAAAAATATATCACATATACAATGTGGACATCAAGTGAGAAAATCCTTTTTAAGTGAACCAATACTAGTTAATGCAAAGTAATATATCAAATATATAATTATACATTAAATCATTAAATCAACACTTGATTCAATGATCCAGTCATGTCGCATATAACCGACTAGTATCCAATGTATCGACTTATCGAATCAATCTTCGATTCGATAACTAGGTTATATCGCATACAACCAATCGATACATTCATCGCGAGAATAGAATACGGTATCACATACACGCATTATTCTCGGTCCCGCACATATCTCATATGCGCTCCTATTTTGTTTCGCTTGAGCCAAGAAACCTCTGTGTAGGACTCTAAAGACTCGTCAATACGCCGGCAGCAGGTGATGATCATATCAAACACCCACAAGCCACAAGCGGTCTGCTAAACGTAACGGCCACCCGGGTATTGAGCGATCATAAGATCGACGAGCAAGCCCGCTCACACTCCTGTGAATCCAACCAGTAACACTTACCGTACAGTCCGGTCTATTCGTCTGATATGTCGCATATCTCGCCTTGGGGTGGTAAACGTCAGACCCCAGTAGCTTGATAGGTCATGCCGACGTGAGGTCCATAACAATCGTGAAACTACTGATAACTCTTACCAGTATATCACTGCAACCCTGGCCAGGGATTTACTGTTATGGCTAGTCGAGCGTAGCGCAACATCAACCACCTATACCGGGAGAGACGAATCCCCTCCTATCGATCATTGCCTCCATGTGAATCGAGTCTGTACCCAAAAACCACCTGTTTGCACGACTCAGTAGAGCCGTGGTAGGGTGGAAATCAAAGCACAGTGGGAGACACACAAGACTCTATGATGATCTCGGGTCAACAGACTAAGCTGTACCAGTGTTACCAGAGAACTGCCATCTGATGTGAGGTATAATACCATCTGGGAGTTCTCGGCGAGTCCGTTCAGTATACCCAGTCTTCACTGAGCACCCGCATACCATCTCTGATGTCAAACACCAATGGATATAGGATCATCCATCGCCCATCACATGGGTCGAGTAGATATACGCTAGTCTACTCTGGAATATCGATGCCCCATCTCGATATTCCCACGGCTAGGAACATTGAAGGATGTACTCATGGATTACCCAGGCCCCACTAGTATGATCTGCATCATAGTCCTGGAAGTCGAGTACATATCCTAAGGGCTTTATCAACATGTAACAGAGAGACAGAAAGTATACATGTTAAGATAAAGAGCAACCAGATAGCGTACTATCATGTCGAGCAAGAAAGTCCTACCTATATATGTCCCAGCATCCACTACAATATACATCCAATGTACAGTAATGGCCTCTAGGGCATACATATAACTAACAATCTCCCACTTGCACTAGGGCCATCTGAAGCAGTGGTTGCAGTATCACATACTTAACCATCCCATAAAAGTCTCTCTTTGGGAAAATGCCTTTGTGAGTGGATCCGTCGTGTTGTCCTCTGAGTCTACTCTCCTAACCACGATCACCCTGGAGATCATCTATCTCCATGATCAGGTGATGCTGCCTCAGAATATGTCGGGGTCACTGATAGGAACATGGTTCCTTGGCCAAAGCCACACTTCCATTGTCATACAATGGTAGGAACCTAGTTCATCTTATGAACCAATATACACCCAAACTGCCTCTTTGGCAGTATCTTTAATAGCGATGTTACCATCCTTTATCGTCTAGTTTGCCACGGTATCTAGCTTTGACTCTTCCAACATACCGTCCCTTTACTGAGGGTGAAGACAATACCTGTGACTGACATTCAGTTGTCCTTATCACCCTGGAACACTTCTAGTGATTCTCCTCAGGATCGAGGAAGTATTACCTTTATCCTATTTGGAGAATCCTTGTGATAAGAGGAGATTGACCGATCGTAGCATAAGAAACTCTTTTCCTATCAAGAGTATGTTGTCTACGTACAATACGAGGATGACCACCTTACTCTCTACTTCCTTTTTGTATATACAAGGTTCGTCTACTATTTTTGATGAAGTCAAACTCTTTGACTACCATATCAAAACAGACGTTCTAAATCCGCGATGCCTGCTTTATCACGTAATGCAACTTGCACACGTTTCCGCTGCTCCCACTGTTTACGAAGCCCTCTGGCTGTGTTCTTATAGACGTTCTCTTCTAAATCATTATTTAGAAAAGTAGTCATGGCACCCAACCACCAGATATCGTAGTCATGGTATGTAGCAATAGCAAGTAGGATCTGGATGGACTTAAGCATAGTCCCTGGAAAAGGTTTCATCATTTTCCATGCCTGGTTGTTGACGAAAATCTTTAACAAGTCTAGCTTTGAAAGTCTCAACTTATCCATCTACACCAAGTAATCTTCTCGAGATATACTTTCTCCTGATGGGGATTTAACCCTTCAGATATTGCAACCAAAGTCCATACTTTGTTAGTGTACATGGATTCCATCTCTGATCGCTAACCATCCAGCCATTCTTACAGAGTCCCTACTCTCGATGGCCTGCTCGAAACTAGTTGGGTCATCATCTCATGATGCATTCCTCGCTCCCACTGTCAGCCAGAAACCAAGGTATCCCTCAGGCGGATAAGGAACCCTACCAGATCGGCGAAGAGGCTGAGGTTCGTCGGGAACTATTGAATCCTTTGGTTCTGTCAAATCATCAGCTGCAGTTTTGTATAGCTGGAACCTTTCTAGTTCTATAGAACTGACCTTGCCTCGATCTTGTCCGGATTTTTCTTTAGACATAGGCCGAGCAACCCCAAATCTTAACTAACTTAAGAGATTGGCTCTTCCAATACCATATCTTATATGGAGTGGTAGGCAGCAATCTGATTCGAACCTAATTCAATAGGTATGAAGCTTCTTAAGTGCATAACCCCCTTAAAGAAAAAGGTAAATCAGTAATACTCATCATAGAGCGCACCATATCATATAGGGTGCTCATTGCTCCGCCCTGATACACCGATGTGCTGTGGTGCATTCAGAGGAGTAACACTGAGAGAGAATCTCATTCTCCTTTAGAATGGTCCAGGAATGCCATGCATAAGTATTCTCCTCCTTGATCTTATCATAGGACATAATACTTATACCTGTATTTTGGTTCTCTACTTCTAACTTATATTCTGTGAATATCTCAAAAGGTTTGGACTTGTGTTTCAACAGGAACATATGTCTGAATCTTGAGAGATTATCAGAGAACGTAATGAAGTATAAAGAACTAGTCCTGGCATTTGTAGACAGGAGACCTTACATACATCATCATGTATCAGTCCCAAGAGTTCATTAACTCTTTCTCTGTTTCCAATAAGCAGAGCTATGGTCATCTAATCTTTGTGACATGACTGGCAAGTTTCATAAGATGTAAATTCAAACTGATTTAAATATGCATCTAAAAAGTAACTTCAGCTAGTCGGGTCGTATTGATATGACCTAGTCTACAATGGCTCAAGAAGGAATCGTTCATTTCTGAACTCTTCCTCTTATGTGTGTTCTGTATACCAGGAACTGTAGTTTGATTTAGAACATCAATGTTTTTAGATAACGTGCCTGAACCGATCGACTTTTGATATAGGAAATGTTCCAAACATTATCCAACAATACAAAATTTTATCATTTCTTTACTATAGAGAGACTGATATGATTTTGTATATCAGGTTCGGTATCTAATAACATTCGCTCAGAATCAATGTACTGGTAATACAGGGTGACAGTGACCAATAGACTTGGCTGCAACACTTGCCCCGTTTTCTGTCTCATGAAACTTATCACCCGTTATCAGTTCTCTGCCTTTCTGTTGCCCTATGTAACAGATTACATATCTGGGATCCTGATCCGGTATCAGATACCTAGGATGCAGAGGATACTGAGAAACAGTTCTGTATAATGAACACACTCGAAGGAGTAGCATCATATGCACTTTCTTCGTTTGGGCGGCATAGGAATTCTGGTATTCCCCTATTTCCTGCTCTGTCTTATAACAATTATAAGTTGGAGCGGGACGAACGTTCCCCAGCTCAGTATAACAAGCGGGTTCGGTCAATACATCCATATTATTATCTTGATTAAGGCGTGATATGGTCGCTACCTGGAGAGAGAGAGAAGAAAACACTCTGCGTGCGCTCTTGCAAGATTAGATTGGTTATTTATTTTATCTAATCAGGATGGCTCCCACTGTTTTTATCAAATCTTCCTTCAAAACTTAAAATGAAAGACTAGGCGGGATTAATTACACACTACAAGTTCGCCAATCTTTCAGCCAGACCAGTGTCGGTACTTTGAGGGAGGTTCCCCGTGCTTTCGCACGGACCTAATTACAGTAAACCTCGTTTTCCCAGAGGCGTAACTCTGTTGACACCTTTCTAGACACCTACTTGATCGGCTAATTGTAAAGTGCAAAACTCTCCCAGGAGTAACAATTACTCGCAGTGGATATCGGGATCCAACTATCATATAGAAGATATGCAATCTCATTGCAAATTTCAACACTTGAAACTCCCGAGAATGGTTTTTACCCCTAGCACCTATGACCTTGGCTAAGGTCAACAAATCATAGGTACTAGTCAAGTTCTACCCGTCATTTCGTGATTAATTAGACTCACCCACATGACCCTTGGCTAAGATCAACAAAGCCACATAACTGTCCTAACTAATCGCATCATATGCTGTGTAGGAAGACATCACTTAGCTACCGCACATTACGCCTCGGCTATGGTCGACAAACGTAGCACGAATACTAAGTATTCTACTTCCTAAAATGACGGAGGGTTGCGAATGGTTTTTAAGAAAACCTTTAACGCTTTGAACTTGATCTCGTTGCGGAATCAAATGGTTTTTAAATGGAATGTTTTTGAGGCTTTTCTAGTTTTGCTAAAGGGGTCACTCCCGGTGAAGGGATCGTCGGCCCTTTCCTCGTCGAATGAGGTGCGAGATATATCATATATATCACTGTGCAAAGCAGAAACTATAGAAGCAATCAAAAGACAAACCGAGTGTGTCTGCCAGTTATTGCTAAAGGAGTCACTCCCGGTGAAGGGATCTCGGTCCTTTCCTCATCGAATAAGGTGCATGATGTTCTACAATGAACACCGCGATGCAAAGCAAGAACTGTAGCTACCTGTTTTATTTTGAAATTCGATTCCCCAATATCAATTAGGTTTATTTTCTTTCATTAATCTCATTAATGAATATCCCATCATTTAAGTCCACCTAAACATCACAGATAAATATAACGTACGCTTATGCCATTCGCATTCGCCTCGATGTCCCGTCTGCACCGTTAGGTTAGGTAACTAACGCCAGAACGAGGCAGGGCTAGCGCGGGTGTAAAACATAAGCAACGTCTATATAATATATCATATATACTATATATAATATCTATCTGAACATATCACATGATCACATCACAGATAACGCAGCAGAAAATATCATATGAAATATTGGATATACTAGGACGTCCGTGTTTTTAATACGAGCCAATATAAAACACGGTTTCCACGGTCGTGATGAATAGCCAATCCCACATCCCTAGAACCCTACGAGAGCAGCAAGCAACCCTACCAATTCTAGGGTTAGGAGACCCGGACTCGACTCCTCGAGATGGTCTCCCACTGAACCCTAGAATCCGGTTACTTGTGCTCCCCTCCTTGGGTCTATCCTAATGCGGAAAAGTAAATAATATACAAAAGGTGACATCTTCCGCAACCTGGATGTGCCCTAATAAAAGAATATTACATATAAGTTTTTACATGAATGAAAATGAAAAACACTCATCTCACATAAAAACCCCCGGCTATTCAAACACGACAATCCAATATAACATATCCAGCAACACATAACATCACATGTCATCAACGTAAGTAAATATGCGCATCCCAATTTTCGTTGACATATAGCAACGAAACCGGCGATATCACATATTACACTTACGGTCACAGAAAAGAAAGTGTAAAACTACAACAGTTGGAATCCGCAACCTATTTAGACATCGCATGCCTAAACCAATGAATTCCTTAGACATTACATGCCTAACAATTATAAACCCCGCATTTTAGTCTTATTATCGAAAACTCAATATCAAGTCGGGCAATTCAACAAGATTCCCGACATCATGATCGAATGCTCGTCGCAAAGTTTAGTAGGCGGCCGCACCCCTGATACCGTCGACGAAGTGCACCAAGGCGGAACACCGCTGCCGCGAGCACCCAAACGGATGCTTTCGGCGACGGGGTTCTCCTACAGTCACTTGGTCGGGGCTATGGAGTGAGGCTGTCTATTAAGTTTACCCGGCGAGTATCCGCGTACACTACGTGATTGCGACGGACTTTTGATCGCATCAAAATTCCGTGGCAACCGATCAAGTGAGACTAAACTGCTGTGTTTATAATATTCATTCAGTTATCTCATAACTACTTGTGAATTCCAAATGTTGTATCACATTCCGGGTAAATAGAAAATGTTAAACTTTCCGATCGAACAAACGAACACCCAAGTTTTCCCGAAACAGCTCAACACATGAAATAAGTTTAAAACATTCACTTCGTGCCTCAGTACCAACGGTCCAGCCATAGAAGGGTCAAGCCAACGCCTCACATGTGGCACGCTGTACTGCCCTAAACCCTAAGATTCAAAGGGCAGTTCAAGACGGTCACATAATCGAGTTAAGGTTTGTTGTCTTCTAGAGGGACCATCGCGTTACTTGCACTACTTAGAATGTCATTAAACTACAGAAAAATCCAACAATTGGAAATTTCCCGGCAGGGAAAAAAGTGGGTATTTATACCCGGTCGAACTTTTTAACATATTCTAAAATTATTCGGAAAAGCACACAGACAAAATTGGACGATCCGATCGAAACACCGAGTCCCCAATACAACCCAGAAAACTCAACTCTTGAGTCAGATTTAAAAATTCCCAGAAAATACAGCAACAAAATATAAGAATTACTATGCAAAGATCATTGGGAGAAGCGACAAAGTTACCGCGGAACCGCCACATTAGCCATGCTAATGCCGCGGTTCCGCCGCACTTTGATTGAATCAGGTGCTCGAAATTCACAGTAATTCTTAGATATTCCTGGTTAGTTTTCTGCATATTTTTAATTCTAAAAAATCCCCGATTTTCAAAAATGTACAGAGAGCAACTTTGAATTAGGGTTTCGGTTTGATCGGACTTCTAACTCCGTCTACGCATCGCCTAAGGCTCTAGCTAGGCTCTAATACCACTGTAGGGTTTCTAGGTACACTAATGAGGTCTAACAGGTGATCAAACATGGCCAATTCAAATTTTTCATGTGCCTACAAACCCTAATACGGATCGTTAATTAGATGTATAGGCGATGCAATGCAAGTTAACGATTTTAACTAAAAAGGAATGAGGCTATAACCTTTATAGATCCGGTCCTCCACCTCCTAGGCTCCGTGATGACGTCCCTCCGCTGTCCATATCGTATCCCGGACTCTAGCATCGGTTTCATCAGATAAATGGGCGGGCTAGGTCGTCGACTTCGATGCCGAAGATGATCTACGTCGAGGCAACTCAAGATCAAACTCCAACTTCACCAAGCCATGAAACTTGTGAAGAAAACACCCTATACTACTTGGCAAGTGGTAGAGAATGAAGAAATAGGAAGTGGGTTCACTTTAGAATTGGATTTCTCACTCTTTTTCTCATGTTGCCATTGATGGTTGCAATGTTTCTTCATTGCTGAAGATGAAGAAGATGAAGAAAGAATATGATAATTATATTTAAAATAGGAAATAAAATGATACATATCATAATGGCAACCATAGTTAGGCGTAGAGAATGAACCATGGTTAGATTGAATGGTTAGGTTAAAGTAAACAAACAAAATGGTCAAGTTTTCAACACTTCAAGAAGTTTCATGAAAGAAACAAAATAAGCCACCATTCTATTTATCTTCCAAAATGAATAAATAAATAAGTGAATAAGTAAATAAACAAAACCCTAACCATTACATAACCATGGTTTAATCATACACACAAACATTCATGTATCATCAAACATGATACAATCAAGTGCACAAAAATATATCACATATACAATGTGCACATCAAGTGAGAAAATCCTTTTTAAATGAACCAATACTAGTTAATGCAAAGTAATATATCAAATATATAACTATACATTAAATCATTAAATCAACACTTGATTCAATGATCCGGTCATGTCGCATATAACCGACTAGTATCCAATGTATCGACTTATCGAATCAATCTTTGATTCGATAACTAGGTTATATCGCATACAACCAATCGATACATTCATCGCGAGAATAGAATACGGTATCACATACACGCATTATTCTCGGTCCCGCACATATCTCATATGCGCTCCTATTTCGTTTCGCTTGAGCCAGGAAACCTCTGTGTAGGACTCTAAAGACTCGTCAATACGCCGGCAACAGGTGATGATCATATCAAACACTCACAAGCCGCAAGCGGTCTGCTAAATGTAACGGCCACCCGGGTATTGAGAGATCAGAAGATCGACGAGCAAGCCCGCTCACACACCTATGAATCCAACCAGTAACACTTACCGTACAGTCCGGTCTGTTCGTCTGATATATTGCATATCTAGCCTAGGGGTGGTAAACGTCAGACCCCAGTAGCTTGATAAGTCATGCCGACGTGAGGTCCATAACAATCGTGAAACTACTGATAACTCTTACCAGTATATCACTGCAACCCTGGCCAGGGATTTCCTGTTATGGCCAGTCGAGCATAGCGCAATATCAACCCCCAATACCGGGAGAGACGAATCCCCTCCTGTCGCTCATTGCCTCCATGTGAATCGGGACTGTACCCAAAAACCACCTGTTTGCACGACTCAGTAGAGCCGTGGTAAGGTGGAAATCAAAGCACAGTGGGAGACACATAAGACTCTATGACGATCTCGGGTCAACAGACTAAGCTGTACCAGTGTCACCAGAGAACTGCCATCTGACGTGAGGTATAATACCATCTGAGAGTTCTCGGCGAGTCCGTTCAGTGTACCCAGTCTCCACTGAGCACCCGCATACCATCTCTGATGTCAAACACCAATGGATATGGGATCATCCATCGCCCATCACATGGGTCGAGAAGATATACGCTAGTCTACTCTGGAATATCAATGCCCCGTCTTGATATTCCCACGACTAAGAACATTGAAGGATGTACTCATGGACTACCCAGGCCCCACTAGTAAGATCTGCATCATAGTCCTGGAAGTCGAGTACACAACCTAAGGGCTTTATCAACATGTAACAGAGAGACAGAAAGTATACATGTTAAGATAAAGAGCAACCACATAGCGTACTATCATGTCGAGCAAGAAAGTCCTACCTATATATGGCCCAGCATCCACTACAATATACATCCAATGTACAGTAATGGCCTCTAGGGCATACATATAACTAACAAATATGAGGTCTATAATAGTTCGAGAATCTACTGGTAACACTTACCAGTAAATCTCAGCAACCCTGGCCAGGGATTTCGGGTTATAGCCAATTGAACACAGCGCAATATCAACTCCCTATACCGGGAGAGACGAATCCCCTCCTATCGCTCATTGCCTCCATGTGATTCGGGACTGTACCCAAAAGCCACCGTTTTGCATGCCCTCTTGGACGTGGTAAGGTGGAAATCAAAGCACAGTGGGAATCACACAAGACTCTATGACGATCTCGGGTCTACAGACTAACCTGTACCAGTGTCACAAGAGAACTGCCATCTGACGTAAGGTATAATACCATCTGGGAGTTCTCGGCGAGTCCGTCCAGTGTACCCGGTCTCCACTGAGTACCCGTATATCATCTCTGATGTCAAACACCGATGGATGTGGGATCATCCATCGCCCATCTGTATGAGTCGAGAAGGTATACGCTAGTCTACTCTGGTATATCGATGCCCCGTCTCGATACACCCACGGCTAGGGACCTTGAAGGATGTACTTATAGACTACCATGTCCCCACTAGTATGATCCGCATCATAGTCCAGCTAGTCAAGTATACATCCTAAGGGCTTTACCAACATGTAACAGAGAGACAATCGGTATACACGTTAAGGTAAAGAGAAACCAGATAGCATATTATCATGTCGAGCAAGAAAGTCCTCCCTATATATGCCCCAGCATCCACTACAATATACATCCTATGTACAGTAATGGCCTCTAGGGCATACATATAACTAACAGAAGTTACATTTAGATGCATATTTAAATTAGTTTATATTTACATCTTGTAAAATTTGCTAGTCATGTCACAAAGATAAGATGACCATAGCTCCGTTTATTAGAAACAGAGAAAGAGTTAGTGAACCCTTGGGATTGATACACGCTGATGTATGAAAGTCCCCTGTCTACACATGCCAGGACCGGTTCTTTGTACTTCATTACATTCACTGGTGATCTCTCAAGATTCAGACATATGTTCCTGTTGAAACACAAGTCCGAAACTTTTAAGATAATCACAGAATATAAGTTAGAAGTAGAGAACCAAAAAGGGTATAAGTATTATGTCCATTGATGTAATCAAGGAGGAGAATACTTGAGCACGGAATTCCTGGACTATTCTAAAGGAGAATGAGATTCTCTCTCAACATTACTCCTCCATATACACCACAGCACGTCGGTGTATCGGGACAGAGCAATTACACCCTATGTAATATGGTGTGCTCTATGATGAGTACTACTGAGTTGCCTATTTTCTTTTGGGGTTATGCACTTGAGAAGTTGCATACCTATTGAATAGGGTTCCAACCAAATCAGATACCTACCACTCCATATGTGATATGGTATGGGAAGAGCCCGTCTCTTAAGGAAGTTAAGATTTGGGGTTGTCTGGCCAATGTCAAAAGCAAAATCCGGACAAGCTCGAGGCAAGGTCAGTTCTGTGGAAGTTTGTTGGATATCCCAAGCATTCGCAAGGGAATATCTTCTACCACACCGAGGAACAAAAGATGTTTTATTTCTCGGCATACCATTTTTGGAGAAAAATGGAATTTCTTGTGAAGAAATTAGTGGTCATGAGGTAGAACTGGAAGGAGTTCCAGCTATACAAACTGCAGTTGATGATTTGGTGAACCCAGAGGATTCAATAGTTTCCAACGAATCTCAACCTCTCCGCTGATCTTGTAGGGTTCCTCATCCACCTGTGAGATTCTTCGGTTTCTCTATGACAGTCGGAGCAAGGATTGCATCATGAGATGATGACCCAACTAGTTTCGAGCAGGCCATCAGGAGTGAGGACTCTGTGAGAATGGCTGGATGCTAAGCGATCTGAGATGGAATCCTTATACACCAACAAAGTATGGACTTTGGTTTCTTTATCTGAAGGGTTAAATCCCCATCAGGAGCAAGTATATCTTGAGAAGATTACTTGGTGTACATGGAAAAGTTGAGACTTTCAAAGCTATGCTTAAGTCTATCCAGATCCCACTTGCCACTGCTACATACAATGACTACGATATCTGGTGGTTGGGTGTCATGACTGCTTTTCTAAATGATGATTTGGAAGAGAGCGTCTATAAGTACACAGCCAGAGGGCTTCGTAGACAGTGGGAGCAGCGGAAACGTGTGCAAGTTGTTTTATGCGATAAATCTGGCATCACGGAGTTGGAACGTCTGTTTTGATGGTAGTCGAAGAGTTTGACTTCATAAAAATGGTAGATGAACCTTGTATATACAAAAAGATAGTAAAGAGTATGGTGGTGATCCTCGTATAGTACATGGATGACATACTCTTGATAGGGAAGGAGTTTTCTATGCTACGCTCGGTCAATTTCCTTTTATCACAAAGATTCTCTATATAGGATTAAGGTGATACCTCCTAAATCCTGGGTTATGGATCTATGAGATAGATCTAATTGGATGTTAGGATTCTCACTAGTTGTAGTGAGATAGTATCAATTGATCCTGGGAAGAATCACTGGAAAGGTTCTAGGGTGATAAGGACGACTGAATATAAGTCGCAGGCATTGTCTTTACCCTCAGTGGAGGGACGGTATGTTGGAAGAGTTCCAAGCTAGATACCATGACTTACTAGATGATTTAAGGAAAGATACATCGTTACCAAGGATGCTATTAAAGAGGCGGTCTGGATATATATGAGTTCATGAGATAAATTTCGTTCCTACCATTGTGTGACAATGGAGTTGTGGCTTATGCCAAGGAACCCCCGTCCCATCAGAGATCCAGACATATTCTTAGGCAGTATCACCTAATCATGGAGATGGTTGATCTCCAGGGAGATCAAGATTAGGAGAGTAGACACAGAGGACAAAAGCGCAGATCTACTCACAAAAGCCTATTTCCCAGTAGAGACTTTTATGGGATGGTTGAGTATGAGATACTTCAACCACAGCTGATTGTTGGGTATACGATACCACAACAGATGTCCCTAGTGCAAGTGGGAGATTGTTAGTTCTATGTATGCCTTAGAGGCCATTATTGTACATAAGATGTATATTGTAGTGGATGCTTAGAAATATATAGGGAAGACTTTCTTGCTCGACATGATAGTATGCTATCTAGTTACACTTTATCTAAACATGTATTCTGATCGTCTCTATGTTACATGTTGATAAAGCCCATAGATTGAGTACTTGACTACCAGGACTATGATGCCGATCATACTAGTGAGGACAGTGTAGTCGCCAAGTACATCCTTCAAATGTTCCTGGTCATGGGAGTACCGAGACAGGGCATCGATACTCCAGAGTAGACTAGCGTATACGCTTCTTGACCCATATGATGGGCGATGGATGATCCTATATCCAATTGTGTTTGACATCAGAGAAGGTATACGGGTGCTCAGTGCAGACTGGGTACACTGGACGGACTCGCCGAGAACTCCTACATGGTATTATACCTCACGTCAGATGGCAGTTCTCTGGTGACACTGGTACAGGTTAGTCTGTAGACCTGAGATCGTCATAGAGTCTTGTGTGATTCCCACTGTGCTTTGATTTCTATTATACCATGTCCAAGAAGGCTTGCAAAAAGATGGCTTTTAGGTACAGTCCCGAATCACATGGAGGCAATGAGCGATAGGAGGGGTTTCGTCTCTCCCGGTATAGGGAGTTGATGTTGCGCAGTGTTCAATTGGATATAACTGGAAATCCCTGACCAGGGTTGCTGAGATTTACTGGTAAGTGTTATCAGTAGTTTCTTGAACTGTTATGGACCTCATATCGATACGACTTATCAAGCTACTGGGGTCTAACGTTTACCACCCCTAGGCGAGATATACGACTTAATAAACGAAGAGACCGGACTGTATGAGAGTGTTACTGGTTGGATTCACGGGAGAATGTACAGGCTTTCTTGTTAATCTTCTGATTGCTTAATACCTGGGTGGCTGTTACGTTTAGCTGACCGCTTGCAGCTTGTGGGTGTTTAATATGATCATCACCCACTGCCGGCGTATTGACGATTCTTTAGAGTCCTACTCAGAGGTTTCCTAGATCAGGCAAAACGAAGTAGGAGCACGTTTATGATATGTGCGGGACCGAGAACAATACGTGTGTGTGATACCGTATTAGATTCACACGATATGTGATATCGGCCGGGTATATGTGATATAGCCGGGTCATCGGATCAAGTGTTGATTCAATAAACTGATACAGATTATATTAGTCGGTTATTTATGAAATAGCCAGATTATCGGATCAAGTGTTGATTCGATAATTTAATGTATAATTATATATTTGATATATTAAATTACATTAACTAGTATAAGCTCACTTAAAGATTCTTTTTCTCACTCGGGTAATACATTGATATATATATGAAATATGTTAATTGTATTATTTTATTTTGTTACAAAATATATTATATATGTGATATATAATATTGTAACAAGTTAAGGTTACAAATGCAACATGTTTTAGGGTTAAGCTTTCTTGATGCTTCTAGAAGCTTTGTTTTTGTTTTTAAGCAAAGATATTTTGTAAAAATATTTTGTTGATATTTCTTAACCAAACCCAAACCCTTTACCATGGTAAAATCTCTACAAGGGTTAAGTCATTATTCTTAACCCATGGTTGCATTTCTAACGACACACAAGTTTTCATTATTCAACACAAAGTAATTTTTTCTTCTTCTTCTTCCTTTGGAAAAAGCTTTCTAGCTTTTTCATATATGATGATTTTGAGTGAGATAAAGAAAAAAATGAGAGCTAAATTCCTACTTCATCATCCTCATCTATTCTTGCCACTTAGATTAGGGTGTTTGCTTTGCTAATACTTGATTAGCAAAGCCAGAGCTTGGGTTTGAGTTTCTTCAAGGTAAATCATCTTAGTTGTTGAAGATCGGAAACAAGCTTGCATCTTTCTCTTCATGGAGCCTCCCTTCAGTCCGGGTACTCGATGATCGCAGCGAAGAGATCTCAACACGGAGCTTTAGAAGTGAAGGAACGGACTACAAAGGTTGTAATCCCTAACTCTTAGATGTAAAGTTGTTTACTTGCTCTTTGTTTCGCCTAATCTATAGTCTAAGATCTTGGTTAGGGTTGTTCGGCACATGAAAATTTTGATTTTGGCATGGTTGATGACTTGTAGAACCATATTCTAGTGCCCAGTAACCCTACACATCTAACCCTAATCACTAGCTATGGTGTGAATCTCATAAACCCTAGTTGCATGTATAACCTAGCATGTTACAATTATACATATCACACACACACACACATATATATATATATATATAATTTTGTAACAAAAGAAAAGAATATAATAAACATATATCTCATATATGTTAAATGTATCTAAAGTGAGAAAATGAAATATTTAAGTGAGCAAATATTGGTTAATGTAATTTATTATATCAAATATATAATTATACATTAAATTATCGAATCAACATTTGATCCAATAATCCGGCTATATCACATATAACCGGCTAATATAAAATGTATCATTTCAACGAATCAACACTAGATCTGATGACCCGGCTATATCACATATAACTGGCCGATATCATATATCACTAGAATATAATACGGTATTGCATACACGTATCAATCTCGGTCTCGTACATATCACATATATGCTCCTACTCCGTTTTGTCTGAGCCAGGAAACCTCTGTGTAGGACTCTAAAGACTCGTCAATACGCCGGCAGTAGGTGATGATCATATCAAACACCCACAAGCCGTAAGTGGTCAACTAAACGTAACGGCCACCCGAGTATTGAGCGATCAGAAGATCAACAAGTAAACCTGCTCACACTCCTATGAATCCAATCAGTAACACTTCCGTACAGTCCGGTCTCTTCGTCTGATATGCCACATATCCAGTCTAGGGGTGGTAAACGTCAGACCCCAGTAACTGATAAGTCATGTCAATGTGAGGCTCATAACGGGTCGAGAAACTACTGATAACACTTACCAGTAGATCTCCATATCAGCCCTGGCCAAGGACTTCCAGTTATAGCCAATCGAGTACAGCGCAACATCAACCCCCAATACCAAGAGAGACGAAACCCCTCCTATCGCTCATTGCTTCCATGTGATTCGGGACTGTACCCAAAAGCTACCATTTTGCACGTTCTCATGAACATGGTAAGGAGAAATCAAAGCATAGTGGGAATCACACAAGACTCCATGACGATATCGCGTCTACAGACTAACCTGTACTAGTGTCACCAGAGAACTGCTATCTGACGATAGGTATAATACCATCTAGGAGTTCTCGACGAGTCCGTTTAGTGTACCCAGTCTCCACTGAGAACCCGTATATCATCTTTGATGTCAAACACCAATGGATGCGGGATCATCTATCGCCCATCATATGGGTCAAGAAGCGTATACGCTAGTCTACTCTGGAGTATCGATGTCCTATCTCGATACACCCTCGACTAGGAACATTTATAGGATGTACTATTGGACTACCCTGGCCCCACTAGTATAATCTCCATCATAGTCCTAGTAGTCAAGTACACATGCTAAGGGCTTTATCAACATATGAGAGCAAGACAGTAACACAATACAAGTCAACATATTAAAACAAAGAGCAACCAGATAGCATATTATCATATCGAGCAAGAAAGTCCTCTCTATATATATCCAAGCATCCACTATAATATACATCATATGTAAAACAATGGCCTCAAGGGCATATACATAACTAACATAGCGTGTTTACTTCTGAGTAAATATGTAGCGGCCTCGCCGCATCCCCTTTCCGTACACTGGGAAGCGGGGCGTGGCATGTTTAGTATTCGTGCTGCGTTTTTTGACCATAGTCAAGGTGTAGTGTGCGATAGCTGATTAGTGCTTATCTTCCTCATATGATGCGATTGGATTAGGGTAGTCGTACAGCCTTGTTGACTATAATTAAGGGTCGTGCGGGTGGATTTAATTCAATCACAAAATGACAGGAAGAACTTGATTAGCGCTTATGATTTATTGACCTTGTTAAGGTCATAAGTTGTTAGGGGTAAAAACAGATTTTTGGGATTTGAAGTGTTGAAATTTGCAATGAGATTGTATACCTTCTATGAGATAGTTGGATCCCGATACCCACTGCTAGTAAGAGTTACTCCTGGAAGAGTTTTGCACTTTACAATTAGCTAATCCAGTAGGTGTCTAAGACAGGTGTTAACGGGGTTATACCACTGTGAAAATGAGGTTATTTAATTAGTTCCATGCGAAAGTACGGGGAGACTCCCTCGGAGTACAAATACTTGCCTGGGTGTCCGATTGGCGAACTTATAAGGTGTAATTAATCCCGGGTAATCATACCTTTTAGGATTTGAAGGAAGATTTGATAAAAACAGTGGGATCCATCTTGATTAAAAAAGATAATAACCAATCTAATCTTGTAAGAGCGCACGCTAAAGTGTTTTCTTCTCTCTCTCCATGTAGTGACCATGACACGCCTTAATCAAGATAATAATATGGATGTATTGACCGAACTCGCTTATTATACTGAGCTGGGGAACGTTGGTTTCGCTCTATCTTATGACTGTCATTAGTCTGAGTAAGGAATAAGGGAATATCAGGATTCCCATGTAACCCGAACGAAAAAAGAGCATGATGATGCATCTTCTTCGGGTGTGTTAGTTACCGAGAACTGTTTCTCACTATGCTCTACGTTATGGGTATTGGATACCGGATCAGGATCCCACGTTTGTAATATGTTACATGGGTTAAGAAGAAGTGAGAACTGGGAAAGGGTGATAAGTCTCTCGTACTAGGGAATGGTGCAATTGTTACAGCCAAAACAGTTGGCGAATATCACCTTGTATTACTAAATGGTAATATATTGGTTTTAAACGACTGTTATTTCGTACCAAAAATGATGTAGAACATAATACCAATTTCTTTATTAGATTAAAAAGGATATAATTTTATACCAGAGAAAAATGTTGTGAACGTTTTCTTAAATCAAGTGTTGATAGGGTTTGGTACGTTGTATAACGGTATATACGTTCTGAATCAAACTCCAGTTCTAAACATACAGAACACACACAAGAGGAAAAGTTCAGAAATGAACGAATCCTTCTTGTGGTATTGTAGACTTGGTCATATCAATGCGACCAGACTAGCGAAGTTGCATAAAGATAGATATTTGAATCCGTTCGAATTTACATCTTATGAAATTTGCCAGTCATGCCTCAAAGGAAAGATGACAAAAACTCCATTTACTGGACATGGAGAAAGAGCTACTGAACTCTTAGGAATGATACATAGTGATGTATATGGTCCTATATCTACACATGCCAGGAATGGTTTCTCGTACTTTATTACATTCACCAATGATCTCTTAAGATTCGGATATGTGTTCTTATTGAAAAACAAATCTGATGCTTTTGAGAAATTCATGGAATATAAGTACGAAGTTGAGAACCAGACGGGTAAAAGTATTAATGTCCTTCGATCTGATCGAGGAGGAGAATACTTGAGCACGGAATTCCGTTACTATTTATAAGAGAATGGGATTCTCTCTTAGCACACCTCCGTATACACCACAGCACAATAGAGTATCGGAGCGGAGGAATCACACCCTATTAGATATGGTGCGCTCTATGATGAGTATTACTGAGTTGCCTATTTCCTTTTTGGGTTATAGACTTGAGATAGCTGCATACCTATTGAATAGGGTTCCGACCAAATCCGTGCCTACCACTCCATATGAGATATAGAATTGGAAGAGACCATATCTTAAACGAGTTAAGATATGGGGTTGTCCGGCCTATGTTAAACAGCAAAATCCGGATAAGCTCGAGGCAAGGTCTATTTTGTCCAAGTTTGTGGGATAACCAAAGAATTCATATGGATATATCTTCTGCCACACCGAGGAACAAAAAGTGTTTGTTTGTCAATATGCCACCTTTTTAGAAAAGGAATTTCTTATGAAAGAAATTAGTGGTAATGGGTAGAACTGGAAGAAGTTCCAGCTACATAAACTACAGCTAATGATTTGGTAGAACCATTGGATTCAATAGTCCCCGATGAACCTCAACCACTCCACAGATTTAGTAGGGTTCCTCATCCACCTGAAAAATACTACGGTTTTTCTCATAGACGGTGGGAGCGAGGATTGCATCATGGAAGATGATGACCCAACTAGTTTCGAACAGGCCATCACAAGTGGGGACTCTTTGAAATGGTTGGATGCTATGCGATCTGAGATGGAATCCATGTACACCAACAATATATAGACTTTGGAAGTTGCTCCTAAAGGGGTAAAACACATCGGGAGCAAGTGGATCTTTTAGAAGAAACTTGGTGTAGATGGAAAGGTTGAGGCCTTCAAAGCTAGACTTGTACCAAAAGGTTTTCGTCAACGACCAGGTGTCGATTATGATGAAACCTTTTCTCCAGTAGCTATGCTTAAGTCCATCAGGATCCTACTTTCCATTGCTGCATACCATGACTATGAAATCTGGCAGATAGATATCAAGACCGCTTTCCTAAATGATGATTTAGAAGAGAGCGTGTACATGACACAGCCAGAGGGCTTCATAGATAGTGGGAGCAGCGGAAATGTGTGCAAGCTGCTTAAATCAATTTACGGATTAAAGCAGGCATCGCGGAGTTTGATCATCTGTTTGTTAGTGTTATATGCCCTAGAAGGCATTATTGTAACATACCGGTTTGTATATTACTTAATGGAAGCTGGGGATATAAACGGATATAGTAACAGTCTTACTCGAAATGGTAGTATGCTACCTGGTTTGTTTCTACCTCAATATGTGCATGTGTTACTTTTAGCATATCACTTATACATATTGGTAGAGCCATTAGGATATTTGCTTGATTACCAGCATTGTGATGGCAATCACACTAGTGGGGGCTGGGTAGTCTATGAGCACATCCTTATATAGGTCCCTAGTTATAGGATTATCGAGATGGGGCATCAATACTCCAGAGTAGACTAGTGTATATGCTTCTCATCCCAGCAGGGGAGATGGTCTGTTCCACAGCCATTAGTACGCCGTACTGGAGATAGTATGCAGGTGCTCATTGGGTTATGAGTACACTGGAAAGGATTCGTAGAGAGCTGGTGGTGGGTACTATACCTATCGCCGGGTAGCAGTTCCTAGGTGACATGAGTACAGCTTAGTCCGTCGACTTAACACTGCTACTTTGCCTCCAGTGTGTTCCCACTGTTCTACCCTACCACGGCTCAAAGGAGTCGTGCAAACAGGTAGTAGTTGGGTGCAGTCCCAAAGCACTTAAAGGCAGTGGCGGTTAGACAAGATTCGTCTCCCCCGGTATTGGGGGTTGATATCGCGCCGTGTTCGGAAAGCCATTACACAAAGTCTCTGGCCAGGGCAAACGAAATTTACTGGTAGGTACTCCAGTAGTTTCTCAGGGTGTTTTGGGCTACACTTCGGTATGACTTATTGCGCTATTAGTGGTTTGACGACTACCGCCCTTTAAGCCCAATATGCGATACTCTTAAATGAACAGACCGGACTGTACGAAGATTGTCACAGATAGGATCAGTGGGACTTCGGATGAGTTTGTTCATCGGCCTTCTTATCGACATATACATGTGTAACCGTTACATGCAGCTAGTACCGCTTGCGGCTTGTGGTTAAACCCACTGCCAGCGTAGTGTCGAGTCTTTAGAGTCCCATACAGAGGGTTTCCCTGCACCGGGAAAAAGGTGTAGAGGCCGTATGATTTTACAGCAAGACTTCGATCACGTACGTACACTTGTACGCATATGATGATCGGGCGGATAATACTAGTGGGCTTTGGTTTAAGCCAGATCCTTGGATTGTATTGATGGATTGTTTTCATCTCTTTGTATTCGTATTCTTAGGAATGCGGATGCGGGTATGTATATACGGATGAGGGAAATTCTCGTAAATTCTCGGGAATGTTTCTAGAAGAGGATACCTAATTAGGGTTTAATTCTTTTTGGATTAAACAAAATTGGGTGGAGGAATGAGGTGGACTTTTACATTGAATCTAGCATGGCTATTTGGTGACTCATGGTCATGACTCATCACTAGATATTTATGAAGCATACTTGATATTTTGTTGTGATATTTATCTCATAAATTATTCATATACTTCATTTTTATCAAGAGAGGGCATCCAAGCTTTACTCAAGTTCTCACTTCACTCTCACTTCCTCAAGTGTTCTTCTTCTTCTTCATCAAAACCCTAAACCTCTCATGAGTTGAGAATCCTAGGGTTCTAAGAGACAAATCACTCCATCTTCTCACTCTACACCACCTAGGAATTCTAGTTTAGTAAACTAGAAGCCATAGCTATCTCAAATTCGAGGTAGGAGCTCGGGCTATAGACTCTAGGATGGATCGTCTTTGACTCGAGGAGGTTGTCGAGGTTGCCCGATCCATTTTCGATCCTTGGAGCAGACGACGAGATGGAGGACAGCGATGAAGACCCGAAGGACTTGGTATCATGAGGTATAACTTTCATCCGAGCAGTTAAACCACATTGTAAGTTAGCCAGTTAGGGTTTAGTATCGATCCTGGAGTTCAAGTCGGTGTTGCGAGCTTTGAAAAATCGGTTTTTGCATATTCTGCCTCCCCGCGAACACGCGGGGTGCGCAACATCGACTTACAATAGTATTAGAGCCTACTAAACCATAGATAAATGTTTAGACGAAGTCTACGAAACCGAAATAACTCCGAAACACGAAACCTAAACTCTATGTTTCTGTCAAATTTTTCCGAGCCTCTAAATTTTTTTAAAACAATTGCAGAGTGCTCTACTTGTTGTGATATGAGAACACACCAAAAATGAAGCAATTTCACCTGAATTTGACCGGCCAAAAGCTCAAAAAAACCGGCCTCACCTTTTTAGTTGTGGTGAAATTCTTTGAATTTTGGTCTGTGTTCTATTTACTTGGGTCTAAGGTCTCAGGTGTTTTTTGTTTTTGCCAATTTTTGATATATTGTTATCTTTTTACTGTGGTAATACGGAGTGTTTCAAATTCGTAGTTTTGACATCGTTTAAAGTTTTAAGCTGTGGTATATGTGTTTGGAAACGTTGACTAATTGCTATACGTCGATTAGTCGGGGTTGTACAAATCTGTGCTGCTGTTCTTGTTGGTTTGTGTATATGAACTTTATTGGATCGTCGTGGATGAATATCCGGGGATGTGAGATGACGGTTTTCATTCTTTCACTCGATGTAAATTGTAAAGTGATATAATATTCTTTTGCGGGGCACATCCAGGTTGAGCTTTTAGCCACCGTTGTATTATTTTTTTTACTATTTTCTTCTCCTAGGACAGACCCAAGGTGGGGTGCACAAACTACCGGATTCTTTGAAGTGCCGAGTGTCCTACTCCCTTTGCTGAGGGAGATTACTTCACTTCGGGGATTTGGCGGGTAGTTTGCCGCACCCGTAGGGGTCTCGGGTGTGTTTTGGCTATTCATCACGATCGTAGAATGCGTCTTTCGTTATAGGCTTAAAAAAAATGCAGAATTCCTAGTATATCCAATATGTTCATCTGTGATCTGGAATGCCTATTATTACTTAAGACGAACGGTTATTATATATATGCTATATAGTAGACGTTGCTTATATTTTTTACCCGCGCTGGTCCAGCTACCGCTCCGGCATTAGTTAAGTAACCTAACGGTGTTAGACAGGGCCCAGTAGAGAATGCGGATGGGATAATTGGACGTGGTATTTTCGCCTTTCTTTCTTGGACATATATATATATATATATATATATATATATATATATAGGACTTTCTAGCTCGACATGATAGTATGCTATATGGTTGCACTTTATCTTAACATGTACAATTATATTAATTTGTCTCTCTGATACATGTTAATAAAGCCCTTAAGATGTTAGCTTGACTACCAGGACTATGATGCAGATCATACTAGTGGGGCTTGTGTAGTCCGTAAGCACATCCTTTAACCGTTCCCAATCAAGGGAGTAACGAGACAGGGCATCGATATTCCAGAGTAGACTAGTGTGTACGTTTCTTGACCCTGTATAGGGGCGATAGTTGATCCCACAACCATTGGTGTTTGACATCAAAGATTGTACACATGTGCTCATTAGAGAATGGGTACAACGAACAGGACTCGCCGAGAACTCCTAGTTGGTACCATACTTATCGTCTGATAGCAGTTCTCTAGTGACACTGGTACAGGTTAGTCTGTAGACCCGAGATCGTCATAGTGTCTTGTGTGGTTCTCACTGTTCTTTGATTTCCTCCTAACCACGGCTCAAAGGAGTCATGCAAATAAGTGGATTTTAGGTATAGTCCCGAGTAACATCGAGGCATTGAGCGATAGGAGGGGTTTCGTCTCTCCCGGTATTGGGAGTTGATGTTGCGCTATGCTCGATTGGCTATAACAGCAAGTCCCTGGCCAGTGCTGATGAGATTTACTGATAAGTGTTATCAGTAGTTTCTCGAACGGTTATAGGCCACACATAAGCATAGATTATCAAATTACTGGGGTCTGACGATTCCACCCCTAGACTTGATATGCGACATATCAGTCGTAAATACCGGACTGTAGGGTAAGTGTTGGTTATATGCTTTACAAGAGTTTGGACAAGCTTTCTTGTTGATCTTCTATTCGCTCAATACCTGGGTAGCTGTTACGTCCAGCTAGACCGCTGACGGCCTGTAGGTGACTGATGTGATTATTAGCTACTGCTGACGTATTGACGAGTCTTTAGAGTCCTACACAGAGGTTTCCAAGCTCAAGCGAAACAAAGTAGGGCACATGTAGTGATATGTGCGAGAGCTTGATTAAATACAAGCATGTGATACCGTATTCTAATATCGCGATATGTGATATCGGTTAGGTTATTCCCCGGCAACGGCGCCATTTGATTGCACGCTTTTGGCGTGTCGAGTTTTAAAGTTCTAAACTTAACCGCAATCAGGACGATATCGCCTTACAGCTAGCCGTGATGAGTACGGGTCGTCAGCAGGGAGACGGAGAGTTTTAGGTTCTTGTTATGACGAGTTAATGCGTGTGGCGGAATGTTCGTATCTAACCTAAGTGTATATATGCAAAGTAAACGTTTGTTAGGATTAGATAGGATAGTATAAGTTAAGGAAATCCGTACTCAATCCTTTGAGCCGAGCTTAACCACTAAAGCTCGAGCAATCGGCAACAATGTGGATTAGGGTACTTAAGCACAGTATTTGTGAAATCCGGCTTATTGACCCTTGTCCGTCCGTTCTTGTCGCTTGCTTTCACCTCCGGCCAATCCGAACACAACCGGTCGTGGTTAGAAAACACCGATACCTTGGTAGGGTAGGGTGCCTAACGGAGCACTTGCGTAAGGTTTGGGCAGAGTTGTAGGGTTGCTAGGCACGCTCATGAGGGTCTATGAGGCATCAACCATGCCCGATTAAAATTTTAGCCGTGCCGAACAACTCTAATACGGATCTTTAAACTAGGGTTTAGGCGAAAACTAACATGTTAAACAACTTTAACACTAAATGAAAGGGATTACAACCTTTGTAGATCCGGTCCTTCACTTCAATAGCTCCGTGTAGATATCCCCTTCGCTGCGATCGTGAACTTCGGACTCTAGAGAAGATCTACAAGAAGAACGAACGTGCTTGCTTCGTTGACTTCGAGGCCGAAGATGATCTACGTCGGGGTTACACTAACTCAAGCTATTCCTTCACTAGGTCATGAACTTTGTGAAGAGAACACACTCTACTACATGGCAAGTGGTAGAGGATGAAGAAGTAAGAAGTGGGCTCACTTTAGAATTGATTTTCTCACTCTTTTTCTCATGGCACCATTAGAGCTAGTAAGATTTTGGATGGAGCTTGATGATGAAAAAGATGAAGAAAGAATAAAAATCATCATATGAATTATATCCTCCATTATTTAACCATGGGTGAGTTAAGCTATTATGCTTAACTCATATAGAGAATTGACCAAGGGTTTAGGTTAAGGGTTAGGTTAAAGAATATCAAGACAAATGACAAAAGAGTGGACTTTGTCAAAGCTTCTCCAAGCTTCTTCAAGCTTGATTACTTTGACCAAGTTCAACCCTTTTGTTAAAATGTTATGATAAAAGAATAACCCTAATCTTAAAACTAATCTTGGTACAAGTCTCATACACCCATCTTGTTGCGCCACGGCAGCGCCCCGGCCTCGTACTCGAGGCCAAAATGCGGAATCAAAAATTTTCCTTACTCGGAAACCGGCGCTACCGCGGACAAAGAAAACCCGGATCGTTTACCATTAACCTAATGCTAGCAATCAAGAGATGGGAAGAAAAGTATACCGAGTGATCCGAGTCCTCCGGTCTTCTCTTTATCATCCCGATCTCTCGCGGAAAGTCTTGTCTCCATATCGTCGCCTCCTCGCCGGAAAGGGCACCACATCGCCTGCGTCTTTTACGGGCTCCCGCCTCAATACCGAGGCAACTCGGGCATGAAGCCGGCAACTCGACATGCTCAAGATAAGCTGTAGAATGTGTAGTAGATCATGCTAGTCACATTTGGGGTTTGTAGTTGCCATTGAGGATGATGGAGGAAACAAGGATTAGAAAAATGGTGCTTGCATTTTTCTAGCATGAAAATGAGATCAAGAAAGAAACTCTCAAGAATGAAGCTCTCTTCTTCTTCTTCTCTCAACCATGGAAAAACTTATCATCCTCTTAGAATAAATGGTGGAGGAAAGAATGTATATCAAAACAAGAGGGAGGTGAGTGTAGGAGAGCATGAAGGGTGACCATATCCTAAACCTCATCATCACAACCTCACATCAAATATCATCTCATATCCAATCTTAATAAAGCATGAAAAGATGAAGGAAAAGAATAGGATGAAAAGATGCTATCATGATAAATACATTTGCAAGAAAATCCTCCACAAAGTGTAATTTGCAAAACCGCAAATTACCCCTCCATCGGAAAATCCGGCCGGGAAAGAACAAAGGAAAACCGGCCGGAATGGAATGCAAACTGGCAACTCCAGAAAACTGGTCCCATAATAAATTACAGGAAAACCCCGATACTGTGCATACACACCCGCACCTGTATTCCGACCGGATACAAATGCAATGAGACAAAATCTACACTGTACTAAACTAGGACCGGCTTAAGCCAAAGCCGGCTAGTAAAATCCGTTCGATCCTGATCCGTGCAATACCGCACGTATCAGATCAAACCCTTCCATATAACTATACGAACACTAGTACAAAACTGTCCGATCCTGATCCGTGCAATACCGCACGTATCTGATCGGACCCTGACATATCTCCATACGGCCTTTACAGCGTTTCGCCCGAGAGCTGAGTAACTGAAAGTGTGGTGGACTCTAAAGACTCGTCAATACTATGGTTGTGGATTTAACCACCAGCACGTCAGAGGTATAAGCCAATACGTGACGGGCCACCAGCTATTGACCAAAAGGGACGTCGATGAGCGAACTCATCCTGACAACCTACTGAGCCTGTCAGTGACAATATCCGTACAGTCCGGTCCATTCGTCTATGAGTATCGCATGGCGGGCCTAGGGGGTTGGTAAAAGTCAGACCCCCAAAAGCGGTACAATTCGTGTCGGAGTGTAGCCCAGAACGCCCTGAGATACTACTGGAATACCTACCAGTAAATCTCCTGCCTCGGCCGAGGGCTTTGCGTAATGGCTCTCCTTGACACAGCGCGACCTCACCCCCAATACTGGGAGAGACGAACCCTTGAAGATCCGCTCACTGCCTCCATGTGGCTCGGGACTGTACCCAACTAAAACCTGTTTGCACGACTCCTTTGAGCCGTGGTAGGGTAGTAATCAAAGCACAGTGGGAACTCACACGAGACAAATGATGATCTCAGGTCGATGAACTAACCTGTACAAATGTCACCAGGGAACTGCTATCTGACATCTGGTATAAGACTAACTAGCAGATTCCCGGCGAGTCCTGTCCGGTGTACTCATAACCCAATGAGCACCTGTATACATCTTAGGTGAACCAACTGACACCAGTGGCTTATGAGACCGGCCACCGCCCCTCGTCGGGGTCTCGACTGTATACACTAGTCTACTAATGGAGTATCGATGCCCAGTCTCGAAACTCCCATGACTAGGGACCTTTTAAGGATGTGCTTATAGACCCCAGCTCCCACGTATATGATCGCCATCATACTGCTGGTCGTCAAGCAAGAATCCTAGGGGCTCTATCAACGTGTAATAGCGACATGTCAGGTCACCTAAAGCAGTACACGATGATAAAGATAAACCAGATAGCATACTATCATCTCGAGTAAGACTGTCCTACCGGGATAGGTCCTCCCTCAATCATTGCAATCACGTGCCTGTGATCCAATAATTGACTTTGAGGGCACTATCTCCAACAATCTCCCACTTGCATTCAAGACTAATTATTGCGATGTCGCATACTCACAGCCCGTGTGATACCGAACACCCAAATCCTCTACTAGTCAGTCTCACAAAGCTCGTTTGCGAAACTATTGCGTTCGAGGAATAGCCTCAGTGAGTGGATCCGCTGTGATGTTTCTTTCTATGTCTCTCTATATCTCAAGTTCGCGGAGAAAGCCATCTCCCGAAATGAGCAATACCTGTCTTAGAATGTCTGGATGTCTGATGGGACCTAGCTCATAAATGAACTCCAAATCCAAACTTCTTAGACTGTATCAACAACTGAACTTAATCAGTATCCTGCGCCATGCCTCCCTCAGTATTGCCTTGGACCACCTGTCCAAAATACAGTCCCTCGTCAGAGGGAGAACTATAACTCTGACAACCTCCTTGTCATCCATGTCACCTTGGAAGCCTGGAGTGATAACCGTCTCCTAAAGGAGGCAGCCGTTATCATATCCCTAGAACATTCACTTATGTTCTAAAACTGCTTTCGACTGTTCCTCCAGGATTGGATCAATATCAACTTATTGCATCTAGTGCAAGAACAACATCTGGTGCGGTACTTGACATCTCATGATTGACTCAATTGCCTAAGCAAGTGATCTGCCAATCATGCACATCCCTCTCTACTTTAGTCTATAAGACACTTTTAGAGAGGGTGACTCCATTACCTGCAGGTACACTACCATGCCAGGAGTCGTCCATTCTAAATACTCTTAGAATGCTGTCAAAGTACCCTGATTGGGAAACCACCCAAATCTAGATCTAAAACCATAGATCTAGTAACCAGTATGTCTGATATAATGTCCAAGTCCCATGTGGAGAAAACACTGTGTGACGACCAAAGTATAACCGATCGTAGTATAGGAATATCACTTCCTACTACCTTCTCAACAGATCCATCCCCTATTCTGATGACGTCAAACCCATGACTGTCACATCAGAAACAGATGATCTAACTCCGCTATATCTGCTTTAGTCTATAAATAAACATAAGCATGAAGTCCACCAATGCTTCCGCTGCTCCCACTGACTACGACAACCCTCTGCCAGAGTCATATAGACGTGCACTTCTAAAGCTAGTTTAGAACGACGCTATACTCATCCTCCTGCCGGGTCTCGCAGCCTGGAACAACAACAATGGCAAGTGTGGGTAAACAAGAACTTCCCTGTCACCGTCCTTGAGGCTACTGGAGTACCTCTCGGGTGCCTGAAGTTACCCACCTTATCTGCGGAGTGGCCAATGGAATGTCAAATCAGATTGAATCTTTAGGTTCCTTATTAAATCTTCAGTAATCGTTTGCGGTTCTGGAATCACTTCCAGTTCTACCATACTCCCACTGCTGTTTTTGAAAAAATCCATTTTTAATAAAACTGTGGCGAGTTTAGAACAATATTTCTATTGATCTACCAGATGGTAGAAAGTCAACCCTCGTCATAGCCTGGGTCAACCCACAAACAGCCATTACAGAAACGTGCCTTGAGTTATCCGGAGTCTGGTTTTAAGCATAAGCCGGACAACTCCCCGTACCTTAACATCGTTAAGATATGAACTGTTCTATATCCAATATAGAACCAGAGGCACTGATTTAATTGAACCAGATTCAAATCATGCAGCTGTCTCCAGTGCATGTCAACTAAATGGAAGGAGGCCAATCAGCGTTACTCAACTTAGGAATGCTTCTAATTATGAGCAACCTGAAAGAGAAGCAATTTCTCTTTATCATTACTATCAACTGAATACCATACACAAGTATCTACATCTTCGATCACATTGAAGAATCCCGATACTTGCTACACCTGGTTCTCTACTCTATTCAAATACCTATAACTCCTCAAAACTTAGACCCTGTGTTTCCACGAAGCACATGTCTAAGAACTAGAGAAGTTAAAAGTAAACAGAATATAGTATGAGGACCAACCCCTCTGTCCTAATGGACACTGGACAACATACAATACTCTGTATAAGTCCGTTGAGTCTAACAACTCTTTCACTGTGTGTCGTAGGTTGAAAACTGTACTTATAGTTAAGAAGAATTACACCGCTGTTTAATGCTCCTTACCTAACCATCCACTGATATAGGTAAATGTCATCGACATAATATCAAAAGGTATATCTCACTCTATGAAAATATACGTACAGATATATCAATTTGAAATTGGTGCACAACAGCAGATATTCATAACCAAATATTTGCCGACCGGCAAACAGCCCAGGTGATCTCCTCAAATATCACCGATTACAACGAATCCCGATATAATGAGGATGATCACCCAATTCCCAATAACTTACTCCCACTCATCATCTATAAACCATACAGATGTGAGAATCATACCTGATAAATACATACCCTGGAGTTAGTGTCTAATCGGGAAATCAGTTTTCTTTTAACAGTACACAGTGAAACTGAAACATTGTAATGTTTCGATGGGGTATCCTGGTATTCCTAGTAATGCCTCTACCATTATCCAGATTCACAACTATAACCGTATAATTCTTTGCCACCTCTCCAAATCCCTTTATTTGTCTTTAGTCATTACCTTCTGCACACCCCTTTAGGCTAATTGGTTTTCTTCCTTCCCTACCGTTCGGCACCAGCCTATGGTTTGGAAGAAGACTATCTAAAAAGCATAAAGGGTGTACTGTCCTAATCCTAGGAGCACTCACAACGCGAGAGAAGGTGAAGATAAAAGACACCTGAATGTACTTTATTCCTATTTCTCCTGAACCAGAATCCATCCCCGAACTGGAACAAGTTCCTTTCGAGTTCGTATATAACCATATGATGGAGTATCCAAATAAACTGTGGATCTTCGTAGTGATACGGAGTGTCCTGGAGAGATACAAAGGTGATTCAGATTTGGCGAAGATATACTCGGTTTGGTCGTGAATAGCAGTCGCAATTTACTTTGCCCTTTTACTAATCCCTTGCTTTGTCTTAACTTAATACCTTCTGTATACCATCGTTATGCTAATTGGTTTTCTTCATTCCCCACCGTTCGGCACCAGCCTAAGGTTTGGAAGAAGACTATCCAATTTGCGTAATAGGTGTACTATCTCCTAAACAAAGGAGTACTCGCAATGAGAGAAGGTGAAAAGAAAAGACAACTGAATAATCCTATTCGTTTTCTCCAGAACCAGAAACTATCCTCGAAGTCCTTCGAGTTCGTATATAACCATACGATGGTTTTGTCCAATGGAAGTGGACGTTCGTAGTAATACGGGGTGTCCTGGAGAAAAGGGTAAAAATAGGAGTGGCAATGAGGTCTGCAACTCTGACAATCCAAAAGCCAGTATTAAGAAGGTTCGGTCAACTTGGTCACTGAGTCATAGTCTTAGGGTCGGGTCAATGGTCGCTGCCAGAGAGAGAGAGAAAAGAAACACTCAGCGTGCACTCTAACCTAGATCAGAATGGTTACCAATTTATCTAATCAGGAAACCTCCCACTGTACCTCAAATTCTCCTCCAAACCTGAAAGAAGAATTAGTCGGGATCACCCGAGGAGTAAACCAACTCATCAGTGGGAATCGGGATCCAACTATCATCGCATGATAACGTGATGGAATCCACTCACGTCACCACACTCCAGAAGGTATACGCATACCTGGCAAGTTTCAGTTCTTTTGAAACTCCCGATGTGATTTTTACCCCTAGGACCCAAGTGACCTTGACGAATAATCAACAAATCAAAAGGTCCTAGTCAAGTTCAGCCCGTCATTATCTTGATTGCGTTAAACCCACCCGCACGACCCTTGACGAATAATCAACAAAGTCGTACGACTGTCCTAACCAATCGACATATCCATACGACAGAAAGCATTACAGAGCTACCGCACACTACACCTCGGCGAATAGCAACGACAAACGTAGCGCGAATACTAAGCAATACTAATCTGAAATGACGGAGGGCTACGACTGGTTTTTGGCGAAAAACCTTTAACGTAATGAACTTGATATCGTTGAAGGAACCGGATAACTTTTTAGAAAATATAGAGACGAAAACCTTTACTAAAGAGGTCACTCCCGGTGAAGGGATCTCGGCTCTTTCCCCGTAGAATGAGGTGCAGGATATTCCAACTGAATACCAAGATGCAAAGAAAAAGTAATCGGCTATAGTGAAGTTAATGCCCTGACGCAAACTTCTGTCCAAGGGGTCACTCCCGGTGAAGGGATCTCGGCCCTTGCCTCGTTGACTGAGGAGCAGGATATTCCAAATGAATACCACGATGCAAAACAAAAGCGAACGTCCTTGCAATAACAGCTTTTTGAAAAGTGTTCCAACAACATCAGAATAGGTTTGTTTATCTTGCATTGATCCGAATCAACGCAGTCCCATCAATTGATCACACCACAAAGAACGAAAATATACTGACGTACGTATATGCCATCCGCATTCGCCACTGGGTCCCGTCATCACCCGTTAGGTTAGCTAACTAACGGCAGAGCGGGGACTGGACTAGCGCGGATGAAAAACATATACAACATCTACTAATATATATACCAATATATTATATTTCGCTCAAGGCGTGAATAAAAAGGCAACATCACAGAAATGTACAGCATCACAGAACAATACAGATATCTGGAAGCCCCGGGTTTCACAGAGCCGCTGCTGAAACCCGACGTTCCCCTGGTCGTGTGGATAGCCTGTGCAATGAAATCCTAGACCGCTACGGGTGCGGCAAGTCACCCGCCAAAACCTGAAGCGAGGCAGCCCCCTTCAGCTCCGTGAATGGACCACCCAGCACTTCACGGAATCCGGTAACTTGGGCACCCCTCCTGGGTCAACCTGTACCCCCTACGAGTGCGGCGAATAGCCCGCCAATCCTAGAGTGAAGCCCCCTCCGTCCCAATGCCATGAGATGCGGGCTTGTTGCCCTCTAGAACCCGGCTATCCGTGCACCCCACCGCGGGGCAATCCTAGTACAGAAAGTAAAATATACATACACCGGGTACATCGACCGCAACCAGGTCGTGCCCCAAAAGAATAATACAAACAGGCAGTGACGGCAGTCCACATGTCGGACGCTCGCCCCGCAATATCAAATGTACATAATACAACAAAAACTGTACTAGCATTGCATCCAGGCTATCCCCTACGACCGATCCGCAACATCACAGCATAAACATAGAACATCAACGTGAAAATCACGTTCGCAAATCCGTCTAACCGGGCTATAGCAGTTAGACAGGATTTACCGATCAAGTGACATTCACGGTCGCAGATATAATGTAAATACTGTGAAATAATGTGTTTAAAAATATCCGATCGATCAAACAATTAACAAGTGGGCCCCAACCAATACTGTAGCAGTTACAGAAAACCTGGGCCCAAATTTAATATTCCAAAACCCACAAAATTATCCCAAAAGCCCACTGTAAAATTTTGACCAAGTGAAGACTCCAGAGTGCGGCGGAACCGCGGCCCAATGGGGGTTTTGGCCGCTGTTCCGCGCTAAAGAAGTCGACTGAAATTGTCGAATTTTTACAGTGGTCTTATAATATCATGTACATCAGTTTTGTACAAACTGAAAAATTTTTTGACACCAAAAAATTCCAACAGAAAACTGATGCAAAGGAAAATGTGGTTTTTGGGATTTTGGTCGATCGGAAATGCAAAACACATTAGAACAAGCTAGGTAAGGTTAATGGCATGGCTCTGATACCATGTTGCGCCACGGCAGCGCCCCGGCCACGTACTCGAGGCCAAAATGCGGAATCAAAAATTTTCCTTACTCGGAAACCGGCGCTACCGCGGACAAAGAAAACCCGGATCGTTTACCATTAACCTAATGCTAGCAATCAAGAGATGGGAAGAAAAGTATACCGAGTGATCCGAGTCCTCCGGTCTTCTCTTTATCATCCCGATCTCCCGCGGAAAGTCTTGTCTCCATATCGTCGCCTCCTCGCCGGAAAGGGCACCACATCGCCTGCGTCTTTTACGGGCTCCCGCCTCAATACCGAGGCAACTCGGGCATGAAGCCGGCAACTCGACATGCTCAAGATATGCTGTAGAATGTGTAGTAGATCATGCTAGTCTCATTTGGGGTTTGTAGTTGCCATTGAGGATGATGGAGGAAACAAGGATTAGAAAAATGGTGCTTGCATTTTTCTAGCATGAAAATGAGATCAAGAAAGAAACTCTCAAGAATGAAGCTCTCTTCTTCTTCTTCTCTCAACCATGGAAAAACTTATCATCCTCTTAGAATAAATGGTGGAGGAAAGAATGTATATCAAAACAAGAGGGAGGTGAGTGTAGGAGAGCATGAAGGGTGACCATATCCTAAACCTCATCATCACAACCTCACATCAAATATCATCTCATATCCAATCTTAATAAAGCATGAAAAGATGAAGGAAAAGAATAGCATCAAAAGATGCTATCATGATAAATACATTTGCAAGAAAATCCTCCACAAAGTGTAATTTGCAAAACCGCAAATTACCCCCTCCATCGGAAAATCCGGCCGGGAAAGAACAAAGGAAAACCGGCCGGAACGGAATGCAAACTGGCAACTCCAGAAAACTGGTCCCATAATAAATTCCAGGAAAACCCCGATACTGTGCATACACACCTGCACCTGTATTCCGACCGGATACAAATGCAATGAGACAAAATCTACACTGTACTAAACTAGGACCGGCTTAAGCCAAAGCCGGCTAGTAAAATCCATTCGATCCTGATCCGTGTAATACCACACGTATCAGATCAAACCCTACCATATAACTATACGGCCACTAGTACAAAACTGTCCGATCCTGATCCGTGCAATACCGCACGTATCTGATCGGACCCTGCCATATCTCCATACGGCCTCTACAGCGTTTCGCCCGAAAGCTGAGTAACTGAAAATGTGGTGGACTCTAAAGACTCGTCAATACTATGGTTGTGGATTTAACCACCAGCACGTCAGAGGTATAAGCCAATACGTGACGGGCCACCAGCTATTGACCAAAAGGGACGTCGATGAGCGAACTCATCCTGACACCCTACTGAGCCTGTCAGTGACAATATCTGTACAGTCCGGTCTGTTCGTCTATGAGTATCGCATGGCGGGCCTAGGGGGTTGGTAAAAGTCAGACCCCCAAAAGCGGTACAAGTCGTGTCGGAGTGTAGCCAAGAACGCCCTGAGATACTACTGGAATACCTACCAGTAAATCTCCTGCCTCGGCCGAGGGCTTTGCGTAATGGCTCTCCTAGACACAGCGCGACCTCACCCCCAATACCGGGAGAGACGAACCCCTGAAGATCCGCTCACTGCCTCCATGTGGCTCGGGACTGTACCCAACTAAAACCTGTTTGCACGACTCCTTTGAGCCGTGGTAGGGTAGTAATCAAAGCACAGTGGGAACTCACACGAGAAAAATGACGATCTCAAGTCGATGAACTAACCTGTACACATGTCACCAGGGAACTGCTATCTGACATCTGGTATAAGACCAACTAGCAGGTTCCCGGCGAGTCCTGTCCGGTGTACTCATAACCCAATGAGCACCTGTATACATCTTAGGTGAACCAACTGACACCAGTGGCTTGTGAGACCGGCCACCGCCCCTCGTCGGGGTCTCGACTGTATACACTAGTCTACTAATGGAGTATCGATGCCCAGTCTCGAAACTCCCACGACTAGGGACCTTTTAAGGATGTGCTTATAGACCCCAGCTCCCACGTATATGATCGCCATCATACTGCTGGTCGTCAAGCAAGTATCCTAGGGGCTCTATCAACGTGTAATAGTGACATGTCAGGTCACCTAAAGCAGTACACGATGATAAAGATAAACCAGATAGCATACTATCATCTCGAGTAAGACTGTCCTACCGGGATAGGTCCTCCCTCAATCATTGCAATCACGTGCCTGTGATCCAATAATTGACTTTGAGGGCACTATCTCCAACACATCTTTGATGTATCATCAAGTATGATACAAACAAGTACCCTTGCATATATCACATATAAACAATGTGCACAATCTTGTGAGAAAATAAATCTTAAGTGAGCTAATACTAGTTAATGTAATGTAATATATCAAATATATAATTATACATTAAATTATTAAATTAACTCTTGATTTAATAATCCGGTTATAACCGACTAATATCAAAAGTAACAACTTATCGAATCAACACTTGATCCGATAACCCGGCTATATCGCATACAACCGATCAATGTCACGAATCGCTAGAATAGAATACGGTATCTCATATCGTATCAATCTCGTTCCCGCACATATCACATATGCGCTCCTACTTCGTTTCGCTTGAGCCTGGAAATCCCTGTGTAGGACTCTAAAGACCCATCAATACGCCGGCAGTAGGTGATGATCGTATCAAACACCCACAAGCCACAAGCGGTCTACTAAACGTAACGGCCACTCGGGTATTGAGCGATCAGAAGATCAACAAGCAAGCCAGCTAGTACTCCTGCGAATCCAATTAGTAACACTCCCGTACAGTCCGGTCTCGTAGTCTGATATGTCGCATATCTCGCCTATGGGTGGTAAACGTCAGACCCCAGTAGCTCGATACGTCGTGTCGATATGAGGTCTATAACAGTTCGAGAAACTACTGGAAACACTTACCAGTAAATCTCCGCAACCCTGGCCTGGGATTTCCGGTTATAGCCAATCGAACACAGCACAACATCAACTCCCTATACCGGGAGAGACGAATCCCCTCCTATCGCTCATTGCCTCCATGTGATTTAGGACTGTACCCAAAAACCACCGTTTCGCATGCCCTCTTGGACGTGGTAAGGTGGAAATCAAAGCACAGCGGGAATCACACAAGGCTCTATGACGATCTCGGGTCAACAGACTACTCTGTACCAGTGTCACCGGAGAACCGTCATCTAACGTGAGGTACAATACCATCTGAGTGTTCTCGGCGAGTCCGTCCACTGTACCCAGTCTTTACTGAGCACCCGTACACCATCCTTGATGTCAAACACCGATGGATATGGGATCATCCATCACCCATCATATGGGTCAAGATGCGTATACGCTAGTCTACTCTGGTGCATCGATGCCCTGTCTCGATACACCCACGACTAGGGACCTTGAAGGATGTACTTATGGACTACCATGTCCATACTAGTATGATCCGCATCATTGTCCAGGTAGTCAAGTTCATATTCTAAGGGCTTTACCAACATGTAATAAAGAGACAATCAGTATTCACGTTAAAGTAAAGAGTAACCAGATAGCATACTATCATGTCGAGCAATAAAGTCCTCCCTATATATGTCCAAGCATCCACTACAATATATATCGTATGTACAGTATTGGCCTCTAAGGCATACATATAACTAACAATCTCCCACTTGCACTAGGGCCATCTGTTGTGGTATCACATACCCAACAATTAGCTGCGGTTGAAATATCTCGTACTCAACCATCCCATAAAAGTCTCTACTGGGAAAAAGGCCTTTGTGAGTGGATCCGCGCTGTTGTCCTCTGTGTCTACTCTCCTAACCTCGATCACCCTGGAGATCAACCATCTCCATGATCAGGTGATACTGCCTAAGAATTATATCTAGATTTCTGATGGGACTGGGGGTTCCTTGGCAAAAGCCACAACTCCATTGTCACACAATGGTAGGAACGAAGTTCATCTCATGAACTTATTTATATCCAGACTGCCTCTTTGGTAGCATCTTTGGTAATGATGTATCTTACCTTTAACCGTCTAGTATGTCACGGTATCTAGGTTGGAACTCTTCCAACATACCGTCCCTCCACTGAGGGTAAAGACAATGCCTGCGACTGACATTCAGTCGTCCTTATCACCCTGGAACCTTTCCAGTGATTCTCCCCAGGATCGATTGATAACTTCTCAATACAACTAGTGAGTATCCTAACATCCAATTAGATCTATCTCATAGATCAAAACTTTGGATTTAGGAGGTATCATTTTGATCATATAAGGAGAATCTTTGTGATAAGCGGAGATTGACCGAGCGTAGCATAGGTAACTCCTTCCCTATCAAGAGTATGTCATCAACGTACTCTACGAGGATCGCCCATACTCTCTACTACCTTTTTGTATATGCAAGGTTCATCTGCCATTTTGATGAAGTCAAACTCTTTGACTATCACATCAAAACAGATGTTCCAACTCCGCGATGCCTGCTTTATCCTATAAAGTATCTTGCACACCTTTTCGCTGCTCCCACTGTCTACGAAGCCCTCTGGCTGTGTACTTATAGACGCTCTCTTCTAAAACATCATTTTAGAAAAGCAGTCATGACACCCAACCACCAGATATCGTAGTCATGGTATGTAGCCGTGGCAAGTAGGATCTGGATGGACTTAACTATAGCTTTGAAAATCTCAACTTTTCCATGTACACCAAGTAATCTTCTCAAGATATACTCGCTCCTGATGGGGATTTAACCCTTCAGATAAAGAAACCAAAGTCCATACTTTGTTGGTGTATAAGGATTCCATCTCAGATCGCTAAGCTTCCAGCCATTCTTACAGAGTTCCACTCCTGATGGCCAGCTCGAAATTAGTTGGGTCATCATCTCATGATGCAATCCTCGCTCCCACTGTCATAGAGAAACCGAAGTAACTCTCAGATGGGTGAGGAACCCTACTAGATTGGCGGAGAGGCCGAGGTTCGTTGGAATCTACTGAATCTTTTGGTTCTACCAAATCATCTACTGCAGTTTGTATAGCTGGAGCTCCTTCCAGTTCTACCTCATGACCACTAATTTCTTCTCAAAACATTCCCTTTCACAAAGGTGGTATGTTGAGAAACAAAATATTTTTGTTCCTCGGTTTGGTAGAAGATATTCCCTTGCTTATGCTTGGGATATCCTACAAACTTCCACAGACCGTACTTTGCCTCGAGATTGTCCGGATTATGCTTTTAGACATAGGCTGGACAACCCCAAATCTTAAGATACTTAAGATATGGGCTCTTCCCATTTCATATCACATATGAAGTGGTAGGCAACTGGTTTGATTTGAACCCTATTCAATAGGTATGCAACTTCTCAAGTGCATAACTTCAAATAGGAAATAGGAAACTCAGTAGTACTCATCATAGAGCACACCATATCACATAGGGTGTTATTGCTCCGTCCCGATATACCATCGTGCTATGGTGTATACGGAGGAGTAATACTGAGAAAGAATCTCATTCTCCTTTAGAGTAGTCCAGGAATCCCATGCTCAAGTGTTCTCCTCCTTGATCTCATCAAAGGACATAATACTTATACCTGTATTTTGGTTCTCTACTTCTAACTTATATTCCGTGAATATCTCAAAAGGTTCAACTTGTGTTTCAACAGGAACATATGTCTGAATCTTGAGAGATCATCAGAGAATGTAATGAAGTACAAAGAACCAATCTTGGCATAAGTAGACAGGGAACCTTCATACATCAGCATGTATCAATCCCAAAAGTTTACTAACTCTTTCTCTGTTTCCAATAAACAGAGCTGTAGTCATCTTATCTTTGCGACATGACTGGCAAGTTTAATGAGATGTATATTCAAACAAATTTAAAAATGCATCTAAATGTAACTTCAGCTAGTCGGGTCGCATTGATATGACCTAGTCTACAATGCCTCAAAAAGGAATCATTTGTTTTTGAACTTTTCCACTTGTGTGTGTTCTGTATACTAAGAACTGTAGTTTGATTTAGAACGTCAATTCTTTTAGATAACATACCTGAACCGATCAACTTTTTGATATAGGAAATGTTCAAAACATTATCCAACAATACAAAATTATATCCTTTCTTTACTAATAAGGAAACTGATATGATGTTGTATATCAGGTTCGGTATCTAATAACATTTGTTCAGAATCAACGTATTCTGGTAATACAGGGTGATAGTGACCAACAGACTTGGCTGCAACACTTACACCGTTTTCTGTCTCATGAAACTTATCACCCGTTCTCAGTTCTCTACCTATCTACAACCCATGTAACAAATTACATATGTGGGATCCTGATCCGGTATCATATACCCAGGACGTAAAGGATACTGAGAAACAGTTCTATGTAATGAACACACCCGAAAAAGATGCATCAGCATGCACTTTCTTCATTTGGGCGGCACGGGAATTCTGGTAATCCCCAATTTCCTGCTCTGTCTTATAACAATTATAAGTTGGAGCGGGACCAGCATTCCCCAGCTCAGTATAACAAGCGGGTTCGGTCAAATATCCGTATTATTATCTTTATTAAGGCGTGATATGGTCGCTACCTAGAGAGAGAGAGAAGAAAACACTCAGCATATGCTCTTGCAAGATCAGATTGGTTATTATTTTATCTAATCAGGATGGCTCCCACTGTTTTTTATCAAATCTTCCTTCAAAACCTAAAAGAAAAAACAAGCCGGGTTTAATTACACGCTACAAGTTCGCCAATCTTTCAGCCAAGCCAGTGTCGGTACTTTGAGGGAGGTCCCCCGTGCTTTCGCACGAACCTAATTAAAGTAAACCTCATTTTCCCAGAGGCATAACCCCGTTAACACCTTTCTAGACACCTACTTGATCGGCTAATTGTAATGTGTAAAACTCTCCCGGGAGTAACTCTTACTCGCAGCGGGTATCGGGATCCAACTATCTCATAGAAGGTATGCAATCTCATTGCAAATTTCAGCACTTGAAATTCCCGATAATATTTTGCCTCTAACGTGCTATAACCTTGACGAAGGCCAACAAACCATAGCCCGCTAGTCAAGTTCAACCCGTCATTTCTTGATTGAATTAAACCCACCCGCATGACCCTTGACGCAGGCCAGCAAAATAGCACGACTACCCTAATCCAATCTGCATCATATGCATAAAAAGATAAATACTAGTTAGCTACCGCACAATACGCCTTGACGCAGGCCAACAAACGTAGCACGAATACTAAGTAGGACATATCTGAAATGATGGAGGGCTACGACAGGTTTTTATGAAAACTCTTTGCGTAATGAACTTGATATCGTTGTAGAATCGAGTGATTTTTAAATGGAGTGTTTTTAAGGCTTTTCTAGTTTTGCTAAAGGGGTCACTCCCGGTGAAGGGATCGTTGGCCCTTTCCTCATCGAATAACGTGCATGATATTTCACAAAAATCACTATGCAAAGCAAGAACTATTGAAGCAATGAAAAGACAAACCGAGTGTGTAGCATATGCTAGGTTCGCTAAAGAGGTCACACCCGGTGAAGGGATCTCGGCTCTTTCCTCATCGAATAAGGTGCTGGATGTTCTACAAGGAACACCGCTATGCAAAGTAAGAACTAGAGCTACCAATTTTTAAACAAACTTCTACAACATCTTTAGGTTTCTTTTATTTCATTAATCTCATTAATGAAGTCCGACCATTTAAGTCACCTAAACATCACAGATAAATACGACGTATACTTATGCCATCCGCATTCGCCTCGATGTCCCCTCATGCACCGTTAGGTTAGGTAACTAACGGCAGAGCGGGGCAGGGCTGGCGCGGGTGTAAAACATAAGTAACGTCTATATAATATATCATATATACTATATACAGTATCTATCACAACATATCAAATGATCACATCGCAGATATCGCAGCAGAAGAAACATATGAAATAATGGATATACTAAGACGTCCGTGTTTTATTTTGAGCCTGTATAAAACACGGATTCCACGGTCGTGATGAATAGCCAAACCCACATCCATAGACCCCTACGAGAGCGGCAAGTAACACTGCCAATTCTAGGGTTAGGAGACCCGGTCTCGACTCTTCGAGATGGTCTCCCACTGGACCCTAGAACCCGGTTACTTGTGCTCCCCGCCTTGGGTCTACCTAATGCGGAAAAGCAAATAATATACAATGGTAACATCATCCTCAGCCCGGAATTGCCCGTGTTAGTTATATGTATGCCCTAGAGGCCATTACTATACATAGGATGTATATTGTAGTGGATGCTTGGACATATATAGGGAGGACTTTCTTACTCGACATGATAGTATGCTATCTGATTGCTCTTTACCTTAACGTGTACACTGATTGTCTCTCTGTTACATGTTGGTAAAGCCCTTAGGATGTGTACTTGACTACCTGGACTATGATGCGGATCATACTAGTGGGGACATGTTAGTCCATAAGTACATCCTTCAAAGTCCCTAGTCGTGGGTGTATCGAGACGGCGCATCGATATACCAGAGTAGACAAGCATGTACCTTCTCGACCCATACAGATGGGCGATGGATGATCCCATATCCATTGGTGTTTGACATCAGAGATGATATATGGGTGCTCAGTGGAGACTTGGTACACTGGACGGACTCGCCGAGAACTCCCAGATGGTATTATACATTACGTCAGATGGCAGTTCTCTGGTGACACTGGTGCAGGTTAGTCTGTAAACCCGAGATCGTCATAGAGTCTTGTGTGATTCCCATTGTGCTTTGATTTCCATCATACCACGTCCAAGAGGGTGTGCAAAAAGGTGGCTTTTGGGTACAGTCCCGAATCACATGGAGGCAATGAGCGATAGGAGGGGTTTCGTCTCTCCCGGTATAGGGAGTTGATGTTGCGCTGTGTTCGATTGGCTATAACAGGAAGTCCTTGGCCAAGGCTGCTTTAGGGATTTACTGGTAAGTGTTACCAGTAGTTTCTCAACTCGTTATGAGCCTCATATCGACATGACATATCGAGTTATTGGGGTCTGACGTTTACCACCCCTAGACGAGATATGCGACATATCAGACGAACAGACCGGACTGTACGGTAGTGTTACTGGTTGGATTCATAGGAGTGTGAGCGGGCTTCCTCGTTGATCTTCTGATCGCTCAATACCCGGATGGCCGTTACGTTTAGCAGACCGCTTGTGGCTTGTGGGTGTTTGATATGATCATCACCTACTGCCGGCGTATTGACGAGTCTTTAGAGTCCTACACAGGGGTTTCCTGGCTCAAGCGAAACGAAATAGGAGTGCATATGAGATATGTGCGGGACCGAGAATAATACCAGTATGTGATACTGTGTTCTATTCTCGCGATTTCTGACATTGATCGGCTGTATGCGATATAGCCGGGTTATCGGATCAAGTGTTGATTCGATAAGTTTTTACTATTGATATTAGTTGGTTATATGCGATATGACCGGATCGTTAAATCAAGTGTTGATTTAATGATTTAATGTATAATTATATATTTTATATATTACTTTACATTAACTAGTATTAGTTCACTTAAGATTGATTTTCTCACTTGAATGTGCACATTGTTTATATGTGATATATGCAAGTGTACATGTTTGTATCATGCTTAATGATACAAGCAAGTTGTGTGTATGAGACTTGAACCAAATGAAGGTTAGATTAGGGTTTACTATTTTCCTAAGCATATAACAAAAGAGTGTGACTTTGGTCAAACTTATCAAGCTTCATGAAACTTGATAAACATTGACAAAGTCAACTCTTTTGTCATATATTTAAAGATATTAGTTAACCCAACCTTTAACCTAATGGTTTGCTTAAATCTCTACATGAGTTAAGCATGAGGGCTTAACTCAACCATGGTGCCATGATTAAAAGGATAAGTATTCATATTATTCTTTTAATTCATATGATTCTTTTCTTCTTTTTCATCTTCATCAAGCTCACAAAAGCTTGAGAGCTCCAATGGTGCCATGGTAAAAAGAGTGAGAAATCCAATTTTAAAGTGAACCCACTTCCTGTTTCTTCATCCTCTACCACTTGCCATGTAGTATAGGGTGTTCTCTTCACAAAGTTTTTGACCAAGTGAAGGAATAGCTTGAGTTTGAGTCTCCCCGACGTAGATCATCTTCGGCTTCGAAGTCAATGACCAAGCCCGATCATTTCTCCGACGAAACCATCGCTAGAGTCTGGGATCCGATGATCGCAGCGGAGGGACGTCAACACGGAGCTTTAGAAGTGGAGGACCGGATCTACAAAGGTTGTATTTCCATTCACTTAGTAGCAAACTCGTCTGCTTGCATGTTGTTTCGCCTAATCTCTAGTTAACGATCTAGTTTAGGGTTTCTCGGCACCGAAAAATTTGAATTTGGCATGATTGATGCCTTGTGGAACCTCTTGAGTGTGCCCAGTAACCCTACAGTGGTATCAGAGACTAGCTAGAGCTTTAGGCGAAGTGTTGACGATATTTTAAGTCCGATCGAAACACGAAACCCTAATCCGAGCCCTTCTCTGTACATTTTTCAAAACTGTGCATTTTTCCGAATTAAAAATATGCAGAAAAATCAGCAGGGTTTTCTAAGAACTACTGTGCAAAATGAGCTCCTGAATCGATCAAAGCGCCGCGGAACCGCGGCAAGAGCAGGGCTATTACGGCTGTTCCGCGGCCGTATAGTCACCTTTTTCATTACTTTTTGCACAGTAATTTCTTTCTTTCATTGCTGAGTTTTCTGGGAATTTTTAATGTTTAATCAAGAGTTGAGTTTTCTGGGTTGTATTGGGAGTTCGTAGATTCGATCAGATTATCAAACTTTGTCTATGTGTTTTTCCGGGTAATTTTAGAATATGTTAACAAGTTTGACCGGATATAAATACCCACTTTTTTCCCTGCCGGGAAATTTCCAATTGTTGGATTTTTCCGTAGTTTAATGACGTTCTAAGTAGTGCAAGTAACGCGATGGTCCCTCTAGAAGACAACAAATCTTAACTCGATTATGTGACCGTCTTGAACTGCCCTTTAAACCTTAGGGTTTGGGGCAGTACGGCGTGCCACATGTGAGGCGTTGGCTTGACCCTTCTACGGCTGGACCGTTGGTACTGAGGCATGAAGTGAATGTTTTTTAAACTTATTTCATGTGTTGAGCTGTTTCGGGAAAACTTGGGTGTTTGATTGTTCGATCGGAAAGTTTAACATTTTCTATTTATCTGGATTGTGATACAATATTTGGAATTCACACATAGTTATGAGATAACTAATATGAATGTTATAAACATAGCAGTTTAGTCTCACTTGATCGGTTGCCACGGAATTTTGATGTGATCAAAAGTCCGTCGCAATCACGTAGCGTACGCAGATACTCACCGGGTAAACTTAATAGACAGCCTCACCCCATAGCCCCGACCAAGTGACTGTAGGAGAACCCCGTCGCCGAAAGCATCCGTCCGGGTGCTCGCGGCAGCGGTGTTCTGCCTTAGTGCACTTCGTCGACGGCATCGGGGGTGCGGCCGCCTACTAAAGTTTGTGACGAGCATTCGATCAGGATGTCGGGAGTCTTGTTGAATTGCCCGACTTGATATTGAAAAGAGTTTTCGATAATGAGACTAATTGTTAGGCATGCGATGTCTAAGGAATTCATTTGATTAGGCATGCGATGTCTAAAGAGTTTGCGGATTCCAACTGTTATAGTTTTACACTTTCTTTTCTGTGACCGTAAGTGTAATATGTAATATCGCCGGTTTCGTTGCTATATGTCAACGACAATTGGGATGCGCATATTTACTTACGTTGATGACATGTGATGTTATGTGTTGCTGGATATGTTATATTGGATCATCGTGTTTGAATAGCTGGGGGGGTTTATGTGAGATGAGTGTTTTTCTTTTTCATTCATGTAAAAACTTGTATGTAATATTCTTTTATTGGGGAAATTCCAGGTTGCGGAAGATGTCACCCTTTGTATATTATTTACTTTTCCGCACTAGGATAGACCCAAGGAGGAGGGCATAAGCAACTGGGTTCTGGAGTCCAGTGGGAGACCAACTCGAGGAGTCGAGTCCGGGTCTCCTAACTCTAGAATTGGTAGAGTTGCTTGCCGCTCTCGTAGGGGTCTAGGGGTGTGGGATTGGCTATTCATCGCGACCATGGAATCCGTGTTTTATACAGGCTCGTATTGAAAACACGGATGTCCTAGTATATCCAATGTTTCATATGATTCTTCTGCTGCGATATCTGTGATGTGATCATGTGATGTTCTGTGATAAATACTGTATATAGTATATATGATATATTATATAGACGTTACTTATGTTTTACACCCGCGCTAGCCCTACCCCGCTCTGCCGTTAGTTACCTAACCTAACGGTGCACGAGGGGACATCGAGGCAAATGCGGATGGCATAAGTGTACGTCGTATTTATCTGTGATGTTTAGGTACTTAAATGATGGGACTTCATTAATGTGATTAATGAAAGAAAAGAAACCTAAGATGTTGTGGAATCGAATTTTAAAAAACAGGTAGCTATGGTTCTTGCTTTGCATCGCGGTGTTCCTTGTAGAACATACTGCACCTTATTCGATAAGGAAAGGACCGAGATCCCTTCACCGGGAGTGACTCCTTTAGCAATAACTGGCAGATGCTATAACCCTCGGTTTGTCTTTTGATTGCTTCTATAGTTTTTGCTTTGCACAGCGGTATATATGATATATCCTGCACCTTATTCGATGAAGAAAGGGCCGACAATCCCTTCAACGGGAGTGACCCTTTTAGCAAAACTAGAAAAGTCTCAAAAACACTCCATTTCAAAATTATTTGATTCTACAACGATATCAAGTTCATTACGAAAAAGGTTTTCTTAAAAACCTGTCGTAGCCCTCCGTCATTTCAGATAAGTAATACTTAGTATTCGTGCTGCGGTAGTTTGGCATTCGTCAAGGCGTAGTGTACGGTAGTTAACTAGTATTTATCTGCTTATGCATATGATGCAAATTGGATTAGGGTATTCGTACGGCATTTTTTGGCATTCGTCAAGGGTCATGCGGGTGGGTTTAATTCAATTAAGAAATGTACGGGTTGAACTTGACTAGTGTACTATGGGTTGTTTGGCATTCGTCAAGGTCATAGAACACTAGGGGCAAAATATTATCGGGAATTTCAAGTGTTGAAATTTGCAATGAGATTGCATACCTTCTATGAGATAGTTGGATCCCGATACCCACTGCGAGTAATTGTTACTCCTGGGAGAGTTTTACACATTACAATTAGCCGATCAAGTAGGTGTCTAGAAAGGTGTTAACGAGGTTACGCCTCTGGAAAAACGAGGTTTACATTAATTAGGTTTGTGTGAAAGCACGGGGGACCTCCCTCAAAGTACGGACACTGGCCTGGCTGAAAGATTGGAAAACTTGTAGCGTGTAATTAATCCCGGCTAGTCTTTCCTTTTAGGGTTTGAAGGAAGATTTGATAAAAACAGTGGGAGCCATCCTGATTAGATAAAATAATAACCAATATAATCTTGCAAGAGCTGTCACGACCCAAAGTTTGGCCCGTGACCGGCACTTAACCACGTAACGTCTACAGGCGTAACGTGACTAAGGGAGCCGGAAACCCAGAAATCAAACCAGTGAAAGTATAGAGTGTTATAAGAATTAAATGAAAGAACCAACTAACATGATAAGAAATCTAAGAAACAACCTCCAAGATAACAATATATGACGCCGTAGCGAAGCTCAAGATCCAAAAGTGGGAACATCACAGATAGAATAAAACTGCATAAGAAAAGTCGGCTCACAACGAGCACGACGCCAGAATACAAATAAAGTACAACATCATCCTCACACTGTCTCTAAGTCAAATACATACATGGTAGATGGAGAATACTAGATACAACAATGTACATACAGCAAGATAAACAGATACCGCACAAAACCCACCTATCAGCAAAAGAGCTAGTACACCAACTATGGGGGTATCTGTGACAAAAGATGCAACCGCAGCCTGCCGCGACTACTCCGAAGGGCAACCTGCAAACACTGTGGCACAACGGGGGTGAGTTGCCAACTCGTGAATAGAGATAACATATAAAGGTAATCGCGAGCATGCACGTACTACGCTACTCTATCATATGCCAACAGATGATATCAATATGTGATAAGCAGTATGTGCAATAATCGTGCAAGTGCTCTATCAGGTACTGTACTACCGGATGGGGTACAAATGATCTATCAGGTAATGCATCTACAGGATGAGGTACATTAGTAAATGCTAAGCAGGGGTAATATAATATCTACACGGAATGTCAACGTGGAAAATACAATCGGTGTCCCTTAATTCACCCAGATCTCCCAAATAGCTCATGCACCGGTACTTTCACCAGCCCACAAACCCTGTATATCTCTTAAAATCCCGAGTGCCCATCATCGGCACCCAAATAACATAAATACTCGTGTCTAGCATCGACACGCAAAACATCCTTTATCGGGCATCCGTGAATCCGGGTCAGCCCTCTCTCAAAATGCATATCGGGAATCCGTCAGTCCGGGTCATCCTTCTCTCAATATATCGGGCATCCGTCAGTCCGGGTCAGCCCTCTCGCAATACATCGGGCATCCGTCAGTCCGGGTCAGCCCTTTCTCAGAACATGCCTCTAGCACCGAGAAAACACGGGGTAACGCCCCAAAATATCATATCAAGGGAACCGGGTTTTTAAATAATTACTTATTTGAAAAGGCCGCGGTTTCCAAATCCAGAAATCACATGAAATCTCAACCAATAATGCAAGTAAAGGTGATGTGATATATGCACCAAGTATGTATATCAAGTCATGTCACATATAGATGAGCTAAAGTACAATGATCCGATGTGATATAGGCATCAAATATGAATATCAAGTCATGTCACATACAGATGAGCTACAATGCAATAATCCGATGTGATATAGGCATCAAATATGAATATCAAGTCATGTCACATATAGATGAGCTAAAGTACAATGATCCGATGTGATATAGGCATCAAATATGAATATCAAGTCATGTCACATATAGATGAGCTAAAGTACAATGATCCGATGTGATATAGGCATCAAATATGAATATCAAGTCATGTCACATATAGATGAGCTAAAGTACAATGATCCGATGTGATATAGGATTCCTACAGTGTGCGTGTCAAGGCAATTACTAACGGTGTGTGTGTAACATAAAGGATAGTGCTCGTGCACATGGACCGTTAGTAATGGTGCGATGTTCTATCAATTCTAATTTATATCTGTGTAGTAGGGAATGCAATGCGTACGAAATAGTAACCATGAACATGCAATATATATATAAGGAACACTATAAGGTCCTATCAGCCCTGACGTAGAACGCCATGCGGGCGATATCCCCGTAGATGTGAAATCTACTCACCGTAGCCTCCCGCTAGGTATAGCTAACAACTTGTTTCCCCTTCTGCGCGGCGTCCGCTGTACTCGCCTGCGAACCTAGAATTACACAATACACCATACATAAGCTTGAAGTCACACAAACGCGACATTTAAGCCGAACTAGTAACTCGTGTCGCGAACCAAGCGCGCGTGTGCGCGATACGCTAAAACGTGTGGTTACGCGCCTGAACTCACCCCGACGCGTCGCGATACGCAGAAATCCAAAACCCACACGCACGTATCACGCGTGTCGCGAAAGGTTGAAAATACGGGAAAATAGGTATTCAGCTCCTGATTTTTATACAGGAAAAATATAGAAAAACTATATATATACCAAAATAAGTCACATACAAGCAGAGACCCACACCCCAAACCCCAACCTAAAACTCCCCTATCTGGCCGCAATTTGCTGCCAGAATGCACATTTCGGCGGCCAGACTTGGGAATTGGGTTCCCAGGTTTGGTTTGTGCACTCTATACTCCCCATACATGCTGCAGTGATGCCTAGTTTTGTTCTGAAAAGTCTCGGGTAGTAGGAGATTTCCTACAGTGCCTTATATCAGTTCAAATCACACATTTTGCACAAAATGGAACTTTATGGTATTTTGATGAAATCTGAAACAAATCTAGGTCTAATCACACACTAATAACTCATTAACAAGCTAATCAAGCCACAACAACATAAGTTTTAACATATTTCCCTAAACCTCCTTCAATAGCACTAAAAGGCATAAAAAATATGATATTTCTAAACTAAACATGCAAGTTATGAAAATTGGGTGCTAGGATTGGGATTTATACCTTCAAATGACCTTAGAGACACCAAGGGTTTCAGCCTCCCCCCTCGAGTGTGCAGATTTACCTCAAACACCACAAGAACTCACTTTTTACTAAGGTTTTGTGAAGGAAACATGTTGATTTGTGTAGGGTTTTTGGTGTAGGGATCAAAGAGGAATGAAAAGAGAGAGAAGAGATGAGGGAAGGCTGGGGTTTGCTGCAGGAATTCTGCAGAAAATGAAGTGGGGACAAGAGAAAGAGAGAAGGGATGAAAATGGTCAAAAAGTCCACCCCCTCACCTAACCACCATACTCCTTTGTTTTATTAGGATTTGACTTATAAAATGAATGGTTTAGTTGATAAAAGGATGGGGAAAATTAACTATGAACCATACAAGGAGGAAGTGGCTACTTTAACCTATGCCCCAAAATGGCTAAGTGTGCAAGGTGCACACCACAAAGGAAAATTTCCAACATGCTAGCACTACCAAGAAAAATAACTATTAAGCCTATGAACACATAAATATAAACTTGCACGACTACCAATTATCACCAAAACAATCAAACAGAAATTTCAAAGTGTTACAATCTACCCCCCTTAAAGAAATTCGGTCCCCGAATTTAAAAATCTAACCATACGCACCTTCAAAAAGATGGGGATACCTCTTCCGCATCTCGCTTTCGGTCTCCCAAGTGACCTCCTCTCTGCTCTGGCCACGCCAAAGTACCTTGACGGACGGTATCTCTTTCGGCCTCAGTTTCTTCACTTGTCGATCCAAGATCATCACCGGCTGCTCTGCATAGGAAAGGTCGCGCTCAAGCTGGATCGTCGGGTGCTGAATCGCATGCGAAGGATCACGAAGATATCGGCGGAGCATCGAAACGTGAAATACGGGGTGCAAGTCTGGAAAATTGGGCGGAAGGGCTAATCGATACGTAACTGCACCAATACGCTCAAGTATTTCGAAGGGGCCTACGTACCTGGGACTAAGCTTCCCGTTCCTCCCAAATCTCATTACGCCTTTCATTGGGGATGTTAGTTGTATATATGCCCCAGAGGCCAGTACTGTACAGATTATGTATATTATATTGGATGCTTGGACATATATAGAGATGACTTTCTTGCTCGACATGATAGTATGCTATCTGGTTACTTTTTATCTTAACATGTACACTAGTCTCTTTATACTGTCTTATAGTTACATGTTGGTAAAGCCCTTAGGATGTGTACTTGACTACCTGGACTATGATGCAGATCATACTAGTGGGGACATGGTAGTCCATAAGTACCTCCTTCAAGGTCCCTAGTCGTGGGTGTATCGAGACGGGGCATCGATATACCAGTGTAGACTAGCGTATACGCTTCTCGACCCATGTGATGGGCGATGGATGATCCCATATCCATTGGTGTTTGACATCAGAGATGGTATACGGGTGCTCAGTGGAGACTGGGTACACTGGACGGACTCGCCGAGAACTCCCAGATGGTATTATACCTCACGTCAGATGGCAGTTCTCAGGTGACACTTGTACAGGTTAGTCTGTAGACCCGAGATCGTCATAGAGTCTTGTGTGATTCCCATTGTGCTTTGATCTCCACCTTACCACGTCCATGAGGGCGTGCAAAACGGTGGTCTTTGGGTACAGTCCCGAGTCACATGGAGGCAATGAGCGATAGGAGGGGTTTCGTCTCTCCCGGTATTGGGAGTTGATGTTGCGCTGTGCTCGATTGGCCGTAACAGGGAAGTCCCTGGCCAGGGCTGATCAGAGATTTGCTGGTAAGTGTTACCAGTAGTTTCTCGACCCGTTACGAGCCTCATATCGGCACAAATTATCGGGTTATTGGGGTCTGACGTTTACCACCCCTAGACTTGATATGCGACGTATCTGACGAAGAGACCGGACTGTACGGTAAGTGTTACTGGTCGGATTCCCAGGAGTGTGAGCGGGCTAGCTCGTCGATCTTCTGATCGCTCAATACCCGGGTGGCCGTTACGTTTAGCAGACCGCTTGCGGCTTGTGGGTGCTTGATATGATCATCATCTGCTACCCGGCGTATTGACGAGTCTTTAGAGTCCTACACAGAGGTTTCCTGGTTCAAGCGAAACGAAATAGGAGCGCATATGAGATATGTGCGGGACCGAGAATAATGCGTGTATGTGATACCGTATTTGATTCTCGCGATTAATGTTTCGATTGGTTATATGTGATATAACCTAGTTATCGAATCGAAGATCGATTCGATAAGTCGATACATTGAAAACTAGTCGGTCATGTGCGACATGACCGGATCATTGAAGCAAGTGTTGATTTAATGATTTAATGTATAATTATATATATTTGATATATTACTTTGCATTAACTAGTATTGGTTCACTTTAAACGGATTTTTCTCACTTGATGTGCACTTTGTATATATGATATGTTTTGTGCACATATTTGTATCATTTAGTTAAGTGTAAAGAATTAAACTTGGGTTAAGAAAGTGATTAGGGTTTTATTATCCATTCTTTTATTTATTGCATTTTAAATAAAAGAAATGGCATAAGAATACAAAATGGTAGCTAACATTCATGAACTTGGTTGAAGCTTCATGAAGCTTTGACATTTTGACCATTTTGTCTTCACACTAAACCCTAACCATTATTCTAACCTAAGTTAAGTCTCTACACTTAACTATGGTTCTTTTTATGATAAGTTTGATTTTTCTTTTCATTAGAAAATAACTTATCATAATTCTATCTCATCTTCTTCTTCATTCTTCAAAGAAAAAGCTTGAGGCCTTTAATGGCAACTTCATTTCTAGTGAGAGAAATCCAATTCTAAAGTTAACCCACCTCCTATTTCTTCACCCTCTACCTCTTGCCAAGTTGTTTTGGGTGTTTACTTCACATGTTTCACAAGTTTGTGAAGTTGGAGCTTGAGTTTGTGCAACCTCGACGTAGATCGTCTTTGACACAAAGCCGACGACTTATTCCGCACGTTTCTCCGATGAAGCCATCACGAGAGTCCAAGCTTCAAGATGGACAGCGAGAAGACTTCGTTGCGGAGCCGTGGAGGTGGATATCCGGATCTACAAAGGTTGTAATTTCCGTATCCTAGTAGTTAAGTGTTAACTAGCTTTCTATTTCGCCTAAACATCTAGTTTAAGATCCGTAGTCTAGGGTTTCTCGGCACCAAAAATTTTAAATTGGCATGTTCGATGCCTTGTGAGACCTTACTAGAGTGCCTAGGAACCTTTCACTGGTATCAGAGACTAGCTAGAGCCTTAGGCAAAGTCCCGACGGAGTTTGAAGTCCGATCGACCCGAAACCCCATCTCATATATTGCTCTCTGTCCTTTTTTCAAAAACGTGGATTTTTCCATATTAAAAGTTTCTAAAAAATTCAGCAGGTGAATTTAGGAGTTTCTGTAAAATTCGTAGCCCTAACTCCTTCAAGTGGCCGCGGTTCCGCGGCACGAGCAAGCCTCGTGCGGCGGTTCCGCGGCCGTACGGACACCATATTTTATATATTTTACACAGTAACTCCTGATAAATTCTGCTGAGTTTTTTGGGAATTTTTAATATTTATTCAAGAGTTGAATTTTCTGTAATAGTTTTGGGGATTCGGTGTTTCGATCGGAGTATCAAATTTCGTCTTTGTGCTTTTCCGGATAATTTATAAAATATGTTAAAAAGTTCGACCGGATATAAATACCCAATTTTTCCCCTATCGGGAAATTTCCAAGTGTTGGATTTTTCCGTAGTTTAACGACGTTCTAAGTAGTGCAAGTAACGCGATGGTCGCTCTAGAAGACACAAACCTTAACTCGATTATGTGACCGTCTTGAACTGCCCTTTGAACCTTCGGGTTTGGGGCAGTACGGCGTGCCACATGTGAGGCGTTGGCTTGACCCTTCTACGGCTGGACCGTCGGTACTGAGGCACGAACTGAATGTTGTTAGACTTATTTCATGTGTTGAGCTGTATCGGGAAAAACTTGGGTATTCGACTGTTCGATCGGAAAGTTTAACATTTTCTGTTTATCTGGAATGTGATACAATAATTGGAATTCACAAACAGTTATGTGATAACTGAATGAATGTTATAAATCTAGCAATTTAGTCCCATATGATATTGAAAAGAGTTTTCGATAATGGGACTAAAATGCGGGATTTATATCTGTTAGGCATGCGATGTCTAAAGTAGTTGCGGATTCCAATTGTTGTAGTTTTACACTTTCTTTTCTGTGACCGTAAGTGCAGTATGTTCATATCGCCGGTTTCGTTGCTATACGTCAACGACAATTGGGGTATGCATACTTACTTACGTTGATGACATGTGATGTTATGTATTGCTGGATATGTTATATTGGATCGTCTTGTTTGAATAGCCGGGGGGTTTTTATGTGAGATGAGTGTTTTTCATTTTCATTCATGTAAAAACTTGTATGTAATATTCTTTTATTTGGGGCACTTCCAGGTAGCGGAAGTTGTCACCCTTTGTATATTATTTACTTTTCCGCATTAGGATAGACCCAAGGAGGGGAGCACAAGTAACCGGGTTCTGGGGTCCAGTGGGAGACCAACTCGAGGAGTCGAGTCCGGGTCTCCTAACCCTAGAATTGGCAGGGTTGCTTGCCGCTCTCGTAGGGGTCTAGGGGTGTGGGATTGGCTATTCATCACGACCGTGGAATCCGTGTTTTATACTGGCTCGTATTGAAAACACGGACGTCCTAGTATATCCAATATTTCATATGTTTATTCTGCTGCGATATCTGTGTTGTGACTCTGTGATGGATATAGTATATAGTATATATGATATATTATATAGACGTTACTTATGTTTTACATCCGCGCTAGCCCTGCCCTGCTCTGTCGTTAGTTACCTAACCTAACGGTGCACGAGGGGACATCGAGGCGAATGCGGATGGCATAAGTGTACGTCATATCTATCTGTGATGTTTAGGTTTTTAAATGATGGGACTTCATTAATGTGATTAATGAAAGATAAGAAACCTAAGATGTTGTAGAATCGAATTTTAAAATAAAACAGGTAGCTACAGTTCTTGCTTTGCACAGCGGTATATATGATATACCCCGCACCTTATTCGATGAGGAAAGGACCGAGATCCCTTCACCGGGAGTGACTCCTTTAGCAATAACTGGAAGATGCTACACACTCGGTTTGCTTTTGACTGCTTTTGGATTTTTGCTTTGCACAGCGATATATATGATATATCCCGCACCTCATTCGACGAGGAAAGGACCGAGATCCCTTCACCGGGAGTGACTCCTTTAGCAAAACTAGAAAGGCCTCAAAATCACTCCATTTCAAAACATCATTTGATTCTACAACGATATCAAGTTCATTACGCTCATGGTTTTTATGAAAAACCTGCGTAGCCCTCCGTCATTTCAGATAAGTCCTGTTTAGTATTCGTGCTGCGTTTGTTGACCTTGTCAAGGCGCAGTGTGCGGTAGCTAACCAGTATTTATCTGCTTATGCATATGATGCAGATTGAGTTAGGGTAGTCGTACGGCCTTGTTGACCTTGTCAAGGGTCGTGCGGGTGGGTTTGATTCAATCAAGAAATGACGGGTGGAACTTGACTTGCGGTCTATGGTTTGTTGACCTTGTCAAGGTCATAGATCGTTCGGGGCAAAATATTATCGGGAATTTCAAGTGTTGAAATTTGCAATGAGATTGCATACCTTCTATGAGATAGTTGGATCCCGATACCCACTGCGAGTAAGAGTTACTCCTGGGAGAGTTTTACACATTGCAATTAGCCGATCAAGTAGGTGTCTAGAAAGGTGTTAACGAGGTTACGCCTCTGGGAAAACGAGGTTTACAGTAATTAGGTTCGTGCGAAAGCACGGGGGACCTCCCTCAAAATACCGACACTGGCCTGGCTGAAAGATTGGCGAACTTGTAGTGTGTAATTAATCCCGGCTAGTCTTTCCTTTTAGGGTTTGGAGGAAGATTTGATAAAAAGCAGTGGGAGCCATCCTGATTAGATAAGATAATAACCAATCTGATCTTGCACGAGCTTACGCTAAAGTGTTTTCTTCTCTCTCTCTCCAGGTAGCGACCATTTCATGCCTTAATAAAGATAATAAAATGGATGTATTGACCGAACCCGCATGTTATACTGTGCTGGGGAACGTTGGTTCCGTTCTTTCCTATAAGAGTTATAGGACTGAACAGGATATAGGGGAATACCAGGATTCTCATGCCACCCGATTGAAGAAAGTACATGTTGATGCATTTTCTTCGGGTGTGTTCGTTACTGAGAACTGTTTCTCCATTTGCTCTACGTCCTGGGTATTGGATACCGGGTCGGGATCCCATATATGTAATCAGTTACATGGGCTAAAGAAAGGTAGAGAACTTGGAGAAGGTGATAAAGACATTAGAGTTGGAAATGGTGCAATTGTTGCAGCAAAGACTGTCGGGGAATATCACCTTGTATTACCAACTGGTAATACATTGGTTTTGAACGAATGCTATTACATGCCGAACCTGATATGCAACATTATATCGGTTTCTTTACTGAGTAAAGAGGGATATAATTTTGTATTACAGGATAATGTTATGAACATTTTCCGTAACCAAAAGTTGGTTGGATCAGGCACGTTGTGCAATGGCATTTATGTTCTAAACCAATCAACAGTTCTGAGCATAACAAACACATACAAGAGGAAGAGTTCTGAACTCAACGAATCCTTCTTGTGGCATTGTAGACTGGGTCACATCAATGCGACACGACTAGCTAAGTTGCATAAGCATGGATATTTAAATCCGTTTGAATTTTCATCCTATGACACTTGCCAGTCATGTCTCAAAGGCAAGATGACCAAGACTCCGTTTACGGGACACGGAGAAAGAGTTACCGAACTCTTAGGACTAATACATAGTGATGTATGCGGTCCCATGTCTACACATGCCAGGGATGGTTCTTCATACTTCATTACATTCACTGACGATCTCTCTAGGTTCGGGTATGTGTTCCTGATGAAACACAAATCGGAAGCTTTTGAGAAATTTAGGGAATATAAACAAGAAGTTGAGAACCAAACCGGAAAAAGTATTAAAATCCTACGATCTGATCGAGGAGGAGAATACTTGAGCATTGAATTCCTGGACTTCCTAAAAGAGAATGGGATTCTCTCTCAGCTAACTCCTCCATATACACCACAGCACAACGGTGTATCGGAGCGGAGAAACCGCACCCTATTAGATATGGTGCGCTCTATGATGAGCACAGCTGAGTTACCTATTTCCTTCTGGGGATATGCGCTGGAGACAGCAGCATATCTATTGAATCAAGTTCCATCTAAATCTGTACCTACCACACCATATGAGATATGGAGTGGGAAGAGACCATATTTTAAACGAGTTAAGATATGGGGTTGTCCGGCCTATGTCAAAAGAAAAAATCCGGACAAGCTCGAGGCACGGTCAGTTCTCTGCAAGTTTGTGGGATATCCAAAGAATTCTTATGGGTATTTTTTCTACCACAGTGAGGAACAAAAAGTGTTTGTTGCTCAACATGCCACCTTTTTAGAAAAGGAATTTCTTGCAAAGGAGATTAGTGGCTCTGAGGTAGAACTGGAAGAAGTTCCAGAACCACAAACAATAACTGAAGATTTAGTGGAACCGGAAGATTCGGTAGTACCCGACCAACCCCAGCCTCTCCGCCGATCTGGTAGGGTTTCTCGTCCACCTGAGAGATACTACGGTTTTCTCATTGATGGTGGAAGCGAGGATTGCATCATGGAGGATGATGACCCAACTAGCTTCGAGCAGGCCATCACGAGTGGGGACTCAGTGAAATGGCTGGATGCTATGCGGTCCGAGATGGATTCCATGTACACCAACAAAGTATGGACTTTGGAAGTTGCTCCTGAAGGGGTAAAACCCATTGGGAGCAAGTGGATCTTTAAGAAGAAACTTGGTGTAGATGGGAAAGTGGAGACTTTCAAAGCTAGACTTGTAGCAAAGGGTTTTCGTCAAAGACCAGGTGTGGACTATGACGAGACCTTTTCTCCAGTGGCTATGCTTAAATCCATCCGAATCATGCTTGCCATTGCTGCCTTTCATGACTACGAAATCTGGCAAATGGATGTTAAGACCGCCTTTCTAAATGGTGATTTAGAAGAGTGCGTGTACATGACTCAGCCAGAGGGCTTCGTAGACAGTGGGAGCAGCGGGAAGGTGTGCAAGCTGCTTAAATCCATTTATGGATTAAAGCAAGCATCGCGGAGTTGGAACATCTGCTTTGACGTCGTTATCAAAGAGTTTGATTTCGTCAAAAATCCAGATGAACCTTGTATCTACAAGAAGGTGGCAGAGAGTAAGGTTGTCTTCCTCGTATTGTACGTGGACGACATACTCTTGATAGGAAATGATATTCCTATGCTGCAATCGGTCAAGCTCTTCTTATCACAAAGATTCTCAATGAAAGATCTTGGTGATGCCTCCTGCATATTGGGAATCAGGATCTATAGAGATAGATCCAAACGGATTTTGGGATTGTCCCAATCCAGGTACATTGACACCATACTAAAGAGGTTTAGTATGGAAGAGTCCAAGCGTGGGAATATGCCCACGATCTCTGGAGTCACTCTCTCCAAAGAGATGTCTTCCAAGACTGATTTGGAGAGAGCTCGCATGCAAGGGATACCCTATGCTTCGGCAGTAGGCTCTATTATGTATGCGATGCTATGTACCAGACCCGATGTAGCATACTCACTAAGTGTAGTGAGCAGGTATCAAGCTGATCCTGGAGAGAGTCACTGGACAGCTGTGAAGAGGATTCTCAAGTACTTGCGAAGGACTAGAGATATGTTCTTGGTGTATGGTAACGGAGAACTCCAAGTGGAGTCCTTTACCGATTCGAGCTTCCAGAGTGATAAGGACGACTCTAAGTCGCAGTCGGGCTTTGTCTTTACCCTTTACGGAGGGGCGGTTAGCTGGAAGAGTTCCAAGCAGGAAACCGTGGCAGACTCGACGATGGAGGCTGAATACATCGCTGCCAACGATGCTGCTAAAGAAGCTGTCTGGGTCAAGAAGTTCATTACTGAACTTGGAGTGGTTCCATCCATTGAGCATCCAATACCTTTGTATTGCGATAACAATGGAGCGGTGGCTTTGGCCAAGGAACCCAGGTCCCATCAGCGATCCAGGCATATTCTGAGGCGGTATCACCTGATCCGGGAGATAGTTGATCGCCGGGAGATCGAGGTCAGGAGAGTTGACACGAAGAACAACACGGCGGATCCACTCACGAAGGCCATTCCCCAGATACAGTTTAAGAGACTCTTCGGGATGCTCGGTATGAGATACTACAGCAGCTGGCCCTAGTGCAAGTGGGAGATTGTTAGTTGTATGTATGCCCTAGAGGCCAGTATTGTACAGATTATGTATATTATATTGGATGCTTGGACATATATAGAGATGACTTTCTTGCTCGACATGATAGTATGCTATCTGGTTACTTTTTATCTTAACATCTACACTAGTCTCTTTATACTGTCTTATAGTTACATGTTGGTAAAGCCCTTAGGATGTGTACTTGACTACCTGGACTATGATGCAGATCATACTAGTGGGGACATGGTAGTCCATAAGTACCTCCTTCAAGGTCCCCAGTCGTGGGTGTATCGAGACGGGGCATCGATATACCAGTGTAGACTAGCGTATACGCTTCTCGACCCATGTGATGGGCGATGGATGATCCCATATCCATTGGTGTTTGACATCAGAGATGGTATACGGGTGCTCAGTGGAGACTGGGTACACTGGACGGACTCGCCGAGAACTCCCAGATGGTATTATACCTCACGTCAGATGGCAGTTCTCAGGTGACACTTGTACAGGTTAGTCTGTAGACCCAAGATCGTCATAGAGTCTTGTGTGATTCCCACTGTGCTTTGATCTCCACCTTACCACGTCCATGAGGGCGTGCAAAACGGTGGTCTTTGGGTACAGTCCCGAGTCACATGGAGGCAATGAGCGATAGGAGGGGTTTCGTCTCTCCCGCTATTGGGAGTTGATGTTGCGCTGTGCTCGATTGGCCGTAACAGGGAAGTCCCTGGCCAGGGCTGATCAGAGATTTGCTGGTAAGTGTTACCAGTAGTTTCTCGACCCGTTACGAGCCTCATATCGGCACGAATTATCGGGTTATTGGGGTCTGACGTTTACCACCCCTAGACTTGATATGCGACGTATCTGACGAAGAGACCGGACTGTACGGTAAGTGTTACTGGTCGGATTCGCAGGAGTGTGAGCGGGCTACCTCGTCGATCTTCTGATCGCTCAATACCCGGGTGGCCGTTACGTTTAGCAGACCGCTTGCGGCTTGTGGGTGCTTGATATGATCATCATCTGCTACCGGCGTATTGACGAGTCTTTAGAGTCCTACACAGAGGTTTCCTGGTTCAAGCGAAACGAAATAGGAGCGCATATGAGATATGTGCGGGACCGAGAATAATGCGTGTATGTGATACCGTATTTGATTCTCGCGATTAATGTTTCGATTGGTTATATGTGATATAACCTAGTTATCGAATCGAAGATCGATTCGATAAGTCGATACATTGAAAAACTAGTCGGTCATGTGCGACATGACCGGATCATTGAATCAAGTGTTGATTTAATGATTTAATGTATAATTATATATATTTGATATATTACTTTGCATTAACTAGTATTGGTTCACTTTAAACGGATTTTTCTCACTTGATGTGCACTTTGTATATATGATATGTTTTGTGCACATATTTGTATCATTTAGTTAAGTGTAAAGAATTAAACTTGGGTTAAGAAAGTGATTAGGGTTTTATTATCCATTCTTTTATTTATTGCATTTTAAATAAAAGAAATGGCATAAGAATACAAAATGGTAGCTAACATTCATGAACTTGGTTGAAGCTTCATGAAGCTTTGACATTTTGACCATTTTGTCTTCACACTAAACCCTAACCATTATTCTAACCTAAGTTAAGTCTCTACACTTAACTATGGTTCTCTTTATGATAAGTTTGATTTTTCTTTTCATTAGAAAATAACTTATCATAATTCTATCTCATCTTCTTCTTCATTCTTCAAAGAAAAAGCTTGAGGCCTTTAATGGCAACTTCATTTCTAGTGAGAGAAATCCAATTCTAAAGTTAACCCACCTCCTATTTCTTCACCCTCTACCTCTTGCCAAGTTGTTTTGGGTGTTTACTTCACAAGTTTCACAAGTTTGTGAAGTTGGAGCTTGAGTTTGTGCAACCTCGACGTAGATCGTCTTTGACACAAAGCCGACGACTTATTCCGCACGTTTCTCCGATGAAGCCATCACGAGAGTCCAAGCTTCAATATGGACAGCGAGAAGACTTCGTTGCGGAGCCGTGGAGGTGGATATCCGGATCTATAAAGGTTGTAATTTCCGTATCCTAGTAGTTAAGTGTTAACTAGCTTTCTATTTCGCCTAAACATCTAGTTTAAGATCCGTAGTCTAGGGTTTCTCGGCACCAAAAATTTTAAATTGGCATGTTCGATGCCTTGTGAGACCTTACTAGAGTGCCTAGGAACCTTTCAGGGGAGACCCTCAAGAAAACATGATCACCAACAAAAAACTCAAGTTTGCGCCGACGACGGTCCGCATAAGGTCTCTGCCTACTCTGGGCTGCTCTCATCCTATCGCGAATCAACTCGATCTTCGCTGTCGTCTCCTCTACAATTTGCGGCCCTAAGATACTGCACTCACTGAGCTCCGTCCAACAGGTGGGCGATCTGCATCTCCTCCCATAAAGAGCCTCAAACGGTGCCATCTGAATGGTCTCCTGGTAGCTGTTGTTGTAGGAGAACTCTACTAAGGGCAGATGATGATCCCAGCTACCTCCGAAGTCTAATACGCATGCTCTGAGCATGTCCTCAAGAGTCTGAATAGTCCGCTCTGACTGTCCGTCGGTCTGCGGATGGAATGCTGTGCTGAAACTCAGACGAGTGCCCAAAGCCTCCTGAAGCCTCTGCCATAACCGGCTGGTAAACTGGGTGCCTCTATCGGACACGATGCATGTCGGAACTCCGTGCAGTCGTACAATCTGATCAATGTAAACCTGGGCATACTGAGTAAATCCGAAAGTCGTCTTCACCGGTAAGAAGTGAGCCGCTTTCGTCAAACGATCCACGATCACCCAGATGGAGTTATACCCTCGACTAGTCCTGGGTAGACCCACAATGAAATCCATAGATATCTGTTCCCATTTCCACTCTGGAATGGGTAGCGGCAGTAGCTCTCCCGCGGGCCTCTGGTGCTCAGTCTTGACTTGCTGACAAGTCAGGCATCTCGACACAAAATCTGCAATGTCTCTCTTCATACCGTCCCACCAGTACACATCTCTCATATCATGGTACATCTTGGTGGAACCGGGATGAACACTATATACCGACCGATGTGCCTCCTCAAGAATCTCACGCCGCAATCCCTCAGCATCTGGTACGCACAGTCTAGCTCCAAATCGTAGTATCCCCTGATCATCGATCACGAACTCGGAAAATCTGCCATGTGCCATCTGTGTCCTGATCTCTGAACAGCGGTCATCACTGTGCTGTGCCTCATGTATACGGTCGAGTAACTGTGGGCGTGCACGAACATGCGCAATCTGTCCTCCGGTCGGCGTAAACTCGAACTGTACCCGGCTGTCACATAAGATCTGCCAATCTGCCGACGACTGCCTCTGCACTGCGCTGAAACAAGATAGACTACCCCCGGGCCTCCTACTCAAAGCATCTGCCACTACATTCGCCCTGCCCGGGTGATACAAGATCTCACAATCGTAGTCCTTCACTAACTCCATCCATCGGCGCTGTCTAAGGTTCAGGTCTCGCTGCTGAAATATGTACTTTAAGCTCTTGTGTTCGGTGAATATCTGGCACGACTCCCGATACAGATAATGTCGCCAGATCTTGAGTGCAAAGACCACTTCATGAGTGGGGTAATTCTTTTCATGTTTCTTTAATTGCCGCGAAGCATACGCAATCACCCTATCATGCTGCATCAAAACGCATCCCAGCCCTACTCGTGAAGCATCGCAGTAGACCACAAATCCGCCTGATCCTGAAGGCAACGATAGCACTGGGGTCGTAGTCAGTAGAGCCCGTAGCTGCTGGAAACTATGCTCACACTCCTCTGTCCAATCGAAGAGAACTCCCTTCCGGGGCAACCCGGTCAAAGGTGTAGCAATGCAAGAGAAGTCCTGCACAAATCGCCTGTAATAACCTCCCAGCCCTAGAAAGCTGCAAACCTCCGTCACTGACGTAGGTCTAGGCCAACTCCGAACTGCCTCTATCTTCCTCGGGTCGACACATATACCATCTCGTGTAATCACGTGCCCCAAGAAGTCTACGCTGTCTAGCCAGAAGGCACACTTGGAGAATTTGGCGAAAAGCAGATGCTCCCTCAAGGTCTGCAGTGTAATCCGCAGGTGCTGCTCGTGCTCCTCTATACTCCGAGAATACGCCAAGATGTCGTCAATAAACACAATAATGAACAGATCAAGATACGGCCGGAAAATACGGTTCATCATGTTCATAAATGCTGCTGGCGCGTTGGTGAGTCCGAACGACATCACCAAAAACTCATAATGGCCATAACGTGTGCGGAAGGCTGTCCTAGGAATGTCCTCCCGTCGAACCCGCAGCTGATGGTAGCCCGATCGCAAATCGATCCTCGAAAAGTATCCTGCCCCCTGAAGCTAGTCGAACAAATTGTCGATGCGTGGCAAAGGATATCTGTTCCACACTATCACCCTGTTCAGCTGGCGGTAGTCAATACACAAACGCAAACTGCCGTCCTTCTTCTTGACGAACAGGACTGGAGCACCCCAAGGAGAAACACTGGGTCGAATAAGTCCCTTATCCAGCAAGTCCTGCAACTGACCCTTCAACTCTCTAAGTTCCGCCGGGGCCATCCGATAAGGCGGTACTGAAATAGGCCCCGTGCCAGGAACCAAATCAATGCAGAAAGAAATATCACGCTTGGGCGGTAGCCCAGGAAGCTCGTCAGGGAACACATCAGGGAACTCGCTAACAACCGGAACCTGATCCAAAGGAACCTCTATAGCTCTAGTGTCGCAAACATATGCGAGAAATCCCTGACATCCCTTCCGCAAAAGCTGTCCAGCGCGAACAGAAGAAATCACACTGTGAGGGGTGGCACCACGGTCCCCCAACACAACAACAACCGACTCGCCGGGAAAACAAAATCGAACTGTCTTCTCACGGCAGTCAACAGAAGCATAGCACATGGCTAACCAATCCATGTCCAAAAGGACGTCGAAGTCCAGCATCTCAAGAAGGATCAAATCGACCGGCCACTCTCTCTCGCCAATACGGACGGTGCAGGATCGGAACACGTGCCTAGCAACAAACGACTCTCCCACAGGAGTAGTCACCACAAGCGGCTGGCCAAACAAACCGGACTCTCTACCCAAACTCGGCACAAAGTGTATGGATACGTACGAGTGCGTGGATCCGGGATCGAATAATACATGTGCATCAACCGAACATACAGGAAGGATACCTGAGACCACCGCATTGGACGCCTGCGCGTCCTGATGCGTCAAAGCAAAGACTCGCGCCTGTCCTCCACCTGCAACTAACTGTCCTCTGCCGGCCGCTGGCTGCCCTCTACCTCGGCCACCTTGTCCTCTATGAACAAATCCTCCGCGACCACGACCTCTCTGTGTATGCGTCTGATGTGGAGTAACAGTAGGTACTATCGGCAATGCCGTCTGGGGTGGTGAAGGTGGTAATGTAACATGCGGTGCTGCCGCCTCCCTCCGGGGTAACTCAGGGCAATCTCGCACACAATGATAAGAACTCCCACAGCGAAAACACCCCGACGACGACCGCTGACCCTCCTGGGAATAGGAACTGAATAACCGGCCCCGCCCTGAATCTCTGCTGCCGGCAATACGTCTATCATGGCGCCGAAAAGGCTGTCTCTGTGCGGATGCATCTGCACGAACTCTCTTCGGCCCTGGAACCGCCGAAGTCTTAGCCAGACGCTCCTCAACTAATAATGCTGCATCTACTGCAGCTGCGTACGTCTCATAATGCTGCACGCTAATAGCAAGGAATAGCGGGGTAAGCAAGCCTCGAACAAATCTCTTGACTCGCAACTCCTCGGTAGCCACTAAGTACGGGGCATAGATAGCTAGCTCTGTGAACAGCACGTCGTACTCTGCCACTGACATCCCAGGCGTCTGGCGTAAGGACTCAAATCTGCGTGCTCGGGCATCCCTAACACTCTGGGGAAGAAAACGGGCAAGGAATAGCGCTACAAACTCGGTCCAGGTCATAGGAGGAAGACCTGCTACTCTGCCCTTCTCAACTGAATCACACCACTTCTGCGCAAGACCTTCTAGGCGAAAGCTCGCGAACTCAACCCATCTCGTATCCGCGCATCTGAGTGAACGACATATACGGGCCATCTTATCAATGAAGGACTGGGGGTCCTCGGCTGTATCGGTGCTTGTGAAAACCGGAGGTTTTAGCCTCATGAATTCTGATAGCGATACCGTAACCACCTCCGTGGCTGCAGGGGCAACTGGCTGTGCGGTAGGTACCATCGCGGTCGCTGGAACAGGTGGAGCTACCTCTGGTCGCTGTGCTCTAAGCGTCTCAACTAGCGATCCGATCATCTGGCGCATCTCCTGCATGCTAGATCCCACCGTCTGGCGCATCTCCTGCATACCAGCCCCTAGCGTGGCGATCTGATCTGTCATAGGAGGAACAGTCTGCTCAGGTACAACGGGTGCACTGCCCGGATCAGTCCTCGTCTCGGACGAATCAACTCGAATCTCGGCCCTCGCAGCCGCTCTCTGTGCCCTCGTAGTCTTTGGCGGCATAATGGCTGAAAAGAACAATAGGATTCGATAAGGATACGGAAATCGAATCGCAAGAAAGTATACACTCAAGAAGGAATTTAAATCAACAAGTCCTAAGGTCACGTAGGCGGAGTACCGTGTCGTGAGTATGCCGCGGAACATACACACGCTACGCTACCCTGCTGCAGCTACCTACTCCATCATACCAAGGTCATCCTACACTCCGAAAGGTAAAACCTACGCTCTGATACCAACTTTGTCACGACCCAAAGTTTGGCCCATGACCGGCACTTAACCACGTAACGTCTACAGGCGTAACGTGACTAAGGGAACCGGAAACCCAGAAATCAAACCAGTGAAAGTATAGAGTGTTATAAGAATTAAATGAAAGCACCAACTAACATGATAAGAAATCTAAGAAACAACCTCCAAGATAACAATATATGACGCCGTAGCGAAGCTCAAGATCCACAAGTGGGAACATCACAGATAGAATAAAACTGCATAAGAAAAGTCGGCTCACAACGAGCACGACGCCAGAATACAAATAAAGTACAACATCGTCCTCACACTGTCTCTAAGTCAAATACATACATGGTAGATGGAGAATACTAGATACAACAATGTACATACAGCAAGATAAACAGATACCGCACAAAACCCACCTATCAGCAAAAGAGCTAGTACACCAACTATGGGGGTATCTGTGACAAAAGATGCAACCGCAGCCTGCCGCGACTACTCCGAAGGGCAACCTGCAAACACTGTTGCACAACGGGGGTGAGTTGCCAACTCATGAATAGAGATAACATATAAAGGTAATCGCGAGCATGCACGTACTACGCTACTCTATCATATGCCAACAGATGATATCAATATGTGATAAGCAGTATGTGCAATAATCGTGCAAGTGCTCTATCAGGTACTGTACTACCGGATGGGGTACAAATGCTCTATCAGGTAATGCATCTACAGGATGAGGTACATTAGTAAATGCTGAGCAGGGGTAATATATTATCTACACGGAATGTCAACGTGGAAAATACAATCGGTGTCCCTTAATGCACCCAGATCTCCCAAATAGCTCAGGCACCGGTACTTTCACCGTCCCTCAAACCCTGTATATCTCTGAAAATCCCGAGTGCCCATCATCGGCACCCAAATAACATAAATACTCGTGTCTAGCATCGACACGCAAAACATCCTTTATCGGGCATCCGTCAATCCGGGTCAACCCTCTCTCAAAATGCATATCGGGAATCCGTCAGTCCGGGTCATCCCTCTCTCAATATATCGGGCATCCGTCAGTCCGGGTCAGCCCTCTCACAATACATCGGGCATCCGTTAGTCCGAGTCAGCCCTTTCTCATAACATGCCTCTAGCACCGAGAAAACACGGGGTGACGCCCCAAAATATCATATCAAGGGAACCGGGTTTTTAAATAATTACTTATTTGAAAAGGCCGCGGTTTCCAAATCCAGAAATCACATGAAATCTCAACCAATAATGCAAGTAAAGGTGATGTGATATGTGCACCAAGTATGTATATCAAGTCATGTCACATATAGATGAGCTAAAGTACAATGATCCGATGTGATATAGGCATCAAATATGAATATCAAGTCATGTCACATATAGATGAGCTACAATGCAATAATCTGATGTGATATAGGCATCAAATATGAATATCAAGTCATGTCACATATAGATGAGCTAAAGTACAATGATCCGATGTGATATAGGCATCAAATATGAATATCAAGTCATGTCACATATAGATGAGCTAAAGTACAATGATCCGATGTGATATAGGCATCAAATATGAATATCAAGTCATGTCACATATAGATGAGCTACAATGCAATGATCCGATGTGATATAGAATTCCTACAGTGTGCGTGTCAAGGCAATTACTAACGGTGTGTGTGTAACATACAGGATAGTGCTGGTGCACATGGACCGTTAGTAATGGTGCGATGTTCTATCAATTCTAATTTATATCTGTGTAGTAGGGAATGCAATGCGTACGAAATAGTAACCATGAACATGCAATATATATATAAGGAACACTATAAGGTCCTATCAGCCCTGACGTAGAACGCTATGCGGGCGATATCCCCGTAGATGTGAAATCTACTCAACGTAGCCTCCCGCTAGGTATAGCCAACAACTTGTTTCCCCTTCTGCACGGCGTCCGCTGTACTCGCCTGCGAACCTAGAATTACACAATACATCATACATAAGCTTGAAGTCAAACAAACGCGACATTTAAGCCGAACTAGTAACTCGTGTCGCGAACCAAGCGCGCGTGTGCGCGATACGCTAAAACGTGTGGTTACGCGCCTGAACTCACCCCGACGCGTCGCGATACGCAGAAATCCAAAACCCAGACGCACGTATCACGCGTGTCGCGAAAGGTTGAAAATACGGGAAAATAGGTATTCAGCTCCATATTTTTATACAGGAAAAATATAGAAAAACTATATATATACCAAAATAACTCACATACAAGCAGAGACCAACACCCCAAACCCCAACCCAAATCTCCCCTATCTGGCGGCAATTTGCGGCCAGAATGCACATTTCGGCGGCCAGACTTGGGAATTGGGTTCCCAGGTTTGGTTTGTGCACTCTATACTCCCCATACATGCTGCAGTGATGCCTAGTTTTGTTCTGAAAAGTCTCGGGTCGTAGCAGATTTCCTACAGTGCCTTATATCAGTTCAAATCACAAATTTTGCACAAAATGGAACTTTATGGTATTTTGATGAAATCTGAAACAAATCTAGGTCAAATCAAACACTAATAACTCATTAACAAGCTAATCAAGCCACAACAACATAAGTTTTAACATATTACCCTAAACCTCCTTCAATAGCACTAAAAGGCATAAAAATATGATATTTCTAAACTAAACATGCAAGTTATGAAAATTGGGTGCTAGGATTGGGATTTATACCTTCAAATGACCTTAGAGACACCAAGGGTTTCAGCCTCCCCCCTCGAGTGTGCATATTTACCTCAAACACCACAAGAACTCACTTTTTACTAAGGTTTTGTGAAGGAAACATGTTGATTTGTGTAGGGTTTTTGGTGTAGGGATCAAAGAGGAATGAAAAGAGAGAGAAGAGATGAGGGAAGGCTGGGGTTTGCTGCAGGAATTCTGTAGAAAATGAAGTGGGGACAAGAGAAAGAGAGAAGGGATGAAAATGGTCAAAAAGTCCACCCCCTCACCTAACCACCATATTCCTTTGTTTTATTAGGATTTGACTTATAAAAAGAATGGTTTAGTTGATAAAAGGATGGGGAAAATTAACTATGAACCATACAAGGACGAAGTGGCTACTTTAACTTATGCCCCAAAATGGCTAAGTGTGCAAGGTGCACACCACAAAGGAAAATTTCCAACATGCTAGCACTACCAAGAAAAATAACTATTAAGCCTATGAACACTTAAATATAAACTTGCATGACTACCAATTATCACCAAAACAATCAAACAGAAATTTCAAAGTGTTACAATCTACCCCCTTAAAGAAATTCGGTCCCCGAATTTAAAAATCTAACCATACGCACCTTCAAAAAGATGGGGATACCTCTTCCGCATCTCTCTTTCGGTCTCCCAAGTGACCTCCTCTCTGCTCTGGCCACGCCAAAGTACCTTGACGGACGGTACCTCTTTCGACCTCAGTTTCTTCACTTGTCGATCCAAGATCATCACCGGCTGCTCTGCATAGGAAAGGTCGCGCTCAAGCTGGATCGTCGGGTGCTGAATCGCATGCGAAGGATCATGAAGATATCGGCGGAGCATCGAAACGTGAAATACGGGGTGCACGTCTGGAAAATTGGGCGGAAGGGCTAATCGATACGCAACTGCAACAATACGCTCAAGGATTTCGAAGGGGCCTACGTACCGGGGACTAAGCTTCCCCTTCCTCCCAAATCTCATTACGCCTTTCATTGGGGAGACCCTCAAGAAAACATGATCACCAACAGAAAACTCAAGTTTGCGCCGACGACGGTCCGCATAAGATCTCTGCCTACTCTGGGCTGCTCTCATCCTATCGCGAATTAACTGGATCTTCGCTGTCGTCTCCTCTACAATTTGCGGCCCTAAGATACTGCACTCACTGAGCTCCGTCCAACAGGTGGGCGATCTGCATCTCCTCCCATAAAGAGCCTCAAACGGTGCCATCTGAATGGTCTCCTGGTAGCTGTTGTTGTAGGAGAACTCTACTAAGGGCAGATGATGATCCCAGCTATCTCCGAAGTCTAATACGCATGCTCTGAGCATGTCCTCAAGAGTCTGAATAGTCCGCTCTGACTGTCCGTCGGTCTGCGGATGGAATGCTGTGCTGAAACTCAGACGAGTGTCCAAAGCCTCCTGAAGCCTCTGCCATAACCGGCTGGTAAACTGGGTGCCTCTATCGGACACGATGCATGTCGGAACACCGTGCAGTCGTAAAATCTGATCAATGTAAACCTGGGCATACTGAGTAAATCCGAAAGTCGTCTTCACCGGTAAGAAGTGAGCCGCTTTCGTCAAACGATCCACGATCACCCAGATGGAGTCATACCCTTGACTAGTCCTGGGTAGAACCACAATGAAATCCATAGATATCTGTTCCCATTTCCACTCTGGAATGGGTAGCGGCTGTAGCTCTCCCGCGGGCCTCTGGTGCTCAGCCTTGACTTGCTGACAAGTCAGGCATCTCGACACAAAATCTGCAATGTCTCTCTTCATACCGTCCCACCAGTAGACATCTCTCATATCATGGTACATCTTGGTGGAACCGGGATGAACACTATATACCGACCGATGTGCCTCCTCAAGAATCTCACGCCGCAATCTCTCAGCATCTGGTACGCACAGTCTAGCTCCAAATCGTAGTATCCCCCGATCATCGATCACGAACTCGGAAAATCTGCCATGTGCCATCTGTGTCCTGATCTCTGAACAGCGGTCATTACTGTGCTGTGCCTCATATATACGGTCGAGTAACTGTGGGCGTGCACGAACATGCGCAATCTGTCCTTCGGTCGGAGTAAACTCGAACTGTACCCGGCTGTCGCATAAGATCTGCCAATCTGCCGACGACTGCCTCTGCACTGCGCTCAAACAAGATAGACTACCCCCGGGCCTCCTGCTCAAAGCATCTGCCACTACATTCGCCCTGCCCGGGTGATACAAGATCTCACAATCGTAGTCCTTCACTAACTCCATCCATCGGCGCTATCTAAGGTTCAGGTCTCACTGCTGAAATATGTACTTTAAGCTCTTGTGGTCGGTGAATATCTGGCACGACTCCCCATACAGATAATGTCGCCAGATCTTGAGTGCAAAGACCACTGCAGCCATCTCCAGATCATGAGTGTGGTAATTCTGTTCATGTTTCTTTAATTGCCGCGAAGCATACTCAATCACCCTATCATGCTGCATCAAAACGCATCCCAGCCCCACTCGTGAAGCATCGCAGTAGACCACAAATCCGCCTGATCCTGAAGGCAACGATAGCACTGGGGTCGTAGTCAGTAGAGCCCGTAGCTGCTGGAAACTGTGCTCACACTCCTCTGTCCAATCGAATCGAACTCCCTTCCGGGTCAACCCGGTCAAAGGTGTAGCAATGCAAGAGAAGTCCTGCACAAATCGCCTGTAATAACCTGCCAGCCCTAGAAAGCTGCGAACCTCCGTCACTGACGTGGGTCTAGGCCAACTCCGAACTGCCTCTATCTTCCTCGGGTCGACACATATACCATCTCATGTAATCACGTGCCCCAAGAAGTCTACGCTGTCTAGCCAGAAGGCACACTTGGAGAATTTGGCGAAAAGCTGATGCTCCCTCAAGGTCTGCAGTGTAATCCGCAGGTGCTGCTCGTGCTCCTCTCTACTCCGAGAATACACCAAGATGTCGTCAATAAATACTATAATGAACAGATCAAGATACGGCCAGAAAATACGGTTCATCATATCCATAAATGCTGCTGGCGCGTTGGTGAGTCCGAACGACATCACCAAAAACTCATAATAGCCGTAACGTGTGCGGAAGGCGGTCCTAGGAATGTCCTCCCGTCGAACCCGCAGCTGATGGTAGCCCGATCGCAAATCGATCCTCGAAAAGTATCCTGCCCCCTGAAGCTGGTCGAACAAATCATCGATGCGTAGCAAAGGATATCTGTTCCGCACTGTCACCCTGTTCAGCTGGCGGTAGTCAATGCACAAACGCAAACTGCCGTCCTTCTTCTTGACGAACAGGACTGGAGCACCCCAAGGAGAAACACTGGGTCGAATATGTCCCTTATCCAGCAAGTCCTGCAACTGATCCTTCAACTCTCTAAGTTCCGCCGGGGCCATCCGATAAGGCGGTAGTGAAATAGGCCCCGTGCCAGGAACCAAATCAATGCAGAAAGAAATATCACGCTCGGGCGGTAGCCCAGGAAGCTCGTCAGGGAACACATCAGGGAACTCGCTAACAACCGGAACCTGATCCAAAGGAACCTCTATAGCTCTAGTGTCGCAAACATATGCGAGAAATCCCTGACATCCCTTCCGCAAAAGCTGTCCAGCGCGAACAGAAGAAATCACACTGTGAGGGGTGGCACCACGGTCCCCCTACACAACAACAACCGACTCGCCGGGAAAACAAAATCGAACTGTCTTCTCACGGCAGTCAACAGAAGCATAGCACATGGCTAACCAATCCATGCCCAAAAGGACGTCGAAGTCCAGCATCTCAAGAAGGATCAAATCGACCGGCCACTCTCTCTCGCCAATACGGACGGTGCAGGATCGGAACACGTGCCTAGCAACAAACGACTCTCCTACAGGAGTAGTCACCACAAGCGGCTGGCCAAGCAAACCGGACTCTCTACCCAAACTCGGCACAAAGTGTGTAGATACGTACGAGTGCGTGGATCCAGGATCGAATAATAAATGTGCATCAACCGAATATACAGGAAGGATACCTGAGACCACCGCATTGGACGCCTGCGCGTCCTGATGCGTCAAAGCAAAGACTCGCGCCTGTCCTCCACCTGCAACTAACTGTCCTCTGCCGGCCGCTGGCTGCCCTCTACCTCGGCCACCTCATCCTCTATGAACAAATCCTCCGCGACCACGACCTCTCTGTGTTTGCGTCTGACGTGGAGTAACAGTGGTTACTATCGGCAATGCCGTCTGGGGTGGTGAAGGTGGTAATGTAACATGCGGTGCTGCCGCCTCCCTCCGGGGTAACTCAGGGCAATCTCGCACACGATGATAAGAACTCCCACAGCGAAAACACCCCGACGACGACCGCTGACCCTCCTGGGAATAGGAACTGAATAACCGGCCCCGCCCTGAATCTCTGCTGCCGGCAATACGTCTATCACGGCGCCGAAAAGGCTGTCTCTATGCTGATGCATCTGCACGAACTCTCTTCGGCCCTGGAACCGCCGAAGTCTCAGCCAGACGCTCCTGTGCTGGTGCGTCTGCACAATCCCTGCATCTGCACGAAGTCTCAGCCAGACGCTCCTATGCAAAGCAAGAACTATTGAAGCAATGAAAAGACAAACCAAGTGTGTAGCATATGCTAGGTTCGCTAAAGAGGTCACACCCGGTGAAGGGATCTCGGCTCTTTCCTCATCGAATAAGGTGCTGGATGTTCTACAAGGAACACCGCTATGCAAAGTAAGAACTAGAGCTACCAATTTTTAAACAAGCTTCTACAACATCTTTAGGTTTCTTTTATTTCATTAATCTCATTAATGAAGTCCGACCATTTAAGTCACCTAAACATCACAGATAAATACGACGTATACTTATGCCATCCGCATTCGCCTCGATGTTCCTTCATGCACCGTTAGGTTAGGTAACAAACGGCAGAGCGGGGCAGGGCTAGCGCGGGTGTAAAACATAAGTAACGTCTATATAATATATCATATATACTATATACAGTATCTATCAAAACATATCAAATGATCACATCACAGATATCGCAACAGAAGAAACATATGAAATAATGGATATACTAGGACGTCCGTGTTTTATTTTGAGCCTGTATAAAACACGGATTCCACGGTCGTGATGAATAGCCAAACCCACATCCCTAGACCCCTACGAGAGCGGCAAGTAACACTGCCAATTCTAGGGTTAGGAGACCCGGTCTCGATTCTTCGAGATGGTCTCCCACTGGACCCTAGAACCCGGTTACTTGTGCTCCCCGCCTTGGGTCTACCTAATGCGGAAAAGCAAATAATATACAATGGTAACATCATCCTCAGCCCGGAAGTGCCCGTGTTAGTTATATGTATGCCCTAGAGGCCATTACTATACATAGGATGTATATTGTAGTGGATGCTTGGACATATATAGGGAGGAGTTTCTTGCTCGACATGATAGTATGCTATCTGATTGCTCTTTACCTTAACGTGTACACTGATTGTCTCTCTGTTACATGTTGGTAAAGCCCTTAGGATGTGTACTTGACTACCTGGACTATGATGCGGATCATACTAGTGGGGACATGTTAGTCCATAAGTACATCCTTCAAAGTCCCTAGTCGTGGGTGTATCGAGACGGCGCATCGATATACCAGAGTAGACAAGCGTGTACCTTCTCGACCCATACAGATGGGCGATGGATGATCCCATATCCATTGGTGTTTGACATCAGAGATGATATATGGGTGCTCAGTGGAGACTTGGTACACTGGACGGACTCGCCGAGAACTCCCAGATGGTATTATACATTACGTCAGATGGCAGTTCTCTGGTGACACTGGTGCAGGTTAGTCTGTAAACCCGAGATCGTCATAGAGTCTTATGTGATTCCCATTGTTCTTTGATTTCCATCATACCACGTCTAAGAGGGTGTGCAAAAAGGTGGCTTTTGGGTACAGTCCCGAATCACATGGAGGAGGAGGGGTTTCGTCTCTCCTGGTATAGGGAGTTGATGTTGCGCTGTGTTCGATTGGCTATAACAGGAAGTCCTTGGCCAAGGCTGCTTTAGGGATTTACTGGTAAGTGTTACCAGTAGTTTCTCGACCCGTTATGAGCCTCATATCGACATGACATATCGAGTTATTGGGGTCTGACATTTACCACCCCTAGACGAGATATGCGACATATCAGACGAATAGACCGGACTGTACGGTAGTGTTACTGGTTGGATTCATAGGAGTGTGAGCGGGCTTCCTCGTTGATCTTCTGATCGCTCAATACCCGGATGGCCGTTACGTTTAGCAGACCGCTTGTGGCTTGTGGGTGTTTGATATGATCATCACCTACTGCCGGCGTATTGACGAGTCTTTAGAGTACTACACAGGGGTTTCCTGGCTCAAGCGAAACGAAATAGGAGCGCATATGAGATATGTGCGGGACCGAGAATAATACCAGTATGTGATATTGTGTTCTATTCTCGCGATTTGTGACATTGATCGACTGTATGCGATATAGCCGGGTTATCGGATCAAGTGTTGATTCAATAAGTTGTTACTATTGATATTAGTTGGTTATATGCGATATGACCGGATCGTTAAATCAAGTGTTGATTTAATGATTTAACGTATAATTATATATTTGATATATTACTTTATATTAACTAGTATTGGTTCACTTAAGATTGATTTTCTCACTTGAATGTGCACATTGTTTATATGTGATATATGCAAGTGTACATGTTTGTATCATGCTTGATGATACAAACAAGTTATGTGTATGAGACTTGAACCAAATGAAGGTTAGATTAGGGTTTACTATTTTACTAAGCATATAACAAAAGAGTGTGACTTTGGTCAAACTTATCAAGCTTCATGAAACTTGATAAACATTGACAAAGTCAACTCTTTTGTCATATGTTTAAAGATATTAGTTAACCCAACCTTTAACCTAATGGTTTGGTTAAATCTCTACATGAGTTAAGCATGAGGGCTAAACTCAACCATGGTGCCATGATTAAAAGGATAAGTATTCATATTATTCTTTTAATTCATATGATTCTTTTCTTCTTTTTCATCTTCATCAAGCTCATAAAAGCTTGAGAGCTCCAATGGTGCCATGGTAAAAAGAGTGAGAAATCCAATTTTAAAGTGAACCCACTTCCTGTTTCTTCATCCTCTACCACTTGCCATGTAGTATAGGGTGTTCTCTTCACAAAGTTTTTGACCAAGTGAAGGAATAGCTTGAGTTTGAGTCTCCCCGACGTAGATCATCTTCGGCTTCGAAGTCAATGACCTAGCCCGATCATTTCTCTGACGAAACCATCGCTAGAGTCCGGGATCCGATGATCGCAGTGGAGGGACGTCAACACGGAGCTTTAGAAGTGGAGGACCGGATCTACAAAGGTTGTATTTCCATTCACTTAGTAGCAAAGTCGTCTGCTTGCATGTTCTTTCGCCTAATCTCTAGTTAACGATCTAGTTTAGGGTTTCTCGGCACCGAAAAATTTGAATTTGGCATGATTGATGCCTTGTGGAACCTCTTGACTGTGCCTAGTAACCCTACAGTGGTATCAGAGACTAGCTAGAGCTTTAGGCGAAGTGTTGACGATGTTTTAAGTCCGATCGAAACACGAAACCCTAATCCGACCCCTTCTCTGTACATTTTTCAAAACTGTGCATTTTTCCGAATTAAAAATATGCAGAAAAATCAGCAGGGTTTTCTAAGAACTACTGTGCAAAACGAGCTCCTGAATCGATCAAAGCGCCGCGGAACCGCGGCAAGAGCAGGGCTATTGCGGCTGTTCCCCGGCCGTATAGTCACCTTTTTCATTACTTTTTGCACAGTAATTTCTTTCTTTCATTGCTGAGTTATCTGGGAATTTTTAATGTTTAATCAAGAGTTGAGTTTTCTGGGTTGTATTGGGAGTTCGTAGATTTGATCAGATTATCAAACTTTGTCTATGTGTTTTTCCGGGTAATTTTAGAATATGTTAACAAGTTTGACCGGATATAAATACCCACTTTTTTCCCTGCCGGGAAATTTCCAATTGTTGGATTTTTCCGTAGTTTAATGACGTTCTAAGTAGTGCAAGTAACGCGATGGTCCCTCTAGAAGACAACAAATCTTAACTCGATTATGTGACCGTCTTGAACTTCCCTTTAAACCTTAGGGTTTGGGGAAGTACGGCGTGCCACATGTGAGGCGTTGGCTTGACCCTTCTACGGCTGGCCGTTGGTACTGAGACATGAAGTGAATGTTTTTTAAACTTATTTCATATGTTGAGCTGTTTCGGGAAAACTTGGGTGTTTGATTGTTCGATCGGAAAGTTTAACATTTTCTATTTATCTGGATTGTGATACAATATTTGGAATTCACAAATAGTTATGAGATAACTAATATGAATGTTATAAACATAGCAGTTTAGTCTCACTTGATCGGTTGCCACGGAATTTTGATGTGATCAAAAGTCCGTCGCAATCACGTAGCGTACGCAGATACTCGCCGGGTAAACTTAATAGACAGCCTCACCCCATAGCCCCGACCAAGTGACTGTAGGAGAACCCCGTCGCCGAAAGCATCCGTCCGGGTGCTCGCGGCAGCGGTGTTCTGCCTTAGTGCACTTCGTCGACGGCATCGGGGGTGCGGCCGCCTACTAAAGTTTACGACGAGCATTCGATCAGGATGTCGGGAGTATTGTTGAATTGCCCGAGTTGATATTGAAAAGAGTTTTCGATAATGAGACTAAAATGCGGGGTATATAATTGTTAGGCATGCGATGTCTAAGGAATTCATTTGATTAGGCATGCGATGTCTAAAGAGTTTGCGGATGCCAACTGTTGTAGTTTTACACTTTCTTTTCTATGACCATAAGTGTAGTATGTAATATCGCCGGTTTCGTTGCTATATGTCAACGACAATTGGGATGCGCATATTTACTTACGTTGATGACATGTGATGTTATGTGTTGCTGGATATGTTATATTGGATCGTCGTGTTTGAATAGCCGGGGGTTTTTTATGTGAGATGAGTGTTTTTCTTTTTCATTCATGTAAAAACTTGTATGTAATATTCTTTTATTGGGGCACTTCCAGGTTGCGGAAGATGTCACCCTTTGTATATTATTTACTTTTCCGCACTAGGATAGACCCAAGGAGGAGGGCATAAGCAACCGGGTTCTGGAGTCCAGGAGGAGACCAACTCGAGGAGTCGAGTCCGGGTCTCCTAACTCTAGAATTGGTAGGGTTGCTTGCCGCTCTCGTAGGGGTCTAGGGGTGTGGGATTGGCTATTCATCGCGACCATGGAATCCGTGTTTTATACAGGCTCGTATTGAAAACACGGATGTCCTAGTATATCCAATGTTTCATATGATTCTTCTGCTGCGATATCTGTGATGTGATCATGTGATGTTCTGTGATAAATACTGTATATAGTATATATGATATATTATATTGACGTTACTTATGTTTTACACCCGCGTTAGCCCTGCCCCGCTCTGCCGTTAGTTACCTAACCTAACGGTGCACGAGGGGACATCGAGGCAAATGTGGATGGCATAAGTGTACGTCGTATTTATCTGTGATGTTTAGGTACTTAAATGATGGGACTTCATTAATGTGATTAATGAAATAAAAGAAACCTAAGATGTTGTGGAATCGAATTTTAAAAAAAAGGTAGCTATAGTCTTGCTTTGCATCGCGGTGTTCCTTGTAGAACATCCTACACCTTATTCGATAAGGAAAGGACCGAGATCCCTTCACCGGGAGTGACTCCTTTAGCAATAACTGGCAGATGCTATAACCCTCGGTTTGTCTTTTGATTGCTTCTATAGTTTTTGCTTTGCACAGCGGTATATATGATATATCCTGCACCTTATTCGATGAAGAAAGGGCCGACAATCCCTTCAACGGGAGTGACCCTTTTAGCAAAACTAGAAAAGTCTCAAAAACACTCCATTTCAAAATTATTTGATTCTACAACGATATCAAGTTCATTACGAAAAAGGTTTTCTTAAAAACCTGTCGTAGCCCTCCGTCATTTCAGATAAGTAATACTTAGTATTCGTGCTGCGGTAGTTTGGCATTCGTCAAGGCGTAGTGTACGGTAGTTAACTAGTATTTATCTGCTTATGCATATGATGCAAATTGGATTAGGGTATTCGTACGGCATTTTTTGGCATTCGTCAAGGGTCATGCGGGTGGGTTTAATTCAATTAAGAAATGTACGGGTTGAACTTGACTAGTGTACTATGGGTTGTTTGGCATTCGTCAAGGTCATAGAACACTAGGGGCAAAATATTATCGGGAATTTCAAGTGTTGAAATTTGCAATGAGATTGCATACCTTCTATGAGATAGTTGGATCCCGATACCCACTGCGAGTAATTGTTACTCCTGGGAGAGTTTTACACATTACAATTAGCCGATCAAGTAGGTGTCTAGAAAGGTGTTAACGAGGTTACGCCTCTGGAAAAACGAGGTTTACATTAATTAGGTTTGTGTGAAAGCACGGGGGACCTCCCTCAAAGTACGGACACTGGCCTGGCTGAAAGATTGGAAAACTTGTAGCGTGTAATTAATCCCGGCTAGTCTTTCCTTTTAGGGTTTGAAGGAAGATTTGATAAAAACAGTGGGAGCCATCCTGATTAGATAAAATAATAACCAATCTAATCTTGCAAGAGCGCACGCAGAGTGTTTTCTTCTCTCTCTCTCCTGGTAGCGACCATGCCACGCCTTAATCAAGATAATAATACGGATGTATTATCCGAACCCGCTTGTTATACTGAGCTATGGAACGTTGGTCCCGCTCCGACTTATAATTGTTATAAGACAGAGCTAGAAATAGGGGAATACCAGAATTCCAATGCCGCCCAAACGAAGAAAGTGCATATGATGCATCTCCTTCGGGTGTGTTCATTACAAAGAACTATTTCTCTGTATCCTCTACGTCCTGGGTATTTGATAACGGATCAGGATCCCAGATATGTAATCTGTTACATGGGCTACAGACAGGTAGAGAACTGAGAACGGGTAATAAGTTTCATGAGACAGAAAACGGTGCAAGTGTTGCAGCTAAGTCTGTTGGTCACTGTCACCCTGTATTACCAAAATACATTGATTCTGAACGAATGTTATTAGATACCGAACCTGATATACAAAATCATATCAGTCTCTTTATTCGTAAAGTGTTGGATAAATGTTTTGAACATTTACTATATCTAAAAGCATTGACGTTCTAAATCAAACTACAGTTCCTAGTATACAGAACACACACAAGAGAGGAAGAGTTCAGAAATGAACGGATCCTTCTTGAGGTATTGTAGACTAGGTCATATCAATGCGACCCGACTAGCTAAGTTGCACATAGATGCATATTTAAATTTGTTTGAATTTACATCTTGTGAAACTTGCCAGTCATGTCACAGAGATAAGATGACCATAGCTCTGTTTAATGGAAACAGAGAAAGAGTTAGTGATCTCTTGGGATGATACATGTTGATGTATAAAGGTCCCTTGTCTACACATACCAGGACCGGTTCTTTGTGCTTCATTACATTCTCTGATGATCTCTTTAGATTCAGACATATGTTCCTGTTGAAACACAAGTCCGAAACTTTTGAGATATTCACAGAATATAAGTTAGAAGTAGAGAACCAAAATACGGGTATAAGTATTATGTCCTTTGATGTGATCAAGGAGGAGAATACTTGAGCATGGAATTCCTGGATTATTCTAAAGGAGAATGGGTTTCTCTCTCAGCATTACTCCTCCGTATACACTGAGTATATCGGGGTATACGAGGCGGAGCAATAGCACCCTATGTGATAAGGTGTGCTCTATGATGAGTACTACTGAGTTACCTATTTCCTTTTGGGAGTTATGCACTTGAGAAGCTGCATACCTATTGAATAAGGTTCAGATCAAATCAGTTGCCTACCACTTCATATTTGATATGATAAGGGAAGAACCCATATCTTAAGTTGGTTAAGATTTAGGGTTGTCCGGGCTATGTCCAAAAGCAAAATCCGGACAAACTCGAGGCAAGATCTGTTATGTAGAACTGGAAATGTTTCAGCTATACAAACTGCAGCTGATGATGTGGTAGAACCAAAGGATTCAATAGTTACCAACGAACCTCAGCCTCTCCGCCGATCTAGTAGGGTTCCACACCCACCTGAGAGATACTTCAGTTTCTCTATGACAGTGGGAGTGAGGATTGCATCATGAGATGATGACCCAACTAGTTTCGAGCTGGCCATCAGGAGTAAGACTCTATAAGAATGGCTGGATGCTTAGCGATCTGAGATGGAATCCATGTACACCAACAAAGTATGGACTTTGGTTGCTATATCTGAAGGGTTAAATACCCATCAGGGGCAAGTATATCTTGAGAAGATTACTTGGTGTAGATGGAAAATTTGAGACTTTCAAAGCTAGACTTGTTAAAGGTTTTCTTCATCGACCAGGCATGGATAATGATGAAACCTTTTCCAGTAGCTATGCTTAAGTCCATCCGGATCCTACTTGCCACGGCTACATACCATGACTACGATATCTGGCGGTTGGGTGTCATGACTGCTCTTCTAAATGATATTTTAGAAGAGAGAGTCTATAAGTACACAGTTAGAGGGCTTCATAGACAGTGGGAGCAGCGGAAACGTGTACAAGATGCTTTATAGGATAAAGCAGGCATCGCGGAGATGGAACGTCTGTTTTGATGTGTTAGTCAAAAAGTTTGACTTCATCAAAATGGTAGATGAACCTTGTATATACAAAAAGGTAGTAGGGAGTATGGTGGTAATCCTCGTAGAGTACGTGGATGACATACTCTTGATAGGGAAGGAGTTTCCTATGCTACGCTCGGTTAATCTCCGCTTATCACAATGATTCTCCACATAGGATCAAAGTGATACCTACTAAATCCTGGGTTTTGGATCTATGAGATAGATCTAAATGGATGTTAGGATTCTCACTAGATGTAGTGAGATGGTATCAATCGATCCTGGGGAGAATCACTGGAAGTGTTCCAGGGTGATAAGGAAGACTGAATGTCGTTCACAGGCATTGTCTTTACCCTCTATGGAGGGACGGTATGTTGGAAGAGTTCCAAGCTAAATACCGTGACATACTAGACGATTAAAGGCAAGATACATCGCTACTTAAGATGCTACCAAAGAGGCTGTCTGGGTGTATATTAGTTCATGAGATGAACTTAGTTCCTCTCATTGTGTGACAATGGAGTTATGGCTTATGCCAAGGAACGTCCGTCCCATCAGTGACCCAGACGTATTCTGAGGCAGCATCACCTGATCATGGAGATAGTTGATCTCCAGGGTGATCGAGGTTAGGAGAGTAGACTTAGAGGACAACACGGCGGACCCACTCACAAAGGCCTTTTCCCAGAGAGAGACTTTTATGGGATGGTTGAGTATGAAATATTACAACCACTGCTATCAGATGGCCCTAGTGCAAGTGGGAGATTGTTAGTTATATGTATGCCCTAGAGGCCATTACTATACATAGGATGTATATTGTAGTGGATGCTTGGACATATATAGGGAGGACTTTCTTGCTCGACATGATAGTATGCTATCTGGTTGCTCTTTACCTTAACGTGTACACTGATTGTCTCTCTGTTACATGTTGGTAAAGCCCTTAGGATGTGTACTTGAATACCTGGACTATGATGCGGATCATACTAGTGGGGACATGGTAGTCTATAAGTACATCCTTCAAAGTCCCTAGTCGTGGGTGTATCGAGATGGGGCATCGATATACCAGAGTAGACTAGCGTGTACCTTCTCGACCCATACAGATGGGCGATGGATGATCCCATATCCATTGGTGCTTGACATCAGAGATGATATACGGGTGCTCAGTGGAGACTGGATACACTAAACGGACTCGCCGAGAACTCCCAGATGGTATTATACATTACGTCAGATGGCAGTTCTCTGGTGACATTGGTGCAGCTTAGTCTGTAGACCCGAGATCGTCATAGAGTCTTGTGTGATTCACACAGTGCTTTGATTTCCATCATACCACGTCCAAGAGGGCGTGCAAAAAGGTGGCTTTTGGGTACAGTCCTGAATCACATGGAGGTAATGAGCGATAGGAGGGGTTTCGTCTCTCCCGGTATAGGGAGTTGATGTTGCTCTGTGTTCGATTGGCTATAACAGGAAGTCCTTGGCCAAGGCTGCTTTAGGGATTTACTGGTAAGTGTTACCAGTTGTTTCTCGACCCGTTATGACCCTCATATCGACACGACTTATCGAGTTATTGGGGTCTGACGTTTACCACCCCTAGACGAGATATGCGACATATCAGACGAACAGACCGGACTGTACGGTAGTGTTACTGGTTGGATTCGCAGGAGTGTGAGCGGGCTTGCTCGTTAATCTTCTGATCGCTCAATACTCGAGTGGCCGTTATGTTTAGCAGACCACTTGCGGCTTGTGGGTGTTTGATATGATCATCACCTACTGCCGGCGTATTGATGAGTCTTTAGAGTCCTACACAGGGGTTTCCTGGCTCAAGCGAAACGAAATAGGAGCGCATATGAGATATGTGCGGGACCGAGAATAATACCAGTATGTGATACTGTATTCTATTCTCGCAATTTGTGACAATGATTGGTTGTATGCGATATAGCCGGGTTATCGGATCAAGTGTTGATTCGATAAGTTGTTACTATTGATATTAGTCGGTTATATGCTATAAGACCGGATCATTAAATCAAGTGTTGATTTAATGATTTAATGTATAATTATATATTTGGTATATTACTTTACATTAACTAGTATTGGTTCACTTAAGATTGATTTTCTCACTTGAATGTGCACATTGTTTATATGTGATATATGCAAGTGTACATGTTTGTATCATGCTTGATGATACAAACAAGTTGTGTGTATGAGACTTGAACCAAATCAATGTTAGATTAGGGTTTACTATTTTCCTAAGCATATAACAAAAGAGTATGACTTTGGTCAAAGTTATCAAGCTTCATGAAGCTTGATAAATATTGACAAAGTCAACTCTTTTGTCATATGTTTAAAGATATTAGTTAACCCAACCTTTAACCTAATGGTTTGGTTAAATCTCTACATGAGTTAAGCATGAGGGCTTAACTCAACCATGGTGCCATGATTAAAAAGATAAGTATTCATATTATTCTTTTAATTCATATGATTCTTTTCTTCTTCTTCATCTTCATCAAGCTCACAAAAGCTTGAGAGCTCCAATGGTGCCATGGTAAAAAGAGTGAGAAATCCAATTCTAAAGTGAACCCACTTCCTATTTCTTCATCCTCTACCACTTGCCATGTAGTATAGGGTGTTCTCTTCACAAAGTTTTTGACCAAGTGAAGAAATAGCTTGAGTTTGAGTCTTCCCGACGTAGATCATCTTCGGTCTCGAAGTCAATGACCTAGCCCGATCATTTCTCCGACAAAACCATCGCTAGAGTCCGGGATCCGATGATCGCAGCGAAGGGACGTCAACACGGAGCTTTAGAAGTGGAGGACCGGATCTACAAAGGTTGTATTTCCATTCACTTAGTAGCAAAGTCGTTTTCTTGCATGTTCTTTCGCCTAATCTCTAGTTATCGATCTAGCTTAGGGTTTCTCGGCACCGAAAAATTTGAATTTGGCATGATTGATGCCTTGTGCAACCTCTTGAGTGTGCCTCGTAACCCTACAGCCCCAATAAAAGAATATTACATACATTGAATTTTACATGAATGAAAAAGAAAAAACTCTCATCTCACATAAAAAAAACCCGGCTATTCAAACACGACGATCCAATATAACATATCCAGCAACACATAAAATCACATGTCATCAACGTAAGTAAATATGCGCATCCCAATTGTCGTTGACATATAACAACGAAACCGGCGATATCACATATTACACTTACGGTCGCAGAAAAGAAAGTGTAAAACTATAACAGTTGGAATCCGCAACCTCCTCAGACATCGCGTGCCTGACCAAATGAATTCCTTAGACATATCATGCCTAACAATTATAAACCCCGCATTTTAGTCTCTTTATCGAAAACTCTTTTCAATATCAAGTCGGGTAATTCAACAAGATTCCCGACAATCTGATCGAATGCTCGTCGCAAACTTTAGTAGACGGCCGCACCCCCGATGCCGTCGACGAAGTGCACTAAGGCGGAACACCGCTGCCGCGAGCACCCGAACGGATGCTTTTTGGTTTACGGGGTTCTCCTACAGTCACTTGGTCGGGGCTATGGAGCATGGCTGTCTATTAAGTTTACCCGGCGAGTATCCACGTACGCTATGTGATTGCGACAGACTTTTGATCACATCAAAATTCCATGGCAACCGATCATCTGAGACTAAACTGATATGTTTATAACATTCAAATTAGTTATCTCATAACTATTTATGGATTCCAAATATTGTATCATATTCCAGATAAATAGACAATGTTAAACTTTCCGATCGAATTATCAAACACCCAAGTTTTCCCAAATAGCTCAACACTTGAGCGGAGTTCAAAAATATCCATCACATGCCTCAGTACCGATGGTCCAGCCGTAGAAGGGTCAAGCCAACGCCACACATGTGACACGCCGTACTGCCCCAAACCCTAAGGTTCAAATGGCAGTTCAAGACGGTCACATAATCGAGTTAAGGTTTGTTGTCTTCTAGAGGGTCCACCGCGTTACTTGCACGACTTAGAAAGTTTCAATATCGAGAAAAATCCAACTTTTGAAAAATTTTCCAACTGGGGAAAAAGTGAGTTATTGATATCCGTTCGAACTTTTTAACAGTTTCTAAAAATATCCGGAATAAACTAAACAAAGTTAAATTATCCGATCGAATCAACGAGTCCCCAATATAACCCTAGATAATTCAACACTTGAGTGGAATTAAAAAATTGCCAAGAAAGGACCTAAGAATAAATACAAGAAATTCCAGGGACTAATTCGAAATTTTGGCGGCGGTTGAAGAATAAATACAAGAAATTCCAGGGACTAATTCGAAATTTTGGCCGCGGAACCGCCGCCAAACCCTTGGTTTGGCCGCGGTTCCGCGGTCAAATCACCGAATTAAAAGTCCGTACTTCAGATTAATTCTTAGTTTTTCCTGCTTAATTTTCTGAGCATTTTTAATTCATAAAAAATCACATTTTCAAAAAATATACAGAGAAGGGTTTACAACGGGGTTTTCGGGTTCGATTGGACTTTAAGCTTTGTCTAGACTGCGCCTAAAGCTCTAACTTTCCTCTGATACCACTGTAGGGTTGCTAGGCACGCTCATGAGGGTCTACGAGGTATCAACCATGCCCGAGTAAAATTTTAGCCGTGCCGAACAACTCTAATACGGATCTTTAAACTAGGGTTTAGGAGAAAACTAACATGTTAAACAACTTTAACACTAAGTGAAAGGGATCACAACCTTTGTAGATCCGGTCCTTCACTTTAATAGCTCCATGTAGATGTCCCCTTCGCTGCGATCGTGAACTTCTGACTCTAAAGAAGATCCACAAGAAGAACGAACGTGCTTGCTTCGTTGACTTCGAGGCCGAAGATGATCTACGTCGGGATTACACTAACTCAAGCTATTCCTTCACTAGGTCATGAACTTTGTGAAGAGAACACACTCTACTATATGGCAAGTGGTAGAGGATGAAGAAGTAAGAAGTGGGCTCACTTTAGAATTGATTTTCTCACTCTTTTTCTCATGGCACCATTGGAGCTATTAAGCTTTTGGATGGAGCTTGATGATGAGGAAGAAGAAGAAAGAATAAAACTCATCATATGAATTATAACCTCCATTATTTAACCATAGGTGAGTTAAGCTATCATGCTTAACTCATGTAGAGAATTGACCAAGGGTTTAGGTTAAGGGTTAGGTTAAAGAATATCAAGACAAATGACAAAAGAGTGGACTTTGTCAAAGCTTCTCCAAGCTTCTTCAAGCTTGATTACTTTGACCAAGTTCAACCCTTTTTTTAAAATGTTATGATAAAAGAATAACCCTAATCTTAAAACTAATCTTGGTACAAGTCTCATACACCCATCTTTGATGTATCATCAAGTACGATACAAACATGTACACTTGCATATATCACATATAAACAATGTGCACAATCTTATGAGAAAATAAATCTTAAGTGAGCTAATACTAGTTAATGTAATGTAATATATCAAATATATAATTATACATTAAATTATTAAATCAACTCTTGATTTAATAATCCGGCTATAACCGACTAATATCAAAAGTAACAACTTATCGAATCAACACTTGATCCGATAACCCGGCTATATCGCGTACAACCGATCAATGTCACGAATCGCGAGAATAGAATACGGTATCTCATATCGTATCAATCTCGGCCCCGCACATATCACATATGCGCTCCTACTCCGTTTCGCTTGAGCCAGGAAACCCCTGTGTAGGACTCTAAAGACTCGTCAATACGCCGGCATTAGGTGATGATCATATCAAACACCCACAAGCTGCAAGCGGTCTGCTAAACGTAACGGCCACCCGAGTATTGAGCGATCAGAAGATCAACAAGCAAGAATGCTAGTACTCCTGCGAATCCAATCAGTAACACTCCCGTACAGTCCGGTCTCGTCGTCTGATATGTCGCATATCTCGCCTAGGGGTGGTAAACGTCAGACCCCAGTAGCTCGATAAGTCGTGTCGATATGAGGTCTATAACAGTTCGAGAAACTACAGGTAACACTTACCAGTAAATCTCAGCAACCCTGGCCAGGGATTTCCGGTTATAGCCAATCGAACACAGCACAACATCAACACCCTATACCGGGAGAGACGAATCCCCTCCTCTCTCTCATTGCCTCCATGTGATTCGGGACTGTACCCAAAAACCACCGTTTTGCATGCTTTCTTGGACGTGGTAAAGTGGAAATCAAAGCACAGTGGGAATCACACAAGACTTTATGACAATCTCGGGTCAACAGACTACTCTGTACCAGTGTCACCGGAGAACTGCCATCTGACGTGAGGTATAATACCATCTGAGAGTTCTCGGCTAGTCCGTCCAGTGTACCCAACCTTTACTGAGCACCCGTACACTATCCTTGATGTCAAACACCGATGGATATGGGATCATCCATCACCCATCATATGGGTCAAGATGCGTATACGCTATTCTACTCTGGTGCATCGATGCCCTGTCTCGATACACCCACGACTAGGGACCTTGAAGGATGTACTTATGGACTACCATGTCCCCACTAGTATGATCCGCATCATAGTCCAGGTAGTCAAGTACACATCCTAAGGGCTTTACCAACATGTAACAGAGGGACAATCAGTATACACGTTAAAGTAAAGAGTAACCAGATAGCATACTATCATGTCGAGCAAGAAAGTCCTCCCTATATATTTCCAAGCATCCACTACAATATACATCGTATGTACAGTAATGGACTCTAGGGCATACATATAACTAACAATCTCCCACTTGCACTAGGGCCATCTGTTGTGGTATCACATACCAAACAATTAGCTGCGGTTGAAGTATCTCATACTCAACCATCCCATAAAATTCTCTACTGGGAAAAAGGCCTTTGTGAGTGGATCCGCGCTGTTGTCCTCTGTGTCTACTCTCCTAACCTCGATCACCCTGGAGATCAACCCTCTCCATGATCAGGTGATACTGCCTAAGAATTATATCTGGATTTCTGATGGGACTGGGGGGTTCCTTGGCAAAAGCCACAACTCCATTGTCACATAATGGTAGGAACGAAGTTCATCTCATGAACTTATTTATATCCAGACTGCCTCTTTGGTAGCATCTTTGGTAACGATGTATCTTGCCTTTAATCGTCTAGTATGTCACGGTATCTAGCTTAGAACTCTTCTAACATACCGTCCCTCCACTGAGGGTAAAGACAATGCCTGCGACTGATATTCAGTCGTCCTTATCACCCTGGAACCTTTCCAGTGATTCTCCCCAGGATCGATTGATACCTTCTCATTACAACTAGTGAGTATCCTAACATCCAATTAGATCTATCTCATAGATCGAAACTTAGGATTTAGGAGGTATCATTTTGATCCTATAGGGAGAATCTTTGTGATAAGCGGAGATTGACCGAGCGTAGCATCGGAAACTCCTTCCCTATCAAGAGTATGTCATCAGCGTACTCTATGTGGATCGCCCATACTCTCTACTACCTTTTTGTATATACAAGGTTCATCTACCATTTTGATGAAGTCAAACTCTTTGACTACCACATCAAAACAGATGTTCCAACTCCGCGATGCCTGCTTTATCTTATAAAGCATCTTGCACACCTTTCCGCTGCTCCCACTGTCTACGAAGCCCTCTGGCTGTGTACTTATAGACGCTCTCTTCTAAAACATCATTTTAGAAAAGCAGTCATGACACCCAACCACCAGATATCGTAGTCATGGTATGTACCCGTGGCAAGTAGGATCTAGATGGACTTAAGCATAGCTTTGAAAGTCTCAACTTTTCCATGTACACCAAGTAATCTTCTCAAGATATACTCGCTCCTGATAGGGATTTAACCCTTCATATAAAGCAACCAAAGTCCATACTTTGTTGGTGTATAAGGATTCCATCTCAGATCGCTAAGCATCCAGCCATTCTTACAGAGTCCCATTCCTGATGGCCAGCTCGAAACTAGTTAGGTCATCATCTCATGATGCAATCCTCGCTCCCACTGTCATAGAAAAACCGAAGTAACTCTCAGGTGGGTGAGGAACCCTACTAAATCGGCGGAGAGGCTGAGGTTCGTTGGAATCTACTGAATCTTTTGGTTCTACCAAATCATCTGCTGCAGTTTGTATAGCTGGAGCTCCTTCCAGTTCTACCTCATAACTACTAATTTCTTCTCAAGAAATTCCCTTTCACAAAGGTGGTATGTTGAGAAACAAAATATTTTTGTTCCTCGGTTTGGTAGAAGATATTCCCTTGCTTATGCTTTGGATATCCTACAAACTTCCACAGACCTGACTTTGCCTCGAGCTTGTCCGGATTATGCTTTTAGACATAGGCTGGACAACCCCAAATCTTAAGATACTTAAGATATGGGCTCTTCCCATTCCATATCACATATGAAGTGGTAGGCAACTGATTTGATTTGAACCCTATTCAATAGGTATGCAACTTCTCAAGTGCATAACTTCCAATAGGAAATAGGAAACTCAGTAGTACTCATCATAGAGCACACCATATCACATAGGGTGTTATTGCTCCGTCCCGATATACCATCGTGCTATGGTGTATACGGAGGAGTAATGCTGAGAGAGAATCTCATTCTCCTTTAGAATAGTCCAGGAATCCCGTGCTCAAGTATTCTCCTCCTTGATCTCATCAAAGGACATAATACTTATACCTGTATTTTGGTTCTCTACTTCTAACTTATATACCGTGAATATCTCAAAAGGTTCGGACTTGTGTTTCAATAGGAACAAATGTCTGAATCTTGAGAGATCATCAGAGAATGTAAAGTACCAAGAACCAGTCTTGGCATAAGTAGAAAGGGGACCTTCATACATCAGCATGTATCAATCCCAAAAGTTTACTAACTCTTTCTCTGTTTCCAATAAATAGAGCTGTGGTCATCTTATCTTTGCGACATGACTGGCAAGTTTAATGAGATGTAAATTCAAACAAATTTAAATATGCATCTAAATGTAACTTCAGCTAGTCGGGTCGCATTGATTTAACCTAGTCTACAATGCCTCAAGAAGGAATCATTCATTTTTGAACTTTTCTACTTGTGTGTGTTCTGTATATTAAGAACTGTAGTTTGATTTAGAACGTCAATGCTTTTAGATAACGTACCTGAACCGATCAACTTTTGATATAGGAAATTTTCAAAACAATATCCAACAATAAAAAATTATATCCTTTCTTTACTAATAAAGAGACTGATATGATGTTGTATATCAGATTTGATATCTAATAACATTTGTTCAGAATCAATGTATTCTGGTAATACAGGGTGATAGTGACCAACAGACTTGGCTGCAACACTTGCACCGTTTTCTGTCTCATGAAACTTATCACTCGTTCTCAGTTCTCTACCTATCTACAGCCCATGTAACAAATTACATATGTGGGATCCTGATCCGGTATCATATAACCAGGACATAAAGGATACTGAGAAACAGTTCTATGTAATGAACACACCCGGAGAAGATGCATCAGCATGCACTTTCTTCGTTTGGGCGGCACGGAAATTCTGGTAATCCCCAATTTCCTGCTCTGTCTTATAACAATTATAAGTTGGAGCGGGACCAACGTTCCCCAGCTCAGTATAACAAGCGGGTTCGGTCAAATATCCGTATTATTATCTTGATTAAGGCGTGATATGGTCGCTACCTAGGGAGAGAGAGAGATGAAAACACTCAGCGTATGCTCTTGCAAGATCAGATTGGTTATTATTTTATCTAATCAAGATGGCTCCCACTGTTTTTTATCAAATCTTCCTTCAAACCGTAAAAGGAAAAACTAGCCGGGATTAATTACACGCTACAAGTTCTCCAATTTTTCTGCCAAGCCAGTGTCGGTACTTTGAGGGAGGTCCCCCGTGCTTTCGCACGAACCTAATTAAAGTAAACCTCGTTTTCCCAGAGGCGTAACCCCGTTAACACCTTTCTAGACACTTACCTGATCGGCTAATTGTAATGTGTAAAACTCTCCCAGGAGTAACTCTTACTCGCAGCGGGTATCGGGATCCAACTATCTCATAGAAGGTATGCAATCTCATTGCAAATTTCAGCACTTGAAATTCCCGATAATATTTTGCCCCTAACGTGCTATGACCTTGACGAAAGCCAACAAACCATAGCCCGCTAGTCAAGTTCAACCAGTCATTTCTTGATTGAATTAAACCCACCCGCACGACCCTTGACGCAGGCCAACAAAATCGCACGACTACCCTAATCCAATCTACATCATATGCATGAATAGATAAATACTAGTTAGCTACCGCACACTACACCTTGACGCAGGCCAACAAACGTAGCATGAAAAGTAAGTAGGACTTATCTGAATGACGGAGGGCTACGACAGGTTTTTATGAAAACCTTTTGCGTAATGAACTTGATATCGTTGTAGAATCGTGTGATTTTTAAATGGAGTGTTTTTTAGGCTTTTCTAGTTTTGCTAAAGGGGTCACTCCTGGTAAAGGGATCGTCGGCCCTTTCCTCATCGAATAAGGTGCAGGATATTTCACAAAAATCACTATGCAAACCAAGAACTATTGAAGCAATCAAAAGACAAACCGAGTGTGTAGAAAATGCTAGTTTCGTTAAAGAGGTCACTCCCGGTGAATGGATCTCGGCTCCTTCCTCATTGAATAAGGTGCTGGATGTTCTACAAGGAACACCACTATGCAAAGCAAGAACTAGAGCTACCAATTTTTAAACAAGCTTCTACAACATCTTTAGGTTTCTTTTATTTCATTAATCTCATTAATGAAATCCCATCATTTAAGTCACCTAAATATCATAGATAAATACAATGTACACTTATGCCATCCGCATTTGCCTCGATGTCCCCTCGTGCACCATTAGGTTAGGTAACTAACGACAGAGCGGGGCAGAGCTAGCGCGGGTGTAAAACATAAGTAACGTCTATATAATATTTCATATATACTATATACAGTATCTATCACAACATATCAAATGATCACATCACAGATATCGCAGCAGATGAAACATATGAAATAATGGATATACGAGACGTCCGTTTTTTATTTTGAGCCTGTATAAAACACGGATTCCACGGTCATTATGAATAGCCAAACCCACATCCCTAAACCCCTACGAGAGCGGCAAGTAACACTGCCAATTCTAGGGTTAGGAGACCCGGTCTCGACTACTCGAGATGGTCTCCCACTGGACCCTAGAACCCGGTTACTTGTGCTCCCCGCCTTGGGTCTACCTAATGCGGAAATGTAAATAATATACAGTGGTGACATCATCCTCAGCCCGAAAGTGCCCCAATAAAAGAATATTACATACATTGAATTTTACATGAATGAAAAAGAAACAACTCTCATCTCACATAAAAACCCCCCGGCTATTCAAACACGACGATCCAATATAACATATCCAGCAACACATAACATCACATGTCATCAACGTAAGTAAATATGCCCATCCCAATTGTCGTTGACATATAGCAACGAAACCGGCGATATCATATATTACACTTACGGTCGCAGAACAGAAAGTGTAAAACTATAACAGTTGGAATCCGCAACCTCCTCAGACATCGCATGCCTGACCAAATGAATTCCTTAGACATCTCATGCTTAACAATTATAAACCCCGCATTTATTCTCTTTATCGAAAACTCTTTTTAATATCAAGTCGGGTAATTCAACAAGATTCCTGACGATCTGATCGAATGCTCGTCGCAAACTTTAGTAGACGGCCGCACCCCCGATGCCGTCGATGAAGTGCACTAAGGCGGAACACTGCTGCCGCGAGCACCCGAACGGATGCTTTTTGGCGACGGGGTTCTCCGACAGTCACTTGGTTGGGGCTATGGGGCATGGCTGTCTATTAAGTTTACCCGGCGAGTATCCACGTACGCTACGTGATTGCGATGGACTTTTGATCACATCAAAATTCCATGGCAACCGATCATCTAAGACTAAACTGCTACGTTTATAACATTCAAATTAGTTGTCTCATAACTATTTGTGGATTCTAAATATTGTATCACATTCCAGATAAATAGACAATGTTAAACTTACCGATCGAATTATCAGACACCCAAGTTTTCCCAAATAGCGCAACACTTGAGCGGAGTTCAAAAATATCCATCACATCCTCAGTACCGATGGTCCAGCCGTAGAAGGGTCAAGCCAACGCCTCACATGTGGCACGCCGTACTGCCCCAAACCCTAAGGTTCAAAAGGCAGTTCAAGACGGCCACATAATCGAGTTAAGATTTGTTGTCTTCTAGAGGGTCCACCGCGTTACTTGCATGACTTAGAAAGTTTCAAACTCGAGAAAAATCCAACTTTTGAAAAATTTTCCGACTGGGGAAAAAGTGAGTTATTGATATCCGTTCGAACTTTTTAACAGTTTCGAAAAATATCCGGAATAAACTAAACAAAGTTAAATTATCCGATCGAATTAACGAGTCCCCAATATAACCCTAGAAAACTCAACACTTGAGTGGAATTAAAAAATACCCAGAAAAAATTGCCAAGAAAGGACCTAAGAATAAATACAAGAAATTCCAGGGACTAATTCAAAATTTTGGCGGCGGTTGAAGAATAAATACAAGAAATTCCAAGGACTAATTCGAAATTTTGGCCGCGGAACCGCCGCCAAACCCTTGGTTTGGCCGCGGTTCCGCGGTCAAATCAGCGAATTAAAAGTCCGTACTTCAGATTAATTCTTAGTTTTTCCTGCTTAATTTTCTGAGCATTTTTAATTCATAAAAAATAACATTTTCAAAAAATTTACAGAGAAGGGTTTAAAACGGGGTTTTCGGGTTCGATCGGACTTTAAACTTTGTCTAGACTTCGCCTAAACCTCTAGCTTGGCTCTGATACCATTGTAGGGTTGCTAGGCACGCTCATGAGGGTCTACGAGGCATCAACCATGCCCGATAAAATTTTTAGCCGTGCCGAACAACTCTAATACGGATCTTTAAACTAGGGTTTAGGCAAAAACTAACATGTTAAATAACTTTAACACTAAGTGAAAGGGATTACAACCTTTGTAGATCCGGTCCTTCACTTCAATAGCTCTGTGTAGATGTCCCCTTCGCTGCGATCGTGAACTTCGGACTCTAGAGAAGATCCACAAGAATAACGAACGTGCTTGCTTCGTTGACTTCGAGGCCGAAGATGATCTACATCGAGGTTACACTAACTCAAGCTATTCCTTCACTAGGTCATTAACTTTATGAAGAGAACACACTCTACTACATGGCAAGTGGTAGAGGATGAAGAAGTAAGAAGTGGGCTCACTTTAGAATTGATTTTCTCGCTCTTTTTCTCATGGCACCATTGGAGATAGTAAGCTTTTGGATGGAGCTTGATGATGAAGAAGAAGAAGAAAGAATAAAACTCATCATATGAATTATATCCTCCATTATTTAACCATGGGTGAGTTAAGCTATCAAGCTTAACTCATGTAGAGAATTGACCTAGGGTTTAGGTTAAGGGTTAGGTTAAAGAATATCAAGACAAATGATAAAAGAGTGGACTTAAAGCTTCTCCAAGCTTCTTCAAGCTTGATTACTTTGACCAAGTTCAACCCTTTTGTTAAAATGTTATGATTAAAGAATAACCCTAATCTTAAAACTAATCTTGGTACAAGTCTCATACACCCATCTTTGATGTATCATCAAGTATGATACAAACATGTACACTTGCATATATCACATATAAACAATGTGCACAATCTTGTGAGAAAATAAATCTTAAGTGAGCTAATACTAGTTAATGTAATGTAATATATCAAATATATAATTATACATTAAATTATTAAATCAACTCTTGATTTAATAATCCGGCTATAACCGACTAATATCAAAAGTAACAACTTATCAAATCAACACTTGATCCGATAACCCGGCTATATCGCATACAACCGATCAATGTCACGAATCGCGAGAATAGAATACAGTATCTCATATCGTATCAATCTCGGTCCCGCACATATCACATATGCGCTTCTACTCCGTTTCGGTTGAGCCAGGAAACCCCTTATGTAGGACTCTAAAGACTCGTCAACACGCCGGCAGTAGGTGATGATCATATCAAACACCCACAAGCCGCAAGCGGTCTGCTAAAAGTAACGGCCACCCGGGTATTGAGCGATCAGAAGATCAACAAGCAAGCCTGCTACTACTTCTGCGAATCCAATCAGTAACACTCCCGTACAGTCCGGTCTCGTCGTCTGATATGTCGCATATCTCGCTTAGGGGTGGTAAACGTCAGACCCCAGTAGCTCGATAAGTCGTGTCGATATGAGGTCTATAACAGTTCGAGAAACTACTGGTAACACTTACCAGTAAATCTCAGCAACTCTGGCCAGGGATTTCCGGTTATAGCCAATCGAACACAGCACAACATCAACTCCCTATACCGGGAGAGACGAATCCCCTCCTTTCGCTCATTACCTCCATGTGATTCGGGGCTGTACCCAAAAACCACCGTTTTGCACGCCCTCTTGGACGTGGTAAGGTAGAAATCAAAACACAGTGGGAATCACACAAGACTCTATGACGATCTCGGGTCAACAGACTACTCTGTACCAGTGTCACCGGAGAACTGCCATCTGACGTGAGGTATAATACCATCTGGGAGTTCTCTGCGAGTCCGTCCAGTGTACCCAGTCTTTACTGAGCACCCGTACACCATCCTTAATGTCAAACACCGATGGATATGGGATCATCCATCACCCATCATATGGGTCAAGATGCGTATACGCTAGTCTACTCTGGTGCATCGATGCCCTGTCTCGATATACCCACGACTAGGGACCTTGAAGGATGTACTTATGGACTACCATGTCCCCACTAGTATGATCTGCATCATAGTCCAGATAGTCAAGTTCACATCCTAAGGGTTTTACCAACATGTAACAGAGAGACACTCAGTATACACGTTAAAGTAAAGAGTAACCAGATAGCATACTATCATGTCGAGCAAAGAAGTTTTCCCTATATATGTCCAAGCATCCACTACAATATACATCGTATGTACAGTAATGGCCTCTAGGACATACATATAACTAACTATTTAATGGAAAAGATCGAGAAAAGGAAATAAGAAAGGAAATCTTAACTTACAATATCGGTCTCTTTCCGAAGAACAATATATTCACAACCATTACAACAACAAATCAAAACATACAAAGAAAAGATAAACAAAGAAAGGAAAAGAGCATTGCAAGAAAGTAAATGATATGGAATTAAATTGCAAATAAGTAAAGCATGGAAATAAATTGCAAGAAAGCAAAGAGCAAGAATATAAATACTAGGAACCATAGAAGACATTACAAACCATGGGTTCAATAGCCTAAATTTAAATTTGCAAGCTCAATAAAAAGGTTCCAAAATCAAGAAAAAGCTAAGAACCCAAGGCAAAATGAAGGCAAGAAGAAAGCTTTATTGATTCCAAATAATGATACAAACCCTTGAGATCATTAACCAAAACTTAAAATTACAAGCTCAATGAAGATGTTGCAAGATCAAGAGAAAGCAAAGAACTCAAGGGGGACTAGCTATGTACAAGAACAAAAGAGAACAAAAAAGAGTTGTGAATGAAATCTTGGACATAACATGGACAAAGAATGACCCCCACTCTCTTGCTCACTGGTCTGCTTTTATATGCACAAAAGAAAAATAAACAAGCAACAAAAAAAGGTTGATGTGACTGGAAGGGAGGGACCACAGAAAATTGGGGATCAATGGGGCTAGGGGGCCGACCAGCTCAGAATTTTGGAGGGTGTGGCCGGCCCAATTCCGAGCACCTAAGATCGTGTTTGTTGTGTGGTCTTGTATGCTCCCCAATACTACTCTGGTGCTTCTTGATTTCTCTATAGAGGCCTGGGTTACATTTAGAGATTTAGAGTGAAACTTGTAGCTATACATCACATCATATCTTTATGCATTTATCACTCTTGTCCCCCCACTTGCACAAGCCATCATTTATGTGTGCCATGGGCAGCCCTACCATGGTCCATGCCAAAGAGTTGTGTGTGCACATGCATTGTGTTGGACCAAAAGTTGTGTGCACACATTTTATTTGCAAAAACTCTTTGGATATCGGTAGGTTTCCAGTTCCGGTTGCAGTGTCAGCTCACGAACGATATATCCGGGATTTTAAATGTATTTCCAATATTTTGTCACGGATACCTGTAATCTGTAATTACTGAGCAGACACCGGTTAATAGTATCGATATATAACAAAATAGATAATGAATGGGCGGTATTAAAATGCAGTTTTTAGTGATGAACAGTGATATAACCGGATTGTTAAATCAAGTGTTGATTCAATAAAATGTTATATGTATGTATGTGTGTGTGTGTGTGTATTTGATACTGGCCGATTATATATGATATGACCGAATTATTGAATCAAGTGTTGATTTAATGTAATATTGAATATTTTTCGGTTATATATGATATGACTGGATTATTGAATCAAGTGTTGATTTGATAATATTATATAAATATATAAATATGATATTAGTCCGTTATATATGATATAACCGGATTATTGAATCAAGTGTTGATTTAATTATTTAATATATATTTATATATGATATATTAACTAATATTGTGCTCACTTTAGAAACCCCTTTCTCTTTTATTTTCTTCACCTTAAGAAAACCTAGAGAGCTCTTGAAAGGAAGAAGATGAAGAACTTAAGAGAGAAAAATATCTCAAGTGATAAGTAGAGAATTAACCTTGCGCTAAAGTTAATGGTTGGGTTATAAATTATCTAAAGTAAAATAAAATTGGTGAGGTGAGTCATGGTTTCTACATGCTTCCACAAGCATCTAAGCCATACTCATTTCCACCACATTTGTGATTTACTCTTAATAAAAAACACCCTAATTATATTTAGTCTTGGTGTGAGTCTTAAACACCCATGTTCTATGTATCATCAAACACGATACATTATATAAATACATAAATTAATATATATCACATATATATTAAATGTATTTCAAAGAGAAGAAAATCTATAGTGCGCACAATATTAATTAATATATATTAATATATCATATATAAATATATATTTAATTATTAAATCAACACTTGATTCAGTAATATGGTTATATCATATATAACCGACTAATATCATATTTATATATGTATATCATATTTCAAATCAACACTTGATTCAATAATCCGGTCATATCATCTATAACCGACAAATATTCAATACTGAATTAAATCAACATTTGATTCAATAATTCGGTCATATCATATACAACCGGCTATATGTGATATAACCGGATTGTTAAATTAAGTGATGATTCAATGAAATGTTATATATATATATATATAACATTTCATTGAATCAGCACTTAATTCAACAATCCGGTTATATCACATATAACCTAACCGATATCACATATCGCGAGATTAGAATACGGTATCACCTATTCGTATTTAATCAAGCTCCCGCACAATCACCATATGTGCGCTACTTCATTTCGCTTGAGCTAGGAATCCTCTTTGTGGGACTTTAAAGACTCGTCAATACGCCAGCAGTAGGTAATGATCGCATTAGTCACCCACAAGCCGTCAGCGGTACTAGCTGGACGTAACGGCTACCCATGTATTGAGCGAATAGAAGATCAACAAGCAAGCTTATCCAAACTCCCGCAAAGCGTATAAGTAACACTTACCGTACAGTCCAATCTCTTCGTCTGATATGTCTCATATCAACTCTAGCGGTGGAATCATCAGACCCAAGTAACTTGATAAGTCATGCCGATGTGTGGCCTATAACCGTTCGAGAAACTACTAGTAACACTTATCAGTAAATCTCATCATCCCTGGCCAGGGACTTGATGTTATAGCCAATCGAGCATAGCACAACATCAACTCTCAATGCCGGAAGAGACGAAACCCCTCCTATCGCTCACTACATCCATGTGACTCGGGACTGTACCAAAAATCCACCTGTTTGCACGACTCCTTTGAGCCGTGGTTTGGAGGAGATCAAAGCACATTAGGAACCACACAAGACACTATGACAATAATGGTTCTACAGACTAACCTGTACCAGTGTTACCAGAGAACTGCTATCTGACGATAGGTATGGTACCAATTAGGAGTTCTCGGCGAGTCCTATTCGGTGTACCCATTCTCTAATGAGCACCTGTGTACAATCTTTGTTGTCAAACACCAATGGTTGTGGGATCAACCATCGCCCTCATACTGGGTCACGAAACGTACATACTAGTCTACTCTGGAATATCGATGGCCCGTCTCGATACTCTCTAGACTGGGAATTATTAAAGGATGTGCTTGTGGACTACACAAGCCCCACTAGTATGATCTGCATCATAGTCCTGGTATTCAAGCTAACATCCTAAGGGATTTATCAACAGGTATTAGAGAGACAGAATAATATAAGTGTACATGTTAAGATATGTGCAATCAGATAGCATATTATCATGTCGCGCAAGAAAGTCCTATATATATATATATATATATATATATATATATATATATATATATATATATGCCCAAGAATCCACTATAATATACAATAATGCCCTCTAGGGCATACATATGACTAACAAGAAGGTTATACCAGAAGATCTGTGTCCTTCGGGTCTTCACTCCTCTTCTTAAGCTCATAAGGATCTTCTAAATCAACCTTGATGGCCGGCCACCTCGGTCCTAGATGATCCACCCGAGAATTTGTAATCCAAACTTAGCTTCACTAATGAAGAAACTCAACAGCCTAATTTGCTAATCCAGGTTGCCAAGATGATGTAGTGAGTTTTCGAGTGTATTTCTATCTCTCTACCTCCCTTGATTCTCAACTCATGAGATGGTAGGGAGGAAGATGAAGAAAAAGGTAGAGGAACTCATGAAAGGCTAGAGAGAAGAAAGAGACTCATGGTGTGAATGAAAAATCATCATCTCAAAACAATAATGCAAACATAGTTATATAAAACATATTTTGCAATATAAATATATCTACCATACTTGAATAGTTATAAATTCATTTGTCAAGACTATTCAAATATGGTTCTCACCATTCTCTCCTTACTACCTTTACACCTCATTTCCATTTAAAAGAATAAATGGATAAATCAAAAATGAGGTGTCTACCTTGTAGAATATTTTCCATATAAATCCGGAATACACTCTACCATATATAGATATCCGTATTCGAACCAAAATACTATTGGCTATAATGCCCTCAAGTCAATTTTTGTGATCGCTGGTACGCGATTGTGATGATTAAGGGAGGACCTATATGGGAAGAACAGTCTTACCCGAGATGATAGTATGCTATCTAGTTTGCCTTTATCATCATGTACATGCATTATGTCGTATTACAGATCACCATTACATGTTGATAGAGCCCATAGGATTCTTACTTGACTACCAACATTATGTTGGCGATCATATACGTGGGAGTTGGGTGGTCTATAAGAACATTCTTAAATTTCCCCACTCGAGAGAGTATCGAGACTGGGCATAGTTACTCCGTAATAGACTAGTGTATACTTAATGAGACCCTGACGAGGGGCGGTGGTTGATCACACAAGCCATTGGTGTCAGTTAGTCTCCTAAGATAGTATACAGGTGCTTATTGGGTTATGAGTACACTGGACGGACTCGCCGGGAACATGCTAGTTGGTATTATACATATTGTCAGATAGAAGTTTCCAGGTGACATGTGTACAGGTTAGTCTTTCGACCTGAGATCGTCATTTTTCTCGTGTGAGTTCTCACTGTGCTTTGATTACTACCCTACCATGGCTCAAAGAAGTCATGCAAACAGGTTTTAGTTGGGTACATTCCCAAGCCACATGGAGGCAGTGATCGGATCGTCGGGGAATCGTCTCTCCCGGTATTTGGGGTAGATGTCGCGAGGTGTATGGGTGGCCATCACCAGAAATCCTTAGCCAAGGTAGAAGAGAATTATTGATTTGGATCAGTAGTTTCTCATTGGGTGATGGGCTTCATACCGACACGAAATGTTCCGTTATTAGGGGTCTGACTTTATCCACCCCTAGACTCGATATGCGATACTCTTAGACGAACAGATCGAACAGTACGGAGATTGTCACAGACAGGCTCAGTAGGGGTTCGGATGAGTTTGATCGTCAGACTTCCATTCGCTCAATGCCTGGGTAGCCGTTACGTACAGCTAGTGCCGCTGATGCGCATGTGGTTAAACCCACTGCCAGTATATTGAAGAGTCTTTAGAGTCCCATACAGAAGGTTGTCATGGTTCAGACGATATGATATAGATGACATATGTTGGTACATACAGGTGTCCGATTAAATATGCGTACAGACTACACAGACTTTCATCGGATGGTTGATAATACTATCGGTTTATGATTGAGCCGGATTATTAAATCAAGTTTTGATTTAATAATTTATATATATATATATATATATATATATATATGTATGTATGTATGTATGTATTCTAGTATTATTGTTCACTATTCATTTTCTCTCTTTGCTATTCGTATTTTTATACGAATTCGCGTATATGTATTTTGATACATATATCGGGTTGTATTCCGTATTTATAATATCTTCTACAAGATGGACGCCTCATTATATGATTTTTGTTTTTAAAAAATCATTTTGGAAATGAGGTGGAGAGGTGAGGTGGAATGAGCATGGTTGAAATATGTATAGAGGTATGGCACTTATTTGTTTATTGCCAAATGAGATGAGATATTTTTATATGCTTCAAAAGACTTAGCCATTCCTTCTACATTCTACACACACTCTCACATTCATTCATACTCTTTGGAGACTTAGCCATTTCTTGAGTTGCTCATGCCCATGGCTTACCTCACCTCCTCCATCTTCTTCTTTGACTGCTCACTTGAGCCTGACACATGAGAGAAAAAGATAGGGAGAAATTCCTACACACCCCACTCTCCATAACTAGCAACCTTGGAGTGTCGGTAGCTTTGCTAGGCGAAGCTGGAGTCTACATCGTCTCCCTCGGGTGGATCATCTTCGACGAAGGAAGACCGGCATCCAAGTTCAATCGAGCACGCCTCTAGGAGCTAAGGAAGATGATTGAAGACCACAGAACTTGGTTCGTTCGGTATAACATCTCTATATCTGTAGTTTAGCTCTTGTTAGTTAGCTAGTAAAGATTTATGGTTCGATCTTGACGGATTCGTTAGCGCCAAAAAAATTTTAAACGCCGGTTTTTGTTCCGCACCGGCCACGGCAGATGGCCGGGACGCTATCGTAACCCAACAAGGTATCAGAGCCACCCCATAAACCATTACTAGCTAGTTTGCATGAGCATAAAATGTCAATTGACCGAATTTTTGGAATCGTTTTTCCATTTTCAAATGCTCGCTGTCGATTTTAATGCCTGTTCAAAAAATCTTTCAGATTGTCTTAAAAATATGTGCAGGCAAAATTGGTGCACCTGAAAAAATTTAGGCACGTGACCCTACCAAAATGCCGCATTATTTGCATATTGGACGCGGTTCCGCCGCCATATATGCACATTGGCCGCGGTTCCACGGTGCATTTGTGGCTATGGTGCACCATATTTCTTCCGGCACTTTATTTCAAGGAATTATGATTTTTGGTTTATATGGTTTTGGCCCAGATTTGTTTGATTGCTGGTTTGCATTTGGGGCCAATTTGGAAATGTTTAGTCGATCGAAATTTTATGTTCGTGTTTATCAGTGCATGTGAATATAGCTGCGGCCGTGAATGTCATTCAAGCGGTATAACCCGACAAATTGCTATATGTTCTGTTAAACGGGTTTGCGAACATCACATTCACGTTGATGTTCTGTATTGTATGATATTGTAGTTGGATTGTAATGGTGGATATCCATGTAAGTCAATATCGTGCAACCCGTGGGTTCATGGGGAGGCGGAATACGCAAAAACAATTTTTACGTGCTTCGCAACACCGACTTAAACCCAGGATCGACGATAAACCCTAGCTAGCTAAACTGTATGTGGTTAACTACTCGAATAGAAAGTTATACCTCATAGAACCATGTCCTTCAGGTCTTCTTACTGTCTTCCTCCTCGTCATAGGCTTCTCGGATCGTACACAGATTGGGCCTCCTCGTCAGTCCTCTCAAGTCAAAGACGATCCACGCGAGAGTCTATAGTCCGAGCTCCAATCTCAAAACAGAGGTAACTTAGGCACCTAGTTCACTAAACTAGATGTCCTAGATGATGTAGAGAGTGCTAATGGATTGTTTAGTCTCATTAAACCCTATGGCTCACAACACATGTGAAGGATTAGGGTTTAGTTTGAGAAAGAAGACGATGGAGAAATCAAGAGAGAGAATGAGGATAAGAAAAATGAGCTAACAGCCTAAAATGAAGTGTAAAGAATAGCTAAGTATATGATCACTTAATGGACCATAGAAATATCTTACAATATAAAATACCTCCCATGCTTCAATAGTGATCCCAAACCAAATAAAATAATCCAAGCCCATTATTTACACCATACCGCATTAAGCCTCCTCCATTTTCCCTTTTCCACCTCATTAATCCATTTGGAAAATGGATAATACATATAATGAGGTAGCTCCTTCTGCCTTGCCAAATTACAAGAATGCCCCTCACCGTATATACATTCCCTTATCCATATTCCGAAAAATACAAATCCACTGAGACGATAACAATCCAATAATACAATGCTAGGATCTGGCTTAAACCAAAGCCCACTAGTATTGTCTGCCCAATCATCATCCCTGTACAAGTACACGTATGTGATCGAAGCCCTGCCGTAAAACCATACGGCCTATATATCTTTTGCCCGATGCAGGGAAACTCTCTGTGTGGGACTCTAAAAACTCGACACTACGCTGGCAACGGGTTAAACCACAAGCCGTCAGTGGTACGAGCTGCACGTAACGGCTACCCAGGAGTCTGTCGATAAGAAGACCGATGAGAAAACTCATCCGAACTCCCACTGAGCCTATCTGCGACAATCTCCGTACAGTCCGGTCTGTTCGTCTAAGAGTATCGCATATCGGGCCTAAAGGGCGGTAGCCGTCAAATCCCTAATAGCGCAATAAGTCGTGCCGGAGTGTAGCCCAAAACACCCAGAGAAACTACTGGAGTACCTACCATAAATCTCGTTTGCCCTGACCAAGGACTTTGTGTAATGGCTTTCCGAACACAGCGCGATATCAACCCCCAATACGGGGAGAGACGAATCTTGTCTAACCGCCACTGCCTCCAAGTGCTTCGGGACTGCACCCAACTACTACCTATTTGTACGACTCCTTTAAGCCATGGTAGGGTAGTAATCTATGAACAGTGAGAACACACTCGAGGCGAAGTAGCAGTGTCAAGTCGACGGACTAAGCTGTACTCATGTTACCTAAGAACTGCTACCCGACGATAGGTATAATACCCACTAGCAGCTCTCTACGAGTCATTTCCAGTGTACTCATAACCCAATGTACACCTGCATACTTTCTCCAGTACGACATACTAATGGTTGTGGGACAAACCATCTCCCCTGCTGGGATGAGAAGCGTATACACTAGTCTATTCTGGAGTATTGATGTCCCATCTCGATAATCCTAAGACTAGGGACCTATATAAGGATGTGCTTATAGACTACCCAGCCCTCACTAGTGTGACTGCCATCACAATGCTGGTAATCAGGAGAATATCCTAAGGGCTCTACCAATATGTATAAGCGATATGCTAAAAGAAACACATGCACATATTGAGGTAGAAGCAAACCAGGTAGCATACTACCATTTCGAGAAAGACTGTTACTATATCTATGTATATTCTAAGCTTCCAATATGTAATATACCAAGCAGTATGATACAATAATGGCCTCTAGGGAATATATCAGAAACAATCTCCCACATTCACCAAGGCCATGTATTGGCATATCGCAGACCTATAATCTCGAATAACCTCTCGAACTGTATCTGCGGGATGGCCTTTGTGACTGGATCCGCAGCGTTGTTCTCCGTATCTACTTTCTGCACCTTGATCTCTTGGCGATCAACGATCTCCCTGATCAGGTGGTACCACCTTAAGATATGTCTGGACTTCTGATGGGACCTGAGTTCCTTCGCTAAAGCTATAGCGTCATTGTTGTCACAATACAGAGATATTGGATCTACAATGGATGGAACCACCTGAAATTATATTAGGAACTTCCTCATCCAGACTGCTTCTTTCACGGCGTCACAAGTAGCGATATACTCCGATTCTATCGTCGAGTCAGCAACGGTGTCCTTCTTGGAGCTTTTCCAACAGACCGCCCCTCCATTGAGGGTAAAGACATAACCCGACATGGACTTGAAGTCATCCTTGTCACTCTGGAACCTGGATTCAGCAAAGGCCTCGATCTGGAGGCCTTTTCCGCTATACACCAAGAACATCTCCTTAGTCCTTCTCAGGTACTTAAGAATGTTCTTTACTACTATCCAGTGGTTCTCCCCTAGGTTTGACTGATACCGGCTTACCATGCTAAGTGCGTAAGCAACATCTAGTCTGGTACACAACATCACATACATTATAGAGCCCATCGCAGAAGCGTAGGGTATAATCGATATGCGAGCTCTTTCCAAATCAGTCTTGGGAGACATTTCTTTGGAGAGGGTGATTCCGTGACAAGCCGATAAATTACCGCGCTTTGAATCTTCCATACTAAATATCTTTAGTATTGTGTCGATGTACCTGGACTGCGAAAGTCACAACATCCTCTTAGATCTATCATGATAGATCTAGATCCCCAGAATGTAGGAAGCATCACCCAGGTCTTTTATGGAGAACCGCGGTGACAAGAATCCTTTGACTGATTGTAGCATAGAAATATCATTTCCTATCAAGAGAATGCCATCCACGTACAAGACAAGGATTACCACAGTTCTCGTTACAATCATACTATAGATGCATGGTTCATCTGGATTTTTGATAAAGTCGAATTCTATGACCGTCTCATCAAAACAGATGTTCCAACTCCGCGATGCCTTCTTTAATCCATAAATTGACTTAAGCAACTTGCACACTTTCCCGCTGCTCCCACTCTGAATGAAGCCCTCTGGCTGTTCTATATAGACCCACTCTTCCAAATGTCCATTCAGAAAAGCGGTCTTTACGTCCATCTGCAGAATTTCATAATCGTGGAAGGCAGCAATGGCAAGAAGGATCCGAATGGAATTGAGTATAGCTACTAGAGGAAAGGTTTCATCATAGTCCAAACAAGATCTTTGAAGAAAACCTTTTGTAACAAGTCTAGCCTTATAAGTTTCAACCTGTCCATCTATACCAATCATCTGTCTAAAGATCCATTTACAGCCTACAGGTTTTACCCCTTCTGGAGTAATGTCCAAAATCCATACTTTATTGGTGTACATGGACTCCATCTCGGTTCGCATTGCATCCAGCCATTTTACCAAGTCACCGCTCTGAATGGCTTGCTGGAACTTAGTTGGCTCATCATTGTTAATGATGCAATCCTCTCAATCCTGTCTATGAGAAAACCGTAGTACCTCTCGGACGAATGAGACTTCCTACTTGTCCTGTGGAGTGGCATGGGGATGTCCTGTTCTTTCGAAACCTCGGGTTCTACCATGCTATCAGTAATAGCTTGTGGTTCTGAAATTTCTTCCAATTCTTTTGCGCTCCCACTAGTTTATTTTTCCAAAAATTGATTTTCCAAAAAGTGGGCATGAAGATAAACAAAAACCTTTTGTTCCTCTGTGTAATAGAAAAGATACCCCCTGGTGTTCTTTGGGTATCTCACAAATTTACACAGAACTGAATGTGCCTCTAGTTTGTCCGCATAATGCTTTTTTACAAAAGCTAGACATCCCCATATCTTCATATACTGAAGATAGGGTTTCTTTCCACTCCACATCTGATATGGTGTGGTAGGCATAGTCTTGGTAAGAATCTTATTCAAAAGAAGTGCAGCGATTCTAGTGCATAACCCCAGAAGGATTGCGGTAACTCAGCGTTACTCCTCATGGAACGTACCATATCCAATAGGGTTCTATTCTGCCTTTCCGACACACCGTTTTGTTGTGGTGTGTATGGAGGAGTAAGATGAAAGAGAATTCCATTCTCTTTTAAGTAATCCAGGAACTCGGTACTTAAGTATTCACCACCTCGATCAGATCTCAGTGTCTTGATACTTTTGCATGTTTGTTTTTCCTCTTCATTCTTATATTATCGGAACTTCTCAAATGCCTCGGATTTATATTTCATCAAGAAGACATGTCCATATCTAGAGAAATCATCCGTAAAAGTAATGAAATCGGAATAACCACTTCGTGCATGTGTAGACATTGCACCACACACATCGCTGTGTATGAGTCCTAAAAGCTCGCTCACTCTTACTCCGTGTCCAGTGAACGGAGTCTTTGTCATCATTCCTTTGAGACATGATTGACAAGTTACATAAGAATGATATTCGAACAGATCCAAATATCACTTACTATGTAACTTCATCAACTGTGTTTCATTGATGTGACCCAGTCTACATTGAAACAAGAAAGCCTTATTTAATTCTGGAGACTTTCTTTTAAGTGTTTTCTGGACGTTGAAAACTTGCGCTTGATTTAATATGTATATACCGTTATCTAGTGTACCTGACCTAATCAAAACATGATTTAGATAGATGTGGACCACATCGCTTACAAATGTAAAATCATATCCTTCTTTAGAAAGTAAATATACAGATATAATATTACAAGCTAGACTAGGTACACACAAACAGTTACGTAAAATCAATATCTGCCCATCCTAGCTGATATTCCTCTATGGATACAGCGTCCACGCTCATTCCGTTAGCAACCCTGAGAGTCATATTACTTGCCCTGATAACTCTACGGTTTCTAAAAGCTTGTAATGAATTACAGATATGAGATCCTGATCTAGTATCTAGTACCCAGAAAATATAGTTAATTTACAGACAGTTTTCAATCACAAACACACCCGAAACCGAAGGTATAACGTGCTTCGGATCCTGGATTCTGGCTTTCCAAGACCTACATTCCTTCTGCCAATGCCCTTTCCCGTGAAAATAGGAACAATCCAACTTCCCTACTGTTAGCTCCGAAACTTTTTCCCTGCCCTTTCCTTCTACCTTTCTGACACCGTCTATCGGCTTGGTGGAGGCCTTCTTCTTCTCTCCCTTGGCTTTCGCCTTGGATCTAGAAGAAGAAGATTTCCCAATAAGCAGAGCGGGTGTCTTCCTGGTTTCTTTCAGGGTGTAAGTAGAAGGTAGGGACTATAGAATCAAGTTAGTATATAACTCATTCTCCAATGTGGTCTCCAGGTCCATGAGCTCTGTAATATAGCTGATCATTGTAGGGACGTGGTCCCTACAGATGACCCGACAGCCAATCTCTCTTGAAGCAATTCCTTCGAGGTCTCATATAATGCGATACGAGATTGCATTCCATATAAATCTTTGTTATGGAGGAAGATAGAAGCTAAGTCCATCTTCTCGTGCTGCCTCTGGTGTTTACTATCTATTGAGGCCAATACAAGGCACTTGGCATTCGCACGGTCTTTTTCCCTTGTCTTACAGATATCAACATCCGCGACAGTGGAAACTGGACCTGAGACGGCGAGGGCTTTAGTAGTAAGGAGGTAGCCCAATTTGTCATAGGTAATGGACATCTGGACAAAACATTGCCAATCAATATAGTTTGGCTCAGTCAATTTATTATCTAGCTGTAACCTAAGTCCGGTTACCTTGTCGCTGCAATTAAGATAGAAAAAGAGAACACTTAGCATGATGGTCTTGCAAGTTTAGATTGGTTATTAGTTTATCTAAATAGGATGACTCCCACTGTATCTCGAATCCTTGCTCAAACCATAAAAGAAGAATTAGTCAGGATTAATCTCACCCTGCAATACTTGCTTAACCTTTCAGTCAGGCTGGTGTTGGTACTTCGAGGAAAGTTTTCCAATGCTTTCGAAAAGTTTCTTAATTACATAACCTCTTTTCCCTGTAGTTGTAGCCCCGCTAACACCGTTCTAGACACCTACTTGGTTTATAGCATTGATCATTTACTGAAAAAACTCCCGAGGAGTAGCGGACACTCAAAGTAGGATCGGGATCCGAATATCATTGTGTGATAACCTTGAAGGAATCCTACCAAAATTATCACACTCCAAATGGTATGAAACACTAGCAAGTTTCAGTTTCTTTGGAAACTCCCGATGTGGATTTTTGCCCCAAGTTCTTATGACTTTGACGAAGGCCAACATATCATAAGTCGCAAGTCAAGTTCTACCCATCAATATCCAGGTTAATTTGAACCCACCAGTACATACTCTTGATGAAGACCAAAAAAGTAATACGACTGTCCCAAACCAAAGCATCTATCTATGCAACAGATAAATATTCAGCAGCTACCAATCATTATGCCTTGGCGAAGGTCAAAATACATAGCTTGAATGCTACTGAATACCCAACTGAAATGACGGAGGGCTACAAATGGTTTTGGCTAAACCGTGAACATAATGAACTTGATCTGATCGAAGGAACCATGATAGATTTTAAAGGAGTGGTTTAAGCTCCACATTTAAAAGTTTGCTTTTTGAAAAAACTGAGTGGTTTAAAAATTGTTCCAACGATTCAGCTTTGGCTTGTTTGCTTTGAATTAAACATATAATGCAGTCCCATCATTTACACCTACCACTGCAAAAAGAAACGAAAATACGACGTACGTTTATGCCATCCGCATTCGCCACTGGGCCCCGTCTAACACCGTTAGGTTACTTAACTAACGCCAGAGCGGGGACTGGACTAGCGTGGATGCAAAACTTAAGAAACATATATAATAGATCTATTCATCTGACGCAATAATAGGCATTCCAAACCACAGATGAACATATTGGATATATTAGGAATTCCGTGTTTCGTTTAACCCTGTAACGAAAGACGGATTCCATGGTCGTGATGAATAGCCAAATCCCACCCTAGACCCTTACGGGTGTAGCAAACTACCCGCCAAATTCCCGAAGTGAAGCAGCCCCCCTCAATAAAACGAGTAGTCCACTCGGCACTTCAACAAACAGGTAGTTTGTGCACCCCACCTTGGGTCTATCCTAGGAGCAAAAAAAGTAAAAGAAATAATACAATGGTGGCTACAATCTCAACCCGGATGTGCCCTACAAAAATAATATTACATCACTTTACAAATTTACATCGAATGAAAGAAAAGAAAACACTCTTCTCACATCAGCCAGCTATTCATTCACGACGATCCAATACTCCATATCCATAAACCATCACAATACAGATATGTGCAACCCCCAACTAATCGACGTATAGCAATTAGCGGAGGTTTACGAACACATATACACATCACAAAACTTGTAAATTAACCCACGATGTTATAAAATCCACGCACAATTAGCGAACGAAACAAATTTTTCAAGACCATGAAAAACTGTCCCCTAAAGACACCAAAAAATCGTTTGAAGCCAATCCGGGAGTCGAAACAAACTCGAAACCCGTCTAAACCTTCGCGGAGGTGATGGGGAAAAAATTAACCATCAATCCGGGGGCCTTAGGGGGTACCCACCCCCAGGAGCCACCACAAGGTGGCCCCCAAGGGGAGGCAGACCCGAGAGTACCATTTTGTGGTGCTCTCGGGTCACCACCCCGGCCTTGGGGGGTGGGCCCGGCATTTGGACCCTCCCAGGGTATCCTCGGGGTGCCCATGCTTCACCCTATGGCTTCATGGTTCAAACCATAAGCCTGCGGGGTGTGCAAATATCTTAAAACAATATTTTCGGTTATGTTTTTGTCAGTAGTCCGTGCGCGACAAAAACGACGGATTTTAAATGTCACTACAAGCTATCTAAGGCTTATGGAGCGGCTTTGATTCCACTGTAAGTCGATGTCACGGACCCCGCAGGTTCGCGTGGAGGAGGAATATGCAAAAAACGATTTTACGGGCTTCGCAACACCGACTTGAACACAGGATCGACCATAAACCCTAGCTAACTAAACTGTTTGAGGTTAACTACTCGGATAGAAAGTTATACCTCGCAGAACCACGTCCTTAGGGTCTTCTTGTTGTCCTACTCCTCATCATAAGCATCTCGGATCGTACACAGATCGGGCCTCCTCGTCGGTCCTCTCAAGTCAAAGACGATCCACCCGAGAGTCTATAGTCCGAGCTTCAACCTCGAAACCGAGGTAACTAAGGCACCTAGTGTAGGGTTCCTAGGCACTCTCAAGAGGTCTCATAAGGCATCAACCATGCCAATTTCAAATTTTACAGGTGCCGAGAAACCCCAATACGGATCGTTGGCTAGATTTTTAGGCGACAAACAAACTAGTTAACACTTAACTACAAGAATACGGAAATACAACCTTTGTAGATCCGGTCCTCCACCTTCATGGCTCCATGATGAAGTCCTCTCCGCTGTCCTTATGCAATCCCGGGCTCTAGCGTCGGCTTCATCGGAGAAGAAGCGGGCTAGGTCATCGACGACGTGCCGAAGATGATGTACGTCGAGGCATCGCTAGATCAAGCTCCAACTTCACCAAGTCAAGAAAACTTGTGAAGGAAACACACTCTACTACTTAGCAAGTGGTAGAGGATGAAGAAATAGGAAGTGGGTAGACTTTAGAATTGGATTTCTCACTCATTTTCATCAATCACCATTGATGAAGAAAGGTTTTCTTCAAGTGAAGAAGAAGAAGATGAAGATAATATTATGATAAGTTTTTTAAGAAAATAGAAAATAAAAGAATACTTATCATAATCAACCATGGTCAAGTGTAGAGAATTGACTAAGGTTAGATGAATGGTTAGGGTTAAAGATGAAGACAAAGTGGTGACTTTGGTCAAAGCTTCATGAAGATTCAAGATGCAAACAAAGAAAGCCACCATTTTGTTTTCTTATCCATTTCTTTTTAATCCAATTAAAAAGATAAATGAATGAATAACAAAATAAAAACCCTAACCATTTACTTAACCAAGGTTTAATTCTTTACACAAACCCTAGCAAACATGTATCATCAAACATGTTACATGCAAGTGCACAAAAGTATATCACATATACAATATGCACATCCGAGTGAGAATATCCATTTAAAGCGAACTGATACTAGTTAATGCAAAGTAATATATCAAATATATAATTATACATTAAATCATTAAATCAACACTTGATTTAACGATCCGGTCATATCACATATAACCGACTAATATCCAATGTATCGGCTTATCTAATCAATCCATGATTCGATAACTAGGTTATATCGCATACAACCTTCCGATACATTCATCGCGAGAATGGAATGCGGTATCACATACACGTATTATTCTCGGTCCCGCACATATCTCATATGCGCTCCTATTTCGTTTCGCTTGAGCCAGGAAAACTCTGTGTAGGACTCTAAAGACTCGTCAATACGCCGGCAGCGGATGATGATCATATCAAACATCCACAAGCCGCAAGCGGTCTGCTAAACGTAACGGCCACCCGGGTATTGAGCGATCAGAAGATCGACGAGCAAGCCCGCTCACACTCCAGTGAATCCAACCAGTAACACTGCCGTACAGTCCGGTCTCGTCTTCTGATATGTCGCATATCTTGCCTAGGGGTGGTAAACGTCAGACCCCAATAGCTCGATAAGTCGTGTCGATATGAGGTCTATATTAGTTCGAGAAACTACTGGTAACACTTATCAGTAAATCTCAGCAACCCTGGCCAGGGATTTCCGGTTATAGCCAATCGAACACAGCGCAACATCAACTCCCTATACCGGAAGAGACGAATCCCCTCCTATCGCTCATTGCCTCCATGTGACTCGGGACTGTACCCAAAAACCACCGTTTTGCACGCCCTCTTGGACGTGGTAAGATGGAAATCAAAGCACAGTAGGAACCACACAAGACTCTATGACGATCTCGGGTCAACAGACTACTCTGTACCAGTGTCACCGGAGAACTGCCATCTGACGTAAGGTATAATACCATCTGGGAGTTCTCGGCGAGTCCGTCCAGTGTACCCAGTCTCTACTGAGCACCCGTATATCATCTCCGATGTCAAACACCAATGGATATGGGATCATCCATCGCCCATCTGTATGGGTCGAGAAGGTCCACGCTAGTCTACTCTGGTATATCGATGCCCCGTCTCGATACACCCACGTCTAGGGACTTTGAAGGATGTACTTATTGACTACCATGTCCCCACTAGTATGATCCACATCACAGTCCAGGTAGTCAAGTACACATCCTAAGGGCTTTACCAACATGTAATAGAGAGATAATCTGTGTACACGTTAAGGTAAAGATCAACTAGATAGCATACTATCATGTCGAGCAAGAAAGTTCTCCCTATATATGTCCCAGCATCCACTACAATATACATCCAATGTACAGTAATGGCCTCTAGGGCATACATATAACTAACAATCTCCCACTTCCACTAAGGCCATCTGTAGCAGTGGTTGTAGTATCTCATACTCAACCATCCCATAAAAGTCTCTCTCTGGGAATAGGCCTTCGTGAGTGGATCTGCCGTGTTGTCCTCTGAGTCTACTCTCCTAACCTCGATCTCCTTGGAGATCAATCATCTCCATGATCAGGTGATACTGCCTTAGAATATGTCTGGATCACTGATGGGACGGACGTTCCTTGGCACAAGCCACAACTCCATTGTCACAAAATGGGAGGAACATAGTTCATCTCATGAACCATTATACACCCAAACAGCCTCTTTGGTAGCATCTTAAGTAGCGATGTATCCTGCCTTTATCGTCTAGTATGTCACGGTATCTAGCTTGGAACTCTTCCAACATACCGTCCCTTTACTGAGGGTAAAGACAATGCCTGTGACTGACTTTCAGTCGTCTTTATCACCTTGGAAACCTTCCAGTGATTCTCCTCAGGATCGGTTGATACCGTCTCACTACAACTAGTGAGAATCCTAGCATCCATTTAGATTTATCTCATAGATCCAAAAACCCAGGATTTAGGAGGTATCACTTTGATCCTATGTGGAGAATCATTGTGATAAGCGGAGATTGATCGTGCGTAGCATAGGAAACTCTTTCCCTTTCAAGAGGATGTCATCTACGTACTCTACGAGAATCGCCACCATACTCCCTACTACCTTTTTGTTTATACATGGTTCATCTACCATTTTGATGAAGTCAAATTGTTTGACTACCACATCAAAACAGATGTTCCAACTCCGCGATGCCTGCTTCATCACATAAAACATCTTGCACACGTTTCTGCTGCTCTCACTGTCTACGAAGCCCTCTGGCTGTGTACTTATAGACACTCTCTTCCAAAAACATCATTTTAGAAGAGCAGACATGGCACCCAACCGCCAGATATCATAGTCATGGTATGTAGCCGTGGCAAGTAGGATCTGGATGGACTTAAGCATAGCTCCTTAGAAAAAGTTTCATCATGATCCACACCTGGTCAATGAGGCAAACCTTTACCAAGTCTAGCTTTGAAAGTCTTAACTTTTCCATGTACACCAAGTAATCTTCTCAAGATTTACTTGCTCCTGATGGGGATTTAACCCTTCAGATATAGCAACCAAAGTCCATACTTTATTGGTGTATATGGATTCCATCTCAGATCAATAAGCATCCAGCCATTCTTACAGAGTCTTACTCCTGATAGCCAGCTCGAAGCTAGTTGGGTCATCATCTCACGATGCAATCCTCGCCCCCACTGTCATAAAGAAACCGAAATATCTCTCAGGTGGGTGAGGAACCCTACTAGATCGGTGGAGAGGCTGAGGTTCGTTGGTTTCTACTGAATCCTTCGGTTCTACCAAATCATCAGCTGCAGTTTGTATAGTTGGAACCTTTCCAGTTCTACATAACTTACATTGCCTCGAGCTTGTCCGGATTTCGCTTTCAGACATAGGCCGGACAACCCAAATCTTAACTAGCTTAAGACATGGGCTCTTCCCTTATCATATGAAATATGAAGTGGTAGGCAACTGATTTGATTTGAACCCTATTCAATAGGTATGCAGCTTCTCAAGTGCATAACTCCCAAAAAGGAAATAGATAACTCAGTAGTACTCATCATAGAGCACACCTTATCACATAGGGTGCTATTGCTCCGCCCCGATATACCATCGTCCTATGGTGTATACGTAGGAGTAATGCTGAGAGAGAATCTTATTCTCCTTTAGAATAGTCCAGGAATTCCGTGCTCAAGTATTCTCCTCCCTGATCTCATCAAAGGACATAATACTTTTACCCGTTTTGGTTCTCTACTTCTAACTTATATTCTGTGAATATCTCAAAAGGTTCGGACTTGTGTTTCAACAGGAACATATGTCTGAATCTAAAGATATCATCAGAGAATGTAATGAAGTACAAAGAACCGGTCTTGGCATGTGTAGACAGGGGACCTAACATACATCAACATGTATCATCCCAAGAGTTCACTAACTCTTTCTCTGTTTCCAGTAAACAGAGCTATGGTCATCTTATATCTGTGACATGACTCGCAAGTTTCATAAGATGTAAATTCAAACTGATTTAAATATGCATCTACATGTAACTTCAGCTAGTCGGGTTGCATTGATATGACCTAGTCTACAATGCCTCAAGAAGGATTCGTTCATTTCTAAACTCTTCCTCTTCTGTGTGTGTTATGTATACAAGGAACTGTAATTTGATTTAGAACGTTAATGCTTTTAGATAACGTGCCTGAACCGATCAACTTTTGATATAGGAAATGTTCAAAACATTATCCAACAATACAAAATTATATCCTTTCTTTACTAATAAAGAGACAGATATGATTTTGTATATCAGGTTCGGTATCTAATAACATTCGTTCAGAATCAATGTATTGGTAATACAGGGTGACAGTGACCAACAGACTTGGCTGCAACACTTGCCCCGTTTTCTGCCTCATGAAACTTATCACCCGTTCTCAGTTCTCTACCTATCTGTAGCCCTATGTAACAGATTACATATCTGGGATCCTGATCCGGTATCATATACCCAGGATGCGGAGGATACTGAGAAACAGTTCTGTATAATGAACACACCCGAAGATGATGCATTAGCATGCACTCTCTTCGTTTGGGCGGCACGGGAAATCTGGTATTCCCCTTATTTCCTGCTCTGTCTTATAACAATTATAAGTTGGAGCGGGACCAACGTTCCCCAGCTCAGTATAACAAGCGGGTTCGGTCAATATCCGTATTATTATCTTGATTAAGGCGTGATATGGTCGCTACCTGGAGAGAGAGAGAGAAGAAAACACTCAGCGTGCGCTCTTTCAAGAATAGATTGGTTATTATTTTATCTAATCAGGATGGCTCCCACTGCTTTTTGTCAAATCTTCCTTCAATCCCTAAAAGGAAAGACTAGCCGGGATTAATTACACACTACAAGTTCGCCAATCTTTCAGCCAGGCCAGTGTCGGTACTTTGAGGGAGGTCCCCTGTGCTTTCGCACGAACCTAATTACAGTAAACCTCGTTTTCCCAGAGGCGTAACCCGTTGACACCTTTCTAGACACCTACTAGATCGGCTAATTGTAATGTATAAAACTCTCCCAGGAGTAACTCTTACTCGCAGCGGGTATCGGGATCCAACTATCTCATAGAAGGTATGCAATCTCATTGCAAATTTCAACACTTGAAATTCCCGATAATATTTTGCCCCGAACGATCTATGACCTTGACAAGGTCAACAAACCATAGACCGCAAGTCAAGTTCAACCCGTCATTTCTTGATTGAATCAAACCCACCCGCACGACCCTTGACAAGGTCAACAAGGCCGCACGACTACCCTAACCCAATCTGCATCATATGCATAAGCAGATAAATACTGGTTAGCTACCGCACACTGCGCCTTGACAAGGTCAACAAACGCAGCACGAATACTAAATATGATTTATCTGAAATGACGGAGGGCTACGTCAGGTTTTTCTGAAAACTTATTGCGTAATGAACTTGATATTGTTATAGGATCGAATGAATTTTGAAATGGAGTGTTTTTGAGGATTTTCTAGTTTTGCTAAAGGAGTCACTCCCGGTGAAGGGATTGTCGGTCCTTTCCTCGTCGAATGAGGTGCGGGATATATCATATATATCACTGTGCAAAGCAAAAACACTTAAAAGCAATCAAAAGACAAACCGAGTGTGTAGCATCTGCCAGTTATTGCTAAAGGAGTCACTCCCGGTGAAGGGATCTCGGTCCTTTCCTCATCGAATAAGTTGCAGGGTACATCATATATACCGTTATGCAAAGCAAGAACTGTAGCTATCTGTTTTATTTTTGAAATTCGATTCTACAATATCTTAGGTTTCTTTTATTTCATTAATCACATTAATGAAGTCGCATCATTTAAGTACCTAAACATCACAGATAAATACGACGTACACTTATGCCATCCGCATTCGCCTCGATGTCCCCTCGTGCACTGTTAGGTTAGGTAACTAACGGCAGAGCAGGGCAGGGCTAGCGCGGGTGTAAAACATAAGTAACATCTATATAATATATCATATATACTATATACTGTATCTATCATCAGAACATCACATGATCACATCACAGATATCGCAGCAGAAGAATCATATGAAATATTGGATATACTAGGACGTCCGTGTTTTCAATACGAGCCAGTATAAAACATGGATTCCACGGTCGTGATGAATAGCCAAACCCACACCCCTAGACCCCTACGAGAGCGGCAAGCAACCCTACCAATTCTAGAGTTAGGAGACCCGGCCTCGACTCCTCGAGTTGGTCTGCCACTGGACTCCAGAACCCGGTTACTTGTGCTCCCCTCCTTAGGTCTATCCTAGTGCGGAAAAGTAAATAATATACATCAACGGTGACAATTTCCGCAACCTGGAAGTGCCCCAATAAAAAAATATTACATACAAGTTTTTACATGAATGAAAATGAAAAACACTCATCTCACATAAAAACCCCCGGCTATTCAAACACGACGATCCAATATAACATATCCAGCAACACATAACATCACATGTCATCAACGTAAGTAAATATGCGCATCCCAATTGTCGTTGACATATAGCAACGAAACCGGCGATATCATATATTACACTTACGGTCACAGAAAAGAAAGTGTAAAACTACAACAGTTGGAATCCGCAACCACCTCAGACATCGCATGCCTGACAAAATGAATTCCTTAGACATCGCATGCCTAACAATTATAAACCCCGCATTTTAGTCTCAAAATCGAAAACACTTTTCAATATCAAGTCGGGCAATTCAACAAGATTCCCGACATCCTGATCGAATGCTCGTCGCAAACTTCAGTAGACGGCTGCACCCCCGATACCGTCGACGAAGTGCACCAAGGCGGAACACCGCTGCCGCAAGCACCCGAACGGACGCTTTCGGCGACGGGGTTCTCCTACAGTCACTTGGTCGGGGCTATGGAGTGAGGCTGTCTATTAAGTTTACCCGGCGAGTATCCGCGTACGCTACGTGATTGCGACGGACTTTTGATCACATCAAAATTCCATGGCAACAGATCAAGTGAGACTAAACTGCTATGTTTATAACATTCATTCAGTTATCTCATAACTACTTATGAATTCCAATTATTGTATCACATTCCGGATAAATAGAAAATGTTAAACTTTCCGATCGAACGATCGAACACCCAAGTTTTCCCGATACAGATCTACACATGAAACAAGTCTAACAACATTCAGTTCGTGCCTCAGTACCAACGGTCCAGCCGTAGAAGGGTCAAGCCAACGCCTCACATGTGGCACGCTGTACTGCCCCAAACCCGAAGGTTCAAAGGGCAGTTCAAGACGGTCACATAATCGAGTTAAGGTTTGTTGTCTTCTAGAGGGTCCATCGCGTTACTTGCACTACTTAGAACGTCGTTAAACTACGGAAAATCCAACACTTGGAAATTTCCCAACAGGGAAAAAATTGGGTATTTATATCCGGTCGAACTTTTTAACATATTCTAAAATTTATCCGGAAAGCAACATAGACAAAATCTGATACTTCGATCGAAACACCGAATCCCCAAAACAACCCTAGAATACTCAACTGTAGAGTCACATTAAAAATAACCAGAAAATATAGCATTCAATTATATGAATTACTGTGCAGAAAACATTGGTCAAAGGGACTGTACGACCGCGGAACCGCCGCATGTGAGGGCTTATGCCGCGGTTCCGCGGTGGAATATTTAAATTAGACCCTCGTATTTCACAGTAATTCAAATAAGACCCTGCTTATTTTTCTGCATATTTTTAATTCTCAAAAATCCACAAATTCAGAAAATGTCCAGAGAGCATGGAAATTTTGGGGTTTCGGTTCATTCGGACTTCAAACTCCATCTAGACTTCGCCTAAGGCTCTAGCTAGGCTCTGGTACCACTGTAGGGTTCCTAGGCACTCTCAAGAGGTCTCACAAGGCATCAACCATGCTAATTTCAAATTTTACGGGTGCCGAGAAACCCTAATACGGATCGTTGGCTAGATTTTTAGGCGACAAACAAACTAGTTAACACTTAACTACAAGAATGCGGAAATACAACCTTTGTAGATCCGGTCCTCCACCTTCATGGCTCCATGATGAAGTCCTCTCCGCTGTCCTCATGCAATCTCGGGCTCTAGCGTCGGCTTCATCGGAGAAGAAGCGGGCTAGGTCATCGACGACGTGCCGAAGATGATCTACGTCGAGGCATCGCTAGATCAAGCTCCAACTTCACCAAGTCAAGAAAACTTGTGAAGGAAACACACTCTACTACTTGGCAAGAGGTAGAGGATGAAGAAATAGGAAGTGGATAGACTTTAGAATTGGATTTCTCACTCATTTTCATCAATCACCATAGATGAAGAAAGGTTTTCTTCAAGTGAAGAAGAAGAAGAAGATGAAGATAATATTATGATAAGTTTTTTTAGAAAATAGAAAATAAAAGAATACTTATCATAATCAACCATAGTCAAGTGTAGAGAATAGACTAAGGTTAGATGAATGGTTAGGGTTAAAGATGAAGACAAAGTGGTGACTTTGGTCAAAGCTTCATGAAGATTCAAGATGCAAACAAAGAAAGCCACCATTTTGTTTTCTTATCCATTTCTTTTTAATCCAATTAAAAAGATAAATGAATGAATAACAAAATAAAAACCCTAACCATTTACTTAACCAAGGTTTAATTCTTTACACAAACCCTAGCAAACATGTAGGGTTCCTAAGCACCCTAATGAGGTCTCACAAGGCATCAACCATGCCAATTTCAAATTTAAACGGTGCCGAGAAACCCTAGAACGGATCGTTGGCTAGATTTCTAGGCGACACATTAAACTAGTTAACACTTAACTACAAGTAAACGGAAATACAACCTTTGTAGATCCGGTGCTCCACCTCCATAGCTCCGCAACGAAGTCCCCTCGCTGTCCAAATGAATTCCCGGGCTCTAGCGTCGGCTTCGTCGGAGAAATGGTGAGCTAGTTCGTCGATGACCATGCCGAAGATGATCTACGTCGAGGCATCGCTAGATCAAGCTCCAACTTCGCCAAGTCAAGAAACTTGTGAAGGAAACATACTCTACTACTTGGCAAGAGGTAGAGGATGAAGAAATAGGAAGTTGGTAGACTTTAGAATTGGATTTCTCACTTGTTTTCATCAATCACCAATGATGAAGTAAGGTTTCTTCATGTGTCAAGATGAAGAAGAAGATGAATATTGTTATGATAAGTTATTTAGAAAATAGAAAATAATAGAATACTTATCATAATCAACCATGGTCAAGTGTAGAGAATAAACTAGGGTTAGGTCAATGGTTAGGTTAGGCATGAAACAAAAATGGTGGACTTTTTCAAACCTTCATGAAGTTTCAATGTAAAACAAAGCAAGCCACCATTTCTTTTCTTTTGCCAAAATGAAATAAATAAATAAATAAATGAGTAAGCAAATAAAATCATAACCCTAACCATCACATAACCATGGTTTAATCTTAACATACACTTAAACAATCATGTATCATCAAACATGATACAATCAAATGTACAAATGTATATCACATATACAATGTGCACAATCCAAGTGAGAAAATCCATATAAAGTGAACCAATACTAGTTAATGCAAAGTAATATATCAAATATATAATTATACATTAAATCATTAAATCAACACTTGATTTAACGATCCGGTCATATCGCATATAACCGACTAATATCCAATGTATCGATTTATCGAATCAATCCTTGATTCGATAACTAGGTTATATCGCATACAACCATTCGACACATTCATCGCGAGAATAGAATACGGTATCACATACACGCATTATTCTCGGTCCCGCACATATCTCATATGCGCTCCTATTTCGTTTCGCTTGAGCCAGGAAACCTCTGTGTAGGACTCTAAAGACTCGTCAATACGCCGGCAGCAGATGATGATCACATCAAGCACCCACAAGCCGCAAGCGGTCTGCTAAATGTAACGGCCACCCGGGTATTGAGCGATCAGAAGATCGACGAGCAAGCCCGCTCACACTCCAGTGAATCCAACCAGTAACACTACCGCACAGTCCGGTCTGATCGTCTGATATATCGCATATCTCGCTTAGGGGTGGTTAACGTCAGACCCCAATAGCTCTAGAATGTCGTGTTGATATGAGGTCTATAACAGTTCGAGAAACTACTGGTAACACTTACCAGTAAATCTCAGCAACCCTGGCCAGGGATTTCCGGTTATAGCCAATCGAACACAGCGCAACATCAACTCCCTATACCGGGAGAGACGAATCCCCTCCTATCGCTCATTGCCTCCATGTGACTCGGGACTGTACCCAAAAACCACCATTTTGCATGCCCTCTTGGACGTGGTAAGATGGAAATCAAACCACAGTGGGAACCACACAAGACTCTATGACGATCTCGGGTCAACAGACTACTCTGTACCAGTGTCACCAGAGAACTGCCATCTGACGTGAGGTATAATACCATCTGGGAGTTCTCGGCGAGCCCGTCCAGTGTACCCAGTCTCTACTGAGCACCCGTATATCATCTCTGATGTCAAACACCGATGGATATGGGATCATCCATCGCCCATCTATATGGGTCGAGAAGGTACACGCTAGTCTACTCTGGTATATCGATGCCCCATCTCGATACACCCACGACTAGGGACTTTTAAGGATGTACTTATGGACTACCATGTCCCCACTAGTATGAACCGCATCATAGTCCAGGTAGTCAAGTACACATCCTAAGGGCTTTACCAACATGTAACAGAGAGACAATCAGTATACACGTTAAGGTAAAGAGCAACCAGATAGCATACTATCATATCGAGCAAGAAACTCATCCCTATATATGTCCCAGCATCTACTACAATATACATCCAATGTACAGTAATGGCCTCTAGGGCATACATATAACTAACAATCTCCCACTTGCACTAGGGCCATCTGATAGCAGTGGTTGTGGTATCTTATACTCAACCATCCCATAAAAATCTCTCTCTGGGAACAGGCCTTTGTGAGTGGATCCGCTGTGTTGTCCTCTGAGTCTACTCTCCTAACCTCGATCCCTTAGAGATCAACCATCTCCATGATCAGGTGACACTGCCTTAGAATATGTCTGGATCACTGATGGGACCGGCGTTCCTTGGCATAAGCCACAACTCCATTGTCTCACAATGGTAGAAACGTAGTTCATCTCATGAACCAATATACACCCAGACTGCCTCTTTGGTAGCATCTTAAGTAGCGATGTATCCCGCCTTAATCTTCTAGTATGCCACGGTATCTAGCTTGGAACTCTTCCAACATACCGTCCCTTTACTGAGGGTTAAGACAATGCCTGTGACTGACACTCAGTCGTCTTTATCACCCTGGAACCCTTCCAGTGATTCTCCCCAGGATCGGTTGATACTGTCTCACTACAACTAGTGAGAATCCTAACATCCATTTAGATCTATCTCATAGATCCAAAAACCCAGGATTTAGGAGGTATCACTTTGATCCTATGTGGAGAATCATTGTGATAAGCGGAGATTGATCGAGCGTAGCATAGGAAACTCTTTCCCCATCAAGAGTATGTCATCCATGTACCCTACGAGGATCGTCACCATACTCCCTACTACCTTTTTGTTTATACAAGCTTCATCTACCATTTTGATGATGTCAACTTCTTTGACTAATCCACCAAAACAGATGTTCCAACTCCACGATGCCTGCTTTATCCTATAAAGCATCTTGCACATGTTTCCGCTGCTCCCACTGTCTACGAAGCCCTCTGGCTGTGTACTTATAGATGTTCTCTTCTAAAACATCATTTAGAAAAGCTGTCATGACACCCAACCACCAGATATCGTAGTCATGGTATGTAGCCGTGGCAAGTAGGATCCGGATGAACTTAAGCATAGCCACTTGAAAAGGTTTCATCATTATCCACACCTGGTCAATGATGCAAACTTTTAACAAGTCTTGCTTTGAAAGTCTCAACTTTTCCATCTACACCAAGTAATCTTCTCAAGATATACTTGCTCCTGATGGGGATTTAACACTTCAGATATAGCAACCAAAGTCCATACTTTGTTGGTGTATAAGGATTCCATCTCAGAACGCTAAGCATCCAGCCATTCTTACAGAGTCTTACTCTCGATGGCCTGCTCGAAACTAGTTGGGTCATCATCTCATGATGCAATCCTCGCTCCCACTGTCATAGAGAAACCGAAATATCTCTCAGGTGGGTGAGGAACCCTACTAGATCGGCGGAGAGGTTAAGGTTCGTTGGTAACTATTGAATCCTTTGGTTCTTTCAAATCATCAGCTGCAGTTTGTATAGCTGGAACCTTTCCAGTTCTACATAACTGACCTTGCCTCGAGCTTGTCCGGATTTTGCTTTTAGACATAACTCGGACAACCCCAAATCTTAACCAACTTAAGATATGGGCTCTTCCCTTTCCATATCACATATGATGTGGTAGGCAACTGATTTGATTTGAACCCTATTCAATAGGTATGCAGCTTCTCAAGTGCATAACTCCCTAAAAGGAAATAGGTAACTCAGTAGTTCTCATCATAGAGCACACCTTATCATATAGGGTGAGATAGCTCCGCCCCGATATATCATCGTGCTATGGTGTATACGGAGGAGTAATGCTGAGAGAGAATCTCATTCTCCTTTGGAATAATCCAGGATTTTCGTGCTCAAGTATTCTCCTCCTCGATCACATCAAAGGACATAATACTTATACCCGTGTTTTGGTTCTCTACTTCTAAATCATATTCTGTGAATATCTCAAAAGGTTCGGACTTGTGTTTCAAAAGGAACATATGTCTGAATCTTGAGAGATTATCAGAGAATGTAATGAAGTACGAAGAACCGGTCTTGGCATGTGTAGACAGGGGACCTTTATACATCAACATGTATCATCCCAAGAGTTCACTAACTCTTTCTCCGTTTCCAATAAACGGAGCTATGGTCATCTTATCTCTGTGACATGACTGGCAAGTTTCACAAGATGTAAATTCAAACTGATTTAAATATGCATCTAAATGTAACTTAGCTAGTCGGGTCGCATTGATATGACCTAGTCTACAATACCTCAAGAAGGATCCGTTCATTTCTGAACTCTTCCTCTTGTGTGTGTTCCGTATACTAAGAACTGTAGTTTGATTTAGAACATCAATGCTTTTAGATAACGTTCCTGAACCGATCAACTTTTGATATAGGAAATGTTCAAAACATTATCCAACAATACAAAATTTTATCATTTCTTTACTATTAAAGAGAGTGATATGATTTTGTATATCAGGTTCGGTATCTAATAACATTCGTTCAGAATCAATGTATTTGTAATACAGGGTGACAGTGACCAACAGACTTGGCTGCAACACTTGCCCCGTTTTCTGCCTCATGAAACTTATCACCCGTTCTCAGTTCTCTACCTTTCTGTAGCCCTATGTAACATATTACATAACTGGGATCCTGATCTGGTATCACATACCCAGGACGTAAAGGATACTGAGAAACAGTTCCCTGTAATGAACACACCCGAAGATGATGCATCAACATGCACTCTCTTCGTTTGGGCGGCACGGGAAATCTGGTATTCCCCAATTTCCTGCTCGGTCTTATAACAATTATAAGTTGAAGCGGGACCAACGTTCCCCAGCTCAGTATAACAAGCGGGTTCGGTCAATATTCCGTATTATTATCTTGATTAAGGCGTGATATGGTCGCTACCTGAAGAGAGAGAGAGAAGAAAACACTCAGCGTGCGCTCTGTCAAGAATAGATTGGTTATTATTTTATCTAATCAGGATGGCTCCCACTGCTTTTTATCAAATCTTCCTTCAAACTCTAAAAGGAAAGACTAGCCGGGATTAATTACACGCTACAAGTTCGCCAATCTTTCAGCCAGGCCAGTGTCGGTACTTTGAGGGAGGTGCCCCGTGCTTTCGCACGGACCTAATTAATGTAAACCTCGTTTTCCCAGAGGCGTAACCTCGTTAACACCTTTCTAGACACCTACTTGATCGGCTAATTGTAATATGTAAAACTCTCCCAGGAGTAACAATTACTCACAGCGGGTATCGGGATCCAACTATCTCATAGAAGGTATGCAATCTCATTGCAAATTTCAACACTTGAAATTCCCGATAATATTTTGCCCCTAACGTGCTATGACCTTGACGAAAGCCAACAAACCATAGCCCGCTAGTCAAGTTCAACCCGTACATTTCTTGATTGAATTAAACCCACCCGCACGACCCTTGACGAAAGCCAACAAAGCCGCACGACTACCCTAATCCAATCGCATCGTATGTTGGCAGATAAGCAGCATATAGCTACCGCACACTGCACCTTGACGAAAGCCAACAAATGCAGCACGAATACTATATACAACTTATCTGAAATGACGGAGGGCTACGAAAGGTTTTTCTAAAAACCTATTGCGTAATGAACTTGATATCGTTGTAGGATCGAATGAATTTTGAAATGGAGTGTTTTTGAGGCTTTTCTAGTTTTGCTAAAGGAGTCACTCCCGGTGAAGGGATCGTCGGTCCTTTCCTCGTCGAATGAGGTGCGGGATATATCATATATATCACTGTGCAAAGCAAAAACTCTTAAAAGCAATCAAAAGACAAACCGAGTGTGTAGCATCTTCCAGTTATTGCTAAAGGAGTCACTCCCGGTGAAGGGATGTCGGTCCTTTCCTCATCGAATAAGGTGCAGGATATATCACATATACCGCTGTGCAAAGCAAGAACTGTAGCTACCTGTTTTATTTTGAAATTCAATTCTACAACATCTTAGGTTTCTTTTCTTTCATTAATCTCATTAATGAAGTCCCATCATTTAAATTACCTAAACATCACAGATAAATACGACGTACACTTATGCCATCCGCATTCGCCTCGATGTCCCATCGTGCACCGTTAGGTTAGGTAACTAACGGCAGAGCGGGGCAGGGCTAGCGTGGGTGTAAAACATAAGTAACGCCTAAATAATATATCATATATACTATATACAGTATCTATCACAGAACATCACATGATCATATCACAGATATCGCAGCAGAAGAAACATATGAAATATTGGATATACTGGGACGTCCGTGTTTTCAATACGAGCCAGTATAAAACACGGATTCCACTGTCGTGATGAATAGCCAAACCCACACCCCTAGACCCCTACGAGAGCGGCAAGCAACCCTACCAATTCTAGAGTTAGGAGACTCGGACTCGACTCCTCGAGTTGGTCTCCCACTGGACTCCAGAACCCGGTTACTTGTGCCCTCCTCCTTGGGTCTATCCTAGTGCGGAAAAAGTAAATAATATACAAACGGTGACATCTTCCGCAACCTGGAAGTGCCCCAATAAAAGAATATTACATACAAGTTTTTACATGAATGAAAAACACTCATCTCACATAAAAACCCCCGGCTATTCAAACACGACGATCCAATATAACATATCCAGCAACACATAACATCACATGTCATCAACATAAGTAAATATGCGCATCCTAATTGTCGTTGACATATAGCAACGAAACCGGTGATATCACATATTACACTTATGGTCACAGAAAAGAAAGTGTAAAACTACAACATTTGGAATCCGCAACCACCTCAGATATCGCATGCCTGACCAAATGAATTCCTTAGACATCGCATGCCTAACAATTATAAACCCCGCATTTTAGTCTCAAAATCGAAAACTCTTTTCAATATCAAGTCGGGCAATTCAACAAGATTCCCGACATCCTGATCGAATGCTCGTCGCAAACTTCGGTAGACGGTCGCACCCCCGATACCGTCGACGAAGTGCACCAAGGTGGAACACCGCTGCAGCAAGCACCCGAACGGATGATTTCGGCGACGGGGTTCTCCTACAGTCACTTGGTCGGGGCTATGGTGTGAGGCTGTCTATTAAGTTTACCCGGCGAGTATTCGCGTACACTACGTGATTGCGACGGTCTTTTGATCACATCAAAATTCCGTGGCAACCGATCAAGTGAGACTAAACTGCTATATTTATAACATTCATTTAGTTATCTCATAACTATTGTGAATTCCAATTGTTGTATCCCATTCCAGATAATTAGAAAATGTTAAACTTTCCGATCGAACAATCGAACACCCAAATTTTCCCGATATAGATCAACACATGAAATAAGTCTAACAACATTCAGTTCGTGCCGCAGTACCAACGGTCCAGCCGTAGAAGGGTCAAGCCAACGCCTCACATGTGGCACGCCGTACTGCCCCAAACCCTAAAGTTCAAAGGGCAGTTCAAGACGGTCACATAATCGAGTTAAGGTTTGTTGTCTTCTAGAGGGTCTATCGCGTTACTTGCACTACTTAGAACGTCGTTAAACTACGGAAAAATCCAACACTTGGAAATTTCCCAACAGGGGAAAAATTGGGTATTTATATCCGGTCGAACCTTTTAACATATTCAAAAAATTATCCGGAAAGCCACTTAGACAAAATCTGATACTCCGATCAAAACACCGAATCCCCAAAACAACTCCAGAAAATTCAACTCTTGAATAAATTTTAAAAATACCCAGAGAACTCAGCACCTGAAACAATGAATTACAGTGCAAACAGTTAGGGCTGCCGTCACAATTCTGCCGCGGAACCGCCGCATAAGCTAGGCTTATGCCGCGGTTCCGTCGCCTATTACACTGTTCATGCAAAACTTTTTGCGCCGTAATTCTTAGATTTCCCTGCTGAGTTTTCTGCATATTTTTAATTTGGAAAAATCCACGATTTTCAAAAAAGTACAGAGAGCATGTTTGGAATTGGGTTTCGGGTTCGTTCGGACTTCAAATTGCGTCTAAACTTCGCCTAAGGCTCTAGCTAGGCTCTGATACCACTGTAGGGTTCCTAGGCACCCTAATGAGGTCTCGCAAGGCATCAACCATACCAATTTCAAATTTAAACGGTGCCGAGAAACCCTAGAACGGATCGTTGGCTAGATTTCTAGGCGAAACAATAAACTAGTTAACACTTAACTACAAGTAAACGGAAATACAACCTTTGTAGATCCGGTGCTCCACCTCCATAGCTCAACAACGAAGTCCCCTCACTGTCCAAATGAATTCCCGGGCTCTAGCGTCGGCTTCGTCGGAGAAATGGTGAGCTAGGTCGTCGATGTCCATGCCGAAGATGATCTACGTCGAGGCATCGCTAGATCAAGCTCCAACTTCGCCAAGTCAAGAAACTTGTGAAGGAAACACACTCTACTACATGGCAAGAGGTAGAGGATGAAGAAATAGGAAGTGGGTAGACTATAGAATTGGATTTCTCACTTGTTTTCATCAATCACCATTGATGAAGTAAGGTTTCTTCATGTGTCAAGATGAAGAAGAAGATGAATATTGTTATGATAAGTTATTTAGAAAATAGAAAATAATAGAATACTTATCATAATCAACCATGGTCAAGTGTAGAGAATAAACTAGGGTTAGGTCAATGGTTAGGTTAGGCATGAAACAAAAATGGTGGACTTTTTCAAACCTTCATGAAGTTTCAATGTAAAACAAAGCAAGCCACCATTTCTTTTCTTTTTCCAAAATGAAATAAATAAATAAATAAATGAGTAAGCAAATAAAATCATAACCCTAACCATCACATAACCATGGTTTAATCTTAACATACACTTAAACAATCATGTATCATCAAACATGATACAATCAAATGTATAAATGCATATCACATATACAATGTGCACAATCCAAGTAAGAAAATCCATATAAAGTGAACCAATAGTAGTTAATGCAAAGTAATATATCAAATATATAATTATACATTAAATCATTAAATCAACACTTGATTTAACGATCCGGGCATATCGCATATAACCGACTAATATCCAATGTATCGATTTATCGAATCAATCCTTGATTCGATAACTAGGTTATATCGCATACAACCATTCGACACATTCATCGCGAGAATAGAATACGGTATCACATACACGCATTATTCTCGGTCCCGCACATATCTCATATGCGCTCCTATTTCGTTTCGCTTGAGCCAGGAAACCTCTGTGTAGGACTCTAAAGACTCGTCAATACGCCGGCAGCAGATGATGATCATATCAAGCACCCACAAGCCGCAAGCCGTCTGCTAAACGTAACGGCCACCCGGGTATTGAGCGATCAGAAGATCGACGAGCAAGCCCGCTCACACTCCAGTGAATCCAACCAGTAACACTACCGCACAGTCCGGTCTGATCGTCTGATATGTCGCATATCTCGCCTAGGGGTGGTAAACGTCTGACCCCAATAGCTCGATAAGTCGTGTCGATATGAGGTCTATAACAGTTCGAGAAACTACTGGTAACACTTACCAGTAAATCTCAGCAACCCTGGCCAGGGATTTCCGGTTATAGCCAATCAAACACAGCGCAACATCAACTCCCTATACCGGGAGAGACGAATCCCCTCCTATCGCTCATTGCCTCCATGTGACTCGGGACTGTACCCAAAAACCACCATTTTGCACGCCCTCTTGGACGTGGTAAGTTGGAAATCAAAGCACAATGGGAACCACACAAGACTCTATGACGATCTCGGGTCAACAGACTACTCTGTACCAGTGTCACCAGAGAACTGCCATCTGACGTGAGGTATAATACCATCTGGGAGTTCTCGGCGAGTCCGTCCAGTGTACCCAGTCTCTACTGAGCACCCGTATATCATCTCTGATGTCAAACACCGATGGATATGGGATCATCCATCGCCCATCTGTATGGGTCGAGAAGGTACACGCTAGTCTACTCTGGTATATCGATGCCCCGTCTCGATACACCCATGACTAGGGACTTTGAAGGATGTACTTATGGACTACCATGTCCCCACTAGTATGAACCGCATCATAGTCCAGGTAGTCAAGTACACATCCTAAGGGCTTTACCAACATGTAACAGAGAGACAATCAGTATACACGTTAAGGTAAAGAGCAACCAGATAGCATACTATCATGTCGAGCAAGAAAGTCATCCCTATATATGTCCCAGCATCCATTACAATATACATCCAATGTACAGTAATGGCCTCTAGGGCATACATATAACTAACAAAACATGTATCATCAAACATGATACATGCAAGTGCACAAAAGTATATCACATATACAATGTGCACATCCGAGTGAGAATATCCATTTAAAGTGAACCGATACTAGTTAATGCAAAGTAATATATCAAATATATAATTATACATTAAATCATTAAATCAACACTTGATTTAACGATCCGGTCATATCGCATATAACCGACTAATATCCAATGTATCGGCTTATCGAATCAATTCATGATTCGATAACTTGGTTATATCGCATACAACCTTCCGATACATTCAACGCTAGAATGGAATGCGGTATCACATACACGTATTATTCTCGGTCCCGCACATATCTCATATGCGCTCCTATTTCGTTTCGCTTGAGCCAGGAAACCTCTGTGTAGGACTCTAAAGACTCGTCAATACGCCGGCAGCGGATGATGATCATATCAAACATCCACAAGCCGCAAGCGGTCTGCTAAACGTAACGGCCACCCGGGTATTGAGCGATCAGAAGATCGACGAGCAAGCCCGCTCACACTCCAGTGAATCCAACCAGTAACACTGTCGTTCAGTCCGGTCTCGTCGTCTGATATGTCGCATATCTTGCCTAGGGGTGGTAAACGTCAGACCCCAATAGCTCGATAAGTCGTGTCGATTTGAGGTCTATAACAGTTCGAGAAACTACTGGTAACACTTATCAGTAAATCTCAGCAACCCTGGCCAGGGATTTCCGGTTATAGCCAATCGAACACAGCGCAACATCAACTCTCTATACCGGGAGAGACGAATCCCCTCCTATCGCTCATTGCCTCCATGTGACTCGGGATTGTACCCAAAAACCACCGTTTTGCACGCCCACTTAGACGTGGTAAGATGGAAATCAAAGCACAGTGGGAACCACACTAGACTCTATGAAGATCTCGGGTCAACAGACTACTCTGTACCAGTGTCACCAGAGAACTGCCATCTGACGTAATGTATAATACCATCTGGGAGTTCTCGGCGAGTCCGTCCAGTGTACCCAGTCTCTACTGAGCACCCGTATATCATCTCCGATGTCAAACACCAATGGATATGGGATCATCCATCGCCCATCTGTATGGGTCGAGAAGGTATACGCTAGTCTACTCTGGTATATCGATGCCCCGTCTCGATACACCCATGACTAGAGACTTTGAAAGATGTACTTATGGACTAGCATGTCCCCACTAGTATGATCCGCATCACAGTCCAGGTAGTCAAGTACACATCCTAAGGGCTTTACCAACATGTAATAGAGAGACAATCTGTGTACACGTTAAGGTAAAGATCAACCAGATAGCATACTATCATGTCGAGCAAGAAAGTCCTCCCTATATATGTCCCAGCATCCACTACAATATACATCCAATGTACAGTAATGGCCTCTAGGGCATACATATAACTAACACCTAGTTCGCTAAACTAATGTCCTAGATGATAAAGAGAGTGCTGATGGATTGTTTAGTCTAACTAAACTCTATGGCTCACAACACATGTGAAGGATTAGGGTTTAGTTTGAGGAAGAAGGAGATGGAGAAATCAAGAGAGAGAATGAGAAGAAAAACGAGCTAACATCATCAAATGAAGTGTAGAAAATGGTTAAGTATATGATCACTTATTGGACCATGAAAATATCTCACAATATAAAATACCTCCCAAGCTTCAATAGTGATCCCAAACCAAATAAAATAATCCAAGCCCATTCTTTACACCACGCCATATTAAGTCTCCTCTATTTTCCCTTTTTCCACCTCATTAATCCATTTGGAAAATGGATAATACATATAATGAGGTGGCTCCTTCTAGAAGCATTCCTTGCCAAATTACAAGAATGCCCCTCACCGTATATACATACCCGTATCCGTATTCCGAAAAATATGAATATACTGAGAGGATAACAATCCAATAATACAATACTAGGATCCGGCTTAAACCAAAGCCCACCAGTATTGTCCGCTCGATCAGCATCCGTGTACAAGTACACGTATGTGATCGAACCCCTGCCGTAAAACTATACGGCCTATACATCTTTTGCACGATGCATGGAAACCCTCTGTGTGGGACCCTAGAGACACGACACTACGCTAACAGTGCGTTTAACCACAAGCTGTCAGTGGTACTAGATGAACGTAACGGCTATCCGGGTATATGGCAATAAGAAGGCCGATGAGCAAACTCATCCGAACTCCCACTGAACCTATCTGTGACAATCGTCGTACCGTCCGGTCTGTTCTTCTAAGAGTATCGCATATCAGGCCTAAAGGGCGGTAGCCGTAAAACCCATAATAGCGCAATAAGTTGTGCTGTATTGTAGCCCAAAACACCCTGAGAAACTACAAGGGTACCTACCAGTAAATCTTGCTTTTCCTGACCAGGGACTTTGTGTAATGGCTTTCCGAAAACAGCGCGATATCAACCCCTAATACCGGGAGAGACGAATCTATCGAATCACCACTATCTTCAAGTGCTTCGGGACTGCATCCGACTACCAGTTGTTTGCACGACTCCTTTGAGCCCTGGTAGGGTAGTAATCTAAGAACAGTACGAACACATTCGAGGCGAAGTAGCAGTATCAAGTCGATGGACTAAGCTGTACTCATGTCACCTGGGAACTGCTGCCCGACGATTGGTATAATATTGTCACGACCCGAAATTGGCACGTGATGGCCCTTAAACTACGCAACGTCCACGGGCGTAACGCAATTTAAGTAAGACGAAAACCCAGCAATCTAAATCATCAAAATTCGTAAGAAATAAGAACACTGTTAAAACTTTTGAAAATCTCAAGTACAAATTCTTTAAAGTCCAATTTACTTAAAAATTTTGGCAGCACCTCCTTTGTAAAAACTAACCCCAAAAATGGGTACAACATAAATATAAGTAAAGTATCCCTAAACGGGAGCGCCCAAATGCGGAAAACAACCACCACAACAGATATACGACTCCGTAGCGAAGAAATAAAAGACGATATAAGTAAAACTGTATAAAAGACATCCAAGTCACCAAAATATACAATATCGTCCTCACATCAAGTCTCTAAGACATACACATGAAAGTGGTGGATGGAAAGTACATCGTACAAAGATAACAATAAACAACATCAGATAGCCGCAAAACCCACCTATAGCAAAACTGCGCACAGTCAGCCAAAGCGGTATCCGTTGCAAAAGATGATACGAAAGATGAAAACCCTTCAGCGACTGCCCTGAGGGACTACCTGCAAAACAATGTGGCACAACGGGGGTGAGTTGCCAACTCGTGAAAAGTAAATAATATATGCAGGTAATCATAAGTATGCACGTACAACGCGAATCTAATGCATGCAAGCTGGTAGCAATAAATGGCCACATATATGCAGCAGTCATGAAACGTACTCTATCAGGAACAACTAATACAAGAAGCAATAAATGGCAATATGTATCAATAGTCATGAAAGGTACTCTATCAGGTACAACTAATACATGAATCAATGCATATCAAATAAATGAGGAGTATGGAATAAAACATGTCATCCTCATGGAATCCTGACCTCGTGGCAGGACAAAAGTCCATCAAGACAATCCAAATCCCAATTTCCTCAAATCAGCCCCTAAATTGGCTCTCATAACATGTAAGTCTCATATATCCTAAGTGTCCAATATCAAGTAAAACTCATATCCTGAGTGTCCAATATTAAGTCAATCTCATATATCCTGTATCCAATTATCAAGTAAATCTCATATATCCTGAGTGAGTATATTTGCAAGATTATTATGATGATGTATATAAATTAGATATGTATACATATATATTAGCGTCCCATTCGAATAATATATATATATATATATATATATATATATATAACAGCGTCCCATTCCACTGTTATATATACTTAGGAGTAAAAATATCATGAAACCAAGTGTCAAGTATCGACACATAAATACTGATCTATCAGGTGCTGTCACCACGACTGGCCCCCTGATAGGTACGTATCATACGCTATCCCGAAAACTCAAGGGCCCGGCTTAGACACTCGAAATTCGACGTATCCATATGTACATGACTTCGGTCGGTATCCCCACGACAACCACCGAGTCATAGGTACTGTCACCGGTAGGTATGGTTCCCCCACTAACCCATCGTCTACTCTACGAAATTCTTGCCCCGGGGTACCTCCGGGCCCCACCATGTACCCACACATGGCTCCCTCCATTCCTTGCATGGGGTATATATATCAGAACCGATAAATCTCATGATGGATGCTGAAATATCATATCAAGAGGAACCGGGTTTTTCAAATAATACATAATTTCATGAAACTGCCATGGTCCTCAAATCCAGAAAATATCATGAAAAATCCATATCTCAATGCGAAAATCCATGAATATAATATATGCAACAGAAAACTGTAATGTGAGCATATAATGGAAAAGCCGCTATTTAACTGCAACAAGTTAAAATATATATCATACGGTTCCTAAGTTCTCCAAGTCCATATAACATCAAATAAAGGTGAACATGTAGCTATAACCAGATATATGTGTAAACATGTAGGTATAGCAAGGTATATGTATCTACCTATCATTAATGATGTAATACCCTCCAGGTATAAGTGTAAGTATGTATGCGAGAAGTACATGAAGCTATGTCTCATATGTGTATATAGCTATCACTAATGGTACAGTACCATATAATTATATAGGTAACTAGCATGTAAGCATGTCAAGGCATATGTGTAAGCATGTAGGTATACAGGTATTCTATATGTCATATGCACAAAAGGAAATAGGGATCATGTCTCAATGTCCCTAAACAATACAATATCACATATGTATAGATGTGGGTGTCATGGCAATAATTGACGGTGTGTGTGTAGCATACAATTAGTTCTCGTGCAAACATGAACCGTCAATAATGGTGTTGTGTCTCATTAATACTAAGTCCATACATAAATAAATGAGATAAGCAATAAAGGTATACATGCACAATCAATATCTGTATACTTCTAACTAATAGCCATGTCATTTGTTCTATCCCAGACACATAACACCATGCGGGCGATCCCCCTGTAGATGTTAAATCTACTCACCAATGTTCCTGGCTAAGTAAAACCAACTACTCGCTTTCCGCTGTTCACAGCGCCCGAAGTCCTCGCCTGCGATCCTGAAAGTGTATAATAATATAACAAGGGTATATTAGCAATCGATCAATAACACGTACCAACTACGTTTGACCGACGCACCAACTCCAAACATACTCTCAAGTGTTCGTCAAGTGGATAACGCGTGTAGCGACACTACGAAATCAACTCAAGAGCAAAAGCTACACAAAGAAACGAACGATATCGGCACTAGCCTACCTATGAACGCAAAGCGACACAACTACCAAGCCTAGACCCTTATCGTACTGATTACGCATTCACAATACACTAATAAACGTGGAATCTAATATAAATAACGCCGCAACGTCAAAAGAAACCCACCCAAAACTTACCGAAATCTAGTAAGCAACATATATCATTTTAGCTCAAAACTACAAGTTATTACCAAAACTAGAAATTACAACCATCACAATATAGCATGATTTAACCATACAAACCCTTAGTAGAATTTTAGATTTCACTCAAATAGGATTAGTAAAACTTTAGTTTGCTAATTAGCTAATTATACAATTAGGAAAAAAAATCATTTAACAAACTAGCATCTAGGTTAACTTTTCATCAAGCCTAACTTATCAATTAACCATTTCACTAATGAAAACCCTAACTTGATTAACCAAAACCAATTGCTAGAAATTCTAAATATGCAATTAATAGCTTTAAATTAACAACTAATAAGCTAAAAACAACAAAAAGAGATTAGGGTTAAGGTTTTATACCTTCAAGGATTCTCAAAAACAAGAACCAAGATCATCAAATTAAGCTCCAAAATGATGACTCCTACGAAGATTCAAGCATGTTTTGTGAAGAGGAATGATGGGTTTTGATTTGTTTATGAGTTTTGTGTGAATATTTGATGATTTTAGATGGTTTTAGTGAGCTTAGAAGTGAGGAAATGGAGCAAGAAGAGAGAGAGGGCAGCAAGGAAGTGGCCGGCAAAGGAAAATGGGGGGGTGGTTTGTGAAAAAAGAAGAGGAAAGTTCTAGCTAAAATTGACAATAAATGCTCATTAATGCATTTTGCCACTTTTTCTTTCTTTTCTTTTTCTTTAAAAATTAAAACCTTTTGCCACAAAAATATCTAGATATTTGATCGATGGTTTTGTTTAACCTAAACTTGATTAGTTTAGCAATGATTCAAATAAGAAGTAATTAGCACAAAATGTAATTACCACTAATTATGTGCGTTAAATAACAGATTAAAATAATATTTAATTAGGGAAAAGATTCTATGTTAACCAAAACTTCCAATTAACCCCCAAAGCCCGCGCACTAGCTTCATTCTAGCTAAACTACGTGCCGTCAAGTCTATACGAAAGTTTGATCACAATCGGGTTAAAACGGAAAATACCGACTATTTTACCCTAAAAACGGAATAATTCGCAAAAAGATTTCTAAAACGTTACAAATACCCACCAGCAGCTCCCTTCGAGTCATGTCCGGTGTACTCATAACCCAATGAGCACCTGCATACTATCTCCAGTACGGCGTACTAATAGCTGTGGGACAGACCATCTCCCCTACTGGGATGAGAAATGTATACACTAGTCTACTATAGAGTATCGATTCCCCATCTCGATAATCCTTCGACTAGGGACTTATATAAGGATGTGCTTATAGACTACCCAACCCCCACTAGTGTGACAGTCATCACAACGCTGGTAATCAAGCAAAGATCCTAAGGGCTATACCAATATGTATAAGCAATATGGTAAAAAAACACATGCACATATTGAGGTAGAAACAAATAAGGTAGCATACTACCATTTCGAGCAAGACTGTTACTATATTCGTGCATATCCCAAGCTTTCAATATGTAATATACAAACCAGTATGATACAATAATGATCTCTAGGGCATATATCACTAACAAGCTTGTGGTGCAATGGTAGTAGTACAGTTCTGATTCATTTGTATATTTGTTATTGCAGGGCGAGCCTCCGACATGTGGACTGTCGTCTCTGCCAGATTGTATATTCCTTTATTGGGACACGACCGGGTTGAGGTCGATGTCGCCATTATATATGTATTTTTCTTTTCTGTACTAGGATTATCCCGCGGTGGAGTGCACGAATAGCCGGGTTCTAGAGGGCAACGGGCCCGCATCTTATGGCGTTGAGATGGAGGGGACCTTACTCTAGAATTGACGGGCTATTCGCCACACTTGTAGGGGGTATAGGGTGACCCACGGTGGAGTGCTCAAGTTACCGGGGGCCTTGAAGTCCCGGGTGGCCCATTCACTTTGTTTATTGGGGTTTCCTCACTTCTGGGATTGGCGGGTAACTTGCCACGCTCGTAGGGGTCTAGATTTTCATTGCATGGGCTATCCACACGACCGGGAATGTCGGGTCTCATTTGCGGCTCAAATGAAATCCGAGGCTCCAAGATTATCCACCAGTGTGTGTTGTTTTGTTGATGTTCTGTGATGTTGCTTATGTCATGCCTAGGAAGAATGTTATATATATATATATATATTTATATATACTAGTAGATGTTGTATATGTTTTGCATCCGTGCTAGTCCAGCCCCCGCTCTGCCGTGAGTTAAGTAATCTAACGGTGTATGATGGGGCCCTATGGCGAATGCGGATGACATATACGTACATTGTATTTTCGTTCCTTTTTATGGTGTGATATGGATTAATTGATAGGACTGCATTAACTTTGATTAATGCAACAAAAAAACAAACCTAAATGATGTTGTTGGAACCAATTTTGAAAAATTGTTATTACAGACGTTTCGTTTTGCTTTGCACAGTGGTATTCGTTTCTGAATATCCAGCACCTCATTCGATGAGGCAAAAGCCAAGATCCCTTCATAGGGCGTGACCTCTTAGGAAAAAGTTTGCGTCTTTGTAATAACTTCACTATCGTCGATTCTTTTGCTTTGCATCGTGGTATTTAGTTAGGAATATCCTGCACTTGATTTGATGAGTAAAGAACCGAGATCCCTTTACAGGAAGTGACCTCTTTAGAAAAAGTTTGCGCCACTATATATTTGTAAAACTGCTCGGGTTCCTTCAACAATATCATGTTCATTACGTTAATGGTTTTCTCCAAAGACCAGCCATAGCCCTCTGTTATTTCGGATGAGTAGTACCTAGTATTCGTGCTGCGTTTGTTGGCCTTTGTCAAGGCATAGTGTACAGTACCTAGATATTGCTTGTTTGTTGCATTTAGATGCGATTATCTGGGACAGTCGTATAGCCTTGTTGGCATTTGTCAAGGGCTTGTACGGGTAGGTCTAGATTAATCCAGGATAATGATGTGTTGAACTTGACTAGTGGTTCATGATTTGTTGGCAAGGTCATAAACCGTTAAGGGTAAAACCACATCGGGAGTATCAAACATACAAGAAACTTGACAAGCATGCGCATACCTTCTAGAGTGTGGTGACTTGAGTGGCTTCCATAAAGTTATCATACGATGATAGTTGGATTACGATTCCCACTGATGAGTAGGTGTTGCTTTTCGGGTGATTTTAGATGATCCCGACTAATTCTCCTTATGGTTTGAAGGAGAATTCGAGGAAACGGTGGGAGCCATCCCGATTAGATAAAGCGATTAACCAATCTAATCTAGGTTAGAGTGCATGCTGAGTGTTTCTTTTCTCTCTCTCTTTGGCAGCGACCATGGCCTGACCTTAAATACTCATGAACCAAGTTAACCGAAGCTTCTTAAAATCACTTTGGCTTTTGGATTGTCATTTAGTCGCATATATCGTTGCCGCTCCTACAACCCCTTTGCATTTCTCCAGAACACTCCGTATCACTATGAAGATCCATATTTCTTGGATATTCCATCATATAGTTACATACAAACTCGAAGAAACTTGTTTCAATTCGAGGATAGATTCCGGTTCTGGAGAAATTGAATAGGATTATTCGGTTGTCATTTCACTTTACCTTCTCTCAATTTGACGAGGGCTCCTAGTATTAGGAGAGTACACCTATTGCGCTTATTGGATAGTCTTCTTACAAAACATAGGCAGGTGCCGAAAGGTAAAGAAGGAAAAAAAACCAATTAGCCTGAGTTTTGTGTACAGAAGGTAATAAGTAAAGACATATAAATGGATTAAAGTGAGGGCAATAAAAATTGAGACTGCTATCATTCACGACGAATCCACGTATATCCTTAGCACTCCAACTTCCCCTTTGCAATTCTCCAGAACACTCCGTATCACTCCAAAGATCCATATTGCTTGGATGTGCCATCGTATAGTTACATACGAACTCGAAGGAACTTGTTTCAGTTCGAGGATGGTTTCCGGTTTAGGAGAAATTGAATTGGATTATTCAGTTGTTTTTTCTCCTTACTTTCTCTCAGGTTGCGAGGGCTCCTAGTGTTAGGAGAGTAAACCTATTACGCTTATTGGATAGTCTTCTTCCAAACCTTAGACTGGTGCCGAAAGGAAGGGAAGGAAGAAAACCAATTAGCCTAAGTGTGGTGTACAGAAGGTAAGAAGTAAAGACATATAAAGGGATTGGACTGAGGGCAAGGAAGTATACGGTTACTGTCATGAATCTGGATAGTGGAAGAGTCATTACTAGGAATACCCAGCTACCCCTTTGAAACATTTTCATGTTTCAGTTTTACTGTGCGTTGTTAATTGAAAACTATTTTCTTAATTAGATTCTGACTCTAGGGTATGTATTTACCAGACTTGATTCTCACATCTGTATGGCGTTACAGATAGTGAGTGGGAGTAAGATATTGGGAATTGAGTGATTAGATCCTCTATAATCAGAATTCTTTGTAATTGGTGATATTTGAGGAAATCACCTGGGTTTTGCCTGACGACAAATAATTGGTTTTGAATATCCGTCGTTATGCACCAATTTCTAACTGATATATCTGTACGTTTATTTTATAAAGTGAGATATAACTTTTTGAAATTATGCCTATGACATTTACCTATATCAGTTGATAGTTAGGTAAGGTGCATTCAATAGCTGTGTAATTCTCCTTAACCATGGTACAGTTTTCCACCTACGACGCACAGGGTTTGCGTTATTAAACTCAGTGGACTTATACAGAGTATTGTATGTTGTCCAGTGTCCGTTAGGACAAAAGGGTTGGTACTCATACTATATTTTGTTTACTCATTACTTCTTTAGTTTTAGAAAAGTATTTCGTTGAAATATAAGATCCAGATTTTGAGAAGATATAGATAAAAGAATAAAGTAGAGAATCATATGTTGCAAGTATCAGAATTCTTTAATGTGATCGAATATGTAGATACTCGTGTTTAGTATTCCGTTGTAAGTAATAGTTTTGAGAACTTACTTCTCTCTCAGGTTACTCATGCGTGGGTGCGCTATTTGATGAGTAATACTGCTTGGCCTCCTTCCATCTTGTTGATATGCAATGGAAATGGCTAAATATATTTTGAATCTGGTTCCAATTAAATTAGTACCTTTGTTTCTATATTGGATATATAGAATGGATTCATATCTTAATGATGTTAAATTATATGGAGTTGTCCGCCTAATGCTTAAAACCAGAATCCGGATAAACTGTGGGCATGTTTCAGTAATGGCAGTTTGTGGGTTACCCCAGGATTTGACGAGGGTTAACTTTCTACCATTTAGAAGATCAATAGTTATATTGTTCTTGACTCGCCACAGTTATAGTAAGATGAATTCTTTTCAGAAAACATTATTGGGAGTATGGTAGAACTAGAATTTATTCCAGAACCACAAATGATTACTGAAAATTTAGTAGAACCTAAAAATTCAATTGGATTCGATATTCCATTGGCCACTCCGCAGATTTCGTGGGTAACCACAGACACACGAGAGGTACTTCGGTCTCCTCAAAGATGGTGACAGGGAGGTTTTTGATTACCCAAACTTGCCATTGCTGTTGTTCTAGACTATGAGATCTGGCAGGAGAATGAGTATAACGTCGTTCTAAATTATCTTTAGAGGTGCACGTATATATGACTCTGCCAGAAGGTTTTTGTAGCCAGTAGGAGCAGCGGAAGCATAGTGGGCAAGTAGCTTATGTCTATTTATAGACTAAAGCAAGTATAACGGAGATAGATCGTCAAGTTTTGATGTGACATTCATAGAGTTTGACTTCATCAGAACAACAGATGGACCTGGAAAGAAGGTAGTAGGGAGTGATGTCCTGCTTTTTAGATGACATGCTCTTTATAGAAAGTGATATTGCTATACTACGATCGGTTAAACTGTTGTTGTCATAAAGTGTTTTCTCCATATAGGATCTGGATAAAATATCAGGGATTCTGGTAACTAGATATTTGGTTTTAGATCTAGATTTGGAAAGTTTCCCAATTTAGGTGCTTGACACTATTCTAAAGGGTTTTTCGAATGGACGACTCCTGGCATGGTGGTGTATCCGCAGGTGATGGAGTCACCCTCTCTAAAGAGATGTCTTCTAGACTGATGAGGAGAAAGATTTACAAGATTGGCATATCACTTGCTTAGGAAATTGAGTCAATCATGAGATGTCAAGTACCACACCAGATATTGTTTGTGGACTGACTGCAATAAAAATATATTAATCCAATCCTGGAGAAATGTTGAGAAGCAGTTATGAACATAAGTGGATATTCTTGGTATATGGTAACGGCAGCCTCCTTCGGGAGGTGGTTATCATTTTAAGCTTCCAAGGTGACCTGAATGACAGAGTGGTTGTCTGAGTTATAGTTTTCTCTCTTTTGAGGGGCAGCATGTTGGACGGGTGGTCCAAGCGGATACTGTAGAAGGCATGGCACATGATACTGATTAAATTCAGTGGATGATACAGTCTAAGAAGTTTGTTAGATTTGAAGTTCATTTGTGAACTGGGTCCCATCAGATATCCAGACAAATCCTAAGACAGGAATTGCTCATTTCGAGAGATAGTCTTTCTCCATGAAGTTGAGATATAGAGAGATAAAGATAGAAATACTGGAGTGGGTCTACTCACTGAGGCTATTTCTTGAATGCAATAGTTTCACAACTGGGCTTTCTTAGATTGATTAGTAGAGAAGCTGGGTGTTCGGTATCAAACGGGCCGTGAGTATTCGACACCGCAATAATTAGCCTTAAGTGCAAGTGGGAGATTGTTGGTTATAGTGCCCTCAAGTCAATTATTATGATCACAGGCATGCGATTGTGATGATTGAGGGAGGACCTATACGGGTAAAACAGTCTTACTCGAAATAATAATATGCTATCTGGTTTGCCTTTATCATCATGTACATGCATTATGTGGTATTACAGATCACTATTACATGTTGATAGAGCCTACTTGCTTGACTACCAGCATTATGATGGTAATCATATGCGTCGGAGTTGGGTGGTCTATAAGCACATCCTTAAATATCCCTTGTCGAGGAAGTATCGAGACTAGGCATCGATACTCTGGAGTAGATTAGTGTATACCTATCGAGACCCTGATAAGGGGTGGTGGCCAGTCTCACAAGCCATTGGTGTCAGTTATTCACCTAAGATAGTATACAGGTGCTTATTGGGTTATGAGTACACTGGACGGACTCGCCGGGAACATGCTAGTTGGTATTATACCTATTGTCAGATAGCAGTTCCCAGGTGACATGTGTACAGGATAATCTGTCGACCTGAGATCGTCATTTTTCTTGTGTGAGTTCCCACTGTGCTTTGATTACTACCCTACCACGGCTCAAAGGAGTTGTGCAAACAGGTTTTAGTTGGATACAGTCCCGAGCTATATGAAGGCAGTAAGCGAATCGTCTCTCTCGGCATTAGGGGTTGATGTCGCGAGGTGCATGGGTGGCCATCACCAGAAATCTTTGTCCAAGGTAGACGAGAATTACTGATTTGGATCAGTAGTTTCTCAGTGGGTGATGAGCTTCATATCGACACGAAATGGCGTCTTATTAGGGGTCTGACTTTATCCACCCCCCAGACACGATAAGTGATACTCTTAAATGAACATACCAGACTGTACGTAGATTTTCACGGACAGGCTCGGTAGGGGTTCGAATGAGCATGCTCGTCAGCCTTCCTTTCGTTCAATACATGGGTAGCCGTTATGTACAGCTAGTGCCACTGACGTGCTAGTGGTTAAACCCACTGCCAGCGTATTGATGAGTCTTTAGGGTCTTACTCAGAGGGTTGCCACGGTTCAGGCGATATATTGTAGATGACGTATGTTGGTATATACAGGTGTCCGATTAAATATGTGTACAGGCTACACAGACTTTCATCGGACGGTTGATAATATTAACGGCTTAGGATTGAGTCAGATTATTAAATCAAGTTTTGATTTAATAATTTATATATATATATGTGTGTGTGTGTGTGTTCTGGTATTATTGTTCACTATTCATTTTCTTTCTTGATTATTCGTATTTTTATACGAATTCGCGTATATGTATTTTGATACATATACCAGGTTGTATTCCATATTTATACGGAATATCTTCTACAAGATGGACACCGCATTATATGATTTTTCCTTTTAGAAAACATTTTGGAAATAAGGTGGAGAGGTGAGGTGGCATGGGTATGGTTGAAGTATATAGAGAAGTATGGCACTTATTTGTTTATTGCTAAATGAGATGAGATATTTCTCCATGGTTCAAAAGACTTAGCCATTCCTTCTACATTTTACACACACTCTCACATTCATTCATGCTCATTGGAGACTTAGCCATTTCTTGAGTTGCTCATGCCCATGTCTTTCCTCACCTCCTCCATCTTCTTCTTTGATTGCTCACTTGAGCATGACACATGAAAGAAAAAGTTAGTGAGATATTCCTACACACCCCAATCTCCATTGCTAGCAACCTTGGAGCATCGGTTGCATCGCTAGACGAAACTGGAGCCTGCATCGTCCCCCTTGGATGGATCATCTTCGACGAAGTAAGACCGGTGGCCATATTCAATCGAGCACGCCTCAAGGAGCTAAGGAAGATGATGAAAGACCGAAGGACTTGGTTCGTTCGGTATAACATCTCGATCTCAGTAGTTTAGCCCTTGTTAGTTAGCTAGTTAAGGTTTATGGTTCGATCTTGACGGATTCGTTAGTGCTAAAATTTTTAAACGCCAGTTTTTGTTCCGCACCGGCCACGGCAGATGGCCAGGGCATTATCGTAACCCAACAAATACAAATAACTAAGAGATAGAATAATACCACTAATATAATACTAGCATTAAATCAATATTTGATTTAACAAACCGGCTTAATCCTAAGCCCGCTAGTATTATCAACCGTCCGATCGAAAAGCTTAATAACACTAGAATATACATATCAAAATATGTATATGTAAATTAATAAATCAAGACCTGATTTAATACTCCGGCTTAATCCTAAACCAGCTAGTTTTATCATTTGATCAGAACCCTGCTCGATCGAAAGCCTGGATGACACAAGAATATACATATCGAAATGTGTATATTGTAAATTTGAAAATCAATACCTGATTTTTATACTAAGCCGTCTAGTATTATCATTCGATCGAAACCCTGCACGTATAAACATTCGGCCACCATATCATTTCGCCTGGATCAGAGAAACACTCTATATGGGACTCTAAAGACTCGACAGTAAGCTAGCAGTAGGTTTAACCACAAGCACGTCAGCGGCACTAGCTGTACGTAACGGCTACGTAGGTACCTGTCGAAAAGGAAGGCCAACGAGAAAGCTCATCCGGACCCCTACTGAGCCTATCCGTGACAAACTCCGTACAGTCCGGTCTCTTCGTCTAAGAGTATCGCATACCGGGTCTAGGTGTGGTAAACATCAGACACCTACTAACCAAATAAGTCGTGTCGATTTAGCTCAGGACTAATCCAAGAAACTACTGATCTAACCATCAATGCCTTGCCAAGATCTTATGGTTCTAGCCAACCGGACACAGTGCGATATCGACTCCCAATACCGGGAGAGACGAATCCCTAACAATCACCCACTGCCTCCATGTGGCTCGGGACTATACCCAACCAAAACCTGTTTGAACGACTCAGTAGAGCCGTTGTAGGGTAACGATCAAAGCATAGCGGGAACTCACATGAGACAAATGATGATCTCAGGTCTTAAGACTAACCTATACCAATGTCACTTGAGAACCGCTATCTAACGATATGTATAATATGATCAAGAGGATCTCCGCGAGTCCGTCCAATGTACTCACTCCCAATGAGCACTTATGTACAATCTTAAGTGATCACACCAATGGCAGTAGGACCAACCACCGCCCATCGTTGGGGTCTAGAAATGTATACACAAGTCTACTATGGAATTGTAAGTCTACGGTAGTACCCCGGCCGTCAATCCGAGGCCAAACGCGGAATAAAACTTTTTCAAAACCGGCGCTAACGTAAACCTAAACCCCAGATTATTCCATTAACCGTAAACTAGTATACAAAAAAGATGTTAGAATGGCTATACTGATCGGTCTGTGTCCTTCGGTCTTTAGCCACCATCCATAGCTCATCGAGGCATATCCGATCTCGCTCGATCTCCGGTCTTCTCATCGAAGTGGCACCACGTCAAGAAATCTTTATACAGGCTCCCGCTTTAAACCGAAGCAACTCGAACATAAAGTTTACTAGCCGCCATGTCTAAAATTGAAGTAGAGAGAAGTGTGAATATTTTGTCTCAATACACCCTAGGATTCTCATCACATGAGAAGGATAGGGTGGAGGTTGAAGAAGATGCAAACGAGATGGAGAGTGTGAGCTCATGAAAATAACAAGAGAGCAAAAACCAAGCCCAAAAATTGTCATGGCTACCCTCTCACTTTGGTGTGGTGATATAATGAGGTTTTGTGTTGAAAAACAAAGAAAAGATCTTACCAAAATATCTCCCACAAAACCTTAAAATATCACACCCAAAACAAAAGTCATTAATCTATCATGACTCACTATATGACTCATTACCATGAGTCATTAGTGAACATGCTAGAATAATGACTCACTACATGAGTCACACTTTCCAAAATCTAATAAACATTTAAGACAATGTTTAACCAAACAGAAATGCATCTTCTAAAGTAATCTTGTAATGAATTACAAAAATACCTTTCACCTGTATATACATACCTGTATCCGTATTCCGACCGAATACGAATACAATGAGACTAAAATAATCAAACACAATATAATACTAGGAACCGGCTTAAACCAAAGCCCACTAGTATTATCCGTCCGAACCATGACACGTGCACAAGTGCACGTGTATGTTCGGACCCTTCCATAAAACCATACGACCTCTACAATGTTTTGCCCGAACTTAGGAAACTATCTGTAGGTGACTCTAAAGACTCATGAATACTCTGGCAGTGGGTTTAATCACAAGCACGTCAGTGGCACTAGCTGTGCGTAACGGCTGTCCAGGTATTGAGCAAAAGGGAGGCTGACGAGCAAACTCATCCTAAAACCCTAGTGAGCCTATCAGTGACAATAGACGTACAGTGCGGTCCGTTCGTCTATGAGTATCGCATATCGGGCCTAGGGGCTGGTAACGTCAGACCCCCAATAGCGGTATAAGTCGTGTCGGAGTGTAGCCCAGAACACCCTTAGATACTACTGTTGGAGATAGTGCCCTAAGAGTTAATTATTGGATCACAGGTACGTGATTGCAATGATTGAGGGAGGACCTATCCCAGTAGGACAGTCTTACTCAAGTTGATAGTATGCTATCTGGTTTATCTTTATCATCGTGTACTGCTTTAGGTGACCTGACAGGTCGCTATTACACGTTGATAGAGCCCCTAGGATTCTTGCTTGAATGCCAGCAGTATGATGGCGATCATATACATGGGAGCTGGTAGTCTATATGCACATCCTTAAACGGTCCCTAGTCATGGGAGTTTCGAGACAGGGCATCGATACTCCAGAGTAGACTAGTTTATACAGTCGAGACCCCGACGAGGGGCTTTAGCCGGTCTCACAAGCCACTGGTGTCAGTTGGTTCACCTAAGATGTATACAGGTGCTCATTGGGTTATGTGTACACCGGACAGGACTCGCCGGAAACATGCTAGTTGGTCTTATACCTGACGTTAGATAGCAGTTCCCTAGTGACATGTGTACAGGTTAGTTCATCGACCTGAGGATCATCATTTGTCTCGTGTGAGTTCCCACTGTACTTTTATTACTACCCTACCATGCTCAAAGGAGACGTGCAAACAGGTTTTAGTTCGGTACAGTCCCGAGCCATATGGAGGCAGTGAGCGGATCTTCCGGGATTTGTCTCTCCCGGTATTGGGGGTGAGGTCGCGCTGTGTCTAAGAGAGCCATTACACGAAGTCCTTGGCCAAGGCAGGAGATTTACTGGTAGGTATTCCAGTAGTATCTCAGGGTGTTCTGGGCTACACTCCGACATGACTTGTACCGCTTTTGGGGGTCTGACTTTTACCAACCCCCTAGGCCCACCATGCGATGCTCATAGACGAACGGACCGGACTGTACGTATATTGTCACTGACAGGCTCAGTAGGGTGTTAGGATGAGTTCGCTCATCGACGTCCCTTTTGTTCAATACCTGGTAGCCCGTTACGTATAGGCTAATACCTCTGACGTGCTAATGGTTAAATCCACAACCAAGGTGTTGACGAGTTTTTAGAGTCCCCATAGACCAGTTTCTCAAGTTTCGGGCGAAACGCTGTAGAGGCCGTATGGAGATATGGCAGGGTTCAATCAGATACATGCGGCATTGCACGGATCAGGATCGGACGGTTAATACTAGCAGGCTTTGGTTTAAGCCTGATCCTAGTATTGTACTGTGTAGATTTTGTCTCATTGCATTTGTATTCGGTCGGAATACAAATGCGGGTATGTATATACAGTAGCGGGGTTTTCCTGTAATTTATTACGGGACCAGTTTTTTGGAGTTTCCAGTTTGCTTTCAGTTTCGGCCATTTTCCTTTGTATCTTTCATTGGCCGAAAATTGGTGGAGGAGGGCTTATTTGCATTTGTGCAAATAAGCATTTTGGAGGGTTACCCTTGCATATTGTATTGTCATGATGGTTGCACCATCTCTTGACTTTCTTGAATCCATGATTGCTTGACTTTGGATGCGATCATGGTTGTTTTGGAGTGAGGGTTTGTTATGTGATGATTTTCTCAACATCTCTTTTCTCTCTCTTGGATGAATGATAGCTTGCTCCCCCATCCTTGACTTTTCAAGGACTCCCATTCTCATTCTTTTTCTAGGAGAGGTCCGGCCAAGCTTGGGAGGGCTGCCCATTTTTTTGGTAGGGAATTTTTGTTCTCTTGATGCTCCAAAAATTCCCAAGTTCATCACAAAATTCCACAAGTTCATTTCCTCCACCAAAGACAACTTCCAATACCCCAAATGAGACATAGCTTTCTACACGTATTATACAGCAAACCTTGGGCACGTCGGCTCGCCAACTTCGTGCCCGAGTTGCCTCGGTCCAGAGGTGTGAGCCCGTAAAAGAAGCCGGCGAAGTGGTGCCTTTCCGACGAGGAGGTGAAGACCAGAGATTCCGCGGGGAGATCGGGACGACAACGAGAAGACCGAAGGACACGGATCGCTCGGTATATCTCTTTACCCCTTTCTTTTGTTAGCTAGGACTAGATTAATGGCACGATCCGGGTTTACAGTGCACGGTGGTGCCGGTTCAAAAAGTTAAAGTAAATCATCGCTTCCGCATTTTGGCCTCGGATTGACTGCCGGGGTGCCGCCGTGCACTTACAACTACTAGAGTACCTACCAGTAAATATCGCTTGCCCTGGCTGTGGACTTTGTGCAATGGCTCTCCTGATACAGCACGATCTCACCCCCAATACCGGGAGAGACGAATCCACTGCCGATCCGCTCACTTCCTCTTTGTGGCTCGGGACTGTACCTAACTAAAACCTGTTTGCACGACTCCTTTGAGACGTGGTAGGTTAATAATCAAAGCACAGTGGGAACTCACATGAGATAAATGATGATCTCAGGTCGATAGACTAACCTGTACACATGTCACCGAGGAACTGCTATCTGACGCTAGGTGTAATACCAACTAGCATGTTCCCGGCGAGTCCTATCCGGTGTACTCATAACCCAATAAGCATCAGTAAACATTTAGGTGAACCAACTGACACCAATGGCTTATGAGACTGGCCACCGCCCCTCATGGGGTCTCGACTGTATACACTAGTCTACTCCGGAGTATCGATGCCCTGTCTCGAAACTCCCACGACTAGGGACCACTTTAAGGATGTGCTTATAGACTACCCAACTCTCACGTATATGATCGCCATCATATTGCAGGTAGTCAAGCAAGAATCCTAAGGGCTCTATCAACGTGTAATATTGATCTGTAATGTCACCTAAAGCAGTACACGATGATAAAGATAAAGTAGATAGCATACTATCATCTCGAGTAAGACTGTCATGGCTTTCCAAGGCTTCTACAAGCATCTTGGAATAATGACTCATTACCATTTTCTTTCATTCATAAATTAAACCATTATCTCTTCATCTCTTATCTCATGTGTGATTCTCATACACCCTAGTTCCATTTGTTCACGGCCGGAAACAGAGACAAACTGGGATGGATCATCTTGCCTGAGTTCTGGAGGAAGATGCTATTTGGATTTTTCCGTCCACCTCTCCGAAGATGCCAAGTTGATTTATGGCACCGTATATCGCAGGTTTGGACGGACGCGGCTATTGTAGCATGACTTCATCAGATTCCCCCTCATTTGTGAGGGGTTTTTAATTGTAGGGGCGTTCTTCCCTGCAGGCGCAAGCCCCTATAGTTAATTACTTTACCACATCGCGATAACCACATTCTCCTGCTACGGAAGTTCACTTCGTGTCGTGTGTATATTTTTTTTATTTTGGTTGCCCGTGGATTGTATACGGAGACTAATTTATGTCCTCGCCCGTAGGGCGTGGATTAGTCCAAATCCATATATTTTTAGAATTGGTTTTGTGTTGATTTAAGGATCGTTAATCTAGTTTGAGATTAAGATCAACATAAACATATAAGCATTTGGGCTCGATTATTCTAGTTTAAGGACATTGCAGTCCATTATCACCATGTTTGAGGCGAAATGTTAGTTTAAGAACGTTTAAGTCCTTTATCGACGTATTTGGAAGTGGATATTAGTTTAAGGATATTTCGGTCCATTATGGCCGTATTTGGAGGCGAATATTAGTTTAAGGATATTTCGGTCCATTATCGTCGTATTTGGGGCGAATATTAGTTTAAGGACCTTTCGGTCCATTATCGCCGTATTTTGCGGCGAATATTGACAAATATTAGTTTAAGAACATTTCGGTCCATTTTTCATCATGTGCATACGTGTATTTATTACGTGGCAGAGTGAACAATGGAGATACAGAATATGCCCAATTTTGGGCATGTAACATTTCAGAAAAAATAAAATATTATTTTTGGGAATTTATATAATTAAATAATAAATATTATAAATATTTTGGTGATGCGGTATAATTATGTCCCGATAAATTTGGAAATATTTGGAAAATTATAGGAATTACTGAAATGAGGGTGTTTTCTATGATTTAAGCAAGTTATAAATTCTTATAATTAATTATATTCCATTTTAATGCTAATCGCGATTAAATATCACTAATCGTGCATTAAGCTCGATTTGTGCACATGACATGTACCATGTCATATTTCATATTGTTACATTTTTTCTACCATGTCTTTTCCTTATTTTTTTTTATGCATGGCTTTTTAAATGAGAAGATAAGAGAAAAAGGAAACAAAAGAAAAGAAAAGAAAAAGAAAAGGAAAAAGATTCGAATAAAGAGTATGGGTAAGAGAGAGAATGGAGAGAGAGGTGAGGGGTCATTTGACCATTGCCCCATTTGTTTTCCCTCCATTTCCTTCATCATTTCTTCTCCCTCTCCTTACCGTGGTTGCCCTCTCTCCCCCTCCACCTCTATCCCCTCACAACAACACCAAAACTACATGAAAACCTTACATCTTCTTCACAAAAATCATACACAAGTTCACTACAAGTATGGGGAACCAAGAAAATTTAGATTTTTAAGACTTGGGGCAATTCAAGAAAATTCTTGACTTGCCAAAAGAGGTGATTTCTTCATCATTAGTGTTGCATTTCATTTCCTTTAGGTTAAGTGTTAGTTTTGAATTGGTTTAATGTGGTTTTGTCACATAGGAAAATTCTTAGAAGAGGTTAGGGGATTTCTTGAGTTGTGATTGTGTAATTGAGGATTAATAGCGACCTTAAACCCCTGTAGTGTTAGTTTCATGAACTGAAACCAAAGACTTAAACCCCAAACCCCCAAACTTAGAAACCCCTCTGTCGTATTTTGTAGACTTTGGTGATGGTATATTGAAATCTGCTCTCACCCGGAGGCCCTGAAAATCATTTAGCAATCACAGTGAGTCGTGCAGGTGACCTAGATGCTGCCTTAAAGACCCGAGATCCCATCTCCCTCGCATGGCCACATATTAATCCATCCTAGCCGCAATTTGCATCCAGAGTAGGGATGTTGGGCCTCGTTTGAAGCAAATCTGTTAATTAGACCTCCCCTATATGCAAAATATCCCAATTGTCGTGTGAAGCAAATCTAGAGCAAGTTTTCAAAGTTTCTGATTTCGTTTTGTGGCTTTTTATGAATTGGGATTTGGTATTTGATATTGTGTCCCATCGTCTGACGTTTATACGTCAGCGACGAGGGTTGTTTGGTTATTCTTGCATGTGTAGACCATAGGTTTTAACCTATGTATGATACGCGTGCCGTTTTGGTTTTCGTGTGCGATTTCGGTTTACGATACTACATGTGATATATAGGTACCCCCATGTGGACTTGGTGCAACAAGGATGAGCGTGGCGAACTTGACTTCGGCAAGAAAGGATCAAGGTGAGTAGATATATATCTACGGGGGAAGTCGGATGGATGGCGTATAGCACCCCCGCAGTTCGTAGTGTAGCATATGATATATTATGTATATATGGATATGTGTTTGTGAAGCATGGATAGTTAGCTAGTATGATCTTAGGAGATCATGGATTAAAGTTTAGTATAATTGGATGGTAGTATCATTAGTTAGTCTTAGTCGCGAACCCTAGAATAAGATTTACACTCACGCGCACACACACATACATCTGTTGTACTTGTGCGTATTTGGGGATATATATATATATATATATATATACACGTATGTATGTATGTATGTATGTATGTGAGTATATATATATATATATATATATATATATATATATGTATACATATACATGGATATTGAGGATAGTATATGGTACTTGGAGATGAGTCGATATAATTGGGCATGATGCCACGAGATCGGTGATGAGACTTGGTTCGTATTACGTGATACGACATGATGTTATAGCGGGTCCTTAGGCGATGTGTTTTCATACACACGCATATATATGCATATATATATGTGTGTGTGTGTATGTGTATAAGTGTGTTGATGGTATCAGTATGTACTAGAATTTAGATCAGTACCCCCAGTTTATGATATAAGATGATGATACCATATGGATGTTGTGTTATATGTGATGTTCGACCCGTACCCAGATTTGGGATGCCGTACGATGGATTTACCGTATGAGACATAGTTATGATGATAGATTCACACTCTTGACTCGAGAATGTCATTTTATATACTGTATCGTGCGTGATACTATTGAGACGGGATCACCGACTACTAGATATATTTATTAACTCAGACTTAGGTGGTCCTTACCCTTTCAACTAGTCTGTTAGTTTAGTCCTGTAGTTTACTTGTAGATGTTAGACTGGACTCGAGTCATACTTATTTCAAAACTAACGAATCGTGAGTTTTTAAAGACAGGCCAAGGGATTCTACGGATATTTCAAAGGACGTACCTTTTCTTAAAAACGCCGTAGCCCATATTTTGTATAAACCACAACTCGTGTTATTTGAAATGCCAAAACCGTATGACTTATATATATATAGTACATTCTTTATTGTTGCGTTTACTATTCATTTTCCGTATGTTCTTGCTATTCGTATCGCATTGCATGCTTAAATGTGTTTTCGTAGTTATTATTACAAACATGATGTCAGGACACCAGCACCATTATCGATGATGCGTATGCCCCACGTGCACCTGCTTGCTGGCTCAAACTCATCATCATTGGTAATTTCCATGTCACGCACACATTAGAAAACACTATTTCATTGTATAAATTGCTAGCTGATAGTTTCGACATAGTACTAGTACGCTTGCTTTTATATGATAGCTTAGACATTGCATTTATTACTGTGATATCTCATGCATGTGTATTTTCATTTGTCATGGAATATTATGGAACTTATTACCAGTATTTCATTGTTTATTTTCATGAGATTTCTGGATTTGGAGAAACCACAAGGATTTTATAAACTTATTATCATTTTAAAGTTAGAAAATTACGGTTTTCTCATGATATGATTTGAGAGGAGTGCACCGTGAGTTTTCTTGGCTCTTGAGTTATATCATACACCCGATTCGAGGAGGAAGAGGAACCGTCTGTGAGTGCATGGTGGACCCGGTGCGGTACCCCAAGACAAGATGGTCGCAGATGATGGCGTTGAGCCTGGTAGGGGAGCACTACCGACTGGTGATTTTATTGTGACTCGACGGATATCTTGAGTATGCCGATCGGAGTATGGGCCAATCCGGATTGCCGGAGCCCTAGATATTGAGATTTGATGATACGGGCCAGTCCGGATTGCCGGAGCCTGAGATATTGAGATAGCGAGATATTTATTTTCTGTCTATGCTAGACACTGATTCTCTGTTGATTTAATTGATGATACTTCAATTTTATACAGAAATCTCACTGTGATAAGAAAACTGTTTCCTCATTTAGATGTATTCTGTTTTCATGCATTCGTACATCATATATATGATTTGTTGCTACCAGAGGCACTGATACGAGCACATGGTATTACTCTTATGTATAGATATTTACCCTTGTCTTTATTAGATGCTTCAGGCTATATTATTTGAGGATATTATTATCGTATGACCTAGGATTGAGTCATACACACGATTTCTGCTCGGTGATGTTTTCTACTCACGAGTTGACAACTCACCCCCGTTGTGCCACAGTTTCTTGCAGGTTTTGCCGTACAGGTTTTCTTGGCGGCTTTGCTGGCACACTGCTCTTTTCTGGGTGATTGCTTTGGTAGGTGGGTTCACTCGCATCGTGACCACCATCGTATTTATTTATATTCAATCGTATCTAGAAACTCCATCAACCAGACTTGTATTAATTTATAGACTTAGAAGACCAGTGTATATTCTTTCGACCATAGAGTCGCACTTGTATTATTATGGTTTTCTTGATGATATTGGTTTCCTTTTGAATTTTGATCCTCGCCCTTCGGTGTTATATATTATATTGCTTGCGTGGTTGTGACCGCCAATTGGCGAAGAGCTAGCTCTTGCTTGGGGATGCTTTTATATATATTTCTTGTGTTGTACCCTTTTGGGGCCAGTATTTAAAAAGGAAACTCCGCCGAAATTTTCAGAAAAGACTTGAGATTTTAGAAATGCATACTTCGGCTTATGTTATTAAGACCACTTGTTTTAAAATAAGTTTTTTCACTTCATCCTTAAAATGGTTTAGATTTCTGGGATTTTTGGCTTACTTGAATTAGATGGGGTCCTACAGACTTCATATGATTCAAGTGCCAGTTACGTGCTATTTCGGGTCATGACAGGACACGATCCAATTTGAGACGTGCACGTCAGTTTGGAAGTGCATCAACGAAAAAAGTTGTTGGTCGTCGGGACCCGCCACCTCTCTGAAGACGTTGAGAAATTACAATGACATATATCAAAGGTGTGATTAGATGTACCGTTGAACCAAATCCCGTATTTGAGAGAAAAGGGTTGTGGTGGACATAAGAATCATTAGTCGTATTTGAGACTAAGATAACTTTAGGAGACATAGGATGAATAACATTTTGGATATCATCTATAGGAGAACACTAGTCATTTTTGAGATTAAGATCAATTTGGGAAACCATGAGCCATATAATCTCGATTGCTTTTAAAATCAAAGATGTTTAACCTAAGGAAACATAGCCAATTTTGGGCTGAGATTGAGTTTCCATAATTACCTAAAAGTGCTGAGCATTGGGACACACAGTGCTCACGTGTGAAACACATGGCATGCTGGATTAGTGCTAACTACTAGAGCCTTGTGGTACTCACGTATGAAACACGTGAAGTGTTAAGATGTGAGTGTTTTTTAGTCATTTTTGACTAATCATGGAGTGATGAGCACTATGCATGATACACACGTGGGAAGCACGTGAGTGCTAGGATTTAGGCTTTATCTGTTCGTTTCACTCTTTTTACATAAGAACTTGGATAGAGCTCACGTGCATCTTACGTGGCTGCTTCCTTTTGGGGCGACTGCCAAATTGACAAAGAAGTTTTTTCTTTGCTTTTCAGGCGTCCACGTGAGAATCACGTGAGGCGGCTTTGGCTGTTTTTGTTGGATATGTATGCCCTAGAAGCCATATTGTATAGTACTACTTTGCATAATACATTTTGGAAGCTTAGGATATATACACGGATTTATGACAGTTTTCTCGATATAGTAGTATGGTACTTGGTTTGTATCTATCTTAATATATGTAAATGTTTCTTTTAACATATCGCTAATACATATTAATGGAGCCCTTAGGATCTTTGCTTAACTACCAGCGTTGTGATGGCGATCACACTAGTGGGGCTAGGTAGTCTATAAGTACATCCTTATACAGATCCCTAGTCGTAGGATTATCGAGATAGGGCATCGATACTCCAGAGTAGACTAGTGTATACGCTTCTCATCCCTGCAGGGGAGATGGTCTGTCCCACAGCCATTAGTACGTTGTACTGGAGGCACGAGGATATGACCCTAGATGGCATATTTCTCCATACAAAGGAACTTTATGGAGAGCAATCTCGTATAGCAAGATACGAGACCTCTAAGAACTTGTTTCGAGCGAGGTTGGCTGTCGGGTCATCAGTGGGAGAACATGTCCTAAAGATGATCGGCTATATTGAAGAGCTCGCAGACCTTAGGACGACTTTGGATAATGAGCTCTATACAGACCTTATTCTCCAGTCCCTTCCTCACACCTACGCCCAGTTTATCCTGAACTTCAACCTTCAAAGAAAAGAAGTTGAACTTCCGGAACTCCTGAACATGTTAAGGAGTGCAGAGGGCACCTTGCAGAAAGCAAGGGAAACACCAGCTATGTTTGTTAGCGGTGCATCTTCTTCCGGGTCCAAGGCTAGGGCCAAAGGAAGGAAGAAGAAGGCCACCAACAAACCTAGAGGAGGTGTTAGTAAGGTGGGAGGGAAGGGAAAGAAAAAGTTTGCGGTTCCGGTAGTTGGCCAGGATGAGTGCTTCCATTGACACAGGAAAGGGCACTGGAAGAAGGATTGCAAGGCGTGGAACGCCAAGAACCAGGAACCGAAGCAAGCTGTGGCTTCGACTTCAGGTGTGTTTGTAATTGAGAATTGTCTGTCGATCAACTCTACTTCCTGGGTATTGGATACCGGATCAGGATCTCATATTTGCAATTCATTGCAGGTACTGAGAAACCGTAGAGTGCTGAAGGAAGGTGATATGACCCTAAAGGTTGCTAACGGAGCTAGCGTGGGAGTTGCGTCCGTCGGGGATTATCACCTAGGATTGACGAGTGGACACATTTTGGTTTTACATAACTGTTATTTTGTACCAAGCTTAACGTGTAATATCATATCAGTTTCCTTGTTATCAAATAAAGGTTATGATTTCACGTTTGTAAGAGATGTTGTTAACATCCACCTTAATCATGGTTTGATTGGGTCAGGTACACTAAATAACGGTATATATGTTTTAAACCAACTCCAAATTTTCAATGTCCAGAACATACTAAAAAGAAAGTCTCCAGATTTAAATAAAGCTTTCTTATGGCATTGTAGACTGGGTCACATCAATGAGAGAAGGTTGACTAAGTTGCATAGAGAAGGATATTTGGACTCATTCGAATATCAAACCTATAACACTTGTCAATCTTGTCTCAAAGGAAAGATGACAAAGACTCCATTTACTGGACAAGGAGTAAGAGCGAGCGAGCTCTTAGGACTCATACACAACGATGTATGCGGTTCGATGTCTACACATGCAAGAGGTGGTTTTTCCTATTTCATTACTTTCACGGATGATTACTCAAGATACGGATTCATTTATCTGATGAAACATAAATCCGAGGCTTTTGAGAAATTCCAAGAGTATAAGAATGAAGTAGAAAACCAAACCGGCAAAAGTATCAAGACACTAAGATCTGATCGAGGTGGTGAATACTTGAGTGCCGAGTTCCTAGATTACCTAAAAGAGAAAGGAATTCTCTCTCAGCTTACTCCTCCATACACTTCACAGCATAACGGTGTATCGGAGAGAGGGAATCGAACCCTATTAGATATGGTACGATCCATGATGAGTAATGCTGAGTTACCGTGATCTTTCTAGGGTTATGCGCTAGAATCAGCGGCATATCTTTTGAACATGGTACCTACCAAGACTGTGCCTACTACGCCATATCAGATGTGGAGTGGGAAGAAACCCTATCTTCAGTATCTGAAAATATGGGGATGTCCAGCTTTTGTTAAAAAGCAGCATGTGGACAAGCTTGAGACACGATCAGTAAAGTGTAAGTTTATGGGATATCCAAAGAACTCCAAGGGGTATCTATTCTATTACGCAGAGGAACAAAAGGTGTTTGTTTCTCGTAATGCCCATTTTCTAGAATATCAGTTTTTAGAAATGGAAATAAGTGGGAGCGAAATAGAACTGGAAGAAATTCCAGAACCACAAACTGCTACTGAAAGTTTGGTAGAACCGGAAGTTCAAGAAGAACAGGACATTCCCGCACCCCTCCGCAGGAGTAGTAGGCCGTCTCATCCACCTGAGAGATACTACGGTTTTCTCATAAATGGGGATAGAGAGGATTGCATCGTAGATAATGATGAACCTACTGACTTCCAGCAGGCCATCCAGAGCGGCGACTCGGTACGATGGATAGATGCAATGCGGACCGAAATGGAGTCCATGTACACCAACAAAGTATGGACTTTGGACTTTGCTCCAGATGGGGTAAAACCCATAGGAAGCAAATGGATCTTCAAGAAAAAGATTGGTGTAGATGGACAGGTGGAAACCTATAAGGCTAGACTTGTTGCAAAGGGTTTTCGTCAAAGACCTGGTTTGGACTATGACGAAACTTTTTCTCCAGTGGCTATGCTCAAATCCATTCGGGTCCTTCTTGCTATTGCTGCCTTCCATGATTATGAAATATGGAAGATGGACGTAAAGACGGCTTTTCTGAATGGAAATTTAGAAGAGTGCGTCTATATGGATCAGCCAGAGGGTTTCAATCAGAGTGGGAGCAGCGGGAAAGTATGCAAGCTGCTTAAGTCCATTTATGGACTAAAGCAGACATCGCGGAGTTGGAACATCTGTTTTGATGAGACAGTCAAAGAATATGACTTTATTAAAAATCCAGATGAACCGTGCATATATAGTAAAGTTATAGCCAGAAGTGTCGTATTCCTCGTCTTGTACGTGGATGACATTCTATTGATAGGAAATGACATTCCTATGCTACAATCTGTCAAAGGATTCTTGTCACACAGGTTCTCCATGAAAGACCTGGGTGATGCCTCTTACATTCTGGGGATCCGGATCTATCGTGATAGATCCAAGAGGATGTTGGGACTTTTTCAGTCCAGGTATATCGACACTGTACTGAAAAGATTCAGTATGGAAGATTCTAAGCGCGGTAATCTACCGGCTTGTCACGGAATCACCCTCTCCAAAGAGATGTCTCCCAAGACTGATTTGGAAAGGGAACGCATGTCTATTATACCCTACGCTTCTGCGGTAGGCTCTATAATGTATGCGATGTTGTGCACCAGACCAGATGTAGCTTACGCACTAAGCGTGGTAAGCCGGTATCAGTCAGACCCAGGGGAGAAGCACTGGATAGCAGTAAAGAACATTCTCAAGTACCTGAGAAGGACCAAGGAGATGTTCTTGGTTTACGGCGGAAAAGACCTCAGGTTGGAGGCCTTTGCTGATTCCGGCTTCCAGAGTGATAAAGACGATTCCAAGTCTATGTCGGGTTATGTCTTTACCCTCAATGGAAGGGCAGTGTGCTGGAAGAGCTCCAAGCAGGACACCGTTGCTGACTCGACGATAGAAGCGGAGTATATAGCTGCTTGCGATGCCGCAAAAGAAGCAGTCTGGATGAAGAAGTTCCAAACAGAACTTCAGGTGGTTCCTACCATAGTTGATCCAATACCTCTGTATTGCGACAACAACGGAGCTATAGCTTTAGCGAAGGAACCAAGGTCCCATCAGAAGTCCAGACACATATTGAGGCGGTATCACCTGATCAGGGAGATCATTGATCGATAGGAGATCGAGGTTCGGAGAGTTGCTTCTGAAGAGAACATTGCTGATCCATTCACGAAGGCCCTATCTCAGATTCAGTTCGAGAGGCTACTCGAGATCATTGGTCTTCGATATGCCAGTACATGGCCCTAGTGCAAGTGGGAGATTGTTAGTGTTTATGCCCTAGAAGGCCATTACTGTATCATACTAGTTTGTATATTACTTAATGGAAGCTTGGGATATTCACATTTATATAACAGTCTTGCTAAACATGGTAGTATGCTACTTGGTTTTTCTATCTTAATATGTGAGTATACGTATTGATAGAGCTCTTAGGATCTTGCTTCACAACCAGCGTTGTGATGGCAGTCACACTAGTGGGGGCTGGATAGTCTACAAGCACATCCTTATTCAGGTCCCTGGTCGTTGGATTATCGAGACAGAGCATCGATACTCCGGAGTAGACTAGTGTGTACGCTTCTCATCCCAGTTGGGGAGATGGTCTGTCCCACAGCCGTCAGTAAGTCGTACTGGAGATAGTATGCAGGTGCTCGTTAGGTTACGGGTACACCGGACAGGACTCACAGGGAACTGTTGGTTGGTTTTATACCAGTCGTCAGTGAACAGTTCCCAGGTGACATGAGTATAGCATAGTCCGCAGACTTGACACTGCTACTTCGCCTCGAGTGTGTCCCACTGTTCTTAGATTGCTACCCTACCACGGCTCAAAGGAGTCGTGCAAACAGGTAGCAGTTGGGTGCAGTCCCGAGCACTTGGAGGCAGTGGCGGTTAGACAGGATTCGTCTCTCCCGGTATTGGGAGTTGATATCGCGCTGTGTCAGAGAGCCATTACGCAAATTCCCTGGCCAGGGAAAGCGAGATTTGCTGGTAGGTTCCAATAGTTTCTCAGGGTGTAATGGGCTTCCCTCCGACATGACTTATACCGCTATTAGGGGACTGACGCTTGCCGCCCCTAGGCCCGATATGCGATAGTCTTGGACGAACGGACCGGACTGTATGGAGATTGTCACATCAGACTCGGTAGGAGTTCGAATGGGTTCCCTCATCGGCCTTCTTATCGACATCTACCTAGGGACCGTTACGTACAGCTAGTGCCGCTTGCGGTCTGTGGTTAAACCCACTGCCAGCGTAGTAGTCGAGTCTCTAGAGTCCCATACAGAGAGTTTCCCTACTCCAAGCGAAACGATATAGAGGTCGTATGGTTTTACGACAAGGGTTCGGACGCATACGTGCGTTTACGCGCGTACGACTTTCGGACAGTTTTTACCTGTCGGCTTTGGTTTTAGCCAGTTACTGGTATCCGGCTATTGGATTTATACAGTCTAAAGTTTTTTCGTATTTTTGCGGAAAGGAGGGGCGTTCTCGTAATTGCGCGAGAAGCTGCTAGAAGATGGTGACTAAGGAGGTTTAGGTGGCATATGCAATGAATGTGATTAGTGAGTCATATGGATGATTCATCCATGTCATTAATGCATGATAAATGCTTAATGACTTATGGAGTGAATCATCACTAGATATTATCAAGCATGGTTGCTAAATTCATTTCTTATTCTTTTCTTGATAAAAAGAAATGCTTGATATATATTATCATAACTCATTATTCTCACTTGATTATTATCCTCACCTTCTCTCTCCTCAAGCTCTCCCTCTTCAAACCCTAATCCTCCCCTCTCATGTGTTGAGTACAAGGATTAGTTAGACTACTTAATCCATAACCCTCTCTATATTTCACCTAGCTTCTTTGATTAGCACTTAGAGAAGTTTAGTTGCCTCAAGTTTAGAGGCTAAGCTTGGAGTAAAGCACTCGGGTGGATCGTCTACTACTTCGAGAAGGCCGAGGAGGAGGTGGAGTTCACAAAGACGAAGGACACGATTCGTTAGGTATAATCCCTAAACATAGTAGCATAGAAACTCTATGTTTTAAGTTAGTTATCGTTTAGTTTCGATTCAAGCGGTTAGTCGATGTTTGTTCACTAAACAAGTTCGTTTTTGAAAATTCTGCCTCCCCACAAGTATTGGGGTGTTGTACATCGACTTATAGCTACTTCGCCTCAAGTGTGTTCCAACTGTTCTTTGATTGCTGCCCTACCATGGCTCTATTGATTCGTGCAAACAGGTAGTAGCTTGGTGCAGTCTCGAAGCACTTGGAGGCAGTGGCGGTTAGATAGAATTCGTCTCTCCCGCTATTGGGGGTTGATATCGTGCTGTGTTTAGAGAGCCATTACACAAAGTCCCTGGACAGAGCAAGTGAGATTTACTGGTAGGTGTTCCAGTAGTTTCTCAGGATGTTCTAGGTTACACTCCGACATGACTTATACCACTTTTAGGGGTCTGATGTTTACCACCCCCTAGGCCCGATATGCGATACTCTCAGACGAATAGACCGGACTGTACGGAGATTGTCATAGATAGGCTCAGTAGGAGTTTGGATGAGCTTGCTCGTCGACCTTCTTATCGACAGATACCTGGGTAGCCATTACGCACAGCTAGTGCCGCTGACGTACTTTTGGTTAAATCCACTGCCAGAGTACTGTCGAGTCTTTAAAGTCCTATACAAAGGGTTTCCCAGCTTCGGGCGAAACAAGTAGAGGTCGTATGGTTTTACGACAGGGTTTGATCATATACGTGTACTTGTGCGTGTGTGATGTTCGAGCGAACAATACTAGTAGGCTTTGGTTTAAGCCGGATCCTAGTATTTTATTATTGGATTAGCTCCGTCTCATAGTATTCGTGTTTCTCGGAACACGGATGCAGGTATGTATATACGGATGAGAGGAGGTATAGAAGGAGACACCTCATTGAGGTTTTGACCATTGACTTAGTCAAAACAAAAATGAGGTGGAGAAAAGAATTAGGATTTTTAGTAAATGATAATTATTTTGCATGGCTACTTGTTTGATCTTTTGACTTGGCTTGACTTGTTGACCTTAGATATTTTGATGAGATATTTTCGACCTAGATATTTTGGTGAGATATTTTCTATGCCATGGTTGATGGTCATATAAATGATAGCTATTCTATTTTCTATTATCATTATCACAAATACTTTCTCTTTCCTCAATTTTGCTCTCTCTTTCTTCCTCTCTCAAACCCTAGTGTCTTATGAGTTGAGAATCAAGGGTTCAGTGAGATAAGCTACTCATAATCACACTCTACTCATTCTAGGTCACTTAGTCTAGCACCCCAAGTGATCTAGTTGCCTCATCTTGGAGATTTATCTCAAGGTTAGAGCTCTCGGGTGGATCATTGTTGACACAAGGAGGCCGAACTTCAAGCACAATCCATACTTCCATCGAGGAGCTTAAGAAGAGGATCGAAAACCCGAAGGACTTGTTTTCGTTAGGTATACATTCTATCATAGTATATAAAACCCTAATATGCTAACTAGGTTTATGGTAAAGATCTGGTTTTTGTGTTATCCTAGCGCCAGGTTTATGATCGCTATAAATTTTTTGTATCGCATTTGGCCTCTGAAATTGGCCCGGGCGCTAGCGTAACCCTTCAGTTCTTTTGTTCGTTTGAAACACTCACGTGGGAAACACGTGAAGCTTCAAAATAGTGCTAAGCACTAACGAGTCACCAAGATTTTCTTGTGTTTTCTTAGAGATATTGATCTCTGTTAATGACATTTTTAGTCATTGATGATCATCAAGATCTCGTTTTTGAAGATCTTGGATCATCATAATTTTTTTGAAGAACTAAGTTATTTATATAGGGTTAAACCCTAATTTTTGCAGTATTTAAATTCCCATATGAACCTGTTGTTTCTTTTTAACTTAGTTCTTTTCCCCTAAGTTTTGAATCTACAGAACAGAATCTCCCCGATGACAATTAAATTCTCAACTTGTGGGGAGATCTGCTTCTGCAAATCTCAACAGAAGGAAGAACTAAGTTCTTATGTAAAGGGTTAAACTTTTAGATAGGCAAAGAAGCGACACTATGATCTCTATATTTCTTTTCTTACCTAGAGTATCAATGACGCAAGTTTTCTTCTTCTTTAGAGAATTAAATTCTCTTTCTTTTTCAAGAGCTCTTTGTATATTTTTTTGTAGAAGCTTGTAGGGAGTTCTCTCCTTTTTCCTCTTCTTATTCTCTCTTTTCTATTTAGAGGATAAGAGAAAAGCTCAACTTGTTAGGAAAATATCTAATTGAGAGATCATGATCAATCCAAAATGATTTCTCGGATCACTTAGTGAATTTTATTCACCATTGGATTTTTTAATCCAAAGGCTCTCTGTTAAACAAAGAAGTTTTCTTGTTTACTTAACAAGATTAGGAAATATCTTTTCTTAAGATAGAATTTTTATTCTATCAGATGATCGGTGGGTGATTTTATAATCACCGTTGGATATTTGATCCAAGGGTCCTCTGTTTAACAGAGAAGATCTTTCTAGTTTGAGAAAGATCAAGGAAAATATTTTCTAAATAGAATTTAATTCTATCATGCCAAAGAGTGCAGCAGAAGAACTCACGTGTTTAACACGTGACCTCTAGCATGGGTTTCAGTATGCTTTATTTTCAGCGCTCATATGCCTATCAACTCTTATGTGTTTTACAGGTGAGGCCTGTTTGGCATGCCAATTATTTGATTGCAGCGCCTATTTTCTTTGCATATAGGCGATCACGTGTTTAACACGTGTGACTCTTTTAGCCCATTTTTTTTAAATGCAGCGCCTATATGCTTTTGCATATAGCTGCTCACATGTTTAACACGTGAGACTCTTTTAGCCCATTTGTTTTTAACTGCAGCGTCTATTTGCTTTTGCATATAGGTGCTCACGTTTTTAACACGTGACACTTTAATAGTGAGGAATTTTCCCCTTTTCCCTTTTTTTATGAGGGAACAAATGCCCTCCAGCGTTGCTCTCACGTGGCTTGCACGTGAGTGCAACGTTGTCCACCTTTACAACCGTTGGATTTCCTAGGGGAACGGGGAGATGAACCGCTCACCATCACGTCTTATAAATGGTAGGTTTTGCTGTTTAGATGATCATTGTTTCGTCATCTTCTTCCTTAACCTTTTCTTCCGAATTTAATTCTCCTCTCAGAGCTTAGCTCTCTGTCCACTCCACAGATCTTTCAGAGTTAAACTCTACAAAACTGCTTTTTGGGTAACGATCTTGAACAACGTTTACCCCTTAGGGAAAACCCCCATTCATTTTTTTTTTCTGGATTTTAAATCCATCACCAGAGCTTTGCTTTTACCTTGAACTGATCTGTTAGAGATCTAAAAACACTCCCTTTTTCTTTTAAGAAGGCTCTGGGGTCTTGAGAAATGTTAGTTTTTTTTACCTAGGGTTTACCTTATCATTGCTCTTTGAGAATCTTTGGAATTTAATTCCATTTTCTTTGTCTCCCCACCATGGGGTTTTTTGGGATTTAATCCCATTATCAAAGGAATTTAATTCCATATTACAGAGCTTAGCTCTAAAAGACTCAAAGACTTTTAGGAATATTATTCCCTGGTGTTCTTGATCTTTTTTCTTTTTAGGGTTTTAATACCCTTGACACCGATTTGAATATGTTGTGCATTTTAACAGAACTCGTTTTTCGAGGATGTTAGGAGTTGTTTAAACTCTACTTCTCATTTAATGAGAATCCTTTTGGATTCTCACAATGATTATCTTGTCTCGTTATTGGTGAGCCTCCATTTGAAATACGTAGAGCCTACTGGCTTTGTAGTTAGTGGTCCCATGAAACAAACTCATATATATATATATATATATATATATATAATGGGTCCCTCCACCATTTTTATTAGGTACAATGGCATCACGTCCCTACTTCCCTTACACACGCTGGGAGGCCGCTTTCCCACGGTCGCCGTCAGACGAGGAAGTTATGGCGATGATTAGGGCACATGATAAGGATACTAAGAGTCTTCTCCTGCGGGGGGATTTGTATGGCCACATTATCAGTGGTCGACGTAGCTTCACATGCAAGGTACCGATAGAACCTATCCATTCAATATCATTCAAGTAGCGTCCGCGTACTGCTTATGCGGTGGAGGCAGCAAATTGGACCTTCGAAGATCGTCTCGAGCCATCAACAATACGGATACCCAATCAACCCTCGATGGCTATTGATATTTTAGGACACCGAAGCTGCCAAGATGAACCTCGACCTTGGGGCAGGTCTACAAGATAGGCGTCACCCTGTGGCACCCAATAGGCTACCTTCCTTAGGCCCGTTAAATTCTCTCCTCTCAACGCTCACGGCTACAAAACGTTGGGCTATATCAAGCAGTGTATGCATCACTGTTCTACTATCATGCTCCCCACGTCCGGTAGGTCAAGGATTTTTTAAACCAGTGGAACCTTCCGACGAATACGTTTCTACTGGGGGACTACAAAGTCTCTATTTTGCTGGAGTAGTTCCACGAAATTTCAAGGCTGCCGATCTGGGGAGAACACTTTGAAGAATTACTACCTACCGACAACTATATATTTGCTACGGTGCCAGCAGTGCTTGATGGCTTGACGACCAAGAATGCTGTTCGGCACAAGAACCCAAGTTTGATCAAAGCCTTGGGTATTTTCGAGAAACTTTTCATGGCATCGGAAGGGCAAGGTGTCACTATTGACGCTTTCATTACTTGCTTTCTCCGTGAAGATGTCTTATCCAAGAAATCTCCGAAATTCGCAAAGGTTGAGGACCCCTTCAGTTTCGGCTTGAAAAAACTGCCGGCCAAAGAAGAAGACCTGCCGCAGTTTTACAATACAATTTTATCATCCGTAGACTTTGATGCAATCCTGCCCCCGGAATGGCCGAAGAAACTTTTTTTATCGGCTTCATCTGTCTCTGGCTTAGTTGGTTTGCCATGCTGATGCATCACCGTTTGATGAGAGCCTCCGTCTTCTATCTTGTCCATCGCATAGCCGAAGGAGCGCGGTTGGCTGTTGGCGTTGCAGGACTATCACTCCTATATCATGGTCTAAGTACTGCCGCCAACACTTCAAACCCGGGTGTGGACACTGTGAATTTCTCCCTCCACTACTTCACGTCATGGATCAAGATGCATGTGCTAGGAGCATTTACTATACAACGGTGCCCTGCTTTCTAAGAAGCATATACTTTCCCATGGGTGACGAGGCTGGTCGATGCTTCCGCTCCTGATCCGACTAAGTTAGGGGCTCTACGGGTATTGCTTAATCCATATTCGAATGAGGGCGGAATGGTTTTCAGTGACCGAGTCCTTTCTGCTCAGTGGAGCCCATTCAACAGCTGTTCGATTTGTCAAAGAGTAGAGCTCCGAATTTAAAGCCCAAAGAGATCATGCATCTATATTCTATCCGGCCGAGGTACTTAGTGTTCTGCCTAAATGATACTGCTCTCTTCATCCAGTACAATCCATATCGCTTCGCCCAGCAGTTAGGTTATAACCAGGGTGTCCCCCTCGAAACCTTTCTAGTTGAGCCCACTCTTTTACTGGAGGTCACTCACGATGTTATCCACCACTTCATGAAGTTGGGTACTGGTTCCGTCTTCATGATTCCCGAGCCTGACTATCTTTCGAGGCCCGTAGGACCCTTCAACGGCTGGTATCGCCACCAGGTTGGTCCCATCATTGCAGAAGAGAGAAGGATGCTCTTTGAATGTAAATCCCTTGCTTCGGCTCAAGCCGTCAGTACCTCGTTGCGGCCATGGTCGGTTGTTTTCCCTCCTCTGAGGGACATCGACTTGATGCTTATTCCTAAGGCTGCTCGGGCGGAATCATTCACCCGCATTGCTAGTATGCCGATTCGCCCTAGGGCTGGCGAAGAGATTCCTGAGAAGGAACCGGTAGTGACATCACCAAGAACAGACACCGAAGGTGAGGTTGGGCAGCGCCGTGCAAAATTGCTGAAGGGGAGGAAGCACCCTTCTTCTAGTGCTGGCTCGGGCCCTAAAAGGAGGAAGAAATCAGTCTCCAGTTTACTCGATACGTTGCTTGAGTTCAAACCTCTTCAAGGTAAGCCTATATCTGTACATGAACCAGAGGACGGTCTTCTCTTTCCTGGAACATCTGCTGAGGAAGCCGCTCAGTTGGCCAAAGCTTTAAAGCGATCCCGGGATGAAAATGAAAATGTGGGCCCCAGGAAGGGAGGATTTTCCCCTGTTGTATTCTATGACGTCAATCCATTATTTCCTAGGTTACTAATGGGTCCTCTGACGATGGAAGAAGAACGGGCTCTCAAACAGCCCATCTCGGCCGTTTCTGAAGACGAGGTTGCTCTGAAGACGGGCAGGCATTTGCTTTCAATCGAAGCCCGCCGAGCGCGATTGAACAGAAAAGAGCAGCAGCTCAAAAAAGACATACTTCAGACTCCCTGGCGTATTGGTATGCATATTTTTTTACGTCTCTTCTGGTAATTAATTTGTATTACTTTCACCTCATATTATCTTTTAAAAAAATTTTGTAGGGCTGTCTACAACGGGCGTAGTATCGAGCCCCGATCGCGTCATGGAGCCTCCAACGACGGCTTCTATTCCTCTGGCGGAGATTGCTACACTGGTCGTAGATTCAATGGATATCTTCAATGACGCACCGGGGGGTATAGAGGAGATTACTAAAACTGCCATCCACGCCTTGGAGTCTCCGGTAACGGCTTCTATTCTTCCAGCAGAGAGTGTCACACCAGCCACGGCTTCTGTGAACATCTCCAATGACACATCGGAAGGTCTAGAGGAGATTACTGAAGCTGCCATCCCCCGATTCAAAGTGGACGAAGTATCAAAAGTAATTTTATCGACATCTACATTTTTGTTTAATGACTTTTCCATATATCTGAACTTTTCTTTCTCTGAGAACTTCGGGAATTGGTGCCTTCAATTGTAAATCTTTGTCCGGAGAAGACTTTCAATTGTTTACTTGACATGGCGGCCCCGCAAGCGATACTTCCATAGAGCATAGTCCTTTACTCTGGCCAAGGTTGGTAATTCTTCACCTTTCCGTTTTATATCTTCATAATGATGCTGATGTGCGCCCTTTATTTTAAACTACAGTCTTAAAGGCTGAGGAGGAAGTTGAAGTTCTCGATGGGCCTGGGGATCTCTTAAATATGCCTTCTATTACCGTGGGTAAGTGACGCTTTAGCATTGGCATTATTTTACTTATTCTAGGTTTGAAAAGGCGACTAACCACACATATATTTTGACAGTTTTGCCTACCCTGACTCCATTAGAGTTCCGGATTTCCATGCCGCCAGGCCCTTATGCTCGACACGTATCTGAGAGGATGGCAAAGCAGAGCATTCATTCCCTGGCAACTCTTATAGAAGATCTTCATGCTGGCACTTCCGTCACAGCCGAAGAATTTTCTGTTGAAACCAACGCTTCTTTATCTATTCTTGCCACCTACCATGACGAGGCGCTGGTTCGTACTTGGGTCGAGTATTGCCGTCAAGCGGAGGTCTTTCTACATGCGGTTGAATGCGTACGACTTCCTTCTGATATCCGGTCTGTAAAGGACAACTTGCGTGGATGGATCGAACGGTGTGCGTCTAATCTCCAGTAATGTGAGAAAAGGCTCAACCGAAAGTTTTCGGCAAGGGAATGTTAGTTATATCTATGCCCTAGAGGCCATTACTGTACATACGTTGTATATTGTAGTGGATGCTTGGACATATATAGGGACGACTTTCTTGCTCGTCATGATAGTATGCTATCTGGTTACTCTTTATCTTAACATGTACTCTGATTGTCTCTATGTTACATGTTGATAAAGTCCTTGGGATGAGTACTTGACTACCAGGACTATGCTGATCATACTAGTGGGGACAGAGTATTCGCCAAGTACATCCTTCAAATGTTCCTAGTCGTGGGAGTACCGAGACAGGGTATCGATACTCCAGAGTAGACTAGCATATGCGCTTCCTGACCCATATGATGGGTGATGGAAGATCCTATATCCATTGGTGTTTGACATCAGAGAAGGTATACGGGTGCTCAGTGTAGACTGGGTACACTGGACAGACTCGCCGAGAGCTCCCAGGTGGTATTATACCTCACGTCAGATGGCAGTTCTTCGGTGACACTGGTACAGAGTAGTCTGTTGACCCGAGATCGTCATAGAGTCTTGTGTGATTCCCACTGTGTTTTGATTTCCACCTTACCATGTCCAAGAGGGCATGCAAAAAGGTGGCTTTTGGGTACAGTCCCGAATCATATGGAGGCAATGAGCGATAGGAGGGGTTTCGTCTCTCCGGGTATAGGGAGTTGATGTTGAGCTGTGTTCGATTGGCTATAACTGGAAATCCCTGGCCAGGGTTACTGAGATTTACTGGTAAGAGTTATCAGTACTTTCTCAAACTGTTATGGATCTCATATCGACACGACTTATCAAGCTACTGGGGTCTGACGTTTATCACCCCTACGCGAAATATGCAACATATCAGACGAAGAGACCGGACTGTACGGGAGTGTTACTGGTTGGATTCACGGGAGAATGTACAGGCTTTCTTGTTTATCTTCTGATTGCTCAATACCTGGGTAGCTGTTATGTTTAGTTGACCGCTTGCAGCTTGTGGGTGTTTGATATGATCATCACCTACTGTCGGCGTATTGACGATTCTTTAGAGTTCAACACAGAGGTTTCCTGACTCAGGCAAAACGGAGTAGGAGCATGTATGTGATATGTGCGAGACCGAAAATAATACGTGTATATCATACCGTATTAGATTCTCGCGATATGTGATATCGGCCGGGTATATGTGATATAGCCGGGTCATCGGATCAAGTGTTGATTCGATGAACTGATACAGATTATATTAGTCGGTTATATGTGAAATAGCCGGATTATCGGATCAAGTGTTGATTCGATAATTTAATGTATAATTATATATTTTATATATTAAATTACGTTAACTAATATAAGCTCACTTAAAGATTTTTTTTCTCACTCGGGTAATACATTGATATATATGTGATATATGTTAATTGTATTATTTTATTTTGTTACAATAAATATTGTATATGTGATATATAATATTGTAATATGTTATGGTTACAAATGCAACATGATTTGTGGAGTTTAAATATGGTTAGGGTTTGGATTAGGGTTAAACTTACATGAAGCTTTCTTGAAGCTTCTAGAAGATTTGCTTTTGTTTTTAAGCAAAGATATTTTGTAAAGATATTTTGGTTGATATTTCTTTAACCCAACCCAACTCTTTTACCATAGTTAATTCTCTACATGGGTTAAGTTTTCATTCTTAACCCATGGTTGCATTTCTAACCACACACAAGTTTCATTATTCATCACAAAAAGAGATTCTTCTTCTTCTTCCTTTATTCTTTTGATGTAAAGCTTTCTAGCTTTTTCATGTGTGATGGAAATGCGTGAGAAATTGAAAACAAATGAGAGTTAAATTCCCACTTCATCATCCTCATCTATTCTTGCCACTTAGATTAAGGTGTTTGCTTTGCTAATACTTGATTAACAAAGCAAAAGCTTGGGTTTGAGTTTCTTCAAGGTAGATCATCTTTGTTATTGAAGATCAGAAGCAAGATTGCATCTTTCTCTTCATAGAGCCTCTCTAGAGTCCGGGTACTCGATGATCGCAGTGAAGGGACATCAACACGGAGCTTTAGAAGTGAAGGAACGGACTACAAAAGTTGTAATCCCAAACTCTTAGAAGTAAAGTTGTTTACTTGCTATGTTTCGCTTAATCTCTAGTCTAAGATCTTGGTTAGGGTTGTTCGACACATGAAAATTCTGATTTTGGCATGGTTGATGCCTTGTAGAACCTTGTGACAGCGCCTAATAACCTTACAGTGGTATCAAAGCCAAGCTAGAGCTTTAGGCGTTGTCTAGAAGAAATTTAAAGTCCGATCGAACCCCGAAACGTCGAATTTACCCCCTCTCAGGAAATTTTTTAAAATATTGATTTTTTCTGTATTAAAAATACTCAGAAAATTAAGCAGGGAATTCTAAGAATTACTGTGACGTACGGAGCACTAATTCCCTCATTAGACCGTGGAACCACGGCCAAACCATGCGTTTGGCGGCGGTTCCGCGGCCAACTTTAAACGTTTTGTGCTACCACTTCTGGGGTTTATTCTTGGTTAATTTTGCATGCTTTTGGGAATTTTTAATTATACTCAAGTGTTGAGTTTTCTGGAGATCTTTTGTATTCATTGATTCGATCGACATGTTTAGCTTCGTTTAAGTTTTTCTCGGTAATTTAGAACGTGTTAAAAAGTTCGAACGGATATCAATAACTCACTTTTTCCCCTGTCGGAAAATTTCCAAGTGTTGGATTTTTCCTTGGTTAAAGAACGTTCTAAGTTGTGCAAGTAACGCGGTGGACCCTCTAAAAGAAAATAAACCTTAACTCGATTATGTGACCGTCTGAACCGCCTCTAAACCTTAGGGTTTCGGGCAGTACAGCGCTGCCACATGTGAGGCGTTGGTTTGACCCTTCTACGGCTGCACCATTGGTACCATCGCATGTGATGGATATTTTTTGAACTCCGCTCAAGTGTTGAGCTATTTGGGAAATCTTGGGTGTTTGTTTATTCGATCGGAAAGTTTAACATTGCCTATTTATCTAGAATGTGATACAATATTTGGAATCCACAAGTAGTTATGAGATAACTAATTTGAATGTTATAAATCTAGCAGTTTAGTCTCATTTGATCGGTTGCCACGGGATTTTGATGCGATCAAAAGTCCGTCGCAATCACGTAGCGTACGCGGATACTCGCCGAGTAAACTTAATAAATAGCCATGCCCCATAGCCCTGACCTAGTGACTGTAGGAGAACCCTGTTGCCAAAAGCATCCATTCGGGTGCTCGCGGCAGCGGTGTTCCGCCTTAGTGCACTTCGTCGACGGCATCCGGGGGCGCGGCCGTCTACTAAAGTTTGTGACGAGCATTCGATCAGGATGTCGGGAAACTTGTTGAATTGCACGACTTGATATTGAAAAGTGTTTTCGAGATCGAGACTAAAATGCGGGGTTTATAATTGTTAGGCATGCGATGTCTAAGGAATTCATTTGGTTAGGCATGAGATGTCTAAGGTGGTTGTGGATTCCAACTGTTGTAGTTTTACACTTTCTTTTCTGTGACCGTAAGTGCAATATGTGGTGTATCGCCGGTTTCGTTGCTATACATCAACGGCAATTGGGATACGCATATTTACTTACATTGATGATATGTGATATTATGTGTTGCTGTGATATGTTATATTGGATCGTCGTGTTCTGAATGGCCGGGGTTTTTATGTGAGATGAGAGCTTTTCTTTTTCATTCATGTAAAATTCATTTGTATGTAATATTCTTTTATTGGGGCACTTCCGGGATGAGGATGATGTCACCATTGTATATTATTTACTTTTCCGCATTAGGTAGACCCAAGGTGGGGAGCATAAGTAACCGGGTTCTAGGATCCAGTGGGAGACCATCTCGAGGTGTCGAGACCGGATCTCCTAACCCTAGAATTGGCAGTGTTGCTTGCCGCTCTCGTAGGGGTTTAGGGATGTGGGTTTGGCTATTCATCGCGACCGTGGAATCCGCGTTTTATACAGGTTCGCATAAAACACGGAAATCCTAGTATGTCCAATATTTCATATGTTATCTTCTGCTGCAATGTTCTGTGATGAGATCATATTACTGCTTGAGACGAATGTTTATATTATATATATGAAATATATATTATATATTGTTGATTTCGTTTCATATTTGATGCTTGTGAAGCATAATAAAATAGACTTCATTAATGAGATTAATGAAACAAAAAGAAACCTAAAGTTGTTGTAGAAACTTGTCTCAAAAACAGGTAGCTCTAGTTCTTACTTTGCATAGCGGTGTTCCTTGTAGAATATCCAGCACCTTATTCGATAAGGAAAGAGCCGAGATCCCTTCACCGGGAGTGACCTCTTTAGCGAAACTAGCAGATGCTACACACTCGGTTTGTCCTTTGATTGCTTCTATAATTTTGCTTTGCATAGTGATATTTGTGAAATATCCTGCACCTTATTCGATAAGGAAAGAGCCGAGGATCCCTTCACCGGAAGTGACCTCTTTAGCAAAACTAGAAAAGACCTCAAAAAAATTCCTATTAAAATCACTCGATTCTACAACGATATCAAGTTCATTACGCAAAGGGTTTTCTTAAAAACCTTTCGTAGCCCTCCGTCATTTCAGATAAGTACTAGTTAGTATTCGTGCTACGTTTGTTGACTATGTTAAGGCGTAGTGTGCGGTAGCTGATTAGTGCTTATCTGTATAAGCATATGATGCGATAGGATTAGGGTAGTCGTGCGACTTTATTGACTATGTTAAGGGTCGTGCGGGTGAGTTTAATTCAATCGGGAAATGACGGGTTGAACTTGACTAGCACATATGATTTGTTGACTATGTTAAGGTCATATAGCTGCTAGGGGTAAAATATTATTGGGAATTTCAAGTGTTGAAATTTGCAATGAGATTGCATACCTTCTATGAGATGGTTGGATCCTGATACCCGCTGCGAGTAAGAATTACTCCTGCGAGAGTTTTACACATTACAATTACCCGATCAAGTAGGTGTCTAGAAAGGTGTCAACGGGGTTATGCCTATGGGAAAACGGGGTTTATTTTAATTAGGTCCGTGCGAAAGCACGGGAAACGTCCATCAAAGTACAGGCACTGGCCTGGCTGAAAGATTGGTGAACTTGTAGAGTGTAATTAATCCCGGCTAGTCTTTCCTTTTAGGGTTTAAAAGAAGATTTGACTAAAACAGTGGGAGACGTCCTGATTAAATATATTAATAACCAATCTAATATTGCAAGAGCATACGCTAAGCATTTTCTTCTATCACTCTCCAGGTAGCGACCATGTCACGCCTTAATCAAGATAATAATACGGATGTATTGACCGAACCCGCTTATTATACTGCGCTAGGGAACGTTGGTCCCGCTCCAACTTATAATTGTTATAAGACAGAGCATGAAATAGGGGATTACCAGAATTCCCGTGCCGCCCAAACGAAGAAAGTGCATGCTGATACGTCATCTTCGGGTATGTTCATTACTGAGAACTGTTTCTCAGTATCTTTTACGTTCTGGGTATGAGATAACGGATCAGGATCCCGTAAATGTAATTTGTTACATGGGCAACAGATAGGTAGAGAACTGAGAACGGGTGATAAATTTCAAGAGTTGGAAATGATGCAAGTGTTGCAGCCAAGTCTGTTGGCAGTTATTGTTAGTTATATGTATGCCCTCGAGGCCATTACTGTACATACGATGTATATTGTAGTGGATGCTTGGATATATATAGGGAGGACTTTCTTGCTCGACATGATAGTACACTATCTGGTTGCTCTTTATCTTAACGTGTACTCTGATTGTCTCTATGTTATATATTGATAAAGCCCTTAGGATATGTACTCGGCTACTGGGACTATGATGAGATCATACTAGTGGGGCCACGGTAGTCGACGAGTACATCCTATAACTGTTCCTAGTCGAGGGTGTATCGAGACAGGGCATCGATACACCAGAGTAGACTAGCGTATATGCATCTTGACCCATATGATGGGCGATGGATGATCCTATATCCATCGGTGTTTGACATCAAGGATTGTGTACGGGTGCTCAGTAGAGACTGGGTATACTGGACGGACTCGCCGAGGACTCCCAGATGGTATTATACCTCACGTCAGATGGCAGTTCTCCGGTGACACTGGAGCAGAGTAGTCTGTTGACCCGAGATCATCATAGAGACTTGTGTGATTCCCACTGTGCTTTGATTTCTATCATACCACATCCAAGAGGGCGTGCAAAAAGGTAGCTTTTGGGTACAGTCCCGAATCACAAGGAGCAATGAGCGATAGGAGGGGTTGATGTTGCGCTGTGTTCTATTGGCTATAACTGGAAATCCTTGGACAGGGTTGTTGAGATTTACTGGTAAGTGTTTTCAGTAGTTTCTCGAACTGTTATAGACTTCATATCGACACGACTTATCAAGCTACTGGCGTCTGACGTTTACCACCCCTAGGCGAGATATGCGAAATATCAGACGAAGACACCGAACTGTATAGGAGTGTTACTTATTGGATTCACAGGAGAATGTACAGGCTTGCTTATTGATCTTCTGAGCGCTCAATACCTGGGTGGCTGTTACGTTTAGCTGACCGCTTGCAGCTTGTGGGTGTTTGATATGATCATCACCTACTGCCGGCGTATTGACGATTCTTTAGAGTTCTACACAGAGGTTTCTTGACTCAAGCAAAACGGAGTAGGGGCACATATGTGATATGTGCAGGATCTAGATAATGCGATATGTGATACCGTATTCTATTCTCATGATATTTGATATCAGCCGGTCATCGGATCAAGTGTTGATTCGATGAATTGGTAAAATGAGATATTAGTCGGTTGTATGCGATATAGCCGGATTGTCGGATCAAGTGTTGATTCGATAATTTAATGTATAATAATATATATGATATATTAAATTATATTAACTAATATTAGCTCACTAAAAGATTCTTTTTCTCACTCGGGTAATACATTGATATATATGCGATATATGTTAATTGTATTATTTTATTTTGTTACAATAAATATTATATATGTGATATATAATATTGTAACATGATGTGGTTATTAATGCAACATGTTTAGTGGAGATTAAACATGGTTAGGGTTTGATTTGGGTTAAGCTTTTCTAGAAGTTTCTAGAAGCTTTCATTTTTTGTTTTGGAAAAGATATTTTGCAAGATATTTCTTTAACTCAACCCAAACCCTTAACCCTAGTAAAATCTCTACAATGGTTACTTGAACCATGGTTGCATTTCTAACCTTATCATAACTTTCATTATTCATCACAAAAGGATTCAAATGATTATTCATCTTCTTCTTCCTTCTTCTTTCTTTCGTGGAAAAAGCTTTCTGGCTTTTTTCCAAGTGATGAAAATGAGTGAGAATAAGAAAATAAAAGAGAGAAAAAATCCTACTTCATCATCCTCATCTACCCTTGCCATTTAGATGAGGGTGTTCACTTCATTTAGTGAGTGTTAGCTTGTGTTAATGAAACTTCAAGATAGATCATCTTTGTTATCGAAGATCGGAAGTAAGCTTGCATCTTTCTCTTCCTGGAGCCTCTCGAGAGTCCGGAACACGATGATCGTAGCGAAGGGACCTCAACACAGAGCTTATGAAGTGAAAGACCGAATCTACAAATGTTGTTATCCCTCTCACTTAGTGTTAAAGTGTTTAACATGCTAGTTTTCACCTAATCTCTAGTTTAAAGATCCGGCTTTGGATTGTTCGGCAGGGCTAAATTTTAAATCGGGTATGGTTGATGCCTCGTAGACCCTTGTGCGTGTGCCTAGCAACCCTACAGTGGTATCAGAGACAAGCTAGAGTTTTAGGCGAAGTCTAAAGTCCGATCGAATCCGGAAACCCCGACACGAACCCTTCTCTGGTTATTTTGAAAAAATGTTGACTTTTTCGTATTAAAAATGCTCAGAAAATAGAGCAGGGAAATCTAAGAATAACTGTAGAATACGACGTCCTAACTCCACTGTAGCACCGCGGAATAGCGGCCGTACCCTGGTTTTGGCGGCGGTTCTGCAGCCGTATGTGGAGATTAGGGACTTGTTTTTCTACAGTAACCTCCGTAGGTGATTCCTGATTCTTCTGGGAAATTTTTAATTTGCTCAAGTGTTGAGTTTTCTGGGTTGTATTGTGGACTCGTTGATTCGATCGGATAATTTAACTTCGTTTATGTTTTTTCCGGATAATTTTAGAAACTGTTAAAAGGTTCGAACGGATATCAATAACTCACTTTTTCCCCAGTCGGAAATTTTTTCAAAAGTTGGATTTTTTCTCGAGTTTGAAATTTTCTAAGTCATGCAAGTAACGCGGTGGACCCTCTAGAAGAACACAAAGCTTAACTCAATTATGTGACCGTCATGAACTGCCTCTGAACCTTAGGGTTTGGGGCAGTACGGCATGCCACATATGAGGCTTTAGCTTGACCCTTCTATGGCTGGACCATTGGTACTGTTGCATGTGATGGATATTTTTTGAACTCCGCTCAAGTGTTGAGCAATTTGGGAAATCTTGGGTGTTTGTTTATTCGATCGGAAAGTTTAACACTGTCTATTTATCTGGAATGTAATAAAATATTTGGAATCCACAAGTAGTTATGAGATAACTAATTTGAATGTTATAAATCTAGCAGTTCAGTCTCAGATGATCGGTTGCCACGGAATTTTGATGTGATCAAAAGTCCGTCGCAATCACATTGCATACGCGGATACTCACCGGGTAAACTTAACAGATAGCCACGCCCCATAGCCCCGACCAAGTGACTGTAGGAGAACCCCGTCGCCAAAAGCATCCGTTCGGTTACTCGCGGCAGCGGTGTTCCGCCTTAGTGCACTTCGTCGACGGCATCGGGGGTGCGGCCGTCTACTAAAGTTGGCAACGAGCATTCGATCCGGATGTCGGGAATCTTGTTGAATTGCCCGAGTTGATATTGAAAAAAGTTTTCGATAATGAGACTAAAATGCGGGGTTTATAATTGTTAGGCATGCGATATCTAAGGAATTCATTTGGTTAGGCATGCGATGTCTAAAGAGGTTGCGGATCCCAACTGTTGTAGTTTTACACTTTCTTTTCTGTGACCGTAAGCGTAGTATGTGGCGTATCGCAGGCTTCGTTGCTATACATCAACGACAATCGGGATACGAGTACTTGCTTACGTTGATGATATGAAATATTATGTGTTGCTGTGATATGTTATATTGGATCGTCGCGTTCTGAATAGCCGGGGGTTTTATGTGAGATGGGAGATTTTTTTCATTCATGTAAAATTCATTTGTATGTAATATTCTTTTATTGGGGCACTTCCGGGCTGAGGATGATGTCACCATTGTATATAATTTACTTTTCCGCATTAGGTAGACCCATGGCGGGGAGCACAAGTGACCGGGTTCTGGGGTCCAGTGGGAGACCATCTCGATGAGTCGAGACCGGGTCTCCTAACCCTAGAATTGGCAGTGTTGCTTGCCACTCTCGTAGGGGTCTATGGATGTGGGTTTGGCTATTCATCGCGACCGTGGAATCCGAGTTTTGTACAGGCTCGTATTGAAAAAACGAAAATCCTAGTATATCCAGTATTTCATATATGTTCTTCTGCTGCAATGTTCTGTAATGAGATCATATTACTGCCTGAGACGAATGTTTATATTATATATATGAGATATATGTTATATTGCAGATTTCATTTCAAATGTGATGCTTGTGAAGCAAAATAAAATGGGACTTCATTAATGAGATTAATGAAACTAAAAGAAACCAAAAGATGTTGTAGAAACTTGTTTAAAAACTGGTAGCTCTAGTTCTTGCTTTGCATAGCGGTGTTCCTTGTAGAACATCCAGCACCTTATTCGATAAGGAAAGAGCCGAGATCCCTTCACCGGGAGTGACCTCTTTAGTGAAACTAGCAGATGCTACAAACTCGGTTTGTCTTTTGATTGCTTCTATAGTTCTTGCTTTGCATAGTGGTATATATGATATACCCTGCACCTTATTCGATGAGGAAAGAGCCGACGATCCCTTCACCGGGAGTGACCTCTTTAGAAAAACTAGAAAAGGCCTAAAAAACACTCCATTTAAAATCACTCGATTCCACAAAGATATAAATTTCATTACGCAAAGGGTTTTTAAAAAACCTGTCGTAGCCCTCTGTCATTTCAGATAAGTAATAGTTAGTATTCGTGCTGCATTTGTTGACTTAGTCAAGGCGTAGTGTGCGGTAGCTGATTAGTGCTTATCTACAAAGAATATGATGTGATTGGATTAGGGTAGTCGTGCGGCCTTGTTGACTCAGTCAAGGGTCGTGCGGATGGGTTTAATTCAATCGGGAAATGACGGGTTGAACTTTACTTGCGGTCTATGGTTTGTTGACTTAGTCAAGGTCATAGATCGCTTGAGGCAAAATATTATTGGGAATTTCAAGTGTTGAAATTTGCAATGAGATTGCATACCTTCTATGAGATAGTTGGATCCCGACACCCGCTGCGAGTAAGAGTTACTCCTGGGAGAGTTTTACACATTACAATTAGCCGATCAAGCAGCTGTGTAGAAAGGTGTTAACGGGGTTACGCCCCTGGGAAAACGAGATTTACTTTAATTAAGTCCGTGCGAAAGCACGGGGAAACTCCCTCAAAGTACCGGCACTGGCCTGGCTAAAAGATTGGCGAACTTGTAGGGTGTAATTAATCCTGGCTAGTCTTTCATTTTAGGGTTTGAAGGAAGATTTGACTAAAACAGTGGGAGACATCCTAATTAGATAAATTGGTAACCAATCTAATCTTGTAAAAGCGCACGCTGAGTGTTTTTTTCTCTCTCTCTCCAGGTAGCGACCATGTCACGCCTTAATCAAAATAATAATACGGATATATTGACCAAACCCGCTTGTTATACTGAGCTGGGGAACGTTGGTCCTGCTCCAACTTATAATTGTTATAAGACAAAGCATGAAATAGGGGATTACCAGAATTCCCGTGCCGCCCAAATGAAGAAAGTGCATGCTGATGCATCTTCTTCGGGTTTGTTCATTACAGAGAACTGTTTCTCAGTATCCTTTATGTCCTGGGTATTTGATACCGGATCAGGATCCCACATATGTAATTAGTTACATGGGCTACAGATAGGTAGAGAACTGAGAACGGGTGATAAGTTTCATGAGATAGAAACGGTGCATGTGTTGCAGTCAAGTCTGTTGGTCACTATCATCCTGTATTACCAGAATACATTGATTCTGAATGAATGTTATTAAATACCGAACCTCATATACAATATCATATCAGTCTCTTTATTAGTAAAGAAAGGATATAATTTTGTATTGTTGAATAATGTTTTGAACATTTCCTATATCAAGAGTTGATCGGTTAAGGCACGTTATCTAAAAGCATTGACGTTCTAAATCAAACTACAGTTCTTAGTATAAAGAACACACAAAAGAGGAATAGTTCAGAAATGAACGAATCCTTCTTGAGGTATTGTAGACTACGTCATATCAATGCGACCCGACTAGCTAAGTTACATTTAGATGCAAATTTAAATTAGTTTGAATTTACATCTTATGAAACTTGCCAGTCATGTCACAAAGATAAGATGACCATAGCTCTGTTTATTGGAAATAGAGAAAAGTTAGTGAACTCTTGGGATTGATACATGCTGATGTATGAAGGTCCCCTGTTTACACATGCCAAGACCGGTTCTTTGTACTTCATTACATTCTCTGATGATCTCTCAAGATTCAAACATATGTTCCTGTTGAAACATAAGTCCGAACCTTTTGAGATATTCACAGAATATAAATTAGAAGAAGAGAACCAAAAACGGGTATAAGTATTATGTCCTTTGATAAGATCAAGGAGGAGAATACTTGAGCATGGGATTCCCAGACTATTCTAAAGGAGAATGAGATTCTCTCTCAGCATTACTCCTCCGTATACACCATAGCACATCGGCGTATCGGGGCGGAGCAATCACACCCTATGTGATATGGTGTGCTCTATGATGAGTACTACTGAGTTGCCTATTTACTTTTGGGAGTTATGCACTTGAGAAGCTGCATACCTATTGAATAGGGTTCAAATCAAATCAGTTGCCTACCACTTCATATGTGATATGGAATGGGAAGAGCCCATATCTTAAGTTTGTTAAGATTTGGGGTTGTCCGGCCTATGCTTAAAAAGAAAAATCCGGACAAGCTCGAGGCAAAGTCAAATCTGTGGACGTTTGTTGGATATCCCAAGCTTACGCAAGGGAATATCTTTTACCTAACTGAGAAACAAAAGATGTTTTGTTTCTCAACATGCCACCTTTGTGAAAGGGAATTTCTTATGGAAAAATTAGTAGTCATGAGGAAGAACTGGAAGGAGATCCAGCTATACAAACTACAGCAGATGATTTGATAGAACCAAAGGATTCAATAGTAACCAATGAACCTCATCCTCTCCGCCGATCTAGTAGGGGTCCTCATCCACCTGAGAGATACTTCGGTTTCTCTATGACAGTGGGAGCGAGGATTGCGTCATGAGATGATGACCCAACTAGTTTCGAGCTGGCCATGAGGAGTGGGACTCTGTAAGAATGGCTGGATGCTTAGCGATCTGAGATGGAATCCTTATACACCAAGAAAGTATGGACTTTGGTTGCTTTATCTGAAGGCTTAAATCCTCATCAGGAGCAAGTATATCTTGAGAAGATTACTTGATGTAAATGGAAAAGTTAAGACTTTCAAAGCTATGCTTAAGTCCATCCAGATCCTACTTGCCACGGCTACATACCATGACTACGATATCTGGTGGTTGGGTGTCATGACTACTTTTCTAAATGATGATTTGGAAAAGTGCGTCTATAAGTACACAGCTAGAGGGCTTCGTAGACAGTGGAAGCAGCGGAAACGTGTGCAAGATGCTTTATATGATAAAGCAGGCATCACGGAGTTGGAACATCTGTTTTGATGTGGTAGTCAAAGAGTTTGACTTCATCAAAATGGTAGATGAACCTTGTATATACAAAAAGGTAGTAGGGAGTATGGTGGTGATCCTCGTAGAGTACGTGGATGACATACTCTTGATAGGGATGGAGTTTCCTATGCTATGCTCGGTCAATCTCCGCTTATCACAAGGATTCTCTGTATAGGATCAAAGTGATACCTCCTAAAATCCTGGGTTTTGGATCTATGAGATTGATCTAATTGGATGTTAGGATTCTCACTAGTTGTAGTGAGATGGTATCAATCGATCCCGGGGAGAATCATTGGAAACATTCCAGGGTGATAAGGACGATTGAATGTCAGTCGCAGGCATTGTCTTTACCCTCAGTGAAGGGACGGTATGTTGGAAGAGTTCCAAGCTAGATACCGTGACATACTAGACGATTAAAGGAAAGATATATCGTTACAAAGGATGCTACCAAAGAGGCAGTCTGGATATATATAAGTTCATGAGATGAACTTCGTTCCTACCATTGTGTGACAATGGAGTTGTGGCTTTTGCCAAGGAACTACCATCCCATAAGAAGTCCAGATATAATTCTTAGGCAGTATCACCTAATCATGGAGATGGTTGATCTCCAGGCAGATCGAGGTTAGGAGAGCAGACAAAGAGGACAACAGCGCGGATCCACTCACAAAGACCCTTTTCCCAGTAGAGACTTTTATGGGATGGTTGAGTATGAGATACATCAACCACAGCTAATTATTGGGTATGTGATACCACAACAGATGGCCCTAGTGCAAGTGGGAGATTGCTAGTTATATGTATGCCCTAGAGGCCATTACTGTACATACGATATATATTATAGTGGATGCTTGGACATATATAAGGAGGACTTTCTTACTCGACATGATAGTGCCCCCTATCTGGTTGCTCTTTATCTTAACGTGTACTCTGATTGTCTCTATGTTACATGTTGATAAAGCCCTTAGGATATGTACTCGACTACTGGGACTATGATGAGATCATACTAGTGGGGCCACGGTAGTCGACGAGTATATCCTATAACTGTTCCTAGTCGAGGGTGTATCGAGACAGGGTATCGATACACCAGAGTAGACTAGTGTATACGCATCTTGACCCATATGATGGGCGATGGATGATCCCATATCCATCGGTGTTTGACATCATGGATGGTGTACGGGTGCTCAGTAGAGACTGGGTACACTGGACGGACTCGCCGAGAACTCCCAGATGGTATTATACCTCACGTCAGATGGCAGTTCTCCGGTGACACTGGTACAGAGTAGTCTGTTGACCCGAGATCGTCATACAGTCTTGTGTGATTCCTACTGTGCTTTGATTTCCATCATACCACGTCCAGGAGGGCTTGCAAAAAGGTGGCTTTTGGTTACAGTCCTGAATCACATGGAGGCAATGAGCGATAGGAGGGGATTCATCTCTTCCGGTATAGGGAGTTGATGTTGCGCTGTGTTCGATTGGCTATAACTGGAAATCCCTGGCCACGGTTGTTGAGATTTACTGGTAAGTGTTATCAGTAGTTTCTTGAACTGTTATAGACCTCATATCGACACGACTTATCAAGCTACCGGGGTCTGACGTTTACCACCCTAGGCGAGATATATGACATATCAGACGACGAGACTGGACTGTACGAGAGTATTACTGATTAGATTCAGAGGAGAATGTATAGGCTTGCTTGTTGATCTTCTGAGCGCTCAATACTTGGGTGGCTGTTACATTTAGCTGACTGCTTGCTGCTTGTGGGTGTTTGATATGATCATCACCTACTGCCGGCGTATTGACGAATCATTAGAGTCCTACACAGAGTTTCTTGACTCAGGCAAAACGGATTAGGGGTACATATGTGATATGTGCAGGATCGAGGATAATGCGATATGTGATACCGTATTCTATTCTTGCGATATTTGATATCAGCCGGGTCATCGGATCAAGTGTTGATTCGATGAATCGGTAAAATTCGATATTAGTCGGTTGTATGCGATATAGCCGGATTGTCGGATCAAGTATTGATTCGATAATTTAATGTATAATAATATATATGATATATTAAATTACATTAACTAATATTAGATCACTAAAAGATTCTTTTTCTCACTCGGATAATACATTGATATATATGCGATATATGTTAATTGTATTATTTTATTTTGTTACAATAAATATTATATATGTGATATATAATATTGTAACATGATGTGGTTATCAATGCAACATGTTTAGTGGAGATTAAACATGGTTAAGGTTTGATTTGGGTTAGGCTTTTCTAGAAGTTTCTAGAAGATTTCATTTTTTGTTTTGGAAAAGATATTTTGCAAGATATTTCTTTAACTCAACCCAAACCCTTAACCCTAGTAAAATCTCTACAATGGTTACTTAAACCATGGTTGCATTTCTAACCTTATCATAACTTTCATTATTCATCACAAAAGAATTCAAATGATTATTCATCTTCTTCTTCCTTCTTCTTTCTTTCATGGAAAAAACTTTCTAGCATTTTTCCAAGTGATGACAATGAGTGAGAATAAGAAAATAAAAGAGAGAAAAAATCCTACTTCATCATCCTCATCTACCTTTGCCATTTAGATGAGAGTGTTCACTTCATTTAGTGAGTGTTAGCTTGTGTTAATGAAACTTCAAGGTAGATCATCTTTGTTATCGAAGATCGGAAGCAAGCTTGCATCTTTCTCTTTGTGGAGCCTCTCGAGAGTCCGGAACACGATGATCGCAGCGAAGGGACCTCAACACGGAGCTTATGAAGTGAAGGACCGGATCTACAAATGTTGTAATCCCTCTCACTTAGTGTTAAAATGTTTAACATGCTAGTTTTCTCCTAATCTCTAGTTTAAAGATCCGGCTTTGGGTTTTTGGCATGGCTAAATTTTAAATCGGGCATGGTTGATGCCTTGTAGACCCTTGTGCGTGTGCCTAGCAATCCTACAGTTATCAACCTGTATTACCAGAATACATTGATTCTGAACGAATGTTATTACATACCGAACTTGATATACAGCATCATATCAATCTCTTTATTAGTAAAGAAGGATATAATTTTGTATTGTTGAATAATCTTTTGAACATTTCCTATATCAAGAGTTGATCGGTTCAGGCACGTTATCTAAAAGCATAGACATTCTAAATCAAACCACGGTTCTTAACGTATAGAACACACACAAGAGGAAGAGTTCAGAAAGGAACGAATCCTTCTTGAGGCATTGTAGACTAGGTCATATCAATGCGAACTGACTAGCTGAAATTTCATAAAGATGCATATTTAAATTAGTTTGGATTTACATCTTGTTAAACTTGCCAGTCATGTCACAAAGATAAGATGACCACAGCTCCGTTTATTGGAAACAGAGAAAGAGTTAGTGAACCCTTAGGATTGATACATGCTGATGCATGAAAGTCCCCTGTCTACATATGCCAGGACCGGTTCTTTGTACTACATTACATTAACAGATTATCTCTCAAGATCCGGACATATGTTCCTGTTGAAATACAAGTCTGGAACTTTTGAGAAATTCAATGAATATAAGTTAGAAGTAAAGAACCAAAAATGGTAAAAGTATTATGTCCTTTGATGAGATCAAGGAGGAGAATACTTGACCACAGAATTCCTAGAATATTCTAAAGGAGAATGAGATTCTCTCTCAGCATTACTCCTCCGTATACACCACAGCACGTCGGTGTATCGGGGCGGAGCAAACGGACCCTATGAGATATAGTGTGCTCTATGATGAGTACTACTGAGTTGCCTATTTTCTTTTAGGGTTATGCGCTTGAGAAGTCGCATACCTATTGAATAGGGTTCCAACCAAATCAGATTCCTACCACTCCATATGTGATATGGTATGGTAAGAGCCCATCTCTTAAGGAAGTTAAGATTTGGGTTTGTCCGGCTTATGTCAAAAGCAAAATCCGGACAAGCTCGAGGCAAGGTCAGTTCTGTGGAAATTTATTGGATGTCCCAAGCATTCGCATGGGAATATCTTCTACCACACCAAGAAACAAAAGATGTTTTATTTCTCGGCATACCACTTTTTGAGTAAAAGGGAATTTCTTGTGAAGAAATTAGTGGTCATGAGGTAGAACTGGAAGGAGTTTCAGCTATACAAACCGCAGCTGATGGTTTGGTAGAACCGGAGGATTCAATAGTTTCCAACGAACCTCAGCCTCTCCGCCGATCAGGTAGGCTTCCTCATCCGCCTGAGAGATACTTCGGCTTCTCTATGAAAGTGGGAGAGAGGATTGCATCATAAGATGATGACCCAACTAGTTTCGAGCAGGCCATCAGGAGTGGGGACTCTGTGAGAATGGCTGGATGCTTAGCGATCTGAGATAGAATCCTTATACAGCAACAAAGTATGGACTTTGGTTGCTTTATCTGAAGGGCTAAATCCCCATCAGGAGCAAGTATATTTTAAGAAGATTACTTGGAGTACATGGAAAAGTTGAGACTTTCAAAGCTATGCTTAAGTCCATCCAGATCCTACTTGCCATGGCTACAAACCATGACTACGATATCTGGCGGTTGGGTGTCATGACTGCTTTTCTAAATGACGATTTGGAAGAGAGCGTCTATAAGTACACAGACAGAGGGCTTCATAGACAGTAGGAGCAGCGGAAACGTGAGCATGATGTTTTATGGGATAAATCAGGCATCGTGGAGTTGGAACGTCTGTTTTGATGTAGTAGTCAAAGAGTTTGACTTCATCAAAATGGTAGATGAACCTTGTATATACAAAAAGGTTGTAGGGAGTATGGTGGTGATCCACGTATAGTACGTGGATGACATACTCTTGATAAGGAAGGAGTTTCCTATGCTATGCTCGGTCAATCTTCTCTTATCACAAAGATTCTCTATATAGGATCAAGGTGATACCACCTAAATCCTGGGTTATGGATCTATGGGATAGATCTAATTGGATGTTAGGATTCTTACTAGTTGTAGAGAGATGGTATCAATCGATCCTGGGGAGAATCACCGGAAAGGTTCCAGGGTGATAAGGACGACTGAATGTCAGTCGCAGGCATTGTCTTTACCCTCAGTGGAGGGACGGTATATTGGAAGAGTTCCAAGCTAGATACCATGACTTACTAGACGATTAAAGGAAAGATACATCATTACCAAGGATGCTACCAAAGAGGCAGTCTGGATATATATGAGTTCATGAGATGAACTTCGTTCCTACCATTGTGTGACAATGGAGTTTTGGCTTTTGCCAAGGAACCCCCGTCCAATCAAAGATCCAGATATATTCTTAGGCAATATCACCTGATCATGGAGATGGTTAATGTCCAGGGAGATCAAGGTTAGAAGAGTAGACACAGAGGACAACAGCGCGGATCCACTCACAAAGGCCTTTTTCCCAGTAGTCTTTTATGGGATGGTTAAGTATGAGCTACTTCAACCACAGCTTATTGTTGGGTATGAGATACTACAACAGATGGCCCTAGTACAAGTGGGAGATTGTTAGTTATATCTATAACATAGAGGCCATTACTGTACATACGTTGTATATTGTAGTGGATGCTTGGACATATATAGGTAGGATTTTCTTGCTCGTCATGATAGTATGCTATCTGGTTACTCTTTATCTTAACATGTACTCTGATTGTTTATATGTTACATGTTGATAAAGTCCATACGATGAGTACTTGACTACCAGGACTATGATGCAGATCATACTAGTGGGGACAGAGTAGTCACCAAGTACATCCTTCAAATGTTCCTAGTCGTGGGAGTACCGAGACAGGGTATCGATACTCCAGAGTAGACTAGCGTATGCGCGTCTTGACCCATATGATGGGCGATGGATGATCCCATATCCATTGGTGTTTGACATCAGAGAAGGTATACGGGTGCTCAGTGGAGACTGGGTACACTGGACGGACTCACCGAAAACTCCCAGATGGTATTATACCTCACGTCAGACGGCAGTTCTCTGGTGACACTAGTACAGGTTAATCTGTAGACCCAAGATCGTCATAGATTCTTGTGTGATTCCCACTGTACTTTGATTTCAATCATACCACGTCCAAGAGGGCGTGCAAAAAGGTGGCTTTTGGGTACAGTCCCGAATCACATGGAGGTAATGAGCAATAGGAGGGGTTTCGTCTCTCCCGGTATAGGGAGTTGATGTTGCGCTGTGTTCAATTGGCTATAACTAGAAATCCCTGTCCAGAGTTGCTGAGATTTACTGGTAAGAGTTATCAGTAGTTTCTCGAACTGTTATGGACCTCATATCGACACGACTTATCAAGCTACTGGGGTTTGACGTTTACTACCCCTACGCGAGATATGCGACATATCAGACGAAGAGACCGGACTGTACGGGAGTGTTACTGGTTGGATTCACGAGAGAATGTATAGGCTTGCTTGTTGATCTTCTGATTGCTCAATACCTGGGTGGCTGTTACGTTTAGATGACCTCTTGCAGGTTATGGGTGCTTGATATGATCATCACCTACTGTCTACGTATTGACGATTCTTTAGAGTCCTACACAGAGGTTTCCTGACTCAGGCAAAACGGAGTAGGAGCACGTATGTGATATGTGCGGGACCGAGAATAATATGTGTATGCGATACCGTATTAGATTCTCGCGATATGTGATATCGGCCGGGTATATGTGATATAGCCGGGTCATCGGTTCAAGTGTTGATTCGATGAACTGATACAGATTATATTAGTTGGTTATATGTGAAATAGCCGGATTATCGGATCAAGTGTTGATTCGATAATTTAATGTATAATTATATATTTTATATATTAAATTACGTTAACTAATATAAGCTCACTTAAAGATTCTTTTTCTCACTCGGGTAATACATTGATATATATGTGATATATGTTGATTGTATTATTTTATTTTATTACAATAAATATTGTATATGTGATATATAATATTGTAACATGTTATGGTTACAAATGCAACATGATTTGTGGAGTTTAAATATGATTAGGGTTTGGATTAGGGTTAAACTTACATGAAGCTTTCTTGAAGCTTCTAGAAGCTTTGCTTTTGTTTTTAAGCAAAGATATTTTGTAAAGATATTTTGGTTGATAATTTTTTTGCCCAACCCAACCCTTTTACCATAGTTAATTCTCTACATGGGTTAAGTTTTCATTCTTAACCCATGGTCGCATTTCTAACCACACACAAGTTTCATTATTCATCACAAAAAGAGATTCTTCTTCTTCTTCCTTCTTCTTTTGATGAAAAGCTTCCTAGCTTTTTCATATGTGATGAAAATGAATGAGCAATTGAAAACAAATGAGAACTAAATTCCTACTTCATCATCCTCATCTATTCTTGCAACTTAGATTAGGGTGTTTGCTTTGCTAATACTTGATTAGCAAAGCAAGAGCTTGGGTTTGAGTTTCTTCAAGGTAGATCATCTTTGTTATTGAAGATCGGAACCAAGATTACATCTTTCTCTTCATGAAGCCTCTCTAGAGTCCGGGTACTCGATGATTGCAGCGAAGGGATCTCAACACGGAGCTTTAGAAGTGAAGGAACGGACTACAAAGGTTGTAATCCTAAATTCTTAGAAGTAAAGTTGTTTACTTGCTATGTTCCGCCTAATCTCTAGTCTAAGATCTTGGTTAGGCTTGTTCGGCACATGAAAAATTTGATTTTGGCATGGTTGATGCCTTTTAGAACCCTGTGACATTGCCTAGTAACCTTACAAGGAATTGGCTTCGAAAGCTTTAAAGGGACTTCGAGCCCAGCTAACCACCAAGTCTACTCGAGCCTATGAAATTTGGTGGGTTCTTCAAGAGGCCATTACGGAGGTGGTGGCTCTTGATAAAGCCATCATCTTCACAGACGAGATGGTCGAGGCCCGCAAGACTGCCGAGAAAGAGCTTGAGAGTCAATTTTCTTTATACCAAAATCAACAGGCACAGCCAGGGACTCAGCTAGCGGCGTTGATAGAGCTTGAAGAGGAGGTCCGGCGAAAAAATGATGATCTTGCTGGTTTATTGAACCGCCTGCCAGCTTAGAAGTTTTTGTCGATGTATATTTTCTTCCCTTTTATGTATCTTGTAGTCATTTTGATTTTTGAATAAAAGACATATTTCATTTCATACTTGTGCATCTCCATCTTTTGATGTCTTGACTCGGCGTAAAGTAGTTTATGTACTCATTTCGAAGTTTTTAATTTATTCACTCATTTCGGAGTCTCTAGTTTATGTACTCATTTCAGAGTTTGTAGTATATTCTCTCGTTTCGGAATCTCTAATTTATGTACTATTTTCGTAGATTATTTAGTTTACCTCCCTCGGGTTTACAGGCAAACTTGTCCTAAGCTTATATGTAGATAACCTCCATTTTTTACGACAGAGGTCCGTTAGGTTTTGTGGTACTAGGGTTCTGGTCCATGGTGCCGTCGCGTTATCTGATTTATTCCTTGATATGCGGTCTTTAAGCCGTTGTTTGGGTAGCCCCACGACTGCCGTGTCTCAGATCCCTTCAGGGGCTGGACAAGATGTCTTCAAGTAATCTTCTTAGGATATATTACCGTCAGAAGAGCAAACGTCAGGAATTTACCTTGACGCTTTTTACTTGATGTTAGGCTCGGTTTGGAGCCTCGATGAGTCATAACCACTCCGCGCTGGGGTAGAATGATCTCCGATAGTCCATTAGGCTTTATATGAGTTTTCGTCAAGACCCGAGGCTAGGAATATGCTGTCACTTCATTTTTGTTTTGATGATGTCGTGTTGTTTCTTTGCTGAACTAGGGTAGACATCTGTAGGACCTCTATAATGTATGTATTGCCGTTGAAGTACGGAGCTAGGAATATGCCATTGCTCCAATTTCGTTTGATAGTCATGTTTTCATCCTACTGCAATAGAGAGGGAAACGCCGAGGTAATCTCTAGGTTGCATATACGCCGTCGAGACTTACAGCTAGGATTTTGCCGTGGCTCCATTTTTTATTTGACCCTTGGGTTTTTTTAACATTGCGTCTGCAACGAGAAGGAACGTCGGGCTGGAGCTAGGATTTTACCATCACTCCGTTTGTTTATTTGAGCCTTGGGTCTTTGTTAACATTGCGTCTGCATCCTGCTGGATTGAGAAGGAACGTCGGGGTAGTCTTTAGGTTGTGTATAGACCGTCAAGACTTGGAGCTAGGGTTTTGCCGTGACTCCACTTTTGATTTGACCCTTGGGTCTTTGTTGTCATCGTGTCTGAATCCTGTCGGAATGAGAAGGTACGTCGGGATGATCTTTAGGCTGTAAATCTTGCCGTCGAGGTCGGGCTCTCCCTTTAACGGAGCCTGGTGGGAAAATATGGTTCCCCTTTTCGTTTGTGCCCATGAATTGTATACAGGGTTCAGTGTAGACTCACCTGCAGGCCATAGGAAACTTTATTTTATTTTATTTTTTATTACCGCGATGCTCTATCTTTTCAGCATTTCATATCGCGAAAGTCACAATTGCCCAATCATTTCGACTTTTTATCTGCGGTGCCCAATCGTTTCGGCTATTTTTGTAACTCACTACTTTTTATTGCGAGTTACCCAAACATTTCGGCTGTTTTATTAAATGCATATTTTTGCTCACTGATTTTTATTGCGAGTTGCCCCATCATTTAGACTATTTCATATATATTTTTTTACCACTCGCTGCTATTTTTTTTGCGAGTTTGGAATCTAATACAAACCTTGGCATCAGCATCGCTACCACTGGGATATTGCCAGGAGCAAATCATCATTTTCCATGAGAAGGCTTGGAGTTTGACACCTGTGTAGGCATCAGCATCGCTGAAACGGAGATATTGCCAGAAGAGAATCATCATTTGCCTTGAGAGGACTTGGAGTTTGATACCTTTTTAGGAATCAGTATCGCTACAACTGGGATATTTCAAGGAGCGAATCACCATTTTCCTTTGTCGATTTGAAAAAAGACGGCTTAGCGAATAGGGTGAGGATCTTGTCGACTAAGACTTTTTGACTTTACGAGCCATAAGGGTGTCATAAAGTTATTTCTCCCTACGAGTCATGAGAATCTCGTAGGTGTATTTTCTCTTTAGGAATAGTGGGGATTCCCAAGTGATATTTTCTCTCGTAAGTCATAAGGATCTTCTAAGAGTGTATTCTCCTTAAAAGTCGAGAGGACTTACAACTTTCGTTCACCATATGCGGACATTTCTCACCATTGGTGGAACTTGGTGGGGGAAATGTTTATTTATACCCGTTGATTGTATACAAGAGTCGATATTGGACTACTTGTTGTAGGGTTCCTAGGCACGCTAATGAGGTCTCACAAGGAATCAACCATGCCAAATTCAAATTTTTCTTGTGCCTATAAACCCTAACACGGATCGTTAACTAGAATTTAGGCGAAAAAGATAACTAGTTAACAACTTAACTAAGAGTAAACGGAAAATACAACCTTTGTAGATCCGGTCCTCCACCTCCATAGCTCCGTGATGAAGTCCCTTCGCTGTGATCATCGGATCCCGGGCTCTAGCGTCGGCTTCATCGGAGAAATGGGCGGGCTAGGTCGTCGACTTCGATGCCGAAGACGATCTACGTCGAGGCAACACAAGATCAAGCTCCAACTTCACCAAGTCATGAAACTTGTGAAGAAAACACCCTATACTACTTGGTTAAGTGGTAGAGGATGAAGAAATAGGAAGTGGGTTCACTTTAGAATTGGATTTCTCACTCTTTTTCTCAAGTTGCCATTAAAGGTTGCAAGCTTTCTTCTTTGTTGAAGAAGAAGAAGAAGAAGAAAAGAATATGATAAGTCTTTTAAAAATTGGAAATAAAATGATACTTATCATATTTGCAACCATAGTTAGGTGTAGAGAATAAACTAAGGTTAGGTTGAATGGTTAGGGTTAAGCATGAAACAAAAATGGTGGACTTATTCAAAGCTTCATGAAGCTTCAACAAAGAAACAAAATTAGCCACCATTTTCATTTTTCCTAAATGAATGAATAAATAAATAAATAAGCAAATAAATCAAATGAAACCCTAACCATTAACTAACCATGGTTTAATACAAACATACACCCAAGTTTGCATGTATCATCAAATATGATACAAGCAAGTGCTCAAAAATATATCACATATACCACTTGTGCACATCAAGTGAGAAAATCCATTTTAAGTGAACCAATACTAGTTAATGCAAAGTAATATATCAAATATATAATTATACATTAAATCATTAAATCAACACTTGATTTAACGATCCGGTCATATCGCATATGACTGACCAGTATCCAATGTATCGACTTATCGAATCAATCCTCGATTCGATAACTAGGTTATATCGCATACAACCAATCGATACATTCATCGCGAGAATAGAATACGGTATCACATACACGCATTATTCTCGGTCCCGCACATATCTCATATGCGCTCCTATTTCGTTTCGCTTGAGCGATCAGAAGATCGACGAGCAAGCCCGCTCATACTCCTGTGAATCCAACCAGTAACACTTACCGTACAGTCCGGGCTCGTCGTCTGATATGTCGCATATCTCGCCTAGGGGTGGCAAATGTCAGACCCCAATAGCTCGATAAGTCGTGTCGATATGAGGTCTATAACAGTTCGAGAAACTACAGGTAACACTTACCAGTAAATCTCAGCAACCCTGGCCAGGGATTTCCGGTTATAGCCAATCGAACACAGCGCAACATCAACTCCCTATACCGGGAGAGACGAATCCCCTCCTATCGCTCATTGCTTCCATGTGATTCGGGACTGTACCCAAAAACCACCGTTTTGCATGCCCTCTTGGACGTGGTAAGGTGGAAATCAAAGCACAGTGGGAATCACACAAGACTCTATGACGATCGCAGGTCTACAGACTAACCTGTACCAGTGTCACCAGAGAACTGCCATCTGACGTAAGGTATAATACCATCTGGGAGTTCTCGGCGAGTCCGTCCAGTGTACCCAGTCTCCACTGAGCACCCGTATATCATCTCTGATGTCAAACACCAATGGATATGGGATCATCCATCGCCCAGCTGTATGTGTCGAGAAGGTATACGCTAGTCTACACTGGTATATCGATGCCCCGTCTCGATACACCCATGACTAGGGACCTTGAAGGATGTACTTATGGACTACCATGTCCCTGCTAGTATGATCCGCATCATAGTCCAGGTAGTCAAGTACACATCCTAAGGGCTTTACCAACATGTAATCAGAGAGACAATCAGTATACACGTTAAGGTAAAGAGTAACCAGATAGCATACTATCATGTCGAGCAAGAAAGTCCTCACTATATGTCCAAGCATCCACTAAAATATACATCCTATGTATAGTAATGGCCACTAGGGTATACATATAACTAACAATCTCCCACTTGCACTAGGGCCATCTGATAGCAGTGGTTGTAGTATCTCATGCTCAACCATCCCATAAAAGTCTCTCTCTGGGAAAAGGCCTTTGTGAGTGGATCCGCCGTGTTGTCCTCTGAGTCTGCTCTCCTAACCTCGATCTCCTTGGAGATCAACCATCTCCATGATCATGTGATACTGCCTTAGAATATGTCTGGATCACTGATGGGACGGACGTTCCTTGGCATAAGCCACAACTCCATTGTCACAGAATGGGAGGAACTATGTTCATCTCATGAACCAATATGCACCCAGACTGCCTCTTTGGTAGAATCTTAAGTAGCGATGTATCTTGCCTTTAACCGTCTAGTATGCCACGGTATCTAGCTTGGAACTCTTCCAACATACCGTCCCTTTACTGAAGGTAAAGACAATGCCTGTGACTGACATTCATTCGTCCTTATCACCCTGGAACACTTCCAGTGATTCTCCTCAGGACCAATTGATACAATCTCACTACAACTAGTGAGAATCCTAACATCCAATTAGATCTATCCCATAGATCCAAAACCCTGAATTTAGCAGGTATCACTTTGATCCTATATGGAGAATCATTGTGATAAGCGGAGATTGACCGAGCGTAGCATAGGAAACTCCTTTCTTATCAAGAGTATGTCATCCATGTACTCTACGAGGATCACCACCATACTCCCTACTACCTTTTTGTATATATAAGGTTCATCTGCCATTTTGATGATGTCAAACTCTTTGACTATCTCATCAAAACAGATGTTCCAACTCCGTGATGCCTGCTTTAATCTTATAAAGCATCTTGTACACGTTTCCGCTGCTCCTACTGTCTATGAAGCCCTCTGGCTGGGTACTTACAGACGCTCTCTTCTAAAACATCATTTTAGAAAAGCAGTCTTGACACCCAACCGCCAGATATCGTAGTCATGGTATGTAGCCGTGGCAAGTAGGATCTGGATGGACTTAAGCATAGCCACTGAAAAAGGTTTCATCATTATCCACGCCTAGTCGATGACGAAAACCTTTAACAAGGCTAGCTTTGAAAGTCTCAACTTTTCCATCTACACCAAGTAATCTTCTCAAGATATACTTGCTCCAGATGGGGATTTAACCCTTCAGATATAGCAACCAAAGTCCATACTTTGTTAGTGTACATGGATTCCATCTCAGATCGCTAAGCAACCAGCCATTCTTATAGAGTCCCTACTCTCGATGGCCTGCTCGAAACTAGTTGGGTCATCATCTCATGATGCAATCCTCGCTCCCACTGTCATCGAGAAATCGAAGTATCTCTTAAGCGGATGAGGAACCCTGCTAGTTCGGCGGAGAGGCTGAGGTTCGTTGGAATCCACTGAATCCTTTGGTTCTACCAAATCACCTGCTGTAGTTTGTATAGCTGGAACCTTTCCAGTTCTACATAACTGACCTTGCCTCGAGCTTGTCCGGATTTTGCTTTTAGACATAGGCCGGACAACCCCAAATCTTAACTAACTTAAGATATGGGCTCTTCGCTTTCCATATCACATATGAAGTGGTAGGCAATTGATTTGATCGGAACCCTATTCAATAGGTATGCAGCTTCTCAAGTGCATAACTCCCAAAAGGAAATAGGTAACTCAGTAGTACTCATCATAGAGCACACCTTATCATATAGTGTGTGATTGCTCCACCCCGATATGCCATCGTGCTATGGTGTATTCAGAGGAGTAATTCTGAGAGAGAATCTCATTCTCCTTTAGAAAAGTCCGAGAATTCCGTGCTCAAGTATTCTCCTCCTTGATCACATCAAAGGACATAATACTTATACCCGTTTTGGTTCTCTACTTCTAGCTTATATTCTGTGAATATCTCAAAAGGTTCGGACTTGTGTTTCAACGGGAACATAGGTCTGAATCTCGAAAGATCATAAGAGAATGTAATGAAGTATAAAGAACCAGTCCTGACATGTGTAGACAGGGGACCTTACATACATCATCATGTATCAGTCCCAAGAGTTCACTAACTCTTTCTCTGTTTCCAATAAACAGAGCTATTGTCATCGTATCTTTGTGACATGACTGGCAAGTTCACAAGTTGTAAATTCAAACTAATTTAAATATACATCTAAATGTAACTTCAGCCAGTCGGGTCGCATTGATATAAACTAGTCTATAATGCCTCAAGAAGGATTCGTTCATTTCTGAACTCTTCCTCTTTTGTGTGTTCTGTATACTAAGAACTGTAGTTTGATTTAGAACATCAATGCTTTTAGATAACGTGCCTGAACCGATCAACTTTTGATATAGGAAATGTTCAAAACATAATCTAAGAATACAAAATTATATCCTTTCTTTATTAAATAAAGAGATTGATATGATTTTGTATATCAGGTTCGGTATCTAATATCATTTGTTCAGAATTAATGTATTGGTAATACAGGGTGACAGTGACCAACAGACTTGGATGCAACACTTGCCCCGTTTTCTGTCTCATGAAACTTATCACCCGTTCTCAGTTCTTTACCTATCTGTAGCCCATGTAACAAATTACATATGCGGGATCCTGATCCGGTATCTCATATCCAGGACGTAAAGAATACGGAGAAACAGTTCTATATAATGAACACACCCGAAGATGATGCATCAGTATGCACTTTCTTCGTTTGGGCGGCACGGGAAATCTGGTATTCCCCTATTTCCTGCTCTGTCTTATAACAATTATAAGTTGGAGCGGGACCAACGTTTCCCAGCTCAGTATAAAAACCGGCTTTGGTCAATATTCTGTATTATTATCTTGATTAAGACGTGATATGGTCGCTACCTGGAGAGAAAGAGAAGAAAACACTCAGCGTGCGCTCTTGCAAGATCAGATTGGTTATTATTTTATCTAATCAGGATGGCTCCCACTGTTTTTATCAAATCTTCCTTCAAACCCTAAAAGGAAAGACTAGCCGGGATTAATTACACACTACAAGTTCGCCAATCTTTCAGCCAGGCCAGTGTCGGTACTTTGTGGGAGGTCCCCCGTGCATTCGCACGAACCTAATTAATGTAAACCTCGTTTTCCCAGAGGCGTAACCTCGTTAACACCTTTCTAGACACCTACTTGATCAGCTAATTGTAATGTGTAAAACTCTCCCAGGAGTAACTCTTACTCGCGGCGTGTATCGGGATCCAACTATCTCATAGAAGGTATGCAATCTCATTGCAAATTTCAACACTTGAAATTCCCGATAATATTTTTCCCCTAACCTCCTATGACCTTGACAAAGGCCAACAAACCATAGGAAGCTAGTCAAGTTCAACCCGTCATTTCCTGATTGAATTAAACCCACCCGCACGACCCTTGACAAAGGCCAACAAGGTCGCACGACTACCCTAACCCAATCTGCATCATATGCATAAGCAGATAAGCACCAGTCAGCTACCGCACACTACGCCTTGACAAAGGCCAACAAACGCAGCACGAATACTAACTACTACTTATCTGAAATGACGGAGGGCTACGACAGGTTTTTCAGAAAACCTATTGCGTAATGAACTTGATATCGTTGTAGAATCAAATGATTTTAAAATGGAGTGTTTCTGAGGCTTTTCTAGTTTTGCTAAAGGGGTCACTCCCGGTGAAGGGATCGTCGGCCCTTTCCTCATCGAATAAGGTGCAGGATATATCAAATATACCGCTGTGCAAAGCAAAAAACTATAGAAGCGATCAAAAGACAAACAGAGGGGTGTAGCATCTGCCAGTTATTGCTAAAGGAGTAACTCCCGGTAAAGGTATCTCGGTCCTTTCCTTATCGAATAAGGTGCAGGATATATCATATATACCGCTGTGCAAAGCAAAAACTGTAGCTACCTGTTTTATTTTTGAAATTCGATTCCACAACATCTTAGGTTTCTTTTTCTTTCATTAATCATATTAATGAAGTCCCATCATTTAAGTACCTAAACATCAAAGATAAATACGACGTACACTTATGCCATCCGCATTCGCCTCGATGTCCCCTCGTGCACCGTTAGGTTAGGTAACTAACGGCAGAGCGGGACAGGGCTAGCGAGGGTGTAAAACATAAGTAACATCTAAATAATATATCATATATACTATATATAGTATCTATCACAGAACATCACATGATCACATCACAGATATCGCAGCAGAAGAATCATATGAAATATTGGATATACTAGGACGTCCATGTTTTCAATACGAGCCAGTATAAAACACGGATTTCACGGTCGTGATGAATAGCCAAACCCACACCCCTAGACCCCTACGAGAGCGGCAAGCAACCCTACCAATTCTAGAGTTAGGAGACCCGGACTCGACTCCTCGAGTTGGTCTCCCACTGGACTCCAGAACCCGGTTACTTATGCCCTCCTCCTTGGGTCTATCCTAGTGCAGAAAAGTAAATTATATACAAAGGGTGACATCTTCCGCAACCTGGAAGTGCCCCAATAAAAGAATATTACATACAAGTTTTTACATGAATTAAAATGAAAAACACTCATCTCACATAAAAAACCCCGGCTATTCAAACACGACGATCCAATATAACATATCCAGCAACACATAACATCACATGTCATCAACGTAAGTAAATATGCGCATCCCAAATGTCGTTGACATATAGCAACGAAACCGGCGATATCACATATTGTTGGAGATAGTGCCCTCAGAGTCAATTATTAGGTCACAGGTACGTGATTGTAATGATTGAGGGAGGACCTATCCCGGTAGGACAGTCTTACTCGAGATGATAGTATACTATCTGGTTTACCTTTATCATCGTGTACTGCTTTAGGTGACATGACACGTCGCTATTACACGTTGATAGAGCCCCTAGGATTCTTGCTTGACCACCAGCAGTATGAGGGCGATCATATAAGTGGGAGCTGGGGGTCTATAAGCTTATCCTTAAAAGGTCCCTAGTCGTGGGAGTTTCGAGACTGGGCATCGATACTCCATTAGTAGACTAGTGTATACAGTCGAGACCCCGACGAGGGGCGGTGGCCGGTCTCACAAGCCACTGGTGTCAGTTGGATCACCTAAGATGTATACAGGTGCTCATTGGGTTATGAGTACACCGGACAGGACTCGCCGGGAACATGCTAGTTGGTCATATACCAGACGTCAGATGGCAGTTCCCTGGTGACATGTGTGCAGGTTAGTTCATCGACCTGGGGATCGTCATTTGTCTCGTGTGAGTTCCCACTGTACTTTGATTACTACCCTACCACGGCTCAAAGGAGTCGTGCAAACAGGTTTTAGTTGGGTACAGTCCCGAGCCACATGGAGGCAGTGAGCGTATCTTCAGGGGTTCGTCTCTCCCGGTATTGGGGGTGAGGTCGTGCTGTGTCTAGGAGAGCCATTACACAAAGTCCTTGGCCAAGGCAAGGGGATTTACTGGTAGGTATTCCAGTAGTATCTCAGGGTGTTCTGGGCTACACTCCGACACGACTTGTACCGCTTTTGGGGGTCTGACTTTTACCAACCCCCTAGGCCCGCCATGCGATGCTCATAGACGAACGGACCGGACTGCACGGATATTGTCACTGACAGGCTCAGTTGGGTGTCGGGGTGAGCTTCCTCATCGACGTCCCATTTGGTCAGTACCTGGTAGCCCGTCACGTATTGGCTTATACCTCTGACGTGCTAGTGGTTAAATCCACAACCAAGGTGTTGACGAGTCTTTAGAGTCCCCCACATTCTGTTACTCAGCTTTCGGGCGAAAGGTTGTAGAGGCCGTATGGAGATATGGCAAGGTCCGATCAGATACGTGCGGTATTGCACGGATCAGGATCGGACAGTTTGTACTATAGGCCGTATGGTTATATGGCAGGGTTCGATCAGATACGTGCGGTATTGCACGGATCAGGATCGAACAGATATTACTAGCCGGTTTTGGTATAAGCCGGATCCTAGTATAGTACAGTGGAGATTTTGTCTCATTGCATTTGTATTTCGGTCGAAATACAGATGCGGGTGTGTATGCACAGTATCGGGGTTTTCCCGTAATTTATTACGGGACCAGTTTTCTGGAGTTGCCAGTTTGCTTTCCGTTTCGGCCAATTTCCTTTGTTCCGTTCATTGGCCGAAGATTGGTGGAGGAGGGTTTATTTGCATTGTTGCAAATAGACATTTGTGAAGGGGGTATTTGCTTATTGTTGTATCATGATAGTCTCTCCCTTGACCTTGATTTTCTTTGTGTCATGATGGCATGACTTTGTGAGCCATCATGGTAGTTGTTGATGAGTTTTTGGAGTGGAGTTTTGGTTAAAATGATTCTTGATCATCATACCCTTTTTGCTCTCTCTTTTGCATTATGTTCCACCCACCCCCTTGACTTCATTTTTTTCTCTCTCCAATCACATATGGCAAAAAGGGGGGCCGGCCATTCATAAGGAGATGGGGATTCATTTCATTATTGAGGTGGGCAATTTTTGGTTCTCATGGTGCTATGAAAATTGCTCTCTTGTTCATCCAAAAACCTCCTTGATTTCCTCCACCAAAATGGCAATTCCACAACCCCAAATTGAGACACAAGTTCTTCACATATTCTACAACGAACCTTGGGCACGTCGAGTAGCCGGCTTCGTGCCCGAGTTGCCTCGGCATTGAGGTGGGAGCCCGTAAACGATGTAGGCAACGTGGTGCACTTCCGGCGACGAGGATGAGACGGACGGAGATCCCGCGAGGAGATCGGATTGGAGATGAAGACCGGAGGACTTGGATCGTCGGTATATCTCTAACCCTTCTTCTAGTTAGCTTAGACTTGTTAATGGTAACGATCCGGGTGTTTAGTGCGCGGTGGTGCCGGTTTGCTAAGTCCGCAAAATTTAAGTTATTCACCGCTTCCTCATTCCGGCGTCGTATTGACGGCCGGGGCGCCGCCGTGCACTTACAGTGGTATCAGAGCCTCCCCATTAACTTAGTCTAGCTTTGTGTAATGTGTTTTTCAGTTCCGATCGATCGAAATGTCCGAAAACCCAAATACACCCACGACAGTTTCTGTTGAATTTTTTCAGTCTCCAAAAATTTTTCAGGTTGCATTAAAGTACTGTGCTAGATGAACTAAGAGCACTGTTCAAATTCGAGGCAATGATATTCCAACCAGAGCGCGGAAGCGCGGCCAAAACCCACTTCTGGCCGCGCTTCCGCCGCAGTATGGAATAATCATTGGGCCGGATTTTTTCAGTGGGCTTTTGGGGATAAATTTGGGTTTCTGGAACATTTAAATTGGGCCCATATTTTCTGTAACTGCTGCAGTTTTGTTTTGGGGCCCACTTGTTATATTTTAATCGATCGGATATTTTAAACACATTTTTCACAGTATTTACATTATATCTGCGACCGTGAATGTCACTCGATCGGTAAATCCGGTCTAACTGCTATAGCCCGGTTAGACGGATTTGCGAACGTGACTTTCACGTTGATGTTCTATGTATTTGCTGTGATGTTGCGGATCGGTCGTGGGGGATAGCCTGGATGCAATGCTAGTACTGTGCTGTTGTATTATGTACATTTGATATTGCGGGGCGAGCGTCCGACATGTGGACTGCCGTCACTGCCTGATTGTATTATTCTTTTGGGGCACGACCTGGTTGCGGTCGATGTACCCGTTGTATGTATATTTTACTTTCTGTACTAGGATACCCCGCGGAGGGGTGCACGGATAGCCGGGTTCTGGAGGGCAACAAGCCCGCATCTCATGGCATTGAGACGGAGGGGGCTTCACTCTAGGATTGGCGGGCTATTCGCCGCACTCGTAGGGGGTACAGGTTGACCCAGGAGGGGTGCCCAAGTTGCCGGATTCCGTGAAGTGCTGGGTGGTCCATTCACGGGGCTGAAGGGGGCTGCCTCGCTTCAGGTTTTGGCGGGTGACTTGCCGCGCCCGTAGGGGTCTAGGATTTCATTGCACAGGCTATCCACACGACCAGGGGAACGTCGGGTTTCAGTAGTGGCTCTGTGAAACCCGGGGATCCCAGATATCTGTATTGTTTCTGTGATGCTGTACATTTCTGTGATGTTGCATTTTATTCACGCCTTGAGCGAATATAATATATTGGTATATATATTAGTAGATGTTGTATATGTTTTGCATCCGCGCTAGTCCAGTCCCCGCTCTGTCGTTAGTTAGCTAACCTAACGGGTAATGACGGGACCCAGTGGCGAATGCGGATGGCATATACGTACATCAGTATATTTTCGTTCTTTTTGGTGTGATCAATTGATGGGACTGCGTTGATTCGGATCAATGCAAGTTAAAAACAAACCTAATCTGATGTTGTTGGAACATTTTTCAAAAAGCTGTTATTGCAAGGACGTTCACTTTTGTTTTGCATTGTGGTATTCATTTGGAATATCCTGCTCCTCAGTCGACGAGGCAAGGGCCGAGATCCCTTCACCGGGAGTGACCCCTTGGACAGAAGTTTGCGTCAGGGCATTAACTTCACTATAGCCGATTACTTTTGCTTTGCACCGTGGTATTCATTTGGAATATCCTGCACCTCATTCTACGGGGAAAGAGCCGAGATCCCTTCACAGGGAGTGACCTCTTTAGCAACGGTTTTCGTCACTATATTTTTTAAAAGCTATCCGTTCTTTCGACGATATCAAGTTCATTACGTTAAAGGTTTTCGCCAGAAACCATTCGTAGCCCTCCGTCGTTTCATATGGGTAGTCAATAGTATTCAAGCTGTGTTTGTTGGCCAAAGTCAAGGCACAGTGTTTGGTAGCTGTTGGTTATTCATATGCAGCATAGATAGATGCGTTGGTTTGGGACAGTCGTATAGCCTTGTTGGCCAAAGTCAAGGGCTTGTGCGGGTGGATTCGAATCAACCTGGAGAATGACGGGTAGAACTTGACATGTGACTTATGATTTGTTGGCCAAAGTCAAGGTCATAAGAGCATGGGGCAGAAATCACATCGGGAGTTTCAAAAGAACTGAAACTTGCCAGATATGCGCATACCTTCTGGAGTGTGATGACGTGAGCGGATTCCGTCACGTTATCATGCGATGATAGTTGGATCCCGATTCCCACTGATGAGTTAGTTTACTCCTCGGGTAACCCCGACTAATTCTTCTTTCAGGTTTGGAGGAGAATTTGAGGTACAGTGGGAGGATTCCAGATTAGATAAATTGGTGACCATTCTGATCTAGGTTAGAGTGCACGCTGAGTGTTTCTTTTCTCTCTCTCTTTGGCAGCGACCATTGACCCGACCCTAAGACTTTGACTCAGTGACCAAGTTGACCGAACCTTCTTAAACACCGGCTTTTGGATTGTCAGAGTTGCAGACCTCATTGCCACTCCTACTTTTACCCTTTTTCTCCAGGACACCCCGTATTACTACGAACGTCCACTTCCATTGGACAAAACCATCGTATGGTTAGATACGAACTCGAAAGAATTTATTCGAGGATGGTTTCCGGTTCTGGAGAAAACGGATAGGATTATTCAGTTGTCTTTTCCTTTTACCCTCTCTCAGGTTACGAGTACTCCTTGGTTTAGGGGTAGTACACCTATTACGCAAATTGGATTGTCTTCTTCCAAACCTTAGGCTGGTGCCGACCGGTAGGGAATGAAGAAAACCAATTAGCATAACGATGGTGTGCAGAAGGTATTAAGTTCAGACAAAGCAAGGGATTAGTAAGAGGGCAAAGTAAATTGCAACAGATATTCACGACCAAACCAAATATTTCATTACCACTCCCACATCACCTTTGTATTTCTCCAGGACACTCCGTATCACTACGAAGATCCACAGTTTATTTGGATACTCCATCGTATGGTTATATACGAACTCGAATGGAACTTGTTCCAGTTCGGGGATGGATTCTGGTTCAGGAGAAATAGGAATAAGGTTTATTCGGTTGTCTTTTATCTTCACCCTCTCTCATTGCGAGTGTTCCTAGGATGCGGACAGTACACCCATTATGCTTATTGGATAGTCTTCTTCCAAACCATAGGCTGGTGCCGAACGGTAGGGAAGGAAGAAAACCATTTGGCCTAAAAGGGTGTGCAGAAGGTAAAGACTAAAGACATATGAAGGGATTTGGAGAGGTGGCAAAGAACTATACGGTTACAGTCGTGAATCTGGAAGAGGCATTACTAGGAATACCAGAATACCCCATCGGAACATTTCAATGTTTCAGTTTCACTGTGTAATGTTAAAGGAAAACTGATTTCCCGATTAGATACTTACTCCAGGGTATGTATTTACCAGGTACGATTCTCACATCTGTATGGTTTTACAGATGATGAGTGGGAGTAAGTTGTTGGGAATTGGGTGATTATCCTCATTATATCGGGATTCGTTGTAATCGGTGATATTTGAGGAAATCACCTGGGCTGTTTGCCGGTCGGCAAATATTTGGTTTTGAATATCCACTGTTATGCACCAATTTCAAATTGATATATCTGTACGTCTATTTTCATAGAGTGAGATATACCTTTCTGAAATTATGTCTACGACATTTACCTATATCAGTGGATGGTTAGGTAAGGAGCATTAAACAGCGGTGTAATTCTTCTTAACCATAAGTACAGTTTTCAACCTACGACACACAGTGAATGAGTTATCAGACTCAAGGGACTTATACAGAGTATTGTATGTTGTCCAGTGTCCATTAGGACAGAGGGGTTGGTCCTCGTACTATATTCGGTTTACTTATGACTTCTCTAGTTTTTAGACAAGTGTTTCGTGGAAACACAGGGTCCGAATTTTGAGAAGTTATAGGTATTTGAATAGAGTAGAGAACCAGGTGTAGCAAGTATCGGGATTCTTCAAAGAGATCGAAGATGTAGATACTTGTGTATGGTATTCAGTTGATAGTAATGATAAAGAGATCTTGCTTCTCTTTCAGGTTACTCATAATTGGAAGTATTCCTAAGATTGAGTAACGCTGATCGGCCTCCTTCCATTTAGTTGACATGCGCTGGGGACAGCTGCATGATTTGAATCTGGTTCAATTAAATCAGTGCCTCTGTTTCTATATTGGATATAGAACAGTTCATATCTTAACGATGTTAAGGTACGGGGAGTTGTCCGGTTTATGATTAAAACCAGACACTGGACAACTCAAGGCACGTTTCTGTAATGGCTGTTTGTGGGTTGACCCAGGCTATGACGCGGGTTGACTTTCTACCATCTGGAAGATCAATAGCAATATTGTTCTTGACTCGCCACAGTTCTAAATTAAAAATGGATTTTTTCAGGAAAACAGTAGTGGGAGTATGGTAGAACTGGAAGTGATTCCAGAACCACAAACGATTACTGAAGATTTGATAAGGAACCTTAAGATTCAATCTGAATTGACATTCCATTGGCCACTCCGCAGATAAGGTGGGTAACTTCAGGCACCCGAGAGGTACTACGGTAGCCTCAAGGACGGTGACAGGGAAGTTCTTGTTTACCCACAATTACCATTGCTGTTGTTCCAGGCTGCGAGACCCGGCGGGAGGATGAGTATAGCGTCATTCTAAACTAGTTTTAGAAGTGCACGTCTATATGACTCTGCCAGAGGGTTGTCGTAGTCAGTGGGAGCAGCGGAAGCATTGGTGGACAGGTAGCTTATGTCTATTTACAGACTGAAGCACCAGTAGCGGAGATAGATCATCTATTTCTGACGTGACAGTCATGGGTTTGACTTCATCAGAATAGGGGATGGATCTGTTGAGAAGGTAGTAGGGTGTGATATCCTGGTATTTGGATGACATACACAAAGTAGGAAAGGAAACTCCTACACTACGATCGGTTATACTTTGGTCGTCACACAGTAGTTTCTCCACAAAAGACATGGATTTTATATCAGACATACTGGTTACTAGATCTATGCTTTTAGATCTAGATTTGGGTGGTTTCCCAATCAGGGTACTTGACAGCATTCTAAGAGTATTTAGGATGGACGACTCCTGGCACGGTAGTGTACCTGCAGGTAATGGAGTCACCCTCTCCAAAGGTGTCTTACAGACTAAAGGGGAGAGGGACGGGCATGATTGGCAGATCACTTGCTCAGGCAATTGAGTCAATCGTGAGATGTCAAGTACCACACCAGATGTTGTTCTTGCACTAGATGCAATAAGTTGACATTAATCCAATCCTGGAGAAACCGTCGGAAGCAGTTTTAGAACATAAGTGGATGTTCTAGGGAGATGATAACGACAGCCTCATTCAGGAGACAGTTATCATTCCAGGCTTCCAGGGTGACATGGACGACAAGGAGGTTGTCAGAGTTATAGTTTTCCTTCTGATGAGGGGCAGTATTTTGGACAGGTGGTCCAAGGCAATACTGAGGGTGGCATGGCGCAGGATACTGATTAAGTTCAGTTGACGATACAGTCTAAGAAGTTTGGATTTGGAGTTCATTTATGAGCTATGTCCCATCAGACATCCAGACACATTCTAAGACAGGTATTGCTCATTTCGGGAGATGGGTTTCTCCGCGAACTTGAGATATAGAGAGACATAGAAAGAAACAACTAAGCGGATCCACTCACTGAGGCTATTCCTCGAACGCAATAGTTTCGCAAACGAGCTTTGTGAGACTGACTAGTAGAGGAGTTGGGTGTTCGGTATCACACGGGCTGTGAGTATGCGACATCGCAATAATTAGCCTTGAGTGCAAGTGGGAGATTGTTGGAGATAGTGCCCTCAGAGTCAATTATTAGGTCACAGGTACGTGATTGTAATGATTGAGGGAGGACCTATCCCGGTAGGACAGTCTTACTCGAGATGATAGTATACTATCTGGTTTACCTTTATCATCGTGTACTGCTTTAGGTGACATGACACGTCGCTATTACACGTTGATAGAGCCCCTAGGATTCTTGCTTGACCACCAGCAGTATGAGGGCGATCATATAAGTGGGAGCTGGGGGTCTATAAGCTTATCTTTAAAAGGTCCCTAGTCGTGGGAGTTTCGAGACTGGGCATCGATACTCCATTAGTAGACTAGTGTATACAGTCGAGACCCCGACGAGGGGCGGTGGCCGGTCTCACAAGCCACTGGTGTCAGTTGGATCACCTAAGATGTATACAGGTGCTCATTGGGTTATGAGTACACCGGACAGGACTCGCCGGGAACATGCTAGTTGGTCATATACCAGACGTCAGATGGCAGTTCCCTGGTGACATGTGTGCAGGTTAGTTCATCGACCTGGGGATCGTCATTTGTCTCGTGTGAGTTCCCACTGTACTTTGATTACTACCCTACCACGGCTCAAAGGAGTCGTGCAAACAGGTTTTAGTTGGGTACAGTCCCGAGCCACATGGAGGCAGTGAGCGTATCTTCAGGGGTTCGTCTCTCCCGGTATTGGGGGTGAGGTCGTGCTGTGTCTAGGAGAGCCATTACACAAAGTCCTTGGCCAAGGCAAGGGGATTTACTGGTAGGTATTCCAGTAGTATCTCAGGGTGTTCTGGGCTACACTCCGACACGACTTGTACCGCTTTTAGGGGTCTGACTTTTACCAACCCCCTAGGCCCGCCATGCGATGCTCATAGACGAACGGACCGGACTGCACGGATATTGTCACTGACAGGCTCAGTTGGGTGTCGGGGTGAGCTTCCTCATCGACGTCCCATTTGGTCAGTACCTGGTAGCCCGTCACGTATTGGCTTATACCTCTGACGTGCTAGTGGTTAAATCCACAACCAAGGTGTTGACGAGTCTTTAGAGTCCCCCACATTCTGTTACTCAGCTTTCGGGCGAAAGGTTGTAGAGGCCGTATGGAGATATGGCAAGGTCCGATCAGATACGTGCGGTATTGCACGGATCAGGATCGAACAGTTTGTACTATAGGCCGTATGGTTATATGGCAGGGTTCGATCAGATACGTGCGGTATTGCACGGATCAGGATCGAACAGATATTACTAGCCGGTTTTGGTATAAGCCGGATCCTAGTATAGTACAGTGGAGATTTTGTCTCATTGCATTTGTATTTCGGTCGAAATACAGATGCGGGTGTGTATGCACAGTATCGGGGTTTTCCCGTAATTTATTACGGGACCAGTTTTCTGGAGTTGCCAGTTTGCTTTCCGTTTCGGCCAATTTCCTTTGTTCCGTTCATTGGCCGAAGATTGGTGGAGGAGGGTTTATTTGCATTGTTGCAAATAGACATTTGTGAAGGGGGTATTTGCTTATTGTTGTATCATGATAGTCTCTCCCTTGACCTTGATTTTCTTTGTGTCATGATGGCATGACTTTGTGAGCCATCATGGTAGTTGTTGATGAGTTTTTGGAGTGGAGTTTTGGTTAAAATGATTCTTGATCATCATACCCTTTTTGCTCTCTCTTTTGCATTATGTTCCACCCACCCCCTTGACTTCATTTTTTTCTCTCTCCAATCACATATGGCAAAAAGGGGGGCCGGCCATTCATAAGGAGATGGGGATTCATTTCATTATTGAGGTGGGCAATTTTTGGTTCTCATGGTGCTATGAAAATTGCTCTCTTGTTCATCCAAAAACCTCCTTGATTTCCTCCACCAAAATGGCAATTCCACAACCCCAAATTGAGACACAAGTTCTTCACATATTCTACAACGAACCTTGGGCACGTCGAGTAGCCGGCTTCGTGCCCGAGTTGCCTCGGCATTGAGGTGGGAGCCCGTAAACGATGTAGGCAACGTGGTGCACTTCCGGCGACGAGGATGAGACGGACGGAGATCCCGCGAGGAGATCGGATTGGAGATGAAGACCGGAGGACTTGGATCGTCGGTATATCTCTAACCCTTCTTCTAGTTAGCTTAGACTTGTTAATGGTAACGATCCGGGTGTTTAGTGCGCGGTGGTGCCGGTTTGCTAAGTCCGCAAAATTTAAGTTATTCACCGCTTCCTCATTCCGGCGTCGTATTGACGGCCGGGGCGCCGCCGTGCACTTACACATATTACACTTACGGTCGCAGAAAAGAAAGTGTAAAACTACAACAGTTGGAATTTGCAACCTGCATAGACATCGCATGCCTAATCAAATGAATTCCTTAGACATCGCATGCCTAACAATTATAAACCCCGCATTTTAGTCTCATTATCGAAAACACTTTTCAATATCAAGTCGGGTAATTCAACAAGATTCCCGACATCCTGATCGAATGCTCGTCGCAAACTTTAGTAGGCAGCCGCACCCCCGATGCTGTCGACGAAGTGCACCAAGGCGGAACACCTCTGCCGCGAGCACCCGAACGGATGCTTTTGGCGACGGGGTTCTCTTACAGTCACTTGGTCGGGGATATGGGGTGTAACTGTCTATTAAGTTTACCCGGCGAGTATCCGCGTACGCTACGTGATTGCGATGGACTTTTGATCACATCAAAATTCTGTGGCAACCGATCAAGTGAGACTAAAATGCTATGTTTATAACATTCATTCAGTTATCTCATAACTACTTGTGAATTCCAAATATTGTACCACATTCCAGATAAAATAGTAAATGTTAAACTTTCCGATCGAACATTCAAACACCCAAGTTTTCCCGAAACAGATCAACACATGAAACAAGTTTAAAAACATCCAGTTCATGCCTCAGTACCAACGGTCCAGCCGTAGAAGGGTCAAGCCAACGCCCCACATGTGGCACGCCGTACTGCCCCAAACCCGAAGGTTCAAAGGGCAGTTCAAGACAGTCACATAATCGAGTTAAGGTTTGTTGTCTTCTAGAGGGTCCATCGCGTTACTTGCACTACTTAGAACGTTATTAAACCACGGAAAGATCCAACACTTGGAAATTTCCCGACAGGGGAAAAAGTGGGTATTTATATCCGGTCGAACTTTTTAACATATTCTAAATTTATCCGGAAAAGATTACGAATTAAAAAATTCTGATCGAAACAACGACAACAAAATAAACCACAAAATAGTTAACACTTGACTCGGTATTAAACTACCCGAAAAACTGCAGGAATAACTATTGATATTACTGTACGGAAACCCGTCCCTAATTCCCTATTCTTGCCGCGGAACCGCCGCAAATGGGGGGTTATTGCCGCGGTTCCGCGGGCATTTAGAGGATTTAGGGGCACATTTTTTTATGGTAATTCATATAAACCCTGCTGAATTTTTTAAGTATTTTTAATATGGAAAAATCCCAGATTTTGAAAAATGTACAAAGAGCGATTTATTTTGTCTATACCGGGTTCGATCGGGATTTTAACTTCGTAAACACATCGCCTAATGCTCTAACTAGGCTCTAATACCACTGTAGGGTTCCTAGGCACGCTAATGAGGTCTCACAAGGCATCAACCATGCCAAATTCAAATTTTTCTTGTGCCTACAAACCCTAATACGGATCGTTAACTAGAATTTAGGCGAAAACGATAACTAGTTAACAACTTAACTAAGAGTAAACGGAAAATACAACCTTTGTAGATCCGGTCCTCCACCTCCATAGCTCCGTGATGAAGTCCCTTCGCTGTGATCATCGGATCCCGGGCTCTAGCGTCGGCTTCATCGGAGAAATGGGCGGGCTAGGTCGTCGACTTCGATGCCGAAGACGATCTACGTCGAGGCAACACAAGATCAAGCTCCAACTTCACCAAGTGATGAAACTTGTGAAGAAAACACCCTATACTACTTGGCAAGTGGTAGAGGATGAAGAAATAGGAAGTGGGTTCACTTTAGGATTGGATTTCTCACTTTTTTTCTCAAGTTGCCATTAAAGGTTGCAAGCTTTCTTCTTTGTTGAAGAAGAAGAAGAAGAAGAAAAGAATATGATAAGTCTTTTAAAAATAGGAAATAAAATGATACTTATCATATTTGCAACCATAGTTAGGTGTAGAGAATAAACTAAGGTTAGGTTGAATGGTTAGGGTTAAGCATGAAACAAAAATGGTGGACTTATTCAAAGCTTCATGAAGCTTCAACAAAGAAACAAAATTAGCCACCATTTTCGTTTTGCCAAAATGAATGAATGAATAAATAAATAAGAAAATAAATCAAATGAAACCCTAAACATTAACTAACCATGGTTTAATACAAACATACACCCAAGTTTGCATGTATCATCAAACATGATACAAGCAAGTGCACAAAAATATATCACATATACCACTTGTGCACATCAAGTGAGAAAATCCATTTTAAGTGAACCAATACTAGTTAATGCAAAGTAATATATCAAATATATAATTATACATTAAATCATTAAATCAACACTTGATTTAACGATCCGGTCATATCGCATATGACCGACCAGTATCCAATGTATCGACTTATCGAATCAATCCTCGATTCGATAACTAGGTTATATCACATACAACCAATCGATACATTCATCGCGAGAATAGAATACGGTATCACATACACGCATTATTCTCGGTCCCGCACATATCTCATATGCGCTCCTATTTCGTTTCGCTTGAGCCAGGAAACCTCTGTATAGGACTCTAAAGACTCGTCAATATGCCAGCAGTAGGTGATGATCATATCAAACGCCCACAAGCCGCAAGCGGTCTGCTAAACGTAACGGCCACCCGGGTATTGAGCGATCAGAAGATCGACGAGCAAGCCCGCTCATACTCCTGTGAATCCAACCAGTAACACTTACCGTACAGTCCGGTCTCGTCGTCTGATATGTCGCATATCTCGCCTAAGGGTGGTAAACGTCAGACCCCAATAGCTCGATAAGTCGTGTCGATATGAGGTCTATAACAGTTCGAGAAACTACAGGTAACACTTACCAGTAAATCTCAGCAACCCTGGCCAGGGATTTCCGGTTATAGCCAATCGAACACAGCGCAACATCAACTCCCTATACCGGGAGAGACGAATCCCCTCCTAACGCTCATTGCCTCCATGTGATTCGGGACTGTACCCAAAAACTACCGTTTTGCACGCCCTCTTGGACGTGGTAAGGTGGAAATCAAAGCACAGTGGGAATCATACAAGACTCTATACCATCTCGGGTCTACAGACTAACATGTACCAGTGTCACCAGAGAACTGCCATCTGACGTAAGGTATAATACCATCTGGGAGTTCTCAGCGAGTCCGTCCAGTGTACCCAGTCTCCACTGAGCACCCGTATATCATCTCTGATGCCAAACACCAATGGATATGGGATCATCCATCGCCCATCTGTATGGGTCGAGAAGGTATACGCTAGTCTACACTGGTATATCGATGCCCCGTCTCGATACACCCACGACTAGGGACCTTGAAGGATGTACTTATGGACTACCATGTCCCCACTAGTATGATCAGCATCATAGTCCAGGTAGTCAAGTACACATCCTAAGGGCTTTACCAAGATGTAATCAGAGAGACAATCAGTATACACGTTAAGGTAAAGAGTAACCAGATAGCATACTATCATGTCGAGCAAGAAAGTCCTCACTATATATGTCCAAGCATCCACTACAATATACATTCTATGTATAATAATGGCCTTTAGGGCATACATATAACTAACACTTGTAGGGAAAGTTGGGGGATACGATGGCTTAAGAACATGTTCAGATCCCTGTAGATTAAGGCTTTTGAATCTTATCAGCCGTGAGGGTCTTATACGGGGAATTCTCCTTACGAGTCGTGAGGAGCTCGCAAGTGTAATTTCTCCTTAGGAATCATGAGGATTCGTAAGTGTGTTGCTCCTTTGTGAGTAGTAAAGATCTCACATGGGTATTTTCTCCTCACAAGGTCGAAAGGACTTTGCAAGTGCATATGAATTTTTTATTTTATGAGTTTACGCCCTTTCCAGGTTTTCACAAACTCGCCGGAAGTCCTGCTATTTTTACTCATAGCGTCCTTTCGGGTTTTCATCTATGCCCATTTTTCTTATGGACATACCGTTTTTTAAACGAGATCGTGCCCTTTCGGGTTTTCACAAACTTGCCGGTAACCCTGCTGTTTTTACTCACGGTGCCCTTTCGGGTTTTCATCCGTGCCCATTTCGCTTATGGACATACCTTTTTTTACGAACGATGGAACTCTCGAAAGTAGTTTCACCGTGGGTGACCCATCTATTTACTGGTGGGATTTAGGGGTGTCTTCATCGCTAAAGTAGCTACGTAGCCGGTGGAACTTGAGTTGCAACCTCTGTCGTTGAAACATCTATTGCAATATAAATCTCAAAGGAGTGTATCACCGTTTTGGAGGTGAAGTGTAGTTTAAGGACATCTCGGTCCGTTATCACCATGGTTAAGGCGAATTTTTAGTTTAAGGACATCTTGGTCCATTTTTGCCGTTTTTTGAGATGAAGTTTTAGTTTAAGGACATCTGGGTCCGATGTTGCCATATTTGAGGCAAGATTTTAGTATAAGAACATCTCGGTCTGATGTTGCCATATTTGAGGAGAGATTTTAGTTTAAAGACATCTCGTTCTGTAATCACCAAGTTTGAGGCGAATTTTTAGTTTAAGGACGTCTCGGTCCGTTATCGCCATTTTTGAGGCGAAGTTTTAGTTTAAGGACATCTCGATCCGATGTCTCCATATTTGAGGCGAGATTTTAGTTTAAAAACATCTCGGTCCGTAATCACTATGTTTGAGGCGAATTTTTAGTTTAAGGACATCTCGGTCCATTATCGCCATTTTTTGAGACGAAGTTTTAATTTAAGGACATATCTGTCCGATGTCGCCATATTTGAAGCGAGGTTTTAGTTTAAGGACATCTCGGTCCGTTATCGCCATGTTTGAGGTGAATTTTTAGTTTAAGGACATCCCAGTCAATTGTTGTCGTATTTGAGGCGAGGTTCTAATTTAAGGACATCTCTGTCCACAATTACCATGTTTGAGGCGAATTTTTTGTTAAAGGACATCTCGGTCCGTTATCGCCATACTGGAGGCATATAATTTCTAGTTTAAGGACTTCTCGGTCCAATAGCCCCATATTTGAGGCGAGGTTCTAATTTAAGGACATCTCGATCCGTAATCGCCATGTTTGTGGCAAAATTTTAGTTTAAGGACATATCGGTCCATTATCGCCATGCAAGAGGCAGATAATTTCTAGTTTAAGGACTTCTCGGTCCATAATCGCCATATTTGAGGCGAGGTTTTAGTTTAAGGATATCTCGGTCTGCTATCGCCATGTTTGAAGTGAATTTTTAGTTTAAGGACATCTCGGTCCGTTGTCGCCATGTTTGAGGCGAATTTCTAGTTTAAGGACGTCTCGGTCTAATGTCACAATAATTGAGGCGAGGTTTTAGTTTAAAGACATCTCGGTCCATTATCGTCATGTTCGAGGCGAATGTTTAGTTTAAAGACATCTCGGTCTGTTGTCACCATGTTTGAGATGAATTTCTAATTTAAGGACGTATCGGTCCATTATCGCTGTTTTTTGAGACGAAGTTTTAGTATAAGGATATCTCGGTCCGTCATGCCCCTTTTAGGGACGAGTATTAGTGTAGGGACGTCTCGGTCTATTGTCGCCATGTTTGAGGCGAAGTTTTCTTGCACACTACTTTCAGATTTTTGACTCAGGAAGATAGAGAGCGGACACAAGCGTCGTCATCTATCGTTGACCTTAGTCATGACTCATCAAGCGTAGTATTTCTTAAGGAATTGGCCGTTCATTGGCCGAAAGGGTTTTTCGCCATGCATATCCATGAGTAGTTAGGCCCTGCCTTGGTAGACTTTGTCTATGATGTACGGGCCTTCATAGGTCTGCTCGAATTTCCCCCATTTTGCACAATTGGGGATCATTGGTCTTTTGACAACTAGCATAAGCTCGCTTTGGCTGAATGTTCTCGGCCTGGTCAGTTTTTTGTATGACAGTGTCATCCTTGCCTTATAAGCCTCCAGGTTTATCCGTGCTATAAGGCGGGTTTCATCGAGGGCAAGTTCCTCAAGGATTTTTTCTTTCCCTTTGTCCTTTTTGCTTGAACCCTTGTTTGCAGGTCTGAGGTTCTTTTTAGGAAGCGTGCGGCTACGCAGCTGAATATTCTCGCAATTCTTCTCCTCCTCTTCTTTTTCGGAGGTGGAGCCTTTGAAGAGAGGGCTGAGGGGTATTTCGTCCTAAGAATTGCTCCCGAAAGTAAGAATTTTGGGATTTTCCCCTTCCGGACTGGTATCAACCATATGACAGTTGCCAGTCCTTTTTTCACGCACATCTGTCGCACTCTTTTTCTGTCGACGAGCTTCGCGCTTATTCCTCTTGAAGTGTTTTTGATGGGCAACGTATCCTTACCACCACTTCTTGAAGGAACCGCATTCCTCGGTAGGGTGGGTAGCACTCCGATGATATATGTAGTAGTTTAGATATGAATCCTTTCCGTCGAGGCATATGACCCCGTGAGTGTTTCCAGCCAGAGGTGGCAGCTTCATTCCTATTGACAGGGATTTGGCGAACTGCTTCTCTGCCTTAATCATGCTCTTATTTGTCGCAGGTATGATTTGGTTTGGTTGGAGTACTTTAATACTCCACCTTACTGCAGCTTCTTCATCCTGACGCTGACGCTGACGCGTAGCCTTTTCGTTATGGCAATTTCGCGTTCTCGGTCAGCTTTGCTTTTTCGAAAGGCTTCGTTTAACAGCCTAACGATCGGGTCTTCTGCCAATTCCGAGGATTATAGCGCCCCATCTACCCCCAATTCCTCTGCGTTGTCTTCTGATGCTGAGGGAGCTTCTTCGCCATTTAACGACGAATAGGAGACCATGTGGCAACTTGCTACATAGTCTTCGGTTTCTTCTGATGAGTCATTTTCCTCATCTTTGTCACTATCTTCGTTCTCAAGAATATGCTTGAGGAACTCTTCGAGGGTTACCGGTGTCCACGCCTTCTGGTTGTACTCCTCCAACGTGTCGATGTACTTTTGTACGTTTGTGCGCTTGTCGTCATACTCGGCAGGCTGCACAGGCTTCTTGTTCTTCTTCTTTTTCTTCGAAAATTTTGAAGGCTTGACTCGGGGATTTTTCCCGTTGTCAACAACTTTCGGTACGGGACGCGATTTCAGCATCCCTTCGATAATTTTAGGTTCAAGCTGGCATTTCCACCCGACTGCCGGATAAGCCTGTGGATCATTCAGTATTCTTTTAGTTTTAGCTGAAAGAACGACTTTCCATGGAGTTTCTTCCTCGAGCGAGCATGATGCCCCCGGTGCATCCACCTTTTTGGGAGTGTGTTTCTGTGGCGGGTTCACCCTCCAGTTCTCAGAAAGCGCGAACTTCCCCTGTTGATACTGGTTCTCGACCCAGTTTTTGAAGACGTAGGAATCTTCAATTGGGTGGCTCACTATTCTGTGTTAGGAGCAATAGTTAGGGTTGTTGACGTCGCCGGGTTGCGGTGGACGCCATGGGTCTCGCAATGTGATGAGTTTGTTACGCATTGCCAACTCAAATAGCCTCCTCGACTTTTCACGGGGAAACGAGTAAGCACGATCTAGCGTTTCTTCTAGGGATAGGCGTGGACGTGCATTGTTTTGGCGAGCCACCGGTTTTGGGTCACTCGGTTGTTTTTGAGTGTTGGCAATGAAGGCTGCTTTCCCTTTACCCTTAGCATTTTGAGGGTCTATATTTGAAGAGGAAAACCCGTGGCCCATTTGGTCCATTTGTGCCAGTTTATCGATCAGAGCCTAAAAGGTCGTCGGCTTGAAGAACGTCATGAATTAGGACACTGTAAGTCCACGTTACCCTTCCCGGTTCTTTTGAGGATGCAGAAATGGTAAAAAACGATTTTTTCGGTGGAGGTAACATGGACTCTAAAAACGGATCTTTACTAAACAAACTATCTAACAACCTAACTAAGAGTTTAACTAGTATGTTAGGGGTTATACCTTAACTTGAACTCCTTCTCTTCGACTCCTTGTGGTGGTCGGATCGGCCTTACCTCGTCATCTCCTTGTGCCGAAGATGGATCCACCCGAAAGCTTCTACCTTTGGCTCCAACCTCAATCTAGAGGAAACTAGAATACTTGGCTTGCTAGACCTTATACACTAGGAAGAGTAGAGAAGTGTTTTGGGTTTTATCTCTATGGTTCTTGTTTCTCAACTCATGAGACAATAGAACCATGAGCTAGAGAGAGAGCAAGAGGAAGAGGGAGAGCTTGAAGATGAGAGAGAATCAATATGATAGAATGAGAGAAGACTTTTCAACCATGCTCTCAAAATAAAATAATCATAATAATAACAATAATTAAGCATCTTGTGATGGTTCATCTCAATGGCATTATCATTTCGTGCATTTAATGCATTTTGCAAACCAACAAGCAAGCAAAAGTCATAGCCATGAAATGATAGCCATTGTCATGATGATGGTCAACAAGTCCGAACTAGTCAACCGGTCAATAAAGTCAACAAGTCAACAAAGTCAACCTTTCAACCCAACCATGGCACAATAATACTTAATTAATATTATTATTAATTATATTTCTTATTCTCATTAGGGTTTAGCAAAAGTCAACAGTCAACAACCCCAATGAGAATTCTCTGCCTCTGTCTCTGTCAACAGTGCATACACATCCGCATCCGCGTTCCGAGGAACACGAATACAAATGAGATAAAACCAATCCCAAAACGTATACTAGGATCTGGTTTAAACCAAAGCCCGCTAGTAATAACTGCCCGGACACCAAACGTGCACAATTGTGCGGATGTGACCGAACCCTTTCGCAAAACCATGCGACCTCTACTCTTTTGCCTAAAGGAGAATAGCTCTCTGTGTAGGACTTTAAAGACTCGACACTACGCTGGCAGTGGGTTTAACCACAGACCGCAAGCGGCACTAGCTGTGCGTAACGGCCCCCAGGTAGATGCCGATAAGAAGACTGACGATGTGAACTCATCCGAACTCCTACTGAGCCTGAATGTGACAGTCTCTGTACAGTCCGGCCTATTCATCTGAGAATATCGCATGGCGGGCCTAGGAGGGCAGTAAACGTTAGTCCCCTGATAGCGGTATAAGTCGTGTCGGAGTGTAGCCCAGAACACCCTGAGATAACACTGGAAACCTACCAGTATATCTCTGTTAGTGTATATGCCCTAGAGGCCATTACTGTATCATACTAGTTTGTATATTACTTAATGGAAGCTTGGGATATTCACAGTTGTATATACAATCTTGCTCGAAATGGTAGTATGCTACTTGGTTTGTCTCTGCTTTAATATGTGCATGTGTTTCTTTTAGCATATTGCTGGTATACATATTAGTAGAGCCCTTAGGATCTTTGCTTGATTACCAGCGTTGTGATGGCGCTCGCACTCGTGGGAGCTGGGTAATCTATAAGCACATCCTTATACAGGTCCCTGGTCGTTGGACTATCGAGACAGGGCATCGATACTCCGGAGTAGACTAGCGTATGCGCTTCTCATCCCAGTGTGGGAGACGGTCTGTCCCACAGCCGTTAGTACGTCGTACTTGGGATAGTATGCGGGTGCTCGTTAGGTTACGAGTACACTGGACAGGACTCGTCGGGAACTGTTGGTTGGTAATATACCTATCGTCAGTTATCAGTTCCCAGGTGACATGAGTACAGCTTAGTCCGCTGACTTGACACTATCACTTCGCCTCGAGTGTGTTCCCACTGCACTTTGATTACTACCCTACCACGGCTTGAAGGAGTCGTGCAAACAGGTAGTTTTTGGGTGCAGTCCCGAAGCACTTGGAGGCAGTGACGGATAGACAGGATTCGTCTCTCCCGGTATTCGGGGTTGACATCGCGCTGTGTCCAGGAGAGCCATTACACGAGTAGTCCCTGGCCAGGGCAAGCGAGATATACTGGTAGGTTTCCAGTGTTATCTCAGGGTGTTCTGGGCTACACTCCGACACGACTTGTACCGCTATTAGGGGACTGACGTTCACCGCCCCCCTAGGCCCGCCATGCGATGTATCAGACGAACAGACCGGACTGTACGGAGACTGTCACATACAGGCTCAGTAGGAGTGCAGATGGGGTTCACCTCGTCAGTCTTCTTATCGACATCTACCTGGGGACCGTTACGTACAGCTAGTGCCGCTTGCGGTCTGTGGTTAAACCCACTGCCAGCGTAGTGTCGAGTCTTTAGAGTCCCACACAGAGAGCTATTCGCCTTTAGGCTAAATGAGTAGAGGTCGCATGGTTTTGCGACAGGGTTCGTTCACATTCGCGCACTTGTGCACGTTTGCTGTCCGGACAGTTTATACTAGCGGGCTTTGGTTTAAGCCGGATCCTAGTATATGATTTGAGATTGGTTTTTCTCATTGTGTTCGTGTTCCTCGGATCACGAATGCGGGTGCGTATGCACAGTTGCTTGAGATTGAGGGAGAGGACCTTGATTAGGGTTAATGGCTATTGTCATTTTATTAACCCTAATATTTATGTGTGTGTTATTGTTAATTAGTAATTAGTTTAATAATTATCCATGGTTGTGGTTGTTGACCATTTGACTTCTTTGACTTGTTGACCTAGGTTGACACTTTGACCATCATCATTTCTTTTGGAAGATGCTTTTTGATCATTGCAATTTGAAATGATAATGGTCATGTCATGATTTACCATGATAATTATCTAGCTAATTATTCAATTAAATTAATTCACACATATTAGTGAGAATGGCTCTATTATTTTCTCATTCTCTCATATCATTTCTCTCTCTTGCTCATCCTCTCCCTCAAGCTCTCTCCCTCTCATGTGTTGAGAAACAAAAAGCTTGAGAAAAACCTTCACTTGATCCTCTCTACTCTCTTCTAGGGTTCAAGTCTTAGCATTTCTTGCACTCTAGTTACTCCTAGCTTGGAGTTGAAGCTAAAGGTGGTGGCTTTCAAGTGGATCTTTCTTTGACGGGAGAAGACAAGCAAGGTGAACTCTTTCTACCATTCCTAGGAGCAAGGAGAGAAGGACTAAAGACCAAAGGTATAACCTTTCCATCACTTAGCTACTTTGTAGTTAGGGTTAGCAAGTTTATGTTTAGCAAAGATCCTCACAAGCTTGGTCCATGTTGCCTAAGTCCATAAAAATCCAATTTTTATTATGTTTTCCGCCTCCCCGTAAGCACCGGGGTGGGCAACACGGACTTACAGTGGTATCAGAGCCTAACTAAACCTAAAATAGCTAAGTAGTTAAGTGTAACGAAGTTTCGAAACCGAAAAACCCAAAAACCAAACTTTTTCAAAATCCAAGTTTCTGTTAAAATTTTTTCTGGTCAAAATGAAAAACTTTATACTCCAAAAATTATCTCAGGGTTTTGTGTGAAACACCACCAAAGACGAACCAGAGAGGAGTCTAGAGGACCGCGCTTCCGCGGCATAAGGAAGCTTTTGCCGCGGAAGCGCGGCCATCTTGTCCCCTCTCTGCATCGTTTTTGGTGCAGTATGTTTCTGTGTTGGTTTTGGGATTTTTGAAATGTATTATATGTACCCAGATATTCCAGAGAAGAATTTTCCTTTTAGGGTCCTATAATTCCGTATTTTTTTCGGAACTTCACTACACTTTAACTATATCGGTTATATCTGTGATGCTTGTATGTATTGAACGTCGGCTAATCGCTATAAGTTGATTAGTCGGGGTTGTACATCTCTATGATCTGTGATTGTTGGTTTGTGGATATGAATGGATTGGATCGTCGCGGGTGAATAGCCGGGTTGGATGTGAGATGAGCGTTATTTTTCTTTCATTCATTTGTAACATGTAAATTGATGTATTATTTTTATTTGTATGACCGCACAACCGGGTCGGGGTTGTAGCCGTCATTGTATAATTCTTTTTACTGTTTTTGCTCCTAGGATAGACCCATGGAGGGGGTGCACAAACTACCGGGTATCTCGAAGTGCCGAGTGGCCTACTCACGGTGGTGAGGGAGGTTGCTTCGCTTCGGGTGCTTGGCGGGTAGTTTGCCGCACCCGTAGGGGTCTTGGGTGGGGTTTTGGCTATTCACCGCGACCGTGTAATCCGCTTTGCGTTGCAGGCTCGAACGCATTGCGGATTCCTAGTATATCCAATGTATTCATCTGTGATCTGTAATGTCTATCATTGCTATATATTTATATATAATAACTATTTAGGCGTTGCTTATGTTTTACAGCCGCGCTAGCCCAGCCCCCGCTCTGTCGTTAGTTAAGTAACCTAACGGGTGATGACGGGGCCCCGTGGCGAATGCGAATGGCATAAGCGTACGTCATATTTTGGTTGTTTTCTGCAATGGTAGGATTAAATGATGGGACGCATTAAAAGAACTAATGCAAGAAATAAACCAAGTAAAAGTCGATTGGAACACTTTGAAAACCACTCGGTTCTTTTCAAAACTAAAACTTTTAAACGCGGAGCTTGAACCACTCCTTTTAAAAGCTATCTCGTTCCATCGATTATATCAAGTTCACTACGTTCACGGTTTCGCCAAAACCATCCGTAGCCCTCCATCATTTCGGTTAAATATTCGGTAGTATTCAAGCTATGTATTTTGACCTCACGCCAAGGCATAGTGATTGGTAGCTGCCGGATATTTATCCGTTGCATAGATAGAATGCGTTGATTTGAGATAGTCGTACTGCCGTTTTGGCCTACGTCAAGAGTAGGTACGGGTGGGTTCAAATTAACCAGGATAATGATGGGAAGAACTTGACATGTGACTTATGACATTTTGACCTCACGCCAAGGTCATAAGAGCATGGGGAAAAAATCCACATCGGGAGTTTCATAAGTACTGAAACTTGCTAGCGTTGCATACCATTTGGAGTGTGATGATTCTGGTAGGATTCCTTCGGTTTTATCACGCGATGATATTTGGATCCCGATCCTACTGTGAGTATATGCTACTCCTCGGGAAAACCCTCACTTAACGATCAATGCTATAGACCTAGTAGGTGCCTAGAAAGGTGTTAGCGGGGCTACGCCCACAGGGAAAAGAGGTTACTTAATTAAGGAACTTCGCGAAAGCGTTGGAAAACCTCCCTCGAAGTACCGACACTGGCCTGGCTGAACGGTTAAGCAAGTATTGTACGGTGAGAATGATCCCGGCTAATCCTTTTCTTTACGGTTTGAGAAGGGATTCGAGAGACAGTGGGAGCCATCCAGTTTAGACAAACTAAAAACCACTCTAAACTTGCAAGAGCATCATGCTAAAGTGTTTCTTTTCTCTCTCCTAATTGCAGCGACCATTCAAGATGACCGGACTTAAGTTACTATTAGATAAAAACATATTGACAGGGCCAAACTACAAAGATTGGCTCAGGAATGTCAAGATGGCTATCACTTATGACAAGCTGGGGTATATACTTACCACCAAAGCTCCCCCTGTCCCAGGTCCCACCTCCAGCGTCGCGGATGTAGAAATCCGTAAGACATGGGAGATAGATTGCGCGAGGGCCAGATGCCTCGTACTAGCCTCGATGGACAACGAACATCAGAGGAGGCACGAGAATATGGACCTAGAGTCCATATTTCTCCATACAAAAGAACTGTATGGAGAGCAGTCTCGTATCGCAAGATACGAAGTGTCGAAGAAGCTCTTTTCGGCAAGGTTGGCCGTCGGATCATCTGTAGCGGACCACGTGCTTAAGATGATCGGCTACATAGAGGAGCTCGCGGACCTTGGGACCACGTTGGAGAATGAACTCTATACTGATCTGATTCTCCAGTCCCTTCCTTCCACTTACGCCCAGTTCATTCTTAACTTCAACATGCAAGGAAAGGAGGTTGAACTTGCCGAACTTCTGAACATGTTGAGGACTGCTGAGGGCACCCTACAGAAGGGTAGGGAGACATCCACTTTGTTTGTAGGAGGATATTCCTCTTCTAGGTCCAGGGCGAAAGCCAAAGGCAAGAAGAAGAAAGCCCCGCCAAACCAAGAGGCGGTGTCGGTAAAGTGGATACGAAGGGAAAGGGTAAAGCAACAAAGGTAGCGGGGAAGCTGGTGGGGAAGGAAGAATGCTTCTATTGTCACAAAAGTGGTCACTGGAAACAAGATTGCAAGGCTTGGAAAGCCAGAACACAGGATTTGAAGCGAGTTGCAGCTTCAGCTTCAGGTGTGTATGTTATTGAAAACTGTCTATCAATAAACTCTACATCCTGGGTATTGGATACCGGATCAGGATCTCATATCTGTAATTCTTTGCAGGCGTTGAGAAAGCGTAGAGTTTTGAAGGCAGGTGACATGACCCTCAGAGTTGCGAACGGTGCTAGCATGGATGCTGAGGCCGTGGGGGACTATCACCTGGGATTATCAGATGGACACTTTTTGGTTTTGCGTAGTTGTTATTATGTACCAAATGCAACCTGTAATATCATTTCTGTATCTTTATTATCTAAAAAAGGTTATGAATTTGCATTTGTAAGTAATGTAGTGAACATTCACCTTAATCAAGTGTTGATTGGGTCAGGTACATTGAACAACGGTATACGTTTTAAACCAACCACAGGTTTTCAATATCCAGAATACACACAAAAGAAAGTCTCCAGAAATTAATAAAACTTTCTTATGGCATTGTAGACTGGGTCACATCAATGAGAGAAGATTGACTAAGTTACATACTGAAGGATATTTAGATCCGTTCGAATATCAATCGTATGCAACTTGTCAATCCTGTCTCAAAGGAAAGATGACAAAGGCTCCGTTTTCTGGACACGGAGAAAGAGCGAGCGAGCTCTTGGGACTCGTACACAATGACGTGTGCGGTCCAATGTCTACACATGCGCGAAGCGGTTTTTCTTACTTCATAACTTTTACGGATGATTTCTCAAGATTCGGACATGTCTTCTTAATGAAGCATAAATCCGAAGCTTTTGATAAGTTCCAGGAATATAAGAATGAAGTAGAAAAACAAACAGGCAAAAGTATCAAGATCCTAAGATCGGATCGAGGAGGAGAATACTTAAGTGCCGAATTCCTGAATTACTTAAAAGAGAATGGAATTCTCTCTCAGCTTACTCCTCCATACACCCCGCAACATAACGGTGTATCGGAGAGACGGAACCGAACCCTATTGGATATGGTACGGTCCATGATGAGTAACGCTGAGTTACCGCGATCATTCTGGGGATATGCGCTAGAAACAGCTGCATATCTTTTGAACCGTGTTCCCACTAAGACTGTGCCTACCACACCATATGAATTATGGAGTGGGAAGAAATCCTATCTTCAATACTTGAAGATTTGGGGATGTCCAGCTTATGTCAAAAAGCAGCATACGGATAAGCTCGAGGCACGCTCAGTACTGTGCAAGTTTGTGGGATACCCAAAGAACTCCAGGGGGTATCTTTTCTATTACGCAGAGGAACAAAAAGTCCTTGTTTCTCGCAATGCCCACTTTCTGGAACATCAGTTTTTAGAAAAAGAAATAAGTGGGAGCGCAATAGAACTGGAAGAAATTCCAGAACCACAAACTATTACTGAAAGTTTAGTGGAACCAGAAGGTTCAAAAGAACAGGACATTCCTACGCCGCTCCGCAGGAGTAGTAGGCAGTCTCATCCGCCCGAGAGATACTACGGTTTTCTCATTGACGGGGATAGAGAGGACTGCATCATAGATTGTGATGAGCCTACTAGCTTCCAGCAAGCCATTCAGAGCGTCGACTCGGTAAAATGGCTGGATGCAATGCGTACCGAGATGGAGTCCATGTACACCAACAAAGTATGGACGTTGGACATTGCTCCAGACGGGGTAAAACCCGTAGGATGCAAGTGGATCTTCAAAAGGAAGATTGGTGTAGATGGACAGGTTGAGACCTATAAAGCTAGACTGGTAGCAAAGGGTTTTCGTCAGCGACCTGGTTTGGACTATGATGAAACCTTTTCTCCAGTAGCTATGCTGAAATCCATTCGGATCCTTCTTGCCATCGCTGCTTTCCACGATTATGAGATTTGGCAGATGGACGTAAAGACAGCTTTTCTAAATGGTCATTTAGAGGAGTGTGTCTATATGGACCAGCCAGAGGGTTTCATTCAGGGTGGGAGCAGCGGAAAGGTGTGCAAGTTGCTCAAGTCCATTTATGGACTCCAGCAGGCATCGCGGAGTTGGAACATCTGTTTTGATGAGACGGTCAAAGAATTTGGCTTTATCAAAAATCCAGATGAACCATGCATCTATTGTAGATTTGTAGCGAGAACTGTAGTATTCCTCGTTTTATACGTGGATGACATTCTCTTGATAGGAAATGACATTCCTATGCTACAATCTGTCAAGGGGTTCTTGTCACACAGGTTCTCCATGAAAGACCTGGGTGATGCCTCCTACATTCTGGGTATCCGGATCTACCGTGACAGATCCAAGAGGATATTAAGACTCTCACAGTCCAGGTACATCGACACCATACTGAAGAGATTCAGTATGGAAGATTCCAAGTGCGGTAATCTACCGGCTTGTCACGGGATCACCCTCTCCAAAGAGATGTCTCCCAAGACTGATTTGGAGAGGGATCGCATGTCTATTATACCCTACGCTTCTGCGGTAGGCTCTATAATGTATGCAATGTTGTGTACCAGACCGGATGTGGCTTATGCACTGAGTGTGGTAAGCAGGTATCAGTCAAACCCTGGGGAGAAACATTGGATAGCAGTAAAGAACATTCTCAAGTACCTGAGAAGGACTAAGGAGATGTTCTTGGTGTATGGCGGAAAAGACCTGCAGATTGAGGCCTTTGCTGACTCCAGCTTCCAGAGTGACAAGGATGATTCCAAGTCCATGTCGGGTTTTGTCTTTACCCTCAATGGAGGGGCGGTGTGTTAGAAGAGCTCCAAACAGGAAACCGTTGCTGACTCGACTATGGAAACGGAATACATCGCTGCATCTGATGCCGCAAAAGAAGCTGTCTGGATGAGGAAGTTCTTGAAAGAACTTCAGGTGGTTCCGTCCATTGTTGACCCAATACCTCTGTATTGCGACAACAACGGGGCTATAGCTTTAGCGAAGGAACCCAGGTCCCATCAGAAATCCAGACACATCTTAAGGCGGTATCACCTGATCAGGGAGATCGTGGATCGCCAGGAGATCGAGGTCCGGAGAGTTGCATCAGAGGATAACACTGCAGATCCACTCACGAAGGCCCTACCCCAGACTCAGTTCGAGCGGCTGATCGAGATGATAGGTCTTCGATACGCCAGTACATGGCCTTAGTGCAAGTGGGAGATTGTTAGTGTATATGCCCTAGAGGCCATTACTGTATCATACTAGTTTGTATATTACTTAATGGAAGCTTGGGATATTCACAGTTGTATATACAATCTTGCTCGAAATGGTAGTATGCTACTTGGTTTGTCTCTTCTTTAATATGTGCATGTGTTTCTTTTAGCATATTGCCGGTATACATATTAGTAGAGCCCTTAGGATCTTTGCTTGATTACCAGCGTTGTGATGGCGCTCGCACTCGTGGGAGCTGGGTAATCTATAAGCACATCCTTATACAGGTCCCTGGTCGTTGGACTATCGAGACAGGGCATCGATACTCCGGAGTAGACTAGCGTATGCGCTTCTCATCCCAGTATGGGAGACGGTCTGTCCCACAGCCGTTAGTACGTCGTACTTGGGATAGTATGCGGGTGCTCGTTAGGTTACGAGTACACTGGACAGGACTCGTCGGGAACTGTTGGTTGGTAATATACCTATCGTCAGTTATCAGTTCCCAGGTGACATGAGTACAGCTTAGTCCGCTGACTTGACACTGTCACTTCGCTTCGAGTGTGTTCCCACTGCACTTTGATTACTACCCTACCACGGCTTGAAGGAGTCGTGCAAACAGGTAGTTTTTGGGTGCAGTCCCGAAGCACTTGGAGGCAGTGACGGTTAGACAGGATTCGTCTCTCCCGGTATTCGGGGTTGACATCGCGCTGTGTCCAGGAGAGCCATTACACGAGTAGTCCCTGGCCAGGGCAAGCGAGATATACTGGTAGGTTTCCAGTGTTATCTCAGGGTGTTCTGGGCTACACTCCGACACGACTTGTACCGCTATTAGGGGACTGACGTTCACCGCCCCCCTAGGCCCGCCATGCGATGTATCAGACGAACAGACCGGACTGTACGGAGACTGTCACATACAGGCTCAGTAGGAGTGCAGATGGGGTTCACCTCGTCAGTCTTCTTATCGACATCTACCTGGGGACCGTTACGTACAGCTAGTGCCGCTTGCGGTCTGTGGTTAAACCCACTGCCAGCGTAGTGTCGAGTCTTTAGAGTCCCACACAGAGAGCTATTCGCCTTTAGGCTAAATGAGTAGAGATCGCATGGTTTTGCGACAGGGTTCGTTCACATTCGCGCACTTGTGCACGTTTGCTGTCCGGACAGTTTATACTAGCGGGCTTTGGTTTAAGCCGGATCCTAGTATATGATTTGAGATTGGTTTTTCTCATTGTGTTCGTGTTCCTCGGATCACGAATGCGGGTGCGTATGCACAGTTGCTTGAGATTGAGGGAGAGGACCTTGATTAGGGTTAATGGCTATTGTCATTTTATTAACCCTAATATTTATGTGTGTGTTATTGTTAATTAGTAATTAGTTTAATAATTATCCATGGTTGTGGTTGTTGACCATTTGACTTCTTTGACTTGTTGACCTAGGTTGACACTTTGACCATCATCATTTCTTTTGGAAGATGCTTTTTGATCATTGCAATTTGAAATGATAATGGTCATGTCATGATTTACCATGATAATTATCTAGCTAATTATTCAATTAAATTAATTCACACATATTAGTGAGAATGGCTCTATTATTTTCTCATTCTCTCATATCATTTCTCTCTCTTGCTCATCCTCTCCCTCAAGCTCTCTCCCTCTCATGTGTTGAGAAACAAAAAGCTTGAGAAAAACCTTCACTTGATCCTCTCTACTCTCTTCTAGGGTTCAAGTCTTAGCATTTCTTGCACTCTAGTTACTCCTAGCTTGGAGTTGAAGCTAAAGGTGGTGGCTTTCAAGTGGATCTTTCTTTGACGGGAGAAGACAAGCAAGGTGAACTCTTTCTACCATTCCTAGGAGCAAGGAGAGAAGGACTAAAGACCAAAGGTATAACCTTTCCATCACTTAGCTACTTTGTAGTTAGGGTTAGCAAGTTTATGTTTAGCAAAGATCCTCACAAGCTTGGTCCATGTTGCCTAAGTCCATAAAAATCCAATTTTTATTATGTTTTCCGCCTCCCCGTAAGCACCGGGGTGGGCAACACGGACTTACAATCTCGCTTGCCCTGGCCTGGGACAACTATGTGTAATAGCTCTCCTTGACACAGCGCGATATCAACTCCCAATACCGGGAGAGACGAATCCTATCTAACCGTCACTTGCCTCCAAGTGCTTCGGGACTGCACCCAACTACTACCTGTTTGCACGACTCCTTTGAGCCGTGGTAGGGTAGTAATCAAAATGCAGTGGGAACACACTCGAGGAGAAGTGACAGTGTCAAGTCAGCGGACTAAGCTGTACTCATATCACCTGGGAACTGATAACCGACGATAGGTATAGTACCAACCAACAGTTCCCGACGAGTCCTGTCCAGTGTACTCGTAACCTAACGAGCACCCGCATACTATCTCAAGTACGACGTACTGACGGCTGTAGGACAGAGCGTCTCCCATGCTGGGATGAGAAGCGCATACTCTAGTCTACTCCGGAGTATCGATGCCCTGTTTTGATATCCTATGACTAGGGACCTGTATATGGATGTGCTTGTAGATTACCCAGCCCCCACGAGTGTGACTGCCATCACAACGCTGGTAATCAAGCAAAGATCCTAAGGGCTCCACTAATGTGTATAGGTGATATACTAAAAGAAACACATGTACACATTAAAGTAGAAACAAACCAAGTAGCATACTACTATTTTGAGCAAGATTGTCTATACAACTGTGAATATCCCAAGTTTCCATTAAATAATATACAAACTATTATGATACAGTAATGGCCTCTAGGGCATATACACTAACAATCTCCCACTTGCACTAAGGCCATGTACTGGCGTACCGAAGACCTATCATTTCGATCAGCCGCTCGAACTGAGTCTGGGGTAAGGCCTTCGTGAGTGGATCAGCAGTGTTATCATCCGTAGCAACCCTCCGAACCTCGATCTCCTGGCGACCCACGATCTCCCTGATCACGTGATACTGCCTCAAGATGTGTCTGGACTTCTGATGGGACCTGGGTTCCTTCGCTAAAGCAATAGCCCCGTTGTTGTCGCAATACAGAGGTATTGGATCAACAATGGATGGAACCACCTGAAGTTCTGGCAAGAACTTCCTTATCCAGACGGCTTCTTTTGCGGCATCAGCAGCAGTGATATATTCCGCTTACATCGTCGAGTCAGCAACGGTTTCCTGTTTAGAACTCTTCCAACACACCGCCCCTTCATTGAGTATAAAGACATAACCCGACATGGACTTGGAATCATCCTTGTCACTCTGGAAGCTGGAGTCAGCAAAGGCCTCGATCTGGAGGTTTTTTCCGCCATACACCAAGAACATCTCCTTAGTCTTTCTCAGGTACTTGAGAATGTTCTTTACCGCTATCCAGTGCTTCTCCCCAAGGTTTGACTGACACCGGCTTACCACACTAAGTGCATAAGTTACATCTGGTCTGGTACACAATATCGCATACATTATAGAGCCTACCGCAGAAGCGTAGGGTATAATAGACATGCGATCCCTTTCCAAATCAGTCTTGGGAGACATCTCTTTGGAGAGGGTGATCCTATGACATGCCGGTAGATTACCGCGCTTGGAATCTTCCATACTGAATCTTTTCAATATGGTGTCGATATACCTGGACTGTGAAAGTCCTAATATCCTCTTGGATCTATCACGATAGATCTGGATCCCCAGAATTTAAGAGGCATCACCCAGGTCTTTCATGGAGAACCTGTGTGACAAGAATCCTTTGACAGATTGTAGCATAGGAATGTCATTTCCTATCAAGAGAATGTCATCCACGTATAAAACGAAGAATACGATAGTTCTTGCTACAAATCTACTATAGATGCATGGTTCATCTGGATTTTTTATAAAGCCAAAATCTTGACTGTCTTATCAAAACAGATGTTCCAACTCCGCGATGCCTGTTTTAGTTCATAGATGGACTTAAGCAACTTGCACACCTTTCCGCTGCTCCCACTCTGAATGAAACCCTCTGGCTGGTCCATATAGACACGCTCCTCTAAATTTCCATTTAGAAAAGCGGTCTTTATGTCCATCTTCCAAATCTCATAATCATGGAAGGCAACAATAGCAAGAAGAATCCGAATGGATTTCAGCATAGCCACTGGAGAAATGGTTTCATCATAGTCCAAACCAGGTCTTTGACGAAAACCCTTTGCAACAAGTCTAGCCTTATAGGTCTCGACCTGTCCATCTACATCAATCTTCCACTTGAAGATCCACTTGCATCCTACGGGTTTTACCCCATCTGGAGCAACGTCCAAAGTCCATACTTTGTTGGTGTACATGACCTCCATTTCGGTCCGCATTGCATCTAGCCATTTTACCGAGTCAACGCTCTGAATGGCCTACTGGAAGCTAGTCGGCTCATCATTATTTATGATGCAATCCTCTCTATCCCCGTCTATGAGAAAATCGTAGTATCTCTCGGGCGGATGAGACTGCCTACTACTCCTGCGAAGCGGCGTAGGAATGTCCTGTTCTTTCGAACCCTCTGGTTCTTCTAAGATTTCAGTAATAGCTCGTGGTTCTGGAATTTATTCCAGTTCTATTATGCTCCTACTTATCTGATTTTCCAAAAACTCAGTTTCCAAGAAGCAGGCATGACGAGAAACAAAAACCTTTTGTTCCTCTTCGCAATAGAAGAAATATCCCTTGGAGTTCTTTGGATATCCCACAAACTTGCACTGTACTGAGCGTGCCTCGAGTTTGTCCGCATGCTGCTTTTTGACAAAAGCTTTTACATCCTCATGGCTTAATATGCTTAAGATAGGATTTCTTCCCACACCACATCTGATATGGTGTGGTAGGCACAGTCTTAGTTGGAACTCGGTTCAAAAGGTATGCAGCTGATTCTAGTGCATATCTCCAGAATGATTGCGGCAACTCAGCGTTACTCATCATGGAACGTACCATATCCAATAGGGTTCGGTTCCGTCTCTCCGATACACCGTTATGTTGCGGAGTGTATGGAGGAGTAAGCTGAGAGAGAATTCCATTCTCTTTTAGGTAATCCAGGAACTCGGCACTCAAGTATTCACTACCTCGATCAGATCTCAGTGTTTTTATACTTTTGCCGGTTTGTTTTTCTACTTCATTCTTATATTCCTGGAATTTTCCAAAGGCTTTAGATTTATGTTTCATTAAGAAGACATATCCGTACCTTGAGAAGTCATCCGTAAAAGTAATGAAGTAAGAATAACCGCTTCGCGCATGTGTAGACATTGGACCGCACACATCGTTGTATACGAGCCCCAGGAGCTCGCTCGCTCTTACTCCGTGTCCAGTAAACGGAGTCTTTGTCATCTTTCCTTTGAGACAGAATTGACATGTTGCATATGAATGATATTCGAACGGATCCAAATATCCTTCTGTATGCAACTTAGTCAACCTTCTCTCATTGATATGACCCAGTCTACAATGCCATAAGAAAGCATGATTGATTTCTGGAGCCTCACTTTTGTGTGTATTCTGGACATTGAAAATCTGTGGTTGGTTTAATACGTATATACCATTGCTTAATGTACCTGACCCAATCTAAACTTGATTAAGGTGAATGTTCACAACATTGCTTACAAATGCAAATTCATAACCTTCTTTAGATAATAAAGATACAGATATGATATTACAAGTTGCATTGGGTACAAAATAACAATCCCGTAAAACCAAAACATGTCAATCTAACATTCCCAAGTGATAGTCCCCCACGGACTCAGCATCCATGCCAACTCCGTTTGCAACTTTGAGGGTCATATCACCTGCCTTCAAAACCCTACGCTTTCTCAGTGCCTGCAAAGAATTACAGATATGAGATCCTGATCCGATATCCAAATCCCAGGAAGTAGAGTTTATTGATAGACAGTTTTCAATAACATACACACCTAAAGCTGAAGCCGCAACTTGCTTCGGATCCTGGTTCTTGGCCTTCCAAGCCCTGCAATCCTTTTTCCAGTGTCCTTTCTTATGACAATAGAAGCACTCTTCCTTTCCCACAAGCTGTCCCGCTATCTTTGTTGCCTTTACTTATCCCTTCGTTTCCAGTTTACTAACACCTCCCCTTGATTTGGTGGGGGCTTTCTTCTTCTTTCCCTTTGCTTTCATCTTAGACCTAGAAGAGGAAGATCCTCCAACAAACAAAGTGGATGTATCCCTACCTTTCTGTAGGGTGCCCTCTGCACTCCTCAACATGTTCAGAAGTTCGAAAAGTTCAATCTCCTTTCCTTGCATGTTGAAGTTCAGGATAAACTGGGCATAAGTGGAAGGAAGGGACTGGAGAATCATGTCTATATTGAGCTCGTTCTCTAACGTGGTCCCAAGGTCCGTGAGCTCTTCAATCAAGCCAATCATCTTAAGCACGTGTTCCGCCATGGATGATCCGATGGCCAATCTCGCCGAAAACAATTTTTTCGAGGCTTCGTATCTGGCGATACGGGATTGCTCTCCATACAGTTCTTTTGTATGAAGAAATATGGATTCTAGGTCCATATTCTCATGCCTCCTCTGATGTTCATTGTCTATAGAGGCAAGCACGAGGCACTTGGCCTTCGCGCAGTCGATCTCCCAGGTCTTACGGATTTCTATATCCGCGACGCTGGAGGTGGGACCTGGGACAGGGGGAGCTTTAGTGGTAAGGAAATACCCCGGCTTGTCGTAAGTGATTGCCATTTTGACATTCCTGAGCCAATCTTTGTAGTTTAGCCCTGTCAGTATATTTTTATCTAGAAGTTACTTAAGTCCGGTCATGATGATTGGTCGCTGCAATTAGGAAAGAGAGAAGAAACACTCAGCATGATACTCTTGCAAGTTTAGAGTGGTTTTTAATTTGTTTAAACAGGATGGCTCCCATTGTTTCTCGAAGCCCTCCTCAAACCATAAAGGAAGAATTAGTCGGGATCAATCTCACCGTACAATACTTGCTTAACCGTTCAGCCAGGCCCCAGTGTCGGTACTTCGAGGGAGGTTTTCCAACTCTTTCGCGAATTTCCTTAATTTAAGAACCTCTTTTCCCTGGGGGCATAGCCCCGCTAACACCTTTCTAGACACCTACTTGGTTTATAACATTGATCGTTAAGTGAGAAATTTCTCGAGGAGTAGCATATACTCACAGTAGGATCAGGATCCAAATATCATCACATGACAAAACTGAAGGAATTCTACCAGAATCATCACACTCCAAATGGTATGCTGCGCTAGCAAGTTTCAGTTTCTTTAGAAACTCCCGATGTGGATTTTTGCCCCATGCTCTTATGACCTTGACTTTGGCCAACAAATCATATGTCACATGTCAAGTTCTACCCGTCATTCTCCAGGTTAATTTGAACCCACCCGTACCTACCCTTGACTTTAGCCAACAAGGCAGTACGACTGTCCCAAACCAACGCATCTATCTATGCTGCATATGAACACCCAATAGCTACCAAACGCTGTGCCTTGACTTTGGCCAACAAACACAGCTTGAATATTATTGACTATCCATATGAAATTACGGAGGGCTACGAATGGTTTTGGCAAAACCGTGAACGTAGTGAACTTGATATAATCGATGGAACGAGATAGCTTTTAAATGGAGTGGTTCAAGCTCCGCGTTTAAAAGTTGGTTTTTGAAAAGAACCGAGTGGTTTTAAAAGTGTTCCAACGACTTAACTTTGGTTTATTTTCTTGCATTAATTTTAATGCGTCCCATCATTTAATCCTACCATTGCAGAAAACAACGAAAATATGTCGTACGTTTATGCCATCCGCATTCGCCACGGGGCCCCGTCATTACCCGTTAGGTTACTTAACTAACGACTGAGATGGGGCTGGACTAGCGCGGATGCAAAACATAAGCAACGCCTAAATAGATATCATATATAGATATATACATTCGTCAGATGCAATGATAGCCATTCCAGATCACAGATGAACACATTGGATATACTAGGAATCCGCATTTCATACGAGCCTGTAGCGAAAAGCGGATTACACGGTCGCCATGAATAGCCAATACCCTACCCTAGACCCCTACGGGTGCGGCAAACTACCTACCAAATACCCGAAGTGAAGCAACCTCCCTCAACAACGTGAGTAGGCCACTCGGCACTTCGAGGTACCCGGTAGTTTGTGCATCCCCTTCTTGGGTCTATCCTAGGAGCAAAAACAGTAAAAGAAATTATACAATGGCGGCTACAACCTCATCCCGGATGTGCGGCCATATAAATAATATTACATCGATTACATATTACATGAATTGAAAGATAAAGAAAACTCTCATCTCACAACCCCCCGGCTATTCATCCGCGACAATCCAACGAATTCATATACACAAACCATCAGCATTACAAATCACAGATATGTATAACCCCTACTAATCGACGTATAGCGATTAGCAGACGTTCAATACATATATCACATCACAGATATAACCCGTTAGCTAAAGTTTATAGAGGTTCGATCAAAATACGGATTTGTAACCACCGGAAAAACAAATTTTGTTTTCTGGAAAATCTGGACAGAAACAACATATTGTAAAAATCCTAAAACATCCTTCTAAACACTCTGCAGGAAAACCGATCCACGACCGAGTCAACTCGGCCGCGGATCCGCGGTAAGAAGCTGTTCTTGCCGCGGTTCCACGGTGAGTTGGTCGACTCGCTGGATCGTTTTTCTTGGGTATTTACTAAAAACCCTGAGCCGATTTTTGGTGTATGTCAAATAATTTTTACAGCAGAATAAAAATCGACAGAAAGTTTAAGCCTCGGGCGTGTTTTGTGATTTCCTTTTCCGATCGAACTTCTAGTTACTTTGCTAACATGCTAGATAGTGGTTAACCTGGCTCTGATACCACTGTAAGTCCACGTTACCCTTCCCGGTTCTTTCAGGGATGCGGAAATGGTGAAAAATGATTTTTTTCGGTGGAGGTAACAAGGACTCTAAAAACTGATCTTTGCTAAACAATCTATCTAACAACCTAACTAAGAGTTTAACTACTATGTTAGGGGTTATACCTTAACTTGAACTCCTTCTCTTAGACTTCTTGTGGTGGTCGGATCGGCCTTACCTCGTCGTCTTCTTGTGCCGAAGATGGATCCACCCGAAAGCTTCTACCTTTGGCTCCAACCTCAATCTAGAGGAAACTAGAATACTTGGTTTGCTAGACCTTGTACACTAGGATGAGTAGAGAAGTGTTTTGTGTTTTATCTCTATGGTTCTTGTTTCTCAACTCATGAGACAATAGAACCATGAGCTAGAGAGAGAGCAACAGGAAGAGGGAGAGCTTTAGGATGAGAGACAATCAATATGATAGAATGAGAGAAAACTTTTGCAACCATGCTCTCAAAAATAAAATAATCATAATAATAACAATAATTAAGCATCATGTGATGGTTCATCTCAATGGCATTATCATTTAATGCATTTAATCCATTTTGTAAACCAACAAGCAAGCAAAAGTCATAGCCATGAAATGATAGCCATTGTCATGATGATGGTCAACAAGTCCAAACTAACCAACCGGGCAACAAAGTCAACAAGTCAACAAAGTCAACCTTTCAACCCAACCATGGCACAATAATACTTAATTAATATTATTATTAATCATATTTCTTATTCTGATTAGGGTTTAGTAAAAGTCAACAGTCAACAACCCTAATGAGAATCCTCTGCCTCTGTCACTGTCAACCATGCATACACACCCGCATCCGCGTTCCGAGGAATAAGAATACAAACGAGATAAAACCAATCCCAAAACGTATACTAGGATCTGGCTTAAACCAAAGCCCGCTAGTAATAACTGCCCGGACACCAAACGTGCACAAATGCGCGGATGTGACCGAACCCTGTCGTAAAACCATACGACCTCTACTCTTTTGCCTAAAGGCGAATAGCTCTCTATGTGGGACTCTAAAGACTCGACACTACGCTGGCAGTAGGTTTAACCACAGACCGCAAGCGGCACTAGCTGTGCATAACGGCCGCCAGGTAGATGCCGAAAAGAAGACTGACGGTGTGAACTCATCCGAACTCCTACTGAGCCTGAATGTGACAGTCTCCGTACAGTCCAGTCTGTTCGTCTGAGAATATCGCATGCTGGGCCTGGGGGCGGTAAACGTCAGTCCTCTAATAGCGGTACAAGTCGTGTCGGAGTGTAGCCCAGAACACCCTGAGATAACATTGGAAACCTACCAGTATATCTCACTTTCCCTGGCCAGGGACGACTATGTGTAATGGCTCTCCTTGAAACAGCGCGATATCAACTCCCAATACCGGAAGAGACGAATCCTATCTAACCGTCACTATCTCCAAATGCTTCGGGACTGCACCCAACTACTACCTGTTTGCACGACTCCTTTGAGCCGTGGTAGGGTAGTAATCAAAGTGCAGTGGGAACACACTCGAGGCGAAGTGACAGTGTCAAGTCAGCGGACTAAGCTGTACTCATGTCACCTGGGAACTGATAACTGACGATAGGTATAGTACTAACCAACAGTTCCCGAAGAGTCATGTCCAGTGAACTCGTAACCTAGCGAGCACCCACATACTATCTCAAGTACGACGTACAGACGGCTGTGGGACAGACCGTCTCCCCTGCTGGGATGAGAAGCGCATACGCTAGTCTACTCCGTAGTATCGATGCCCTATCTCGATAGTCCTACGACTAGGGACCTCTATAAGGATGTGCTTGTGGATTACCCAGCCCCCACGAGTGTGACTGCCATCACAACGCTGGTAATCAAGCAAAGATCCTAAGGGCTCCACTAATGTGTATAGGTGATATACTAAAAGAAACACATGTACACATTAAAGTAGAAACAAACCAAGTAGCATACTACTATTTTGAGCAAGATTGTCTATACAACTGTGAATATCCCAAGCTTCCATTAAGTAATATACAAACTAGTATAATACAGTAATGGCCTCTAGGGCATATACACTAATAAACACAGTCGGTTGCGGATCTAGGGTCCCGATGAACATGCCCACGGCGGGGGATTCTTTGATGCATTTTTCGCTTTTTGACCACAGGTTCCGCCGCCGGATAGCGTATTAGACCCTGGTTTCTCCCGGCTTTACCCTGGCATTGATTAATACCGTGATCGGGGTGCGCTCACTCGCTCTGGAGAACCACTGTGTGAACAGCAGTTCCAATTCTGTGAATGTCTTTACGTAGTCATTTGGGAGCTCCGAGTACCAGTCAAAGGCTGTCTCTGACAGGCTGCCAACGAACTGGTGAAGCAACAGTTTTTCGTCACCTCCAGTGTTGCCGCACAGAGCTCTGAACTGCGTGACGTGCTGGTGTGGGTTGCCTGTCCCCTTGTACACATAGAGCTTCGGGATTGTATATCCCGATGGGTACTTAATTTGGTCATATTAGCCTGGATATAGTCGTCCAGTTCTGACAGTTTGACCGGCCGCTTCATTTGCTTGATGAGCTCATATTTGTTAAGCAATGTAATCATCAAGAGCAGCCTTGGATATCGTTTCCTCCTTAGCTGTTGATAAAGCTGGAAGAAGGTTTGATGTTTTCCCTCTATCCTCCTCGATAACTATCAGCGGATCCTCGGCTAGGGGTTCTGGATGGATCATCATTCCAACCATATCGTGGAACAAGAGCACTATCTGCTTTATGTTGGCAGCTTGCTCAGCAGTTTCTTTGTCTTTTCTTTGAAGCACCCTTCTTAGGAACTCTGTATCGGTCTTCTATTCTTGGCGTTGTTCGGTTGTTGGATCCGGACTTTCTTTCTGCTCGGTGAGTGCTATCATTTTGGTCAGCATCTCTTAGAACTTTTGTTATTGCTCCTGAGCTTTTGTTAGCGACCGAGTTAGCGGTCGATGACCTACGGAAGCACGGCTTTCTTCTTTTCCAGAAGCCATGTAAACCATTTGTACGATCTTGCCCCCAGACTTAGGGCATTTGGGTCCATCGCCTTTAGAGTTTGCCGCCGGCGGTGAAATTTTCTCTGACCTCATCCTTTTGTGGGAGGTCGAAGTTGATGGAGCCATTGTAACAGGCACCCATATGGAAGAAGTCCATCGTTGTATGGTGGAGGGATGGTCTTCCTCTTGCCGAACATTCGATTTCTTCGGTTGACGAGAGTTGTTTTGATCAATCACGAAGTCCTAGACATTTCGCCAGACTCTATGAATTTGGGAGGAGAGCCGTTGACGGGGCTGCTCCAGTTTTGCCTGAACTGTGGTTTCAACAGGCGAGGGCGAGTTCTTTAGCACCGCCGTTGGAGAGTTCTTTCGCACCCTCATAAGCAGATCAAAGCTGTTCTCGGTTTGAACAGCAGCATCAACTTCCACCATTGAAGCTGGCAGAGTGAGTCCAGAGGGGGAGTCCCCCCATCTTTTCTCACCTGGCGCCAGTGGCGGCGTCGAGCGTGTCTTGCAGAAAGGACCGCCTCAGTTTTGGAAACGGCTTCTTCATGTCCCTGGCTTTGGTGAAAGACTGTTGCTAGTGTCAGCCTATTGAAGACTGACGTCGTTGATAGGGTTTGCGGAGGAATGGCTAATCTTCCGATGACCGATCTTCTAGTAAGGGAAGCACTTTTGACGACTTCACCTGTAGGAGGAGTTGGGAGGGCTATCCATTTTGGGGCATCCCTTTTAATTATGACGAGCCTCTTTGCGAGCCCGTTTTAGTTCTGACTTAGCCTATTGATGACTGAGACGTCTGAGCATCGGCTCAGCCTGTTGAAGACTGAGGCATTGGATTTGGACGACCCATTGAGAGGGGCCGTTGTGGTTGCAAGTCGATAGTAGACCGACTTCTTGGGAGCTTCATCTTGCGGCACTGGGGCACTAAAACTCGTTGGTTGGATCATGGTCCTGAAGAACAGTCCGGTAGTGGCTTGAGTTACTTGCCCCACCGGCATTGAAAAGATAGAGGTCTGTTAGGCCCATAAGTCACTCCTTTAGTTGGGGCGGAGCGGAAGTTACTGTTGCAAGTTGTGCAGCTGGAAGCCATCGATTTTTTTCTTCTTCTGCACAGGAGCAAGACACCAAATCAGAGTACCTCAAATTCGAGGGCAACCATAGCGGACCGCGATCTTGTTCTCGAAACATGACACGTGAAGTGTGGAGTGGAAAGAGGAAAAAGGTCCCACCGGGCGTGCCAGAATATGTTCACCACCGGAAATAGAGATGAACTAGGATGGATCATCTTACCTGAGTTCTGGGGGTAGATGCTAATTGGATTTATCCGTCCACCTCTCCGAAAATGCCAAGTTGATTTATGGCACCGTATATCGGAGGTTTGGAAGGACGTGGCCATTGTAGCGTGACTTAATCAGATTCCCCCTTGTTTGTTAGGGGTTTTTAATTATGGGGACGCTCTTCCCTACAGGCGCAGCCCTTGCAGTTAATTACGTTACCACATCGCGATAACCACTTTCTCCTGCTCCGGAAGTTCACTTCGTGTCATGTGTATGTTTGTTTTATTTTGGTTTCCCGTTGATTGTATTCGGAGACTAATTTATGTCGTCGCCCGTAAGGCATGGATTAGTCCAAATCTGTATATTTTTAGATTTTGGTTTCGGTTGATTTAAGGATCGTTAATCTGGTTTGAGATTAAGATCAACTTAAACATATGAGCATTTGAGCTCGATTATTTTAGTTTAAGGACATCGCGGTCTATTATCCCCATATTTGAGTCGAAATGTTAGTTTTAGGACATTTCAGTCCTTTGTCGCCGTATTTAGGGGCAAATATTAGTTTAAGGACATTTCGGTCCATTATCGCCGTATTTGGGGACGAATATTAGTTTAAGAATATTTCGGTCCATTATCGCCGTATTTGGGGCAAATATTAGTTTAAAGACATTTCAGTCTATGATCGTCGTATTTGGGGCGAATATTAGTTTAAGGACATTTCGGTCCATTATTCATCCTGTGCGCACGTGTAATTGTTATGTGGCAGAGTGAACAATGGAGATACGGAATGTGCCAAATTTGGGGCACGGTCCGATTTGAGGCGTGCACGTCAGTTTGGAAGTGCATCAACGAAAAAAGTTGTTGGTCGTCGGGACCCGCCACAACTCTGACGACGTTGAGGAATTACAACGACATATATCAGAAGTGTGAAAAGATGTACCCTTAAACCAAATCCCGTATTTGAGGAAAAAGGATTATGGTGGACATAAGAATCATTAGTCATAATTAAGACTAAGAATACTTTAGGAGACATAGGATGCATATCATTCTGGATATCATCGATGGGAGACCACTAGTCATTTTTGAGACTAGGATCGGTTTGGGAAACTATGAGCCATATGAGCTCGATTGATTTTAAAATCAAAAAGGTTTAACCTCAGGAAACTTAGCCAATTTTAGGCTAAGATTGAGTTTCCATAATTACCCAAAAGTGCTGAGTACTAGGACATACAGCGCTCATGTGTGAAACACGTGGGGTGCTGGATTAGTGCTAAGCACTAGAGTCCTGTTGTACTCACGTGTGAAATACGTGAGGTGTTCAGATGTAAGCGTTTTTTAGTCATTTTTGACTAATCATGGAGTGCTGAGCACTCTGCATGATACTCACGTGGGAAGTACATGAGTGCTAGGCTTTGGGCTTTATCTGTTCGTTTCCCTCCTTCTACAAAAGTGCTAAGCACTTGGATAAAGCTCACGTGCATCTCACGTGTCTTCTTCCTTTTTGGGGCGACTGCCTAATTAACAAAGAAGTTTCTTTTTCTTTGCTTTTCAGGCGCCCACGTGAAAATTACGTGAGGCGGCTTTGGCTGTTCTTTTTGTTCGTTTGAAGCACTCACGTGAGGTTTCAAAATAGTGCTAAGCACTAACAAATCACCAAGACGTTCTTATGTTTTTGAGTCATTGATGATCTCTGTTAATGACATTTTTAGTCATTGATGATCATCAAGATTTCGTTTTTGAGGATCTTGGATCATCATCATTTTTTTAAGAACTAAGTTTTTTATATAGGGTTAAACCCTAATTTTTGGAGGAATTAAATTCTCATATGAACCTATTTTTTTTTAACTTGGTTCTTTTTCCCTAAGTTTTGAATCTGTAGAACAGAATCTCCCCGATGATAATTAAATTCTCAACTTGTGGGGAGATCTGCTTCAGCAAATCTCAACCAGAGGAAAAACTAAGTTCTTATGTAAAGGGTTAAACCCTTACATAGGCAAAGAAGAGACACTATGATCTCTCTGTTTCTTTTTTTTTACCTAGACTTTCAATGAGACAAGTCTTCTTCTTCTTTTGAAAATTAAATTCTCTTTCTTTTTCAAGAGCTCACTATATATTTTTATTTGCAAAAGCTTGTGGGGAGTTCTATACATTTTTTCTCTTCTTATTCTTTCTTTTCTATTTATAGGATAAGAGAAAATATCAACTTGTTTGGAAAATCTCTGATTGAGAGATCATGATCAATCCAAAATGATCTTTCGGATCACTTGGTGAATCTTATTCACCATTGGAATTTTAATCCAAAGGTTCTCTGTTTAACAAAAAAGTTTTCTTGTTTACTTAACAGGATTAAGAAACATCTTTTCCTAAGATAGAATTTTTATTCTATTATATGGTTGGTGGGTGATTTTATAATCACCGTTCGATATTTGATCCAAGGGTCCTCTGTTTAACAGAGAAGATCTTTTTAATTTGAGAAAGATCAAGAAAAATATTTCCCAAATAGAATTTAATTCTATCTTGCCAAAGAGTGCTGCAGAAGAACTCACGTGTTTAACACGTGACCCCTAGCATGGGTTTCAATATACTTTATTTTCAGCGCTCATATGCCTATCAACTCTCACATGTTTAACACATGAGGCCTGTTTGGCTTGCCAATTATTTGATTGCATATAAGCGCTCACGTGTTTAACATGTGTGGCTCTTTTAGCCCATTTATTTTTAACTGCAGTGCCTATATGCTTTTGCATATAGGTGCTCATGTGTTTAACACGTGAGACTCTTTTAGCTCATTTTTTTAACTGCAACGCCTATATACTTTTGCATATAGGTGCTCACGTGTTTAACACGTGAGACTTTAATAGTGTGGAATTTTCCCCTTTTCCCTTTTTTTTTTATGAGGGAACACCATTTATCATCAACCATGATACATAAGTACACATATACATATATTTATATATATCACATATATGTTAATATGTATAAAGAGAAGAAAATGTTTAGTGAGCTAATATTAGTTAATATATATATATATATCAAATATATAAATATATATTAAATTATTAAATCAACACTTGATTCAATAATCTGGTTATGTCATATATAACCGACTAATATCATATATATATATATATATATATGTATATCAAATTATTAAATCAACACTTGATTCAATAATCTGCTTATATCACATATAACCGTCAAATCTTCAATACTAGTTAATATATATATATATATATATATATATATATATATATAACATATCAAATTATTAAATCAACACTTGATTCAATAATCCGGCTATATCAAATATAATCCGGCTAATATCAAATATAAACAACATACACATATATGATTGAATCAACACTTGATTCAATAACTCAGTTATATCACATATAATCTGACTGATATCAAATATCGATAGATTAGAATACGGTATCACATACTCATATTTAATCAAGCTGCCACACATATCACCATATGTGCCCTACTTCATTTCACTTGAGCTAGGAAAACTCTGTGTCGGACTCTAAAAAATCGTCAATACGCTAGTAGTAGGTAATGATCACTTCAGATATCCACAAGCTATCAGCGGTACTAGGTGGACGTAATGGCTACTCAGGTATTGAACGAATAGAAGATCAACAAGCAAGCCTGTCCAAACTCCCGTAAAGCCTAAGCAACAATTTCCGTACAGTCCGGTCTCTTAGTTTGATATGTCGCATATCGTGTCAGGGGGTGGAATCATCAGACCCCAGTAACATGATAGGTCATGCTGATATATGGCCTATAACCTTTCAAGAAACTACTGATAACACATACCAGTAAATCTCATCAGCCCTGGTTAGGGACTTACTGTTATAGCCAATTGAGCATAGCGCAACATCAACTCCCAATACCGGGAGAGACGAAACCCCTCCTATCATTCACTGCCTCCATGTGAATCGGGACTGTATCCAAAATCCACCTGTTTGCACGACTCCTTTGAACCGTGGTAGGGAGGAAATCAAAGCACAGTGGGAACCACACAAGACACTATGACGATCTCGAGTCTACAGACTAACCTGTACATGTGTCACCAGAGAACTGCTATCTAACGATAGGTATTGCACCATCTAGGAGTTCTCGGCAAGTCCTGTTCGGTATATCCATTCTTTAATGAGCACCTGTGTACAATCTTTGATGTCAAACACCAATGGTTGTGGGATCAACCATCTCCCCTAACAGGGTCAAGAAACGTACACATTAGTCTACTCTGGAATATCGATGCCCTGTCTCGATACTCTCTCGACTAGGAAGATGTGCTTCTGAACTACACAAGTCCCACTAGTATGATCTGCATCATAGTCCTGGTAGTCAAGCCAACATCCTAATGGCTTTATCAACATGTATCAAAGAAACAGTATAATAATACAAATGTACATGTTAAGATAAAGAGCAACCAGATAGCATACTATCATGTCGAGCAATAAAGTCCTCTATATATATGTCCAGACATCCATTATATCATACAATAATGGATTCTAGGGCATACATATTCCTAACACCACTAGTATGATCGCCATCATAATGCTGGTAGTCAAGAAAAATCATACGGGCTTTATCAACATGTATCTGCTATATGTGATATCGAGTATAATATATGCACATGTTAAGATAAAAACAAACCAATATAGTATACTGCTATATCTAGTTTTTATCAATATGTGTAAACAATACAAAGTAACAAAAGAAAGAAATACACATATTAAAACAAAGACAACTCAAATAATATATTAAATACAACTGGGTAAGATTGTCATGTACATACATATCCCTAACATACTATACAATACAGGATTCTAGGGCATACGTATCCAACAAGGGCATGCTTTGTGACCATGTAGGGACCAACCTGATAGCATTCCATACGCAGAAAATTCATTAATTGTCCACATTAAATCCGCACGCATCGAAAAGGTTGTATCTATGTTTGCATCGTAAGTCTCTGCACACATCAATGAATAAAGATTTTAACTCATCAATCAGAAGTCGGAGATAGACGTCAATGTTGTTTCTCAGTGAGTTTGGTCCATCAATAAGACGAGACGTCATAAAATAGGATTGATCAATAGCCAACCAAGATGACAGATTATAAACCATCATTACAACGTGCCATGTGATATGGCTTCCAGCCATATAGTTGAATAGGCATAAACGAACACTAGCTAGTACAAGCCTGACAATGCGAGGTTCACTACTGAATATTTGGTACCTGATTAGTCTAAAAAATTACACATTTGAATGAATATTTTTCTTACTATTGTTAAGTACTAAAAGTTGTTTATTGTAAATATAGAACATATGAGGGTTTATTTGTAAAAGGTTTATTATCATATGCTTCTATATTTTAATTAACATAATTAGGAAAAATAAATGCATATAATATTTATATGAAATCTTTATAATTAAAATATGCATATCATATCAAATATTTCTAATCAATATTCTTAAGATTTAATATCATATAAAATGGTTAGGATAATATCTCAAAATTACCAAATACTACTAACACTATGACTTGAGATATTGTGCAGATATTAGCTCAGATCAGGAATCCAAGAGATCCGAATTAAATCGGAATGTCGGAATCAAATCTGCCAAAATATCGAAGCAAATCGTAAGATTTAGCAACAGCAGAGACTCAGAGCATTATTCTCAGAATATAGAAAGCAAGAGGATCTCCACATAGCAACAAAAGATACCAAAAGAAATCCCAAGACATGAAGCTACTAGGTGGCAGCGGATCCGCGGCAAATGTAGAGGATATGCGGCGGAACCAATGTGGTTTAATGGCCATATGATGTGAGATTTTGGGGATTTTATTGCAACAACATATATTCACTTATGGCATCTAAGGTTTCTAGTTTTTGGGACTATATATATGACCGAGAGCTTCACATTAAAGATCATCACCGAAGAATTTAAGAGATCCACGTATCCGAGTGATAATCTATTCATCTACCTCCTAAAAGAGAGAGATCTAGAGTAAACTAGGTTTCTTGTATTCTAATTTCTAAGGAGAAAAGTTGTATGCAATGGTTGATTAATAAAGGTAGTGTTTTTATTTTTCTTTTTGCAATTAATTTCCGCACTTACTTTCTGCATCTTAATCATGTTTTCACTCTTCTTCATCTTTTCTTCTACTTTAAACATAAGCGAGTAATTCCTAGCTAGATAGGGTTTGTAGGATAGGGTAGAACAATGGATGAGAAAATCTTTTAACCTCTTTTATATATTTTAAACTTTATAAACTTTAGAAAAATAAATGTTAACCTCCTTATCGGGCGCGCTACCAATTTATTGATAGTCACAACCGCAATTTGAGATTGGTTTAACACTTCTTTTGTTAGGGGCTAGACATGAATAGAGATCAATGCAAGGACAAGGGTTAGTGGTGGGGAAACCCTAGTTTCTTCCAATAACCCTAATCTACATTCATCACTATCGATCTAGTTTTAAACTATTAAAAGATAAAGGAGTCATTTTTAATTATTCATCCATTACTACTAAGTCCTATGAACCCTACAAGCCTTTTCATTATAAATTCTATATCCGTAATGATAAACAATCACCTTTATTTAATCAACTCGTTTAAAGTAAGAAAAGAGTTCATGTTTCCCTGCGGACAATCCGTACTCATCGCGGCTAGCTACAAGCGATACCATCTTGATTGCGGTTATTTTCGAAAACATTTTTTAGCAGATCAATCAAATGGCGCCGTTACCGGGGAAACAGTCGTAATTTTTTTTCTTGTTATTCAGGTTGATTTCTTATAAAATCTGGGAAACATATTATAAACGAGAACCAAAACCACATCTTGTATATTTAACGATTATTGTGCGAGTTTTGTAAGGGGATCTGAAGTAACTGGAGCAAGGAAATAGAGATTCAGAAACTGTCAGCATGAACCGAAGGAGTATAGGAGGGCCGTGAAGAAAAATTAGCACAAGATCCCTCAAGGAGGCGACGGAAATAGGCTTTTTGCGGCAGAACCGTAGCAGGTTGGGTAATTTGTGGCCCCAAAAATCCCCTGGAATTTTCCTCATATCTTTCTCTCTGCTGTAAAGCACCAATAATCTGATTTTTCCTGCAGAATTCTTTGCAAATATCACCGCTCAAAAATCTTTTTGTGTATTTTGATATCGGTTTGTTTGTGCATATCTAAACCGGACCTTAAGGGGCAATAACCCAAATCCAGATTAGGTGGGGATTTCATCACCCTTCCTAGGCCCCACAAATCACAAAACGAGCATACTATCACCCTGCATTAATTAAAATAATATCTAGACCAAGCCTCTAAGGACTGTCAAGTTTAATAAGGACAGAGTAGGGTCGTGGGTAATTTATCGCTTATCCGCATTTCTCTTATGGTGTCTAGGCAAGTGTGACTAAGGAAAGTGGTCACTTAATTAGACCCGCTATTTCGGTGATTTGTATAGCGGATACCTCCCATTTACCTAGCACTTACCTGGCCACAAAAGTGATAAAGAGGTGGTAGAGAATTGATCCTGCGACTTGTCCTTTGGAAGTCTAGGAGCGGTCTAGTGACTTGACCTAGATGACCCTAGTTCTGGGGTTTAATTGTGGATTTTGTGATTTATTGAGTCAAGCCTTAAGTATGACTTTTTTCAAAAACAAACCTTCTTAAAAAGAGTTCTTACATATCACACTCTACCACGTGCACTAAACCCGCTTAGTGCATGTCGGTTGGAGACGGGATTCTAGTGCCCGTCTTGTCCGCATTTTTTCTATAGACTCCGAAGTCGGTACTTCTTCATCTTCAATTTCACCTCCACCCACCATATCTTCCAAAATGGATGGATCTCCATCAGGATTTAATGATACCACCCTGCCACCACCCGTAGGTGCATAGAATCCACCGCACATCTCTCTCCAAGAAAGATGCTACCCCATACATGGACCCCTTCCTACTTGTCTATCTCTTCCACCAGCCAATGGGGATAATTTCGAAATTAAACCCTACTTCATCAACTTGTTGCCCAAATTCCACTGTCTTGAATCCGAAGATGCATACGTTTTCATAACTAAATTCGAGAACGTATATGCAATAAAGACCACAACCGAACTTTCAGTGGATGCTATGCAATTACGTTTTCTCCTTTTTACCTTGTGCGATCTAGCAGAAAAATATCTTTATAGCACTTTCGCACATTCTATCGCTAAATGGGATGAATTCGTTATAGCATTACTTAAGAAATTTTATCCTAATCACAAAACCGCCCGTGTTCGGAGCGAGATTAACCAGTTTACCCAACTTCCCAATGAACCATTCTGGAAATACTTTGAACGGTTTAAGGATCTTCTTGTACAATGCCCTCATCAAGGAATTGATAGATGGAAACTTTGACGAATTATATACGAGGGTGTAAATCCTGCCATGAAACAAATGCTTGAAACCATTTGTCAATGCCATTTCATATCAAAAGACGATGGCGAAGCTTGGCAATTTCTGGAGGATCTTGCCAAACAAACCTCACGATGGGAGAGCACTAGACCAACATCGTCTTCATCTAGGGCATGTATCCATCAGCTCACCAAAATGGCCGCGATGCAAAAGAAACACGAAATTATCGAATACAAGGTCTCGTCAACCTCCCTAAACCAAGTTACGCTCCCTAAAACTCTGTGTGGTTGCTATTTTGACCCATCACATTTAACGGAAGAATGTCCTTTGAATCTTCCGTCTCAATGTCATGAACAAACCAATGCTGCTTTTACGCAACAACCTAGAAATGACCCTTATTCATCCATATATAATCAGGGATGGAAGAATCATCCTAATTTTTCTTGGAACCAAAACCAATCTCAAAATCAAAATCAGTTCCCAAGCCAAAATAACTATCAAAGGCTTCCTCCACAGCAACAGCAAGCACACCAAATTCAACACCCCTTTCAACCGCAATCTCTTCAAAATTCGGCCAACAACTTTGCTCTTTATAATAATATTTCAACGGACGGTACCGATAAAACATCTGCACTCGAACGAAACTTAGAAACGTTCATTAAACAATCCACGCAAACGACGACTAATTTAACGTCTTCTATCCAAACGTTAGTGCAATACACTGCTTCCCACAGTGAAAGCATAAAATCGATAGAAGCATAACTTGCACAGTTAAATGCCACAATGAGTGAGAGAGAAAAAGGGAGACTTCCATCTCAACCTCTACCAAATCCCGGCCACTCACAAATCGCGGATCTCATCCTTTAAAATCATAATGTGAGTGCAACTGGGTTTGTTTAGCACCCTTACTAGGTTTTGACAAGCATCGAACATACTGCATTAAAAAATTTAGGGAGCTAACCAAACCTAATCTAGAATCGAACTAGAGTATTAGGGTAACAAAATGCAAGTTTCACAGACTAGCAAGTGTCTAACACTAAGAGGGGAGAAATACAACCTTTGTAGACCTCTCCACCTTGACTCCTTGGATCAACTTGGAATTTGAACGGGTTCGCTTGAGGCCTTCGAAGTCCACGACGATCCACCATGGAATCCCTTGGCACAAGCTCCAGCTTCACTTGATCTATGTGGAAATGAAGCAAACAACCTACACTAGTGGGCTAGACAAATATAGATTGGTGATGTGGGTTGTAATCTCACTTTAAAACCATTCCTTTTAATTTTCTTCACTCACTTTTTAGAAGCTAGAGAGCTTGGAGGTGGAAGAAGGAGGAGAATGGTTTAGCTTGAGCTCATATGAGAGTTTTTTCAAAAATAATGAGAATAATAGAATATAAGAGAGAGTCAAACTCACCCTTAACCATGGTTACAAAATATCTAGATATTTTTTATGTTAGGTTAAATGACAAATAGAAATGAAACCATAGTTAATTAGGATATTTTAAGAAGTGTATAGAAGAACAAAAGCAACCATGGTTTAATTTCCTTTTTCATTTAACCTAATAATCAAAAATACCTAAATTGTTTCTATGTGAGTCTTGCATAGCCTCTCCAATGTATCATCAACCATGACACATGTATGCATGCATGTGTGCATTCATATCAATATATATACATGCATACATTCATGCATACATGATAAAGAAAAGGTTTTAAATAAATGAGCTAATAGTCATAAATATTAAATCAACACTTGATTTAATAAACCGGCCATATCACCTGACCAATAGAAAACGCCAGATTAAAATGTGGTATCATATACTCGCATTTAATCAAGCTCCCGCGCATATCCCCATATACACCCCACATCGTTTCGCCTGAGCTAGAAAACCCCTCTGTGGGACTCTAAGACTCGTCAATACGCTTGCAGTAGGCAGTGATCATATCACATACCCACAAACCGTCAACAGCACTAGCTGTACGTAATGGCTCCCAGGTATTGAGCGAAAGAAGAAAACAAATGAACCTGTCAAAACTCCCGTCGAGCCAACTGGCAACACTTACTGTATAGTCCGGTCTCTTCGTCGGATATGCTGCATATTGTGTCTAGGGATGGTATCGTCGACCCCAATAACTCAATAAGTCATGCCTGCATATGGCCTATAACAGAACGAGAAATTACTGATAACACTTATTAGTAAATTTCATCAGCCCTGGCCAGGGACTTCCTATTATAGCCAATCAAGCATAGCGCAACATCAACCCCCAATACCGGGAGAGACGAAACCTTTCCTATCGCTCATTGCCTCCATGTGCCTCGGAACTGTACCCAAAAGCCACCTGTTTTCACGACTCAATAGAGCCATGGTAGGGTGGAAATCAAAGTACAATGGGAGCACACATAAGACTCTATGACGATCTCGGGTCTACAGACTAACCTGTACCAGTGTCACCTAAGAACTGCTATCCGACGATAGATATAATACCAAATAGGAGTTCTCGGCGAGTCCGTTCAGTATACCCAGTCTCCACTGAGCACCCGTATACAATCTTTGATGTCAAACACCAATGGATATGGGATCATCCATCGCTCATCATATGGGACAAGAAAAGTATACGCTAGTCTACTCTGGAATATCGATACCCTGTCTCGATACACCCACAACTAGGAACATTTTAAGGATATGCTTATAAACTACACATGTCCCACTAGTATGATCTGCTTCATAATCGCAATAGTCAAGCAAATATCCTAAGGGCTTTATCAACATGTACCAAATAAGTAATATGCATGATCAAGAGAACATGTCAAGATAAAAAGCAAGCAGATAGCGCACTATCATGTCGAGCAAGAAGTCCTCCAAATATATACATACACATACCGATACATCCACTATCAAATAATGGCCTCTAGGGCATACATATATCCAACAATCTCCCATTTGCACGAAGGCCAATTATTGGTTTATCTCATAGTCAACATCTCAAAAAGTCACTCATGCTACAGATGAGGGAGGCCTTGGTGAGTGGATCCGTGGTGTTATTCTTTATATCTACTCTCCGAATCTCGATCTCGCGGCGATCAACTATCTTCCGGATCAAATGATATCGCCTCAAAATGTATGTGGACCGCTGATGGGGCCTGGGCTGTTTGGCCAATGCCATAGCCCTATTATTATCACAATACTATGGTATTGGATCAATAATGGTTGGAACTACTCTTAGCACCAAGATGAACTTCCTCATTCAGACGGCTTCCTTGGCAGCATCATTTGCAGCAATATACTCAGCTTCCATCGTGGAGTCTACAATGGTATCCTGTTTGGAACTCTTCGAACATACCGCCCCACCAATGAGGGTAAATACAAACCCTGAGATAGATTTGTTGTCATCCTTATCACTCTGGAAGCTTGAATCGGTAAAGGCCTCCATTTGGAGATCCCCATTACCATACACTAAGAACATTTCTTTAGTCCTTCGTAAGTACTTAAGAATGTTCATCATAGCTGTCTAGTGATTCTCCCTTGGGTTGGATTGATACCTGCTTATTACACCCAGTGCATAAACTGTAGGGTTACTTAGCACAACAGCAAGGTTTCGAGAGGCATCGTCCATGCCATTTTCAAAAATTTGCCATGCTACTTAACCCTAACCCAAGAATCTTAACTAAAGATTTAGACAATACAAGTTTAAACATCTTTACAACTAAGAGAATGAGGAATACAACCTTTGTAGACCGGTCCTTCACTTCAAATGCTCCTTGTAGTAGTCCTCTTGACTCCTTAAGACTCCACTTCAAGTTGAACGAACCTCCTCGTAGATATTCGCGTCAAAGATGATCCACCCAAAGCTCACTAGATCAAGCTATGTCTTCACTAAACACTTTGGTGAAGATAACACACTACACTTGATAGCCAGTCAAGTGTAGAATGATGAAGTAGGGGATTTGGAAGCTCACTTGTGATCTCACAAACTCAATGATTCACATCACATGTGAGGGATTTGAGTTTGTGATGAGGTGAAGAAAATTGTAGAGATCAAGAGAGGAAATGAGCAACTCAAGAAAAGTTAAGGCATGAACCATGAAGAAAAAGATATGAGAGCCCACCCAAATGGCTCTCTCTCTCCTCACTAATTCAAGCATAGAATAAAATGCAATTCTAAATTGCATCTATGCATGAATAGTTAGTCAAGAGCAATATAAAAATATATAAACCCATGCCTCAAATATCTCCACAATTTACACCTCATTTTTCATTTTCTAAAAATAGAAAAAGATGTCATGCTTCATAATATATATATATATATATATATATATATATCAAATATACATTAATATATATATACATATATATAAATAAAGCAATTAGTGACCTAATGATACTAGTTAAGATATAATTATATCACATATAATATATATCGCATTATTAAATCAACACTTGATCTAATAATCCGGTTATATCACATATAACCAACTAATATCTTTAATCTTAATATCACATTATCAAACCAACACTTGATAAAATAATCCGGTTATATCACATATAAGCTGACTGATAACAGATAACCGCCAGATTATAATACGGTATCACATACTCGTATTTAATCAGGCCCACACACATATCACATATGTGTCCTCCTTCGTTTCGCTTGAACAAGGAAACTTCTGTGTGGTAATCTAAAGACTCGTCAATACGCCAGCAGTAGGTGATGATCATATCAATCACCTACAAGCCGTCAGCGGTACTAGCTAGACGTAATGGCTACCCGGGTATTGAGTGATATGTAGATCAACAAGCATGCTCGTCCATACTCTCCATGAAACCTGTCAGTAACACTACCGTACAATCCGGTCTCTTCGTCTAATATGTCACATATCCAGTCTAGGGGTGGTAAACGTCAGACCCCAATAACCGATAAATCGTGCCGATATGAGGCTCATAACGGGTCGAGAAACTACTAATAACACTTACTAGTAGATCTCCATGTCAGCCCTGGCCAGGGACTTCCAGTTATAGCCAATCGACCACAACGCAACATCAACCCCTAATACCAGGAGAGACGAAACCCCTCCTATCGCTCATTGCCTCCATGTGATTCGGGACTGTACCCAAAAACCACCATTTTGCACGTTCTCTTGAATGTGGTAAGATGGAAATCAAAGCACGGTAGGAATCACACAAGACTCTATGAAGATCTCGGGTCTACAGACTAACATGTACCAGTGTCACCAGAGAACTGCTATCTGAATATAGGTATAATACCAACTAGGAGTTCTCGGCGAGTCCGTTCAGTGTACCCAATCTCCACTGAGCACCCGTATACCATCTTTAATGTCAAACACCAATGGATGTGGGATCATCCATCGCCCATCAAATGGGTCAAGAAGCGTATACTCTAGTCTACTCTGGAATATCGATGCCCTGTCTCGATACACTCTCGACTAAGAACAATTATAGGATGTACTTGTGGATTACCCTGGCCCCACTAGTATGATCTCCATCATGGTCCTGTTAATCAAGTACACATCCTAAGGGCTTTGTCAACATGTGAGAGCAAGACAGTATCATAATATAAGTCAACATGTTAAGACAAAGAGCAGCCAGATAGCATACTATCTTGTCGAGCAAGAAAGTCCTCTCTGTATATGTCCAAGCATCCACTATAATATACATCACATATACAACAATGGCCTCTAGAGCATATACATACTTAACAATCTCTCACTTGCACTAAGGCCAGTTGTTGTAGTATCTCATACCCAACATCCCAAAGAGTCTCTCAAATTGTATCTGGGGTATGACCTTCGTGAATGGATCCACTGTGTTGTTCTTCGTGTCGACTCTCCTGACCTCGATCTCCCGGCGATCAATTATCTCCCGGATCAGGTGATACCGCCTCAGAATATGCATGGATCTCTGATGGGACCTGGATTCCTTGGCTAAAGCCACAGCTCCGTTGTTATCACAATACAAAGGTATTGTATGCTCAATGGACGGAACCACTCCAAGTTCGTTTATGAACTTCTTCATCCAGACAGCCTCTTTGGCAGCATCGTTGGCATCAATATTGTTGGGTTGCGTAGTACCACCACAAGGTTTAGGAAGGTATCAACCATGGCATTTTATAAAATTTTGGTGTGCTATGAAACCCCAACCAAGATCTTAACAAGAGAATTAGGGTTAACTTTGCATATAAACAACTTTACATCTACGAGATAGGGATTACAACCTTTGTAGTCTGTTTCTTCGCTTCATAAGCTCCGATTTGTGGACCCTTCACTGCAATCGTCAAGCTCCCGGACTCTAGAAAGGCTCCATCAGGTGAATGATGCATCTTGTTTGAAGTCTTCAAAATCCAAGACGATCTACCTTGAGCAAACACAAACTCAAGCTAACTCTTCATTAATTTAGAATTAGTGAAGCTTACACACTAATCTATATGGCTAGTATAGAAGAGGATAATGAAGTCGGAATTTTTCTCTCTTTAGTTTTCTTTTTCTCACTTTCATTCATCACAAATGAAAAATCTAGCAAGGTTTTTTCAATGAAGAAGAAGAAGAAGAAGCAAGTGATGAATTATTGTTGTGAGGCTAGAAATGCAACCATGGGTCAAGTATATCATCCTTAACCCTTGTAGAGACTTAACCATGAGCTATGGTTAAAGGTATGGTTGATAAATATCTTAAGGTAGACAAAAAGAGTGGACAAAGTCAAAGAAGACTACAAGCTTCTACAAGCTTCAACCATGACAAAAATCCACAATATTTGAATTACTTAATGATAAATATAAAACGTAATCTTAACCCTAGCATGGTTTAACCCTCATAAACCCTAGTTGCATTTATAACCCAGCATGTTACAATTATACATATCACATATATATAATTTAGTAACAAAAGAAAAGAATACATTTAACATATATCACATATATATCAATGTATCCAAAATGAGAAAAAGAATTACTTAAGTGAGCTTATATTAGTTAATATAATATAATATATCATATATATAATTATACATTAAATTATTAAATCAATACTTGATTTAATAATCCGGCTATATTACATATAACCGACTTATATAATATGTAGCAATTTATCGAATCAACACTTGATCCGATAACCCGGCTATATCACATATACCAGGCTGATATCACACAACATGAGAATAGAATACGGTATCACATATAGTATTAATCTCGGTCCCCGCACATATCACATATGTGCTCCTACTCCATTTCGCCTGAGCCAGGAAACCTCTGTGTAAGACTCTGAAGACTCGCCAATACGCCGGCAGTAGGTGATGATCATATTAAACACGCACAAGCTGCAGGCGGTCAGCTAAACTTAACAGCCACCCGGGGATTGAGCGACCAGAAGATCAACAAGCAAGCCTGTACATATTCCTGCGAATCCAATCAGTAACATTACCGTACAGTCCGGTCTCTTCGTCGGATATGTCACATATCTAGTCTAGGGGTGGTAAACGTCAGACCCTAGTAACCGATAAGTCATTTCGATGTAAGGCTTATAATTGGTCGAGAAACTACTAATAACACTTACCAGTATATCTTCATATCAGCCCTGGCCAGGGACTTCCAGTTATAGCCAATCGAATACAGCGCAACATCAACCCCCAATACCGAAAGAGATAAAACCCCTCCTATCGCTCATTGCCTCCGTGTGATTCGGTACTGTACCCAAAAGCCACCATTTTGCACATTCTCATGAACGTGGTAAGGTGGAAATCAAAGCACAGTGGGAATCACACAAGACTCTATGACGATCTCGGGTCTACAGACTAACATGTACCAGTGTCACTGTAGAACTGCTATCTGACGATAGGTATAATATCATCTAGGAGTTCTCGGCGAGTCCATTCAGTGTACCCAGTCTCCATTGAGCACCCGTACACCATCGTTGATGTCATACACCAACGGATGTGGGATCATCCATCGCCCATCATATGGGTCAAGATGCATATACGCTAGTCTACTCTGGAGTATCGATGCCCTGTCTCGATACACCCTCGACTAGGAACAGTTATAGGATGTACTCGTAGACTACTCTGGCCCCACTAGTATGATCTGCATCATAGTTCCAGTAGTAAAGTACATATCTTAAGGGCTTTATCAAAATGAGAGAGCAAGACATTGTTCCGATACAAGTCTACACGTTAAGATAAAGTGCAACTAGATAGTATACTATCATATCGAGCAAGAAAGTCCTCTTTATATATATCCAAGCATCCACTATAATATACATCATATGTACAACAATGGGCTCTAGGGCATATACATAACTAACAATCTCCCACTTGTACTAAGGCCAGCTGTTGTAGTATCTCATACCTAACAACTCGAAGAGTCCTTCAAAATGTATCTAGGGTATGGCCTACGTGAATGGATCCGCGGTGTTGTCCTTCATATCAACTCTCCTGATCTCGATCTCTCGGTGATCAACTATCTCCCGGATCAGGTGATACCGCCTCAGAATATGCTTGGATCTCTGATGGGACCTGGGTTCCTTGGCCAAAGCCACAGATCCATTGTTATCACAACACAAAAGTATTGGATGCTCAATGGACGGAACCACTCCATGTTCAGTGATGAACTTCTTCATCCAGACAGCCTCTTTGGCAGCATCGTTGGCAGCGATGTATTTGTTTGATATAGTGCACTCAGAGTCAATTATTGGATCACAGGCACGTGATTGCAATGATTGAGGGAGGACCTATTCCGGTAGGACAGTCTTACTCAAGATGATAGTATGCTATCTGGTTTATCTTTATCTTGTACATGCTTTAGGTGACATTACAGGTCACTATTGCATGTTGATAGTGCCCATAGGATTCTTGCTTGACGGCCAGCAGTATGATGGCGATCATATATGTGAAAGCTGGGGTCTATAAGAACATCCTTAAAGTGGTCCCTAGTCATGGGAGTTTTGAGATTGGGCATCGATCCTCCATTAGTAGACTAGTGTATACAGTCGAGACCCCGACGAGGGGCGGTGGCCGGTCTCACAAGCCATTGGTGTCAGTTGGTTCACCTAAGATGTATACAGGTGCTCATTGGGTTATGAGTACACCGGACAGGACTCGCCGGGAACATGCTAGTTGGTATTATACCTGACGTCAGATAGCAGTTCCCTGGTGACATGTGTACAGGTTAGTTCATCGACCTGAGATCATTATTTGTCTCGTGTGAGTTCCCACTGTGCTTTGATTACTACCTTACCACGGCTCAAAGGAGTCATGCAAACAGGATTTAGTTGGGTACAGTCCCGAGCCACATGGAGGCAATGAGCAGATCAGCAGGGGTTTCTTCTCTTCTGGTATTGGGGGTGAGATCGCGCTGTATCTAGAAGAGCTATTACATGAAGTCCTTGGCCAAGGCAGGAGATTTACTGGTAGGTATTCTAGTGGTATCTCAGGGTGTTTTGGGCTATACTCCGACACTACTTGTACCGCTTTTGGGGGTCTGACTTTTACCAACCCCCTAGGCCCGACATGCGATGCTCATAGACGAACAGACTGGACTGTACGGATATTGTCACTGACAGGCTCAGTAGGGTGTCGGGATGAGTTTGCTCATCGAACTCCCTTTTGGTCAATACCTGGTAGCTCGTTACGTACAGCTAGTACCACTGACGTGCTAGTAGTTAAATCCACAGCCAAAGTATTGATGAGTCTTTAGAGCTCCCCACAGATAGTTTCTCAAGTTTCGGGCGAAACGTTGTAGAGGCCGTATGATATATGGCTGTGTTCGATCATATACGTGCAGTAGTTCATGGATCATGATCGGGCGGATCATACTAGTGGGCTTTGGTTTAAGCCAGATCCTAGTATTAGATTTGTTGGATTACTTTAGTCTCATCGTATTTGCATTCAGTCGGAATGCGGATGCAGGTATGTATATACAGGTGAGGGGTATCCTTGTGATCCGTCATGAGTTTACTTTAGATGTTACCGTATCTTTTTATTGTTGTAAACATTTGGGTTAATGTTTACAAATGGAAATAATGAGCTAAAAGTCAGGATTAGGAGCATTAATTGTGACACATGCACAAGTGATGACTCATGGTTTCTTTCTTTGTGCATGTGTCACATTATTGATTGATTAGAGTGTTGAAATGAGAGGTAGAGAGAGAGAGAGAGAGAGAAGCTATATGAGTGAGGTTTGCTCTTGTATTTTCATCTAAGCTCTCATTTATTCATCTCAACTCAATAATAGAAAAAGCCTCCTCTTCTTCTTCCTCTAGCTCACCATTTCCATTAATGGCTTCATCTTCAACCTCCATCCATACACTCTCATGCGTTGAGAATCAATGGATGCAAAAGAAATAGTGATCACACACATTCTCTACATCACCTTGGACACGTCGGCTAGCAAACTTCGTGTTCGAGTTGTTCGGACGAAGTGGGAGCCCGTAAAAGGATTCGAAGATATGGTGCCCTTTCCGACGAGGAGACCGGAGATCGGAGATGCCGCGAGGAGCTTGGGTTGGTGGCCAAAGACTGAAGGACATAGATCGATCGGTATAGCTTTCTAACCCTTCTCTAGTTTGCTAGTTATAGGTTAATGGTTCGATCCGAGATTAAAGTCTGCGACTGCGCCGGTTTCAAGTTTTTGAAAAAGTTTTCGTTTCCGCACTTTGGCCTCGGACAGACGGCCGGGGCGCTACCATAGACTTACATGGTATCAGAGCCACGCCATTAACCTTTACTAGCTTGTTCTAACTTATTTAAAATATCAATCGAACTAAATTTCCGAAACCGCGATTCTATTTCATGAAGTTTCTATCGAAATTTTTTTGTCGTCGAAAAATTATTTTGAGTGTGTCAGAAATTCAGGCAGGATTTTCTAAGACCACTGTAGAAATTTTGTAGAGAGATGTCACTATAGCACCGCGGAGACGCGGCCGTACCTACGTTTTGGCCGCGGTTCTGCCGCAGTACTGTAGCTTCACTGCACCAATTTTCTACAGTGGTATCTGACTTGGAATTGGGGTTTCTGGTATTTTTAGTTTTGGCCTAGATTATTTTGAGTGCTGGATTTGGGCTTGGGGCTCACTTCGGGAAATTTTGTCTATCGAAAAATTTAAATATGTTAGTTTACAGTACTTACATTATATCTGCGACCGTGAATGTCATTTGATCGGTAAATCTTGTCTAATTGCTATAGCCCTTTTAGACGGATTTGCGAACGTGACATACACGTTGATGTTCTGTGTTGTGCTGTGATGTTGCGGATTTGTCGTGGTGGATAGCCTGCTTGCAATGGTAGTACAGTTTGGTTGTATTTGTACATTTGATTTTGCGGGGCGAGAGTCCGACATGTGGACTGCCGTCACTGCTTGTTTGTATATTATTCTTTTAGGGCACGACCGGGCTGAGGTCGATGTACCCATTGTATATATTTTACTTTTTGTACTACGATTACCCCGCAGAGGGGTGCACGGGTAGCCGGTTTCTAAAAGGCAACGGGCCCGCATCTCATGGCTTTGAGACGGAGGGGGCTTTACTGTAGAATTAGCGGGCTATTCGCCGCACTCGTAGGGGGTATAGGTTGACCCAAGGAGGGGTGCTCAAGTTACCGGATTCCGTGAAGTGCTTGGTGGTCCATTCACTTTGTTGAAGGGGGCTGCCTCGCTTCAGGTTTTGGCGGGTAACTTGCCGCGCCCGTAGGGGTCTAGGATTTCATTACACAGGCTATCCACACGACCAGGGGAACGTCAGGTGTCAGTAGCGGCTCTATGAAACACAGGGATCCCAGATTATCTGTATTGTTCTGTGATTCTTATTACATTTATGTGATGTTGTATTTTATCACGCCATGAGCGAATATTATATATTGATATATACTAGTAGATGTTGTATATGTTTTACACCCGTGCTAGTCCAGTCTCCGCTCTGTTGTTAGTTAAGTAACCTAACAGGTGATGACGGGAACCAGTGGCAAATGCGGATGGCATATACATACATCATATTTTCGTTTTTTTGTGGTGTGATTAGTTGATGGGACTGCATTGATTCGGATCAATGCAAACTAAACAAACCTATTCTGATGTTGTTGGAACATTTTTCAAAAAGCTGTTATTGCAAGGACGTTTTCTTTTATTTTGCACAGTGGTATTCGGTTATGAATATCCAGCACCTCAGTCGACGAGACAAGGGCCGAGATCCCTTCACCGGGAGTGACCCCTTGGACAGAAGTTTGCATCAGGGTAATAACTTCACTATAGTCGATTACTTTTTGCTTTGCATCGTGGTATTCAGTTGGAATATCCTGCACCTCATTCTACGGGGAAAGAGCCGAGATCCCTTCACCGGGAGTGACCTCTTTAGCAAAGGTTTTCGCCACTATATTTTTATAAAAAGCTATCCGGTTCCTTCAACGATATCAAGTTCATTACGTTAAAGTTTTTTCGCCAAAAACCATTCATAGACCTCCGTCATTTCAAACGGGTAGCACTTAGTATTCATTCTATGTTTGTTGGCCAAAGTCAAGGCATAGTGTATGGTAGCTATTTGTTATCTTTCTGCTGCATAGATAGATGCGTTGGTTTGGGACAGTCTTACTACTTTGCTGGCCAAAGTAAAGGGTAGGTACAGGTGGATTCAAATTAACCTGGATAATGACGGGTAGAACTTGACATGTGACTTATGATTTGTTGGCCAAAGTTAAGGTCATAAGAGCATGGGGTAAAAATCATATCGGGAGTTTCTAAAGAAACTGAAACTTACCAGATATGCGCATACCTTCTGGAGTGTGATAACGTGAGTGGATTCCATCACGTTATCATACGATGATAGTTGGATCCGGATTCCCACTGATGAGTTGGTTTACTCTTCGGGTGATCCCGACAACTTCTTCTTTCAGGATTGGAGGAGAATTTGACGATACATTGGGAGGTTTCCTGATTAGATAAATTAATAACCATTCTGATCTAGGTTAGAGTGCACGCAGAGTGTTTCTTTTCTCTCTCTCTTTGGCAGCAACAATGACCCGACCCTAGACTATGACTCAGTGACCAAGTTAACCGAACCTTCTTAAAAACACTGGCTTTTGGATTGTCTGAGTTGCATACCTCATTGCTACTCCTACTTTTACCCTTTTCACCAGAACACCCCGTATTACTACGAACATCCACTTCCATTGGATAAAACAATCGTATGGTTATATACGAACTCGAAGGAACTTGTTCCAGATTCGAGGATGGTTTCTGGTTCTGGAGAAAATGAATAAGACTATTCAGTTGTCTTTTCCTTTTACCTTCTCTTAGGTTGCGAGTGCTCCTTGGATTAGGATGGCACACCTATTATGCTAATTGGATAGTCTTCTTCCAAAGTGGTGGGGAATGAAGAAAACCATTTAGCGTAAAAGGTGTACAGTAGGTATTAAGTAAAGACAAATAAAGGGATTAGTAAGAAGGCAAAGTAAATTGCGAATGCTATTCACGACCAAACTAAGTATTTCATCGCCACTCCTGCTTCACCTTTGTATTTCTTCGGAACACCCCGTATCACTACAAAGATCCACAGTTTATTGGATACTCCATCGTATGGTTATATACGAACTCGAAAGGACTTGTTCCAGTTCGGGGATGGATTCTGGTTCAGGAGAGATAAGGAATGAGGTTTATTCAGTTGTCTTTTATCTTTACCTTCTCTCGGGTTGCGAGTGCTCCTAGGATTAGGACAATATACCTATTACGCTTATTGGATAGTCTTCTTCCAAAGCATAGGCTGGTGCCGAACGATAAGGAAGGAAGAAAACCATTTAGCCTAAAGGGGTGTACAGAAGGTAATGACTAAAGACATATAAAGGGATTTGGAGAGATAGCAAAGAAATATACGGTTGCAGTTGTGAATCTGATAATAGAAGATGCATTACTAAGAATACCCAGATACCCCTTCGAAACATTTTCATGCTTCAGTCTCACTGTGTATTGTTAAAAGAAAACTGATTTCCCAATTAGCCCTTGCTCCAAGGTATGTATTTACCAGGTTTGATTCTCACATCTGTATGGTTTTACAGATGATGAGTGGGAGTAAGTTATTGGGAATTGAGTGATCATCCTTATTATATCGGGATTCGTTGTAATTGGTGATATTTGAAGAAATCGCCTGGGTTGTTTGCCGGACGGCAAATATTTGGTTTTGAATATCCGTTGTTATGCACCAATTTCAAATTGATATATCTGTACATTTATTTTTATAAAGGGAGATATAACTTTTTGAAATTATGTCCATGACATTTACCTATATCAGTGGATGGTTAGGTAAGGAGCATTAAACAGCGATGTAATTCTTCTTAACCATAAGTACAGTTTTCAACCTACGATACACAGGGAATGAGTTATTAGACTCAGGAGACTTATACAGAGTATTGTATGTTGTCCAGTGTCCATGAGGACATAGGGGTTGGTACTTGTACTACATTCTGTTTACTTGAGACTTCTCTAGTTCTCAGACATGTGTTTCGTAGAAATGCAAGGTCTAAGTTTTAAGAAGTTATAGGTATAAGAATAAAGTAGAGAACCAGGTGTTGCAAGTATCAGGATTTTTCAAGGTGATCGAAGATATAGATACTTGTGTATGGTATTCAATTGATAGTAATGATTATGAGAACTTGCTTCTCTTTCAGGTTACTCATATCTGGATGTATTCCTATGTTGAGTAATGCTGATCGGCCTCTTTCCATTTAGTTGACATGCACTGGAGACAGTTGCATGATTTGAATCTGGTTCCAATTAAAACAGTACCTCTGTTTCTATATTAGATATAGAATAGTTCATATCTTAACAATGTTAAGGTACGGGGAGTTGTCCGGCTTATGCTTAAAACCAGACTCTAGATAACTCAAGGCACGTTTCTGTAATGGCTGTTTGTGGGATAACCCGGGCTATGACGAGGGTTGACTTTCTACCATCTGGAAGATCAATAGTGATATTGTTCTTGACTCACCACAGTTTTAGTAAAATGGATTCTTTTTCAGAAAACAGAAGTGGGAGTATGGTAGAACTGGAAGTGATTCCAGAACCGCAAATGATTACTGAAAATTTAATAGGACCTAAAGATTCAATCTAGTTTGACATTCCATTGGCCACTCTGCAGAAATGTAGGGTAACCTCAAGCACCCAAGAGGTACTCCGGTATCCTCAAGGACGGTGACAGGGAGGTTCTTGTTTACCCAGACTTGACACTACTGTTGTTCCAGGCTATGAGACCCGGCAGGAGGATGAGTATAGCGTCGTTCTAAACTAGCTTTAGAAGTGCACGTGTATATTACTCTACCAGATGGTTGTCGTAGTCAGTGGGAGTAGCGGAAGCATAGTGGATAAGTAGCTTGTGTCTATAGACTAAAGCAGATATAGCGGAGATAGATCATCTATTTCGGATGTGACAGTCATAGGTTCGACTTCATCAGAATAGGGGATGGATCTGTTAAGAAGGTAGTAGGGTGTGATGTCCTGCTATTTGGATGACATACATAGAGTAGGAAGTTAAATTCCTATACTACGATCGGTTATACTTTGGTTGTCACATAGTGGTTTCTCCACATAAGACATGAATATTATATCAGACAATCTGCTTACTAGATCTATGGATTTAGATCTAGATTTGGGTAGTTTCCCAATCTGGGTACTCAGATAGCATTCTAAAGGTGTTTTAGAATGGACGACTCCTGGCACGGTAGTGTACCTGCAGGTGATGGAGTCACCCTCTCTAAAGGTGTCTTACGGACTAAAGTAGAGAGGGATGCGCATGATTGGCACATCACTTGGTTAGGCAATTGAGTCAATCATGAGATGTCAAGTACCACACCAGATATTGTTTTTGCACTAGATGAAATAAGTTGTGATATTAATCCTATCCTGGAGAAACGTTCGGAAGCAGTTTTAGAACATAAGTGGATGTTCTAGGGATATGATAACAACAGCCTCTTTTAGGAGACAGTTATCATTCCAGGGTTCCAAGGTGACCTGGATGACAGAGTGACTGCCAGAGTTGTAATTTTCCCTCTGACGAGGGCCAGTATTTTGGACAGGTGGTCCAAGCGGATACTGAGGGAGGCATGGCGCAGGATACTGATTAAGTTCAATTGACGATACAGTCTAAGAAGCTTGGATTTGGAGTTCATTTATGAATCAGGTCCCATCAGATATCCAGACATATTCTAAGACAGGTATTGCTCATTTCGAGAGATGGCTTTCTCCGCGAACTTGAGATAAAGAGAGACATAGAAAAAAACATTAGGGCGGATCCACTCACTTAGGCCATTCCTCGAATGTAATAGTTTCGCAAACGGGATTTATGAAACTAATTAGTAGAGGAGTTGGGTGTTCGGTATCACACGGGCTATGAGTATGCGACACCGCAATAATTAGCCTTGAGTGCAAGTGTGAGATTGTTGGATATAGTGCCCTCAGAGTCAATTATTGGATCACAGGCACGTGATTGCAAAGATTGAGGGAGGACCTATGCCGGTAGGACAGTCTTACTCGAGATGATAGTATGCTATCTGGTTTATCTTTATCATCGTGTACATGCTTTAGGTGACATTACAGGTCACTATTGCACGTTGATAGAGCCCTTAGGATTCTTGCTTGACGGCCAGCAGTATGATGGCGATCATATATGTGGGAGCTGGGGTCTATAAGCACATACTTAAAGTGGTCCCTAGTCATGGGAGTTTCGAGACTGGGCATCGATACTCTATTAGTAAACTAGTGTATACAGTCGAGTCCCCGACAATTGGCGGTGGCCGGTCTCACAAGCCATTGGTGTCAATTGGTTCACCTAAGATGTATACAGGTGCTTATTGGGTTATAAGTACACCGGACAGGACTCGCCGGGAACATGCTAGTTGGTATTATACCTGACGTCAGATAGCAGTTCCCTGGTGACATGTGTACAGGTTAGCTCATCGACCTAAGATCGTCATTTGTCTCGTGTGAGTTCCCACTGTGCTTTGATTACTACCCTACCACGGCTCAAAGGAGTCGTGCAAACAGGTTTTAGTTGTGTACAGTCTTGAGCCACATGGAGGTAGTGAGCGGATCGGCAGGGGTTTCGTCTCTCCCGGTATTGGGGGTGAGATCGCGCTGTGTCTAGGAAAGCCATTACATGAAGTCCTTGGCCAAGGAAGGAGATTTACTGGTAGGTATTCCAGTAGTATCTCAGGGTGTTCTGGGCTACACTCCGACACGACTTGTACCGCTTTTGGCGGTCTGACTTTTACCAACCCCTTAGGCCCGACATGCGATGCTCATAAACGAATGGACTGGACTGTACGGATATTGTCACTGACAGGCTCAGTAAGGTGTCAGGATGAGTTCGCTCAATGACATCCCTTTTGGTCAATACCTGGTAGCCCGTTACGTACAGCTAGTACCACTGACGTGCTAATGGTTAAATCTACAGCCAAAGTATTGACGAGTCTTTAGAGTTCCCTACAGACAGTTTCTCAAGTTTTGAGCGAAACGTTTTAGAGGCCGTATGATATATGACAGGGTTCGATCATATACGTGCAGTAGTGCACGGATCATGATCGGGCGGATCATACTAGTGGGCTTTTGTTTAAGCCGGATCCAAGTATTAGATTTGTTGGATTACTTTAGTCTCGTCGTATTCGCATTCAGTAGGAATGCGGATGCAGAAATGTATATACAGGTGATGGTATCCTTGTGATCCGTCACGAGTTTACTTTAGATGTTTCCGTATCTTTTTATTATTGTAAACATTTGGGTTAATGTTTACAAATGGAAATAATGAGCTAAAAGTCATGATTAGGAGCATTAATTGTGACACATGCACAAGTGATGACTCATGGTCTCTTTCTTTGTGCATGTGTCACATTATTGATTGATTAGAGTGTTGAAATGAGAGGTAGAGAAAGAGAGGGCAGCCATATGAGTGGGGTTTGCTCTTGTATTTTCATCTAAGCACTCATTTCTTCATCTCAACTCAATAATAGAAAAAGCATCATCTTCTTCTTCTTCCTCTAGCTCACCATTTCCATTAATGGCTTCATCTTCAATCTCCATCCATACACTCTCATGCGTTGAGAATCAATGGATGCAAGAGACAAAGTGATCACATACATTCTCTATATCACCTTGGACACGTCGCCTAGCAAACTTCGTGTCCGAGTTGCTTCGGACGAAGCGGGAGCCTGTAAAAGGATTATAAGACGTGGTGCCCTTTTCGATGAGGAGACCGGAGATCGGAGATACCGCAAGGAGCTTGGATTGGTGGCCAAAGACCGAAGGACACGGATTGATTGGTATAGCTTTTCTAATCCTTCTCTAGTTTGCTAGTTATAGGTTAATGGTTCGATCCGTGATTAAAGTCTGCGACAGCGCCGGTTTCAAGTTTTTGAAAAAGTTTTCGTTTCTGCACTTTGGCCTCGGACAGACGGCCGGGGCGCTACCTTAGACTTAAAGTATTCAGCCTCCATCGTCGAGTCTGCCACGGTTTCCTGTTTGGAACTTTTCTAACAAACCGCCCCTCCATTTAGGGTAAAGACAAATCCCGAGTGCGACTTAGAGTCATCCTTATCACTTTGGAAGCTCAAATCGGTAAAGGACTCCACCTGGAGTTCTCCGTTACCATACACCAAGAACATCTCCTTAGTCCTTCTCAAGTACTTGAGAATGTTCTTCACAGTTGTCCAATGACTCTCTCCTGGATCTGCTTTGTACCTACTCACTATAATTAGTGAGTATGCTACATCGGGTCTGGTACAGAGCATCGCGTACATGATAGAGCCTACTATCGAAGCATAGGGTATCCCTTGCATGTGAGCTCTCTCCAGATCAGTCTTAGAAGACATCTCTTTGGAGAGAGTGAGTCCAAAGATCGTGGGTAAGTTCCCACTCTTAGATTCTTCTATACTAAACCTTTTTAATATGGTGTCAATATACCTGGATTGGGACAATCCCTGTATCCGTCTAGATCTATCACTATAGATCTTAATTCCCAAGATGCAGGAGGCATCACCTAGATCTTTCATTGAGAATCTTGGTGATAAGAAGAGCTTGACCGAGTGCAGCATAGCAACATCATTTCCTATCAAGAGTATGTCATCAACGTACAATAGGAGAAAGACAATCTTACTATCCGCAACCTTCTTGTAGATACAAGGTTCATCTACGTTTTTGATGAAGTCAAGCTCTTTGACTACAACATTAAAATAGATGTTCCAACTCCGCAATTCCTGCTTTAACCCGTAAATCGATTTAAGCAGCTTGCACACCTTTCCACAGCTCCCACTGTCTACGAAGCCCTCTGGCTGAGTCATGTACACGCACTCCTCTAAATCACCATTTAGAAAGGCGGTCTTAACATCCATTTACCAGATTTCGTAATCATGGTATGCAGCAATGGCAAGTAGGATCCGGATGGACTTAAGCATAGCCACTGGAGAAAAGGTTTCGTCATAATCCACACCTGGTCGTTGACGAAAACCTTTTGCAACAAGTCTAGCTTTGAAAGTCTTAACTTTTCCATCTACACCAAGTTTCTTCTTAAACATCCATTTGCTCCCAATGAGTTTTACCCCTTTAGGAGCAACTTCCAAAGTCCATACTTTGTTGGTGTACATGGATTCCATCTCAGATTGCATTGCATCCAGCCACTTCAAAGAGTCACCACTCGTGATGGCCTGCTCGAAACTAGTCGGGTCATTATCTTCCATGATGCAATCCTCGCTCTCACCATCGATGAGAAAACCGTAGTATCTCTCAGGTGAATGAGGAACCCTACTAGATCGGTGGAGCGGCTGAGGTTCGTCGGGAACTACTGAATTCTCTGGTCCTACTAAATCTTCAGTTGCAGTTTGTGCTACTGGAACTTCTTCCAGCTCTACCTCTTCACCACTAATTTCTTTTGCAAGAAATTCCCTTTCCAAAAAGGTGGCATATTGAGAAACAAACACCTTTTGTTCCTCAGTGTTGTAGAAAATAGATCCTTGTGAATTCTTAGGATATCCTACAAACTTGCAAAGAACTGATCGTGCCTCGAGTTTGTCTAGATTTTGCCTTTTGACAAAGGCCGAACAACCCCATATCTTAACTCGTTTAAAATATGGTCTCTTCCCACTCGATATCTCATATATTGTGGTAGGTACAAATTTAGATGGAACTTGATTCAATAGGTATGTTGTTGTCTCCAGCGCATAACCCCAAAAGGAAATAAGCAACTCAGCGGGGCTCATCATAGAGCGCACCATATCTAATAGGGTGCGATTCCTCCGCTCCGATACACCGTTGTGTTGTGGTGTATAAGGAGGAGTAAGCTGAGAGAGAATTCCATTCTCTTTTAAATAGTCCAAGAACTCATTGCTCAAGTATTCTCCTCCTTGATCAGATCGAAGGATCTTAACACTTTTACCCGTTTGGTTCTCGACTTCGTGTTTATATTCTTTGAATTTCTCAAGAGTTTCAGACTTGTGTTTCAAAAGAAACACATGTCCGTATCATGAGAGATCGTTAGTGAATGTAATGAAGTAGGAGGAACCATTCCTGGCATGTGTAGACATGGGACCGCATACATCAGTATGTATCAGTCCCAAGAGTTCCGTAACTCTTTTTCCGTGTCCACTAAACGGAGTTTTGGTCATTTTGCCTTTAAGACATGAATGGCAAGTTTCATAAGATGATAATTCGAACGTATTCAAATTTCCATCTTTATGCAACTTAGCTAGTTGTGTCGCATTGATATGATCTAGTTTACAATGCCATAAGAAGGATTCGTTCATTTCTGAACTCTTCCTCTTTTGTGTGTTTTGTATATTAAGAACTGTGGTTTAATTTAGAACGTATATGCCATTATTTAACGAACCTGATCCAATCAACTTTTGATTCAGGTAGATGTTCATAACATTATCCTGTACTATAAAATTATATCCTTCTTTACTCAATAAAGAAACTGATATAAAATTCCATATCAGGGTCGGTATGTAATAGCATTCATTCAGAATCAATGTATTGCCATTTGGTAATACAAGGTGATATTCGCTAACTCCTTTGGCTGCAACATCTGCACCATTCTCTACTCTTACGGAATGATCATCCATTCCCAGTCCTCTACCTTTCCGTAGCCCATGCAACATATTACATATGTGGGATCCTGATCCGGTATCTAATACCCAGGACGTGGAGTGAACTGAGAAACTGTTCTTGATTACTAACATACCCGATGAAGATGTATCAACATACTTGTTCTTCGTTTGGGCAGCGTGAGAATCCGGATATATCACTATTCCCTGCTTAGTCTTATAACATTTATAAGAAAGTATGGGACCAACGTTCCCCTGCTCAGTATAACAAGTAGGTTCGGTCAATACATCCATATTATTATCTTGATTAAGGCCTGATATAGTCGCTACCTTGAGAGAGAGAAGAAAACATTTTAGCGTGCGCTCTTGCAAGATTAGATTGGTTATTATCTTATCTAATCAGGATGGCTCTCACTGGTTTTATCAAATCTTCTTTCAAACCCTAAGAGGTAAGACTAGCCGGGATTAATTAGATCTTACAAGTTCGCCAATCTTTCAGCCAGACCAGTGTTGGTACTTTGAGAGAGGTTCCCCGTGCTTCCGTACGGACCTAATTACAATAAATCTCGTTTTCCCAGAGGCATAACCCCGTTAACACCTTTCTAGTCACCTACTTGATTGGCTAATTGTCATGTGTAAAACTCTCCCAATAGTAACTCTTACTCCCTGTGGGTATCGGGATCCAACTATCTCATAAGAGGTATCCAATCTCATTGCAAATTTCAACACTTGAAATTCCCGATAATACTTTTGCCCTTCAACTTATAACCTTAACATAGTCAATAAATCATAATTGCTAGCCAAGTTCAACCCGTCATTTCCCGATTGAATTAAACCCACCCGTACGACCCTTAACATAGTCAACAAAGTCATACGACTACCCTAATCCAATCACATCTCATTCTTTAACAGATAAATACGAATTAGATACCGCACACTACGCCTTAACATAGTCAACAAACGTAGCACGAATACTAAGTAGGACTTATCTGAAATGACGAAGGGCTACAATAGGTTTCTATAAAAACCTGTCGCGTAATGAACTTAATATCGTTGTAGAAACAAGTGATTTTGAAAAAGAGTGTTTTTGAGGATTTTACTAGTTTCGCTAAAGAAGTCATTCCCAGTGAAAGGATCTCGGCTCTTTCCTTATCGAATAAGGTGCTGGATATTCTACAAGGAATACCGCTATGCAAAGCAAGAACTTTAGAAGCAGTCAAAAACAAAACCGAGTGAGTTGTAGCATCTGCCAATTTCGCTAAAGAGGTCACTCCCGGTGAAGGGATCTCGGCTCTTTCCTTATCGAATAAGGTGCTGGATATTCTATAAGAAATACCTCTATGCAAAGCACAAACTAGAGCTACCCTTTTGAAAATTTAATTCTACAACATCTTTTAGGTTTCTTTTATCTTTCATTAATCTCATTAATGAAGTCCCATCAATTAAGCTTCCTAAGTATCACAGAAGAAACAAAAGCAGTAATATATATATATATATATATATATATATATATATATAGTATAAGCATTCGTCTCACGCATATAAAAATAATCACATCACAGTATATCAGCAGCAGAAGATAACATATGAAATATTGTATATACTAGGAGGTCTGTGTTTTATTTTGAGCCTGTATAAAACATGGATTCCACGGTCGCGATGAATAGCCAAACCGACATCCCTAGACCCCTACGAGAGCGGCAAGTAACCCTCCCAATTCTAGGGTTAGGAGACCCGGTCTCGACTCCTCGAGATGGTGTCCCTCTAAACCCTAGAACCCGGTTACTTGTGCCTCCCTCCTTGGGTCTATCCTAATGCGGAAAAGTAAATAATATACAACGGTGACATCATCCTCAACCCAGTAATACCCTAATAAAAGAATATTGTATACAATGAATTTTACATGAATGAAAATAAAAACCCTCATCTCACATAAAACCCCCGGCTATTCAAAACACGATGATCTAATATAACATATCACAGCAACGCATAATCATCACAGATAACTAGGCGAAGTTAGACAATTCGAATGATTCAACGAATTCCCAAAAATTCCCAGAGAGCTCAATACTTGAGCACAGTTAAAGTTAACCAGAGACATTCCACAGTTCCAACGGACCTACAGCAGAAGGGCCCGACCCAAGCCTCTCAAGTGGCACCGTGGATCCACCGCCAAAACCATTGTTGGGTTTACCTAGCACCACATCGAGGGTTTGGAAGTATCACACATGCCACAATTTCAATTTTAAAGGTTCTAAGTAAACTAAACTAGAATCTTAACTAGAATTTTAGGGTAACAAGCAAAGTATCATATACTAAAATAAGAATCTATCACTAAGTGTAGAGATTACAACCTTTGTAGACCTCCCTTGGTGACTCCTTGGACCTTTGAGAATTTGGAATGGATAGCGCGAGTCCTTCCTTGTCCACGATGATCCACCCGAAGTCTCTTTGCCCAAAACTCCTTGCTTTACTTGATCTTTAAAGGAAGTAGAGCAAAACACCCTACACAAATGGGCTAGAAAGGTGTAGAATCATAAGGTGGTTTGTATTCTATAATCAAAACCCTTTCTTTTTATCATATCATTATCTCTTGAGAATAGCTTAGCCACCATTATCTTCTTCTTCCTCCAAGCTCTCTTGAGTTTATAATTTAGTAACAAAAGAAAAGAATATATTTAACATATATCACATATATATATATCAATGTATCCAAAATGAGAAAAAGAATTACTTAAGTGGGCTTATATTAGTTAATGTAATGTAATATATCACATACATAATTGTACATTAAATTATTAAATCAATACTTGATTTAATAATCCGGCTATATTACATATAACCGACTAATATAATATGTAGCAATATATCGAATCAACACTTGATACGATAACCCGGTTATATCACATATACCCGGCTGATATCACATATCGCGAGAATAGAATACGGTATCACATATCGTATTAATCTCGATCCCCGCACATAGCACATATGTGCTCCTACTCCGTTTCTCCTGAGCCAGGAATCCTCTGTATAGGACTCTAAAGACTCGTCAATACTGTAGGGTTACTAGGCATGCGCACAAGGGCCTACGAGGCATCAACCATGCCCGATTAAAATTTTAGCCGTGCCGAACAACCCGAAGCCGGACCTTTAAACTAGGGTTTAGGCGAAAACTTGCATGTAAACAACTTTAACACTAAGTGAAAAGGATTACAACCTTTGTAGATCCGGTCCTTCACTTCATTAGCTCCGTCTAGACGTCCCCATCACTGCGATAGTGAACTCCGGACTCTAAAGAAGCTCCACGAGAAGAACGAACGTGCTTGCTACGTTAATTTCGAGGCCGAAGATGATCTGCGTCGGGGAGACACTAACTCAAGCTATTCCTTCACTAGGTCATAAACTTTGTGAAGAGAACACACTCTACTACATGGAAAGTGGTAGAGGATGAAGAAGTAGGAAGTGGGCTCACTTTTGAATTAATTTTCTCACTCTTTTCCTCAAGACACCATTGGAGCTAGTAAGCTTTTGGATGGAGCTTGATGAAGATGAAGAAGATGCAAAGAATTATCCATCCAAATGAAAACTTATCTAATAAATAATGGCACCATGGTTGAGTTAAGCCCTCATGCTTAACTCATGTAGAGAATTAACCAAGGCATTAGGTTAAGGGTTGGGTTAAAGAATATCAAGACAAAAGACAAAAGAGTGGACTTTATCAAAATTTCTCCAAGCTTCTTCAAGCTTGATTACTTTAACTAATTTTAACCCTTTTGTTAAATGTTATGATAAAAGAATAACCATAATCTTAACCCAAATCTTGGTATAAGTCTCATACACCCAACTTTGATGTATCATCAAGCATGATACAAACATGTACACTTGCATATATCACATATAAACAATGTGCACAAACTTGTGAGAAAATAAATCATAAGTGAGCTAATACTAGTTAATACAATATAATATATCAAATATATAATTATGCATTAAATTATTAAATCAACTCTTGATTTAATAATCCGGCTATAACCGACTAATATCAAAAGTATCAACTTATCGAATCAACACTTGATCCGATAACCTGGCTATATCGCATACAACCGATCAATGTCACGAATCGCGAGAATAGATTACGGTATCTCATATCGTATTAATCTCGGTCCCGCACATATCACATATGTGCTCCTACTCCGTTTCGCTTGAGCCAGGAAACCCCTGTGTAGGACTCTAAAGACTCGTCAATACACCGGCAGTAGGTGATGATCATATCAAACACCCACAAGCCGCAAGCGTTGTGTTAAACGTAACGGCCACCCGGGTATTGATCGATCAGAAGATCAACAAGAAAGCCCGCTAGTTCTCCTGTGAATCCAATCAGTAACACTACCGTACAGTCCGATCTCGTCGTCTGATATGTCGCATATCTCGCCTAGGGGTGGTAAACGTCAGACCCAAGTAGATCGATAAGTCGTGTCGATATGAGGCCTATAACAGTTAGAGAAACTACTGGTAACACTTACCAGTAAATCTCAGCAACCCTGGCCACGGATTTCCGGTTATAGCCAATCGAACACAGCACAACATCAACTCCCTATACCGGGAGAGAGGAATCCCCTCCTATCGCTCATTGCCTCCATGTGATTCGGGACTGTACCCAAAAACCACCGTTTTGCACGCCCTCTTGGACGTGGAAAGGTGGAAATCAAACCACAGTGGGAATCACACAAGACTCTTTGACGATCTCGGGTCAACAGACTACTCTGTACCAGTGTCACCGGAGAACTGCCATCTGACGTGAGGTATAATACCATCTGGGAGTTCTCGGCGAGTCCGTCCAGTGTACCCAGTCTCCACTGAGCACCCGTACACCATCCTTGATGTCAAACACCGATGGATATGGATCATCCATCGCCCATCATATGGGTCAAGATGCGTATACGCTAGTCTACTCTGGTGCATCGATGCCATGTCTCGATACACCCTCGACTAGGAACAGTTATAGGATGTACTCGTCGACTACCGTGGCCCCACTAGTATGATCTCATCATAGTCCCAATAGCCGAGTACATATCCTAAGGGCTTTATCAACATGTAACATAGAGACAATCAGAGTACATGTTAAGATAAAGAGCAACCAGATAGAGTACTATCATGTCGAGCAAGAAAGTCCTCCCTATATATGTCCTAGCATCCACTACAATATACATCGTATGTACAGTAATGGCCTCTAGGGCATACATATAACTAACAATCTCCCACTTGCACTAGGGCCATCTATTGTGGTATCATATACCCAACAATTAACTATGGTTGAAATATCTCATACTCAACCATCCCATAAAAGTCTCTACTGGGAAAAAAGGCCTTTGTGAGTGGATCTGCGCTGTTGTCCTCTGTGTCTACTCTCCTAACCTCGATCTCCCTGGAGATCAATCATCTCCAAGATCAGGTGATACTGCCTAAAAATTATATCTAGATTTCTGATGGGACAGGGGTTCCTTAGCTAAAGCCACAACTCCATTGTCACACAATGGTAGGAACGAAGTTCATCTTATGAACTTATATATATCCAGAGTGCCTCTTTGGTAGCATCCTTGGTAACGATGTATCTTGCCATTAATCGTCTAGTATGTCACGGTATATAGCTTGGAACTCTTCCAACATACCGTCCCTCCACTGAGGGTATAGACAATGCCTGCGACTGACATTCTGTCGTCCTTATCACCCTGGAACCTTTCCAGTGATTCTCCCAGGATCATTTGATACCATCTCACTACAACTAGTAAGAATCCTAACATCCAATTAGATCTATCTCATAGACCCGAAACCCAGGATTTAGGAGGTATCACTTGATCCTATATGGATAATCCTTGTGATATGCAGAGATTGACCGAGCGTAGCATAGGAAACTCCTTTCCTATCAAGAGTATGTCATCCACGTACTCTATGAGGATCACCACCATACTCCCTACTACCTTTTTGTATATACAAGGTTCATCTACCATTTTGATGAAGTCTAACTCTTTGACTACCACATAAAAACAGATGTTCCAACTCCGCGATGCCTGTTTTATCACATAAAACATCTTGCTCACGTTTCCGCTGCTCCCACTGTCTATGAAGCCCTCTAGCTGTGTACTTATAGACTCTCTCTTCTAAATCATCATTTAGGAAAGCAGTCATGACGCCCAACCGCCAGATTTTGTAGTCATGGTATGTAGCCGTGGCAAGTAAGATCTGGATGGACTTAAGCATAGCTTTGAAAGTCTCAACTTTTCCATGTACACCAAGTAATCATCTCAAGATATACTTGCTCCTGATGGGGATTTAACCCTTCAGATAAAGCAACCAAAGTTCATACTTTGTTGGTGTATAAGGATTCCATCTCAGATCGATAAGCATCCAGCCATTCTTACAGAGTCCCACTCCTGATGGCCAGCTCGAAACTAGTTGGGTCATCATCTCATGATGCAATCCTCGCTCCCACTGTCATAGAGAAACCGAAGTATCTCTCAAGTGGGTGAGGAAACCTTCTGGATCGGCAGAGAGGCTGAGGTTCGGTGGTTACTATTGAATCCTTTGGTTCTATCAAATCATCTGATGTAGTTTGTATAGCTGGAACCTTTCCAGTTCTACATAACATACCTTGCCTCGAGCGTGTCCGGATTTTGCTTTTAGACATAAGCCGGACAACCCCAATTATTAACATACTTAAGATATAGGCTCTTCCCATTCCATATCACATATGAAGTGGTAGGCAACTAATTTGATTTGAACCATATTCAATAGGTATGTAGCTTCTCAAGTGCATAACTCCCAAAAGAAAATAGGAAACTCAGTAGTACTCATCATAGAGCACACCATATCACATAGGGTGCTATTGCTCCGCCCCGATATACCATCGTGCTATGGTGTATACGGAGGAGTATTGCTGAGAGAGAATCTCATTCTCCTTTAGAATATGTCCAGGAATTCCGTGCTCAAGTATTCTCCTCCTTGATCTCATCAAAGGACATAATACTTATACCCGTATTTTAGTTCTCTACTTCTAACTTATATTCTGTGAATATCTCAAAAGCTTCGGACTTGTGTTTCAACAGGAACATATGTCTGAATCTTGAGAGATCATCAGAGAATGTAATGAAGTACAAAGAACCAGTCTTGGCATGTGTAGACAAGGGACCATCATACATCAGCATGTATCAATTCCAAGAGTTCACTAACTCTTTCTCTGTTTCCAATAAACAGATCTATGGTCATCTTATCTTTATGACATGACCGGCAGGTTTCACAAGATGTAAATTCAAACAGATTTAAATATGCATCTAAATGTAACTTAGCTAGTCGGGTCGCATTGATATGACCTAGTCTACAATGCCTCAAGAAGGATTCATTCATTTCTGAACTCTTCCTCTTGTGTGTGTTCTGTATACTAAGAACTGTAGTTTGATTTAGAACGTTAATGCTTTTAGATAACATGCCCGAACCGATCAACTCTTGATATAGGAAATGTTCAAAACATTATCCATCAATACAAAATTATATCCTTTCTTTACTAATAAAGAGACTGATATGATGTTGTATATCAGGTTCGGTATCTAATAACATTTGTTCAGAATCAATGTATTCTGGTAATACAGGGTGACAGTGACCAACAGACTTGGTTGCAACACTTGCACCGTTTTCTGTCTCATGAAACTTATGACCCGTTCTCAGTTCTCTACCTATCTGTAGCCCTTGTAACATATTACATATGCGGGATCCTGATCCAGTATCTCATACCCAGGACGTAAAGGATACTGAGAAACAGTTCTCTGTAATGAACACACCCGAAGAAGATGCATCAGCAAGCATTTTCTTCGTTTAGGCGGCATGGGAAATCTGGTATTCCCCAACTTCTTAGTCTGTCCTATAACAATTATAAGTTGGAGCGGGACCAACGTTCCCCAGCTCAGTATAATAAGCGGGTTCGGTCAATATATCCATTTTATTATCTTGATTAAGGCGTGATATGGTCGCTACTTGGAGAGAGAGAGAAGAAAACACGCAGCGTATGCTCTTGCAAGATCAGATTGGTTATTATTTTATCTAATCAGGATGGCTCCCACTGTATTTATCAAATCTTCCTTCAAACCCTAAAAGGAAAGACTAGCCGGGATTAATTACACGCTACAAGTTCGCCAATCTTTCAGCCAGGCCAGTGTCGGTACTTTGAGGGAGGTTCCCCGTGCTTTCGCGCGGACCTAATTAAAGTAAACCTCGTTTTCCCAGAGGCATAACCCCGTTGACACCGTTCTAGACACCTACCTGATCGGCTAATTGTAATGTGTAAAACTCTCCCAGGAGTAACTCTTACTCGCAGCGGGTATCGGGATCCAACTATCTCATTGCAAATTTCAATACTTGAAATTCCCGATAATATTTTACCCCTAGCGTGCTATGACCTTGACGCATGCCAAACAATCCATAGTCCGGTAGTCAAGTTCAACCCGTACATTTCTTGATTGAATTAAACCCACCCACACGACCCTTGACGCGTGCCAAACAACGCCGTACGAATTCCCTAATCCAATCGCATCGTATGCTAGCAAATAAGCACTAGTTAGCTACCGTACACTACGCCTTGACGCATGCCAAACTACCACAGCACGAATACTAAGTAGTACTTATCTGAAATGACGGAGGGCTACGCAGGTTTTTGAGAAAACCATGAGCGTAATGAACTTGATATCGTTGTAGAATCGAGTGATTTTAAATAGAGTGTTTTTTAGGCTTTTCTAGTTTTGCTAAAGGGGCCACTCTCAGTGAAGGGATCGTCGGCCCTTTCCTCATCGAATGAGGTGCAGGATATATCATATATATCACTATGCAAAGCAAAAACTCCAAAAGCAATCAAAAGACAAACCGAAGGGTGTAGCATCTACGAGTCATTGCTAAAGGGGTCACTCCCGGTGAAGAGATCTCGGCCCTTTCCTTATCGAATAAGGTGCAGGATGTTCTACAAGGAACACCGCGATGCAAAGTGTAACATTTCAAAAAAATAAAGTACTATTTTTGGGAATTTTCATAATTTAATATTAATTTTTAATGAATATTTTAATAGTCGGTATAATTAAATACCGATAAATGGTGAAAATTCCGGAGAAAATTTTGGAAATTCTAAAATAGGGTATTTTGTGGAAATATGTCATTTTTAAGTTTTTATGGTTAAGTATATGCTATTTTAGTGTTAATCGTGATTACAAATCGCTAATTTGATTTTTGGCTTTTGTGCTAAAATGTGCACATAACATTCCCACACTTGTCACACTTGTCCCATGTTTTGGAGTCAAGGTAGCCTAGGGTTGAACCATGTTTAGATGTCCATGGTGGCTTAACCCATTTGGTTAGGTTAATCAGCTTAATTAAGGGCTTTTAGCTTGGATGAAGGTGATTAGGGTTAGGATTGACCTTGTCTAGAGAGAGAGAGCGCCATGTCGGTTGTGCATTATTTTGGAGAGAGAGAGAGGTGGTTAGGGTGTGCCATGATCCATCCAATTCTTCATAATCCCTTGTGTTCTTTCACTCCCTCTCACACACCAACCCCTAACACCTTAGCCCAACACCTACACACTCACATCAGCACATTTCAGCCACCAGAACAACAGCTACATCAGCCAATATCAACACTTCAGCCACCATCAGCACAACTTCAGCCCCCATATCAACACATCAGCGGCTGATACACAACATCAACCCAATTGTTATCACATCAGATGATACACCACATCAACCCCTATTCCCTCACATCAACAGCTACATCAGCCACAAAAACATCATAACTCCTGCAGCACCCCAACATCATAAGCCACCAAGCTGCTGCAACAGCAACAGAGGAAGAAAAAGGGAGAAGTTGCAAGCAGCAGCAGCCCAAAGCAGCTTCAGCTCAGGAAACAGCCCCTAGCATTATTGCAACATCACCACACCACCATACCCACACCAAAACCACAACAACTCACCACAAAACCACAGCAGCTGCTGAAACTACAGCAACAGCAACAAACTGCTGTTGAAGAACAGCAACAGCATCAGCAACAAAAGCAACACCAGCAGCTGTAGGAGCAACTCAGCAGTCCACCAACAGCCCTTTCTCCTCCTCCTCCTCCCCTTCTCCTTCATTCTAGGACCCCTCGAGGTATAATCTTGCAACCAAACTCCTTTATCATGGTTATCTAACTGGAATTTAGTGTTATTAAGTAGATTAGTGCTAGTTTAGGAGAAGTTGAGTGAGATTTGGCCAAGTGTTGGTTGTGATGGTTAGTATAGACTAATTAGGTGTATTTGAGACCAGATTAACCAAGATTACCCCAGATTTCCAATTAATACCAGAGTTATTCAACTTGGCGTATTTTAGCAATTTTGTCGACTTTGTGGCCTTTCTGGAAACTGCTATCACCCGGAACCTCCTAAACTAAAATTGACTTGGCAGTGAGATATGCAGGCAGATAGAAGCCAACACCCAAAACCCTAGACCCCACCTCTTGATCCCGGCAGCAAATAAAATCCACCTGGCCGCAATTTGTGGCCAGAGCAGGGGAAAACCCCCCTCGTTTTTCGTGCATGGCCCTATACCCTGTAATCTTGACCCCTGGTATGTCTAATTTTGTCTGATTCCAATCAGGGTAGAACCTAGGATGATCTTCATGAGTTGGCGTATGATTTACGACTTGTTTAGCATGGATTTTTGATATTCGATGATTCGTTTCTGTCGGGTGGTGTTTGGACGTCGACGACAAATGGATATTGGCTGTGTTTGCACGCGAGACTATAGGTTTTTACTTATAGACGCAGCGTGTACCGTTTTGGGTTTCCGACATGGTTTTCATGTGTTTTAGCGTGTGATATTCTTGTAGGTACTCACGTAACGTAAAGGCGTTGGAGATGCAAATGGCGACATCGGCACCGGCACGCTTCAAGCTAGGTGAGTAGATTTATATCTACGGGGAGAAGTCGGGTGGATGGCGTATAGCACCCCCGCAGTTCGTGGTGATGTATACGGATGCGTATACACACCAACAATCATTACATGTTATTTTTGGATTAATGATATTGTTTAGGATGGATAGTGGTGTGTTGGATTGATTTAGTCTCGCGAAACCCTAGAGTAGTGGGTGCACTATACATACACACACATACATACTTGCATACATCCTTACTTCATATGTACATAGACGGGATTCTATATAGATATGTGTTCACATGGGTATGGGACTATGTGTTCACATACGGATTTGAGGATGATACATGGGATTGAGATGAGTCGATGATATTTGATCTGAGGTTATGATATCGGTGATATGGCAGGATTCGTACTTAAGATACTTCCTGATATGATAGCGGGTCTTGGATGACGATACCATGTGCATAGTGATATATATATAAATGATCGACATATGATTATGTTACGAGATATGATATGATATGATATGACAAGATATTTATGATAGGCTGCATTGGGCAATGTATACTCCTTTGTGATGATATATGCTGATGATATCGATTTATATGAAACTGTCGATCTGTAGTCAGATCATGATTATAGTGATGATATTAGTATTGTACTAGACGTAAGTCAGTACCCGGATTATGATATTTGATGAAGAGAATACTAGATGAGTAATATAACGAATGTGATATTGACCCATACCCAGATTTGGGGATGCCATGCGACTGATTACGTACGAGCTATATTCTGATGTTTGATCCGCACTCTAGACTTGGGATGTCTGATCATAGATATTATATCGGATGTGATATGATTGAGGCGGGATCACCAACTGTATATATATATATATATATATATATATATATCGACTCAGAGGTTAGGCTGTTTCCCTTACCTGCAGTTAGCTTATTAGCTCAGCCTTATAGCTGGCGTAGCTGTATGACTCTTATGACATTAGATGCAGTTTAGCTATCATTGTGCTTAGTATTCAGCTCCCGTACATTATTGTTGTTGCTCTGCATCGCATATTTATTGTGATTCATATTCCATTATTGATATCATGCTGTTAGGACGCCAGCACCATTACCGATGATGCGTATGTACCACGTACACTTATTTGCCGGCGCGCACACATCTTCATCGGTAATTGCCAGGTCACGTACACTTAGAGAATATTATTGCCTGATTTAGCTTGTTAGCTTGTAGTGACATGATATTAGTGTACTTGCCTTATATGCCAGCTTGACATTGTAGTTATTACTTGTCACATCATGCATACTGTTGTACATTATATGCCGCATTCATGGATTCTCATGCTTATATTCATGATTTTAAATGCTATTGATGATTTGGATTCGGGTTTCCATGAGATTTTCTGGATTTGGAGGAAAACCGCAAAACATATATAAACTACTTTCTCCCTTTTTAAATAAAAATGCGGTTTTCCCATGATGTATGAGTCGTCCACCATGAGTTTTGCTGATGGATTTCGAGACCCGATTCGAGGAGGCGGATGAACCGTTTCGGGTACATGGTGGGTCCGGTGCGGTACCTCGGGGCAAGAAGATCGCAAGAGATGGCGTTGAGCCTGTGCAGGGGAGCACGACCGACTGGTGATTTAACCCGACACGTCGGATATCCGGAGGATACCGTCGTGGTCTTGAGATGGGTGGTAGGGGCCGGTCTGGACTGACGGCGTTCTAGATATTGTGATTGAGATATTGAGATTTCCAGATATTGAGGTACAAAGATTGTGATACAGAGATATCGAGATATTGAGATTTATTTTTTGTGCCGATGCTAGGCATTGTTTTATGCTGATTTCATTATGATACCTCATTTTAAAAATACAGAAATCTCACTAATTTATGAAAGCAGTTTTCTTCAGTACATGCATTCTGTTTCATGCATTCATACATCATCCATATGATACATTGCCACCTGATGCACTGACACGGGCAGATGGGATTACACTTGGGTTGGATATTTACCCTAACCATTGTTATAGGCTGCTGGTTATATATTTGAGGATATATATTGATCGTATGACCTAGGATTGCGTCATACATGCGATTCATGTTTGTAGATGTATTCTATTCACGGGTTAGCAACTCACCCCCGCTGTGCCCCAGTTTCATGCAGGTTTTGCCGTACAGGTTTCATTACGGTTTTGCTGGCACTGCTTCTTTCGGGTGACTTGCTAGTAGGTGGGTTTATTTGTATCGTACACATCATTATACATTGTATATTATTATTCAGTTGTATCTAGAAGTTTCATCAACCAAACATGTATTTATTTTTGAGCTAGAGACAGTGATGTTATTCTTTCAACCTTAGAGTCACGCGTTATTTTTTTCTGTGGATTTCTTGTTGTTTGAGTTCCTTTTGAGTTTTGATCCTTGCCCTTGGCGTTGTATATTATATTGCTTGTGTGGTTGTGACCGTCGATTGACGAAGAGCAAGCTCCTGCTTGGGGATGCCTTTTATCGATTTCGTATACTATTCATGTTGTATCCCATTTGGGGGCCAGTATTTACAAAGGAGATTCTGCCGAAATTTTCAGGAAATATTCGATGTTTTAAAAACGCATAATTCGGCTTATGCTATTAAAACTACTTGATTTAAATTGGTTTTCCTTCACTCTACTAACTTTCTTGGTTTGGATTTCTGGGTTTTCGGCTTACTTAGATTACGTACACCTCGAGACGTTTCGTAGTTTAAGTGCCGGTCATGTTCCGTACTTTCGGGACGTGACAAAGCTGGTATCAGAGCGTTAGGTTTTACCTTCGGTGCGTAGGATGACCCTTGGTTGATGGAATAGGTGACTAAAGTAGAGTGACGTACCGTGGGTATGTTCCGCGGCATATTTACGATACGCCACTCTACTTAAGAAGCCTTAGGATGTACATTTCTTTGCTCAGTATCATATTCATTCCTGATCTAGCCTCATCGGTACCAGTTATGGGTTTGCTGCCACGATTACGGGCAGGGAGAGCTACGGCTAGAGTTGCGATCCGCACGAGCTCGTTACGAACGAGGACTGACCAGGGCATAATTCCGGCGACACACGATTGCGGAGATGTGTCTTTTTATTGTGTTTTCGCGCCACGAGCGTTGGGTGGATTGCTGTATGAGATTACTCAGACGTACAGATCAGCCCCAGAAGATTGAGCCAATGACAGAGGCCAACCAGATTTTGATAACCGTTGGTGTATTGCTTAGTCATGATGATTGAGGCACTGTTCAGCGTGCAGACGAGTGAGCCATTCATTGCTGCGAACGATGAGATATCGCCCCAGATGTTGGAGCTATTGCAGTACGGGTTGTACTAAGAGATGATAAAAGGTCGCTAGTCACCCGAGGATGAATGACTAGGAAATGTAGTTCGTTAGCTACCCCGATGCGAGGTCATCGGATAGATTGATTCCAGCGAGAGACGACTTCACGCGGAGAAGTTGAGAGTCGACAGAGACGATCGAATGTCAGAAACCTATTATTCTAAGTTTAAAGTATTCGGAAAGACATGTAGGTAATTCTATGGACCCTCTAGAAGAATGAAACCCTAACTCGACTTAATGACCGTGTGAAAGCCTTTGAACCTTAGGGTTTGCGGTAGTTCCGCGGCACCATTAGTGAGGCTTGGGTTTGCCCTTCTACGGCTGGACCATCGATGCTGTGGTACGTACTCGATACTGTTAAACTGTACCTAAGATGTTGAGCTCTTGGGGGATTATGAGCTTTTGACAAATCGATCGGATGGTTCGACTTCATTCGGATGCCAGGTGGTGAGATGCATTTCTTGGGAGACTCCAGATACGAGGATAGCCGTAGGAGCTCAGTCCATGCAGCCACGACGAGATGAGTCCGAAGCAGTCGACATTAAAGAAAGTGGAGTAAGAGGTTCGTATGGGATCTTGATGAGACGACGTTCCACTCCGCCGACATAAGAGATGCGATACGCATGCCGAGGCATTGTGCTTGGATATACCTTCCAAAAGGAGTCGCGATGAGTATTCAGCCGTTTCGGAATAAGAAAAAGATATAGTAAAGGACGGTGACTCCCGGATGGTTCGGCAGAGACGAAATTTGGGAGAGATCTCGACAGGACCTTTCTGGAATGAATTACAAGAAGACTAGGACCCAGGAGTGGTCATGTTGCGCACACCGGCAGGCCAGAGTTCAGGATCGTCGACGAGACATGCTATGAGTGACCACGACAGTTGTCTAGAGGTTCTTAGAAGAAGTGCTTGAGCGGGGACTATTCCGCCATATTTGATTTCGGTTTTTTGGGCGATCTATTTGCATGATTTGGTTTTGATGATTGAGTTTCATGATGTTTGTTTTCATGCACCATGGTTGTACCTATCGAATAATTACGATTTTCGCACAGTTGTTGCACTTGATATTGTTTTTATGCCTTGGTTTCACATGTTTATGATTTCATGAATTTCATACAGTTGAGTTGATTTTGTGCGTATGCACGCACACGATTTGGTTTTTCAACTCTGTATAGTTTACATATGCTTGCAGTGCAGTGACATGTATTTTGTGCACTTGGATGCACGGGACTTCGATTTCGATGGTGATGCTCGATATTTGTTTGTGCACTTTATGCACCTGATTGGATTTTTGCGCGTGTTCGGCACTTGATATTGGATTTCATGATTTCGTGCATGATGGATGCACCAGATTTGGATTTTTAGCGCATGTTGGGCACATGTTATGAGATGCGGTTTGGTGCACACCAGATGCACTAAATCGGGATTTTCCGTGCATGTCAGATGCACCTGTTTTTTCTGTCAGGCACGCATGTTTCTTATGAACAATGTTGTGTGCACAACCGTTGCACCTTGATGCTGTTTCTGTGCACCTGCTTGGCACATGTATGGATTTTGATTTCCGTGCGCACCAGACGCACAGGGTTGCCATATGCACTTTTGGGTTGATTTCTATGGGCAATACGTTTTTATGATATTTGCTATGTGTTTTCGTACTGAGCAGGACTGGTCAGATGATGGTACCTGAGTGTGTTTTTCATGCATTGATAGATTTCGAAGGGATTTCCAAAAGCGAGCTATAGTCTCATTATTTATATACGTGTCCGATATGACACGAAACGTATAAAACGAGGAAAACCCTTCTGAATTGCTCTCAAAATGGCGGATCGTGCGTACTAAACAAAAGATATATACGTATATGGCTATTTTCATATAGAGACGTCCGCCACTGTGCAGTGTTATGCGCATTGCACATCGACTTTAAAGAATTTGGCATACATTTCCTTCAGATATTTACATGCACGGATTTGGTATTTACATGTATAGTTCCGATTTATAGCATATCGGTTTTGCTTTGGATTTGGCATTCGTGTTTCACCATGACTCCGATGATTGCGAGATGCTTGACGGAGTTTTGATTACGAGTTATCTGCTCGTTACTCATGCGCATGTATTGCGCTACGGTGTGTTTTATGTATTGATGATTTCGGAGCCCCGTTGACTTGGACATTTTATTGAAATGTTTTAGAATTTGGGGGTTTAAATTTAAATTCGGGGACCGAATTTCTTTAAGGGGGGAAGATTGTAACATTTCAAAAAAATAAAGTATTATTTTTGGGAATTTTCATAATTTAATATTAATTTTTAATGAATATTTTAATAGTCGGTATAATTAAATACCGATAAATGGTGAAAATTCCAGAGAAAATTTTGGAAATTCTAAAATAGGGTATTTTATGGAAATATATCATTTTTAAGTTTTTATGGTTAAGTATATGCTATTTTAGTATTAATCGCGATTAAAAATCGCCAATTTGATTTTTAGCTTTTGTGCAAAAATGTGCACATAACATTCCCACACATGTCACGCTTGTCCCATGTTTTGGACTCATGGTAGCCTAGGGTTGAACCATGTTTAGATGTCCATGGTGGCTTAACCTATTTGGTTAGGTTAATCAGCTTAATTAAGGGCTTTTAGCTTGGTTGAAGGTGATTAGGGTTAGGATTGACCTTGTCTAGAGAGAGAGAGCGTCATGTCGATTGTGCATTATTTTGGAGAGAGAGAGAGGTGGTTAGGGTGTGCCATGATCCATCCAATTCTTCATAATCCCTTGTGTTCTTTCACTCCCTCTCACACACCAGCCCCTAACACATTAGCCCAACACCTACACACTTACATAAGCACATTTCAGCCACCAGAACAGCAGCTACATCAGCCAATATCAACACTTCAGCCACCATCAGTACAACTTCAGCCCCCATTTCAACACATCAGCTGCCGATACACAACATCAACCCAATTGTTATCACGTCAGCTGATACACCACATCAACCCCTATTCCCTCAAATCAACAGCTACATCAGCCACAAAAACATCATAACTCCTGCAGCACCCCAACATCATAAGCCACCAAGCTGCTGCAACAGCAACAGAGGAAGAAAAAGGGAGAAGTTGCAAGCAGCAGCAGCCCAAAGCAGCTTCAGCTCAGGAAACAGCCCCTAGCATTATTGCAACATCACCACACCACCATACCCACACCAAAACCACAACAACTCACCACAAAACCACAGCAGCTGCTGAAGCTACAGCAACAGCAACAAACTGTTGTTGAAGAACAGCAACAGCATCAGCTACAAAAGCAACACCAGCAGCTGTAGGAGCAACTCAGCAGTCCACCAATAGCCCCTTCTCCTCCTCCTCCTCCCCTTCTCCTTCATTCTAGGACCCCTTGAGGTATAATCTTACAACCCAACTCCTTTATCATGGTTATCTAACTGAAATTTAGTGTTATTAAGTGTATTAGTGCTAGTATAGGAGAATTTGAGTGAGATTTGGCCAAGAGTTGGTTGTGATGGTTAGTATAGCCTAATTAGGTGTATTTGAGACCAGATTAACCAAGATTACCCTATATTTTCAATTAATACCAGAGTTATTCAACTTGGCGTATTTTAGCAATTTTGTCGACTTTGTGGCCTTTCTGGAAACTGCTATCACCCGGAACCTCCTAAACTAAAATTGACTTGGCAGTGAGATATGCAGGCAGATAGAAGCCAACACGCAAAACCGTAGACCCCACCTCTCGATCCCGGCCGCAAATAAAATCCACCTGGCTGCAATTTGTGGCCAGAGCAGGGGAAAACCCCCCTCGTTTTTCATGCATGGCCCTATACCCTGTAATCTTGACCCCTGGTATGTCTAGTTTTGTCTGATTCCAATCAGGGTAGAACCTAGGACGATCTTCATGAGTTAGCGTATGATTTACGACTTGTTTAGCATGGATTTTTGATATTCGATGATTCGTTTCTGTCGGGTGGAGTTTGGACGTCGACGACAAATGGATATTGGCTGTGTTTGCACAGGAGACTATAGGTTTTTACTTATAGACGTAGCGTGTACCGTTTTGGGTTTCCGACATGGTTTTCGTGTGTTTTAGCGTGTGATATTCTTGTAGGTACTCACGTGACGTCAAGGCGTTGGAGATGCAAATGGCGACATCGGCACCGGCACGCATCAAGCTAGGTGAGTAGATTTATATCTACGGGGAGAAGTCGAGTGGATGGCATATAGCACCCCCGCAGTTCGTAGTGAAGTATACGGATGCGTATACACACCAACAATCATTACATGTTATTTTGGGATTAATGATATTGTATAGGATGGATAGTGGTGTGTTGGATTGATTTAGTTTCGCGGAACCCTAGAGTAGTGGGTGCACTACACATACACACACATACATACATGCATACATCCTTACTTCATATGTATATAGACGGGATTCTATATAGATATGTGTTCACATGGGTATGGGACTATGTGTTCACATACGGATTTGAGGATGATACATGGGATTAGATGAGTCGATGATATTTGATCTGAGGTTATGATATCGGTGATATAACAGGATTCGTACTTGAGATACTTCCTGATATGATAGCGGGTCTTGGATGACGATGCCATGTGCATAGTGATATACATATAAATGATCGACATGTGATTTTGTTACGAGATATGATATGATATGATATGACAAGATACTTATGATAGGCCGCATTGGGCAATGTATACTCCTTTGTGATGATATATGCTGACGATATCGATTTATATGAAACTGTCCATCTGTAGTCAAATCATGATTATAGTGACGTTATTAGCATTGTACTAGACGTAGGTCAGTACCGGGATTATGATATTTGATGAAGAGAATACTAGATGAGTAATATAACGAATGTGATATTGACCCTTATCCAGATTTGGGGATGCCGTGCGACGGATTACGTACGAGCTATATTCTGATGTTTGATCCGCACTCTATACTTGGGATTTTTGATCATAGATATTATATCGGATGTGATATGATTGAGGCGGGATCACCGACTGTATATATATACATATATATATATATATATATATATATATATCGACTCAGAAGTTAGGCGATTTCCCTTACCTACAGTTAGCTTATTAGCTCAGCCTTATAGCTGGCGTAGCTGTATGACTCTTATGACATTAGATGCAGTTTAGCTATCATTGTGCTTAGTATTCAGCTCCCGTACATTATTGTTGTTGCTCTGCATCGCATACTTATTATGATTCATATTCCATTATTGATATCATGCTGTTAGGACACCAGCACCATTACCGATGATGCGTATGTACCACGTACACTTATTTGCCGGCGTGCACACATCTTCATCGGCAATTGCCATGTCACGTACACTTAGAGAATATTATTGCCTCATTTAGCTTATTAGCTACTAGTGACATGATATTAGTGTACTTGCTTTATATGCCAGCTTGACATTGTAGTTATTACTTGTCACATCATGCATACTGTTGTTCATTATATGCCGCATTCATGGATTCTCATGCTTATATTCATGATTTTACATGCTATTGATGATTTGGATTCGGGTTTCCATGAGATTTTCTGGATTTGGAGGAAAACCGCAAAACATATATAAACTGCTTTCTCTCTTTTTAAATAAAAATGCGGTTTTCACATGATGTATGAGTCGTCCACCATGAGTTTTGCTGATGGCTTTCGAGACCCGATTCGAGGAGGCGGATGAACCGTTTCGGGTACATGGTGGGCTCGGTGCGGTACCCCGGGGCAAGAAGATCGCAGGAGATGGCGTTGAGCCTGTGCAGGGGAGCACGACCGACCAGTGATTTTACCCGACACGTCGGATATCCGGAGGATACCGTCTTGGTCTTGAGATGGATAGTAGGGGCCGGTCTAGACTGACGGCGCTCTAGATATTGTGATTGAGACATTGAGATTTCCAGATATTGAGGTACAGAGATTGTGATACAGAGATATCGAGATATTGAGATTTATTTTTTGTGCCGATGCTAGGTATTGTTTTATGCTGATTTCATTATGATACCTCATTTTAAAAATTACAGAAATCTCACTAATTTATGAAAGCAGTTTTCTTCAGTACATGCATTCTGTTTCATGCATTCATACATCATCCATATGATACATTGCCACCTGATGCACTGACATGGGCACATGGGATTACACTTGGGTTGGATATTTACTCTAGCCATTGTTATAGGCTGCTGGTTATATATTTGAGGATATATATTGATCGTATGACCTAGGTTTGCGTCATACATGCGATTCCTGTTCGTAGATGTATTCTATTCACGAGTTAGCAACTCACCCCGTTGTGCCCCAGTTTCTTGCAGGTTTTGCCGTACAGGTTTCATTACAGTTTTTCTGGTACTGCTTCTTTCGGGTGACTTGCTAGTAGGTGGGTTTATTTGTATCGTACCCATCATTATACATTGTATATTATTATTCAGTTGTATCTAGAAGTTCCATCAACCAAACATGTAATTATTTTTGAGCTGGAGACAGTGATGTTATTCTTTCAACCTTAGACTCACGCGTTATTTTTTTTTTCTGTGGATTTCTTGTTGTTTGAGTTCCTTTTGAGTTTTGATCCTCGCCCTTGGCGTTGTATATTATATTGCTTATGTGGTTGTGACCGTCGATTGACGAAGAGCTAGCTCCCGCTTGGGGATGCCTTTTATTGATTTCGTATACTATTCATGTTGTATCCCGTTTGGGGGCCAGTATTTACAAAGGTGATTCTGCCGAAATTTTCAAGAAATATTCAATGTTTTAAAAACGCATAATTCGGCTTATGCTATTAAAACTACTGGATTTAAATTGGTTTTCCTTCACTCTACTACTTTTCTTGGTTTGGATTTCTGAGTTTTCGGCTTACTTAGATTACGTACGCCTCGAGACGTTTCGTAGTTTAAGTGCCGGTCATGTTCCGTACTTTCGGGATGTGACACAAAGAAAGAACCGTAGCTACCTATTTTTGAAAATTCGATTCCACAACATCTTTAGGTTTCTTTTAGTTTCATTAATCTCATTAATGAAGTCCCATTTTATTTTGCTTCATAAGCAACACATTTGAAACGAAATCTGCAATATAACATATATCTCATATATATAATATAAACATTCATCTCAGGCAGTAATATGATCTCATCACAGAACATTGCAGCAGAAGAACATATATAAAATATTGGATATACTAGGATGTCCGTGTTTTCAATACGAGCCTGTATAAAACACGGATTCCACGGTCGCGATGAATAGCCAAACCCACATCCCTAGACCCCTACGAGAGCGGCAAGTAACACTGCCAATTCTAGGGTTAGGAGACCCAGTCTTGACTCCTCGAAATGGTCTCCTACTGGACCCTAGAACCCGTTTACTTGTGCTCCCCGCCTTGGGTCTACCTAATGCGGAAAAGTAAATAATATACAATGGTGACATCATCCTCAGCCCGGAAGTGCCCCAATAAAAGAATATTACATACAAATGAATTTTACATGAATGAAAAAGAAAAAACTCACATCTCACATAAAACCCCCTGCTATTCAAAATGCGACGATCCAATATAACATATAACAACAACACATAATATCTCATATCATCAACGTAAGCAAGTATGCGTATCCCGATTGTCGTTGATGTATAGCAACTAAGCCGGCGATACACAACATACTACGCTTACGGTCACAGATAAGAAAGTATAAAACTACAACAGTTGGAATCCGCAACCTCCTTAGAGATCACATGCCTATCCAAATGAATTCCTTAGACATCGTATGACTAACAATTATAAACCCCGCATTTTAGTCTCATTATCGAAAACTCTTTTCAATATCAAATCGGGCAATTCAACAAGATTCCCGACATCCTGATCGAATGCTCGTCGCAAATTTTAGTAGATGGCCGCACCCCCGATGTCGTCGACGAAGTGCACTAAGGCAGAACACTGCTGCCGCGAGCACCCGAACGGATGCTTTTGGCGACGGGGTTCTCCAACAGTCACTTGGTCGGGGCTATAGGGCGTGGCTGTCTATTAAGTTTACCCGGCGAGTATCCGCGTACGCTACGTGATTGCGACGGACTTTTGATCACATCAAAATTCCGTGGCAACCGATCATCTTAGACTAAACTGCTATGTTTATAACATTCAAATTAGTTATCTCATAACTACCTGTGAATTCCAAATATTGTATCACATTCTAGATAAATAGACAATGTTAAACTTTCCGATCGAATAATCAAACACCAAGATTTCCCGAATATATCTCAACACTTGAAATCAGTTTAAAAACATCCATCACATGCCACAGTACCGATGGTCCAGCCATAGAAGGGTCAAGCCAACGCCTCACATGTGGCACTGCCACAAACCCAAAGGTTTAGAGGCAGTTCAAGACGGTCACATAATCGAGTTAAGGTTTGTTGTCTTCTAGAGGGTCCACCGCGTTACTTGCATGACTATACGAAAGTTTCAAACTCGAGAAAAAATCCAACTTTTAAAAATTTTCCGACAGGGGAAAAAGAGAGTTATTGATATCCGGTCGAACTTTTTAACAGTTTCTAAAATTATCTGGAAAGACTAAACAAAGTTAAATTATCCGATTGAATCAACGAGTCCCTAATATAACCCTAGAAAACTCAAAACTTGAGTGGAATTAAAAAATTCCCAGAAAAAATTGCCAAGAAAGGACCTAAGAATAAATATATGAAATTCCAGCGACTAATTCGAAATTTTGGCCGCAGAACCTCGTCCAAATCCTTGGTTTAGCCGCGGTTCCGCGGTCAAATCAGCGAATTAAAAGTCTGTACTTCACAATAATTCTTAGTTTTTCCTGCTTAATTTTCTGAGCATTTTTAATTCATAAAAAATCAAATTTTGAAAAAATATCCAGAGAAGGGGTTTTATCGGGGTTCTCTGGTTCGATCAGACTTTAAACTTCGTCTAAACTTCACCTAAATCTCTACCTTAGCTCTGATACCACTGTAGGGTTGCTAGGCACGCGTACAAGGGTCTACGAGGCATCAACAATGCCCGATTAAAATTTTAGCCATGCCGAACAACCCGAAGCCGGAACTTTAAACTAGGGTTTAGGCGAAAACTTGCATGTTAACAACTTTAACACTAAGTGAAAAGGATTACAACCTTTGTAGATCCGGTCCTTCACCTCATTAGCTCCATGTAGACGTCCCCATCACTGCGATCGTGAACTCCGGATTCTAAAGAAGCTCCACGAGAAGAACGAACGTGCTTGCTACGTTGACTTCGAGGCCGAAGATGATCTACGTCGGGGAGACACTAACTCACGCTATTCCTTCACTAGGTCATAAACTTTGTGAAGAGAACACACTCAACTACATGGCAAGTGGTAGAGGATGAAGAATTAGGAAGTGGGCTCACTTTAGAATTAATTTTCTCACTCTTTTCCTCAAGGCACCATTGGAGCTAGTAAGCTTTTGGATGGAGCTTGATGAAGATGAAGAAGAAGCAAAGAATTATCCATCAAAATGAAAACTTATCTAATAAATAATGGCACTATGGATGGAGCTTAACTCATGTAGAGAATTAACCAAGGCATTAGGTTAAGGGTTGGGTTAAAGAAAATCAAGACAAAAGACAAAAGAATGGATTTTGTCAAAGTTTCTCCATGCTTCTTCAAGCTTGATTACTTTGACTAAGTTTAACCCTTTTGTTAAATGTTATGATAAAAGAATAACCCTAATCTTAACCCTAATCTTGGTATAAGTCTCATACACCCAACTTTGATGTATCATCAAGCATGATACAAACATGTACAATTGCATATATCACATATAAACAATGTGCACAAACTAGTGAGAAAATAAAACATAAGTGAGCTAATACTAGTTAATGCAATGTAATATATCAAATATATAATTATGCATTAAATTATTAAATCAACTCTTGATTTAATATTCCGGCTATAACCGACTAATATCAAAAGTAATAACTTATCGAATCAACACTTGAACCGACAACCCGGCTATATCGCATACAACCGATCAATGTAACGAATCGCGAGAATAGATTACGGTATCTAATATCGTATTAATCTCGGTCCCGCACATATCATATATGTGCTCCTACTCCGTTTCGCTTAAGCCAGGAAACCCCTGTGTAGGACACTAAAGACTCGTCTATACGCCGGCAGTAGGTGATGATCATATCAAACACCCACAAGCCGCAAGCGGTGTGCTAAACGTAACAGCCACCCGGGTATTGAGCGATCAGAAGATCAACAAGCAAGCCCGCTAGTTCTCCTGTGAATCCAATCAGTAACACTACCGTACAGTCCGGTCTCGTCGTCTGATATGTCGCATATCTCGCCTAAGGGTGGTAAACGTCAGACCCCTGTAGCTCGATAAGTCGTGTCGATATGAGGTCTATAACAGTTCGAGAAAGTACTGGTAACACTTACCAGTAAATCTCAGCAACCCTGGCCAGGGATTTTCAGTTATAGCCAATCGAACACAGCACAATATCAACTCCCTATACCGGGAGATACGAATCCCCTCCTATCGCTCATTGCCTCCATGTGATTCGGGACTGTACCCAAAAACCACCATTTTGCACGCCCTCTTGGACGTGGTAAGGTGGAAATCAAAGCACAGTGGGAATCACACAAGACTCTATAATGATCTCGGGTCAACAAACTACTCTGTACTAGTGTCACCGAAGAACTGCCATCTAACGTGAGGTATAATACCATCTGGGAGTTATCGGCGAGTCCGTCCAGTGTACCCAGTCTCCACTAGGCACCCGTACACCATCCTTGACGTCAAACACCGATGGATATGGGATCATCCATCGCCCATCATATGGGTCAAGATGCGTATACGCTACTCTACTCTGGTGCATCGATGCCCTGTCTCGATACACCCTCGACTAGGAACAGTTATAGGATGTACTCGTCGACTACCGTGGCTCCACTAGTATGATCTCATCATAGTCCCAGTAGCCGAGTACATATCCTAAGAGCTTTATCAACATGTAACATAGAGACAATCAGAGTACATGTTAAGATAAAGAGCAACCAGATAGCGTACTATCATGTCGAGCAAGAAAGTCCTCCCTATATATGTCCTAGCATCCACTACAATATACATCGTATGTACAGTAATGGCCTCTAGGGCATACATATAACTAACAAATACGCCGGCAGTAGGTGATGATCATATCAAACATCCAAAAGTTGTAGGCGGTTAACTAAACGTAACAGCCACCCGGGTATTGAGCAACCAGAAAATCAACAAGCAAGCATGTATATACTCCTGCGAATTCAATCAGTAACACTACCGTGCAGTCCGGTCTCTTCGTCTGATATGTCACATATCCAGTTTAGGGGTAGTAAACGTCAGACCCCAGTAACCGATATGTCTTGTCGATGTAAGGCTCATAACAGGTCGAGAAACTACTAATAATACTTACCAGTATATCTCCATATCAGCCCTGGCCAGGGACTTCCAGTTATAGCCAATCAAACACAGCGCAACATCAACCCCCAATACCGGGAGAGACAAAACCCCTCCTATCGCTCATTACCTCCATGTGATTCGGGACTGTACCCAAAAGCCACTGTTTTGCACGTTCTCATGAACGTGGTAAGGTGGAAATCAAAGCACAGTGGGAATCACACAAGACACTATGACGATCTCAGGTCTACAGACTAACATGTACCAGTGTCACTGGAGAACTGCTATCTGACGATAGGTATAATACCATTTAGGAGTTCTCGGCGAGTCCGTTCAGTGTACCCAGTCTCCAATGAGCACCCGTACACCATCTTCGATGTCATACACCAACGGATGTGGGATTATCCATCGCCTATCATATAGGTCAAGATGCATATACGCTAGTCTACTCTGGAGTATCGATGCCCTGTCTCGATACACCCTTGACTAGGAACCGTTATAGGATGTACTCATAGACAACACTGGCCCCACTAGTATGATTTGCATCATAGTCCTAGTAGTAAAGTACATATCCTAAGGGCTTTATCAACATGTGAGTGTAGCGTTCCTAGGCACTCTAGTGAAGTCTCACAAGTGATCAAACATGCACAAATCAAATTTTACGGGTGCCTACAAACCCGACTACGGATCGTTTACTAGATATTTAGGCGAAACATGTAAACTAGTTTACATTTTTAACTAAGGGAACAGATATAAAACCTTTGTAGAACCGGTCCACCACCTCCACGGCTCCGCAACGAAGTCCTCTCGCTATCCAAGTGAACTCCCGGGCTCTAGCGTCGGCTTCGTCGAAGAATAAGCGAGCTAGGTCGTCAATATCCATGCCGAAGATGATCTACGTCGAGGCATCGCTAGATCAAGCTCCACCTTCACCAAACCTTGAAAATTTATGAAGGAAACACACTCTACTACTTGGCAAGAGGTAGAGGATGAAGAAATAGGAAGTGGGTAGACTTTAGTTTTGGATTTCTCACTTGATTTGGCTAGTTGCCATTGAAGTAGAAAGCTTTTCTTCATGTTGAAGAAGATGAAGAAGAAGAAGAAGATATGATAAGTTAATTCAAAAAAGAAAATAAAAAATAATACTTATCATGACTTCAACCATGGTTTAGTGTAGAGATTTAACCAAGGTTTAGATGAGTGGTTAGGGTTAGAGAAAAGACAAGAATGGTGGACTTAGTCAAGGTTTCAAGAAGCTTCAAAGAAAAAGACAAACTAAGCCACCATTTCATTTTCTTTTTATCTTTTCCAAAACAATAATAAAAGGATAAATAAATAAGAGAAAAGAAACCCTAACCATTCAATAAACATGGTTTAATCTTTACACAAACCCAAAAGAGCAAGTATCATCAAACATGATACAATCTTGTGCACAAAAGTATATCACATATACAATGTGCACAAACCAAGTGAGTTAATCCATTTAAAGTGAACCATTACTAGTTAATGCAAAGTAATATATCAAATATATAATTATACATTAAATCATTAAATCAACACTTGATTCAATGATCCGGTTATATCGCATATAACCGGCTAGTATCCAATGTATCGGCTTATCGAATCAATCCTTGATTCGATAACTAGGTTATATCGCATACAACCATTCGACACATTCATCGCGAGAATGAAATACGGTATCACATACACGCATTATTCTCGGTCCCGCACATATCTCATATGCGCTCCTATTTCGTTTCGCTTGAGCCAGGAAACCTCTGTGTAGGACTCTAAAGACTCGTCAATACGCCGGCAGCAGATGATGATCATATCAAACACCCACAAGCCGCAAGCGGTCTGCTAAACGTAACGGCCACCCGGGTATTGAGCGATCAGAAGATCGACGAGCAAGCCCGCTCACACTCCTGCGAATCCAACCAGTAACACTTACCGTACGGTCCGGTCTGTTCGTCTGATATGTCGCATATCTCGCCTAGGGGTGGTAAACGTCAGACCCCAATATCTCGATAAGTCATGCCGACGTAGGGTCCATAACATTCGTGAAACTACTGATAACTCTTACCAGTATATCACTGCAACCCTGGCCAGGGATTTCCTGTTATGGCCAGTCGAGCATAGCACAACATCAACCCCCAATACCGGGAGAGACGAATCCCCTCCTATCGCTCATTGCCTCCATGTGAATCGGGACTGTACCCAAAAACCACCTGTTTGCACAACTCAGTAGAGCCGTGGTAGGGTGGAAATCAAAGCACAGTGGGAGACACACAAGACTCTATGACGATCTCGGGTCAACAGACTAAGCTGTACCAGTGTCACCAGAGAACTGCCATCTGACGTGAGGTATAATACCATCTGGGAGTTCTCGGCGAGTCCGTTCAGTGTACCCAGTCTCCACTGAGCACCCGCATACCATCTCCGATGTCAAACACCAATGGATATGGGATCATCCATCGCCCATCGCATGGGTCGAGAAGATATACGCCAGTCTACTCTGGAATATCGATGCCCCGTCTCGATATTCCCTCGACTAGGAACATTTCAAGGATGTACTCATGGACTATCCAGGCCCCACTAGTATGATCTGCATCACAGTCCTGGAAGTCGAGTACACATCCTAAGGGCTTTATCAACATGTAATCAGAGAGACAGAAAGTATACATGTTAAGATAAAGAGCAACCAGATAGCGTACTATCATATTGAGCAAGAAAGTCCTACCTATATATGTCCCAGCATCCACTACAATATACATCTAATGTACAGTAATGGCCTATAGGGCATACATATAACTAACAATCTCCCACTTGCACTAGGGCCATCTGTAGCAGAGGTTGCAGTATCACATACTCAACCATCCCATAAAAGTCTCTCTTTGGGAAAAGGCCTTCGTGAATGGATCCACCGTGTTGTCCTCTGAGTCTACTCTCCTAACCTCGATCACCCTGGAGATCAACTATCTCCATGATCAGGTGATGCTGCCTTAGATTATGTCTGGGTCACTGATGGGACCAGGGTTCCAGGGCCAAAGCCACAGTTCTATTGTCACACAATGGTAGGAACCTAGTTCATCCTATGAACCAATATACACCCAAACTGCCTCTTTGGTAGTATGTTTAATAGCGATGTTACCAGCCTTTATCGTCTAGTTTGCCACGGTATCGAGCTTGGAACTCTTCCAACATACCGTCCCATTACTGAGGGTAAAGACAGTGCCTGTGACTGACATTCAGTCGTCTTTATCACCCTGGAACACTTCCAGTGATTCTCCCCAGGATCGATTGATACCATCTCACTACATCTAGTGAGAATCCTAACATCCAATTACATCTATCTCATTGATGAAACCTCAGGATTTAGGAGGTATCACTTTGATCCTATTTGGGGAATCCTAGTGATAATAGGAGATTGTCCGATCGTAGTATAGGAAACTCTTTTCCCATCAAGAGTATGTTGTCTACGTACAATACGAAGATGACCACCTTACTCTCTACTACCCTTTTGTATATACTAGGTTCGTCTACCAATTTGATGAAGTCAAACACTTTGACTATCACATCAAAACACACGTTCCAACTCCGCGATGCCTGCTTCATTATATAAAGCAACTTGCACACGTTTCCGCTGCTCCCACTGTTCACAAAAACCTCTGGCTGTGTTCTTATAGACGTTCTCTTCTAAATCAGTATTTAGAAAAGCAGTCATGGCACCCAACCGCCAGATATCGTAGTCATGGTATGTATCCGTGGTAAGGAGGATCTGGACATACTTAAGCATAGCTACTGGAAAAAGGTTTCATCATTATCCATGCCTGGTCGATGACGAAAACCTTTAATAAGTCTAGCTTTGAAAGTCTCAACTTTTCCATCTACACCAAGTAATCTTCTCAAGATATACTTGCTCCTGACGGGGATTTAACCCTTCAGATATAGCAGCTAAAGTCCATACTTTGCTGGTGTACATGGATTCCATCTCAGATCGCTAAGCATCCAGCCATTCTTACAGAGTCCCTACTCTCGATGGCCTGCTCGAAAATAGTTGAGTCATCATCTCATGATGCAATCCTCGCTCCCACTGTCATCGAGAAACCGAGGTATCTCTCAGGCGGATGAGGAGCCCTACTAGATCGGCGGAGAGGCAGAGGTTCGTCGGAAACTATTGAATCTTTTGGTTCTGTCAAATCATTAGCAGTTTTGTACAGCCGGAACCTTTCTAGTTCAACAAAACCGATCCTGCCTCGATCTTGTCCGGATTTTTCTTTTGACATAGGCCGGACAACCCCAAATCTTAACTAACTTAAGATATGGGCTCTTCCCTTTCCATATCACATATGAAGTGGTAGGCACTGATTTGATTCGAACCTAATTCAATAGGTATGCAGCTTCTCAAGCGTATAACTCCCAAAAGGAAATAGGTAACTCAGTAATACTCATCATAGAGCACACGATATCTAATATTGTGTGATTGCTCCGCCCCGATACACCGTTGTGCTGTGGTGTATATGGAGGAGTAATGCTGAGAGAGAATCTCATTCTCCTTTAGAATAGTCCAGGAATTCTATGCACAAGTATTCTCCTCCCTGATCTCATCATAGGACATAATACTTATACCCGTATTTTGGTTCTCTACTTCTAACTTATATTCTGTGAATACCTCAAAAGGTTCGGACTTATGTTTCAACAGGAACATATGACTGAATCTTGAGAGATTATCAGAGAATATAATGAAATATAAAGAACCAGTCCTGGCATGTGTAGACAGAAGACCTTACATACATCATCATGTATCAGTCCCAAGAGTTTACCAACTCTTCCTCTGTTTCCAATAAACAGAGCTATGGTCATCTTATCTTTATGACATGACTGGCAAGTTTCACAAGATGTAAATTCAAACTGATTTAAATATACATCTAAATGTAACTTCAGCCAGTCGGGTCGCATTGATATGACCTAGTCTACAATGCCTCAAGAAGGATTCGTTCACTTCTGAACTCTTCCTCTTGTGTGTGTTCTGTATACTAGGAACTGGAGTTTGATTTAGAACTTCAATGCTTTTAGATAACGTGCCTGAATCGATCAACTTTTGATATAGGAAATGTTCAAAACATTATCCGTCAATACAAAATTATATCCTTTCTTTAGTAATAAAGAGACTGATATGATTTTGTATATCAGGTTCGGTATCTAATAGCATTTGTTCAGAATCAATGTATTCGTAATACAGGGTGACAGTGACCAACAGACTTGGCTGCAACACTTGCCCCGTTTTCTGTCTCATGAAACTTATCACCCGTTCTCAGTTTTTCTACCTTTTTGTAGCCCTATGTAACAGATTACATATCTGGGATCCTGATCCGGTATCATATACCCAGGATGCAGAGGATTCTGAGAAACGGTTCTTTGTAATGAACACACCCGAAGGAGATGCATCATATGCACTTTCTTCATTTGGGTGGCATAGGAATTCTGGTATTCCCCAATTTTCTGCTCTGTCTTATAACAATTATAATTTGGAGCGGGACCAACGTTCCCCAGCTCAGTATAACAAGCGGGTTCGGTCAATAATCCGTTTTATTATCTTGATTAAGGCGTGATATGGTCGCTACCAGGAGAGAGAGAGAAGAAAACACTCTGCGTGCGCTCTTGCAAGATCAGATTGGTTATATATTTTATCTAATCAGGATGGCTCCCACTGTTTTTATCAAATCTTCCTACAAACCTTAAAAGGAAAGACTAGCCGGGATTAATTACACTCTACAAGTTCGCCAACCTTTCAGCCAGGCCAGTGTCGGTACTTTGAGGGAGGTTCCCCGTGCTTTCGCACGGACCGAATTACAGTAAACCTCGTTTTCCCAGAGGCGTAACCCCGTTGACACCTTTCTAGACACCTACTTGATCGGCTAATTGTAAAGTGCAAAACTCTCCCAGGAGTAACAATTACTCGCAGTGGGTATCGGGATCCAACTATCACATAGAAGGTATTCAATCTCATTGCAAGTTTCAACACTTGAAACTCCCGATAAAGGTTTTTACCCCTAGCACCTATGACCTTAACTATGGTCAACAAATCATAAGTACTAGTCAAGTTATACCCGTCATTTCGTGATTAATTAGACCCACCCACATGACCCTTAACTGAGGTCAACAAAGTCACGCGACTGTCCTAACTAATCGCATCATATGCGGTGTAGGAAGACATCACTTAGCTACCGTACACTGTGCCTTGACTATGGTCAATAAACACAGCACGAATACTAAGTACTCTACTTCCTAAAATGACGGAGGGTTGCGGATGGTTTTTGTGAAAACCTTTAACGCTTTGAACTTGATCTCGTTGCGGAATCAAATGGTTTTTAAATGGAATGTTTTCGAGGCTTTTCTAGTTTCGCTAAAGGGGTCACTACCGGTGAAGGGATCGTCGGCCCTTTCCTCATCGAATGAGGTGCGGGATATATCATATATATCACTGTGCAAAGCGGAAACTATAGAAGCGATCAAAGACAAACCGAGGGTTGTAGCATCTGCCAGTTATTGCTAAAGGAGTCACTCCCGGTGAAGGGATCTCGGTCCTTTCCTCATCGAATAAGGTGCAGGATGTTCTATAATGAACACCGCGATGCAAAGCAAGAACTGTAGCTACCTGTTTTATTTTGAAATTCGATTCCACAACATCAATTAGGTTTATTTTCTTTCATTAATCTCATTAATGAATATCCCACCATTTAAGTCCACCTAACCATTACAGATAAATATAACGTACGCTTATGCCATCCGCATTCGCCTCGATGTCCCGTCTGCACCGTTAGGTTAGGTAACTAACGCCAGAGCGAGGCAGGGCTAGCGCGGGTGTAAAACATAAGTAACGTCTATATAATATATCATATATATACTATATATAATATCTGCCACAGAACATCGCATGATCTCAGATAAAACACAGCAGAAGAAACATATGAAATATTGGATATACTAGGACGTCCGTGTTTTCAATACGAGCCAGTATAAAACAAGGATTCCACGGTCGTGATGAATAGCCAATCCCACACCCCTAGACCCCTACGAGAGCGGCAAGCAACCCTACCAATTCTAGGGTTAGGAGACCCGGACTCGACTCCTCGAGATGGTCTCCCACTGGACCCCAGAACCCGGTTACTTGTGCTCCCCTCCTTGGGTCTATCCTAGTGCAGAAAAGTAAATAATATACAAATGGTGACAACATCCGCAACCTGGAAGTGCCCCAATAAAAGAATATTACATACAAGTTTTTACATGAATGAAAATGAAAAAAACACTCATCTCACATAAAAACCCCCGGCTATTCAAACACGACGATCCAATATAACATATCCAGCAACACATAACAACACATGTCATCAACGTAAGTAAATATGCGCATCCCAATTGTCGTTGACATATAGCAACGAAACCGGCGATATCACATATTACACTTACGGTCACAGAAAAGAAAGTGTAAAACTACAACAGTTGGAATCCGCAACCTCCTCAGACATCGCATGCCTGACCAAATGAATTACTTAGACATCGCATGCCTAACAATTATAAACCCCGCATTTTAGTCTCATTATCGAAAACTCTTTTCAATATCAAGTCGGGAAATTCAACAGGATTCCCGACATTCTGATCGAATGCTCGTCGCAAACTTTAGCAGGCGGCCGCACCCCCGCCGCCGTCGACGAAGTGCACCAAGGCGGAACACCGCTACTGGGAGCACCCGAACGGATGCTTTCGGCGACGGGGTTCTCCTACAGTCACTTGGTCGGGGCTATGGGGTGAGGCTGTCTATTAAGTTTACCCGGCGAGTATCCGCGTACACTACGTGATTGCGACGGACTTTTGATCACATCAAAATTCCGTGGCAACCGATCAAGTGAGACTAAACTGCTATGTTTATAATATTCATTCCGTTATCTCATAACTATTTGCGAATTCCAATTATTGTATCATATTCAGGATAAATAGAAAATGTTAAACTTTCCGATCGAACAATCGAACACTCAAGTTTTCCCGATACAGCTCAACACATGAAATAAGTCTAACAGCATTCAGTTCGTGCCTCAGTAGCAACGGTCCAGCCGTAGAAGGGTCAAGCCAACGCCTCACATGTGGCACGCCGTACTGCCCCAAACCCGAAGGTTCAAAGGGCAGTTCAAGACGGTCACATAATCGAGTTAAGGTTTGTTGTCTTCTAGAGGGTCCATCGCGTTACTTGCACTACTTAGAACGTCGTTAAACTACGGAAAAATCCAACAATTGGAAATTTCCCGGCAGGAGAAAAAGTGGGTATTTATATCCGGTCAAACTTTTTAACATATTCTAAAAATATCCGGAAAAGCATACCGACAAAAATTAGACAGTCCGATCGAATACACCGAGTCCCAATACAACCCAGAAAATGCAACTCTGGAAAAATTATTAAAAATTCCCAGAAAAATCAGCACATAAAAATAAGAATTACTGTGGAGAAAAAGAAGCACAAAACGACAAAGTCGCCGCGGATCCGCCGCATGACCCTTCTTTAAGGCCGCGGATCCGCACCGCCTATGTGGAATTGGGACCACGAATTTTCCAGTTTGTCTTAGATATTCCTGCTGATTTTTCTGAATATTTTTAATCTCGAAAAAACCACGAATTTAGAAAATGTACAGAGAGCATATTCTTAGTCGGGGTTTTGGGTCGATCGGACTTCTGATTCCGTCGGGACTTCGCCTAAGGCTCTAGCTAGGCTCTGATACCACTGTAGGGTTCCTAGGCACTCTAGTGAAGTCTCACAAGTGATCATACATGCACAAATCAAATTTTACGGGTGCCTACAAACCCGACTACCGATCGTTTACTAGATATTTAGGCGAAACATGTAAACTAGTTTACATTTTTAACTAAGGGAACAGATATACAACCTTTGTAGATCCGGTCCACCACCTCCACGACTCCGCAACGAAGTCCTCTCGCTGTCCAAGTGAACTCCCGGCCTCTAGCGTCGGCTTCGTCGAGGAATAAGCGAGCTAGGTCGGCAATATCCATGCCGAAGATGATCTACGTCGAGGCATCGCTAAATCAAGCTCCACCTTCACCAAACCTTGAAAATTTGTGAAGGAAACACACTCTATTACTTGGCAAAAGGTAGAGGATGAAGAAATAGGAAGTGGGTAGACTTTAGTTTTGGATTTCTCACTTGATTTGGCTAGTTGCCATTGAAGTAGAAAGCTTTTCTTCATGTTGAAGAAGATGAAGAAGAAGAAGAAGATATGATAAGTTAATTCAAAAAAGAAAATAAAAAATAATACTTATCATGACTTCAACCATGGTTTAGTGTAGAGATTTAACCAAGGTTTAGATGAGTGGTTAGGGTTAGAGAAAAGACAAGAATGGTGGACTTAGTCAAGGTTTCAAGAAGCTTCAAAGAAAAAGACAAACTAAGCCACCATTTCATTTTCTTTTTATCTTTTCCAAAACAATAATAAAAGGATAAATAAATAAGAGAAAAGAAACCCTAACCATTCAATAAACATGGTTTAATCTTTACACAAACCCAAAAGAGCAAGTATCATCAAACATGATACAATCTTGTGCACAAAAGTATATCACATATACAATGTGCACAAACCAAGTGAGTTAATCCATTTAAAGTGAACCATTACTAGTTAATGCAAAGTAATATATCAAATATATAATTATACATTAAATCATTAAATCAACACTTGATTCAATGATCCGGTTATATCGCATATAACCGGCTAGTATCCAATGTATCGGCTTATCGAATCAATCCTTGATTCGATAACTAGGTTATATCGCATACAACCATTCGACACATTCATCGCGAGAATGAAATACGGTATCACATACACGCATTATTCTCGGTCCCGCACATATCTCATATGCGCTCCTATTTCGTTTCGCTTGAGCCAGGAAACCTCTGTGTAGGACTCTAAAGACTCGTCAATACGCCGGCAGCAGATGATGATCATATCAAACACCCACAAGCCGCAAGCGGTCTGCTAAACGTAACGGCCACCCGGGTATTGAGCAATCAGAAGATCGACGAGCAAGCCCGCTAACACTCCTGCGAATCCAACCAGTAACACTTACCGTACGGTCCGGTCTGTTCGTCTGATATGTCGCATATCTCACCTAGGGGTGGTAAACGTCAGACCACAATAGCTCGATAAGTCATGCCGACGTGGGGTCCATAACATTCGTGAAACTACTGATAACTCTTACCAGTATATCACTGCAACCCTGGCCAGGGATTTCCTGTTATGGCCAGTCGAGCATAGCACAACATCAACCCCCAATACCGGGAGAGACGAATCCCCTCCTATCGCTCATTGCCTCCATGTGAATCGGGACTGTACCCAAAAACCACCTGTTTGCACAACTCAGTAGAGCCGTGGTAGGGTGGAAATCAAAGCACAGTGGGAGACACACAAGACTCTATGACGATCTCGGGTCAACAGACTAAGCTGTACCAGTGTCACCAGAGAACTGCCATCTGACGTGAGGTATAATACCATCTGGGAGTTCTCGGCGAGTCCGTTCAGTGTACCCAGTCTCCACTGAGCACCCGCATACCATCTCCGATGTCAAACACCAATGGATATGGGATCATCCATCGCCCATCGCATGGGTCGAGAAGATATACGCCAGTCTACTCTGGAATATCGATGCCCCGTCTCGATATTCCCTCGACTAGGAACATTTCAAGGATGTACTCATGGACTATCCAGGCCCCACTAGTATGATCTGCATCACAGTCCTGGAAGTCGAGTACACATCCTAAGGGCTTTATCAACATGTAATCAGAGAGACAGAAAGTATACATGTTAAGATAAAGAGCAACCAGATAGCGTACTATCATGTTGAGCAAGAAAGTCCTACCTATATATGTCCCAGCATCCACTACAATATACATCTAATGTACAGTAACGGCCTCTAGGGCATACATATAACTAACAGTGAGAGCAAGACATTGTTCCGATACAAGTCTACATGTTAAGATAAAGTGCAACAAGATAGCATACTATCTTATCGAGCAAGAAAGTCCTCTATATATATATCTAAGCATCCACTATAATATACATCATATGTACAACAATGGCCTCTAGGTCATAAATATAACTAACAGATGTATTCAGCCTCCATCGTCGAGTCTGCGACGGTTTCCTGTTTGGAACTATTCCAACAAACTGACCCTCCATTGAGGATAAAGACAAATCCTGAGTGCGACTTAGAGTCGTCCTTATCACTCTGGAAGCTCGAATCGGCAAAGGACTCAACTTGGAGTTCACCGTTACCATACACCAAGAACATCTCTTCAGTCCTTCTTAAGTACTTGAGAATATTCTTCACAGTTGTCCAGTGACTCTCTCATGGATCTGCTTTATACCTACTCACTATACTTAGTGAGTATGCTACATTGGGTCTGTTACATAGCATCGCGCACATGATAGAGCCAACTACCGAAGCATAGGGTATCCCTTGCATGCGAGCTCTCTCCAAATCAGTCTTGGGCGACATTTCTTTGGATAGAGTGAGTCCAGAGATCGTGGGTAAATTCCCACGCTTGGATTCTTCCATACTAAACCTCTTTAGTATGGTGTCAATGTACCTGGAGTGGGACAATTCCAATATCCTTTTAGATCTATCTCTATAGATCTTAATTCCCAAGATGTAGGAGGCATCACCAAGATCTTTCATTGAGAATCTTTGTGATAAGAAGAGCTTGACCGATTGCCGCACAGGAACATCATTTCCTATCAAAAGTATGCCATCCACGTACTACGAGGAAGACAACCTTACTCTCTACCACCTTCTTATATATACAAGGTTCATCTATATTTTTGATGAAGTCAAACTCTTTGACTACCACATCAAAACTGATGTTCCAACTCCGCAATACCGGCTTTAACCCGTAGATGGATTTAAGCATCTTGCACACCTTTTCGCTGCTCCCACTGTCCACAAAACCCTCTGGCTGAGTTATGTACACGCACTCTTCTAAATCACCATTTAGAAAGGCGGTCTTAACATCCATTTGCCGGATTTCATAGTCATGGTATGCAGTAATATCAAGTAGGATCCAGATGGCCTTAAGCATATCCACTGGAGAAAAGGTTTCATCATAATCCACACCTGGTCGTTGACGAAAACCTTTTGCAACAAGTCTAGCTTTGAAAGTTTCAAATTTTCCATCTGCACCAAGTTTCTTCTTAAAGATCCATTTGCTCCCAATAGGTTTTACCCCTTCAGGAGAAACTTCCAAAGTCCATACTTTGTTGGTGTACATGGATTCCAGCTCAGATCACATTGCATCCATCCATTTCACAGAGTCTCCACTCGTATGGCCTGTTCGAAACTAGATGGGTCGTCATTTTCCATGATGCAATCCTCGCTCCCACCATCAATAAAAAAACCATAGTATCTCTCAGGTGGATGAGGAACCCTACTAGATCGGCGGAGCGGCTGAGGTTCGTTGGGAATTACTAAATCCTCTGGTTCTACCAAACCTTCTGTTGTAGTTTGTATAGCTGGAACCACTTCCAGTTCTACCTCCTTGCCACTAATTTCCTTTGCAAGAAATTCCTTTTCTAAAAAGATGGCATGTCAAGAAACAAACACCTTTTGTTCCTCGGTGTGGTAGAAGATATACCCTTGTGTGTTTTTGGTATTGTTAGTTATATGTATGACCTAGAGGACATTACAGTACATGCGATGTATATTGTAGAGGATGCTTGGACATATATAGGGAGGACTTTCTTGCTCGACATGATAGTATGCTATCTGGTTGCTCTTTATCTTAACATGTACACTTATTGTCTCTCTATTACATATTGATAAAGCCCATAGGATGAGTACTTGACACTAGGATTATAATACAGATCATACTAGTGGGGACAGGGTAGTTGATAAGTACATCCTTCAAATGTTCCTAGTCGTGGGAGTATCGAGACGGGGCATCGATACTCCAAAGTAGCGTATACGCTTCTCGACCCATGTGATGGGCGTTGGATGATCCCATATCCATTGGTGTTTGACATCAGAGAAGGTATACGGGCGCTCTGTGGAGACTGGGTACACTGGACAGACTCGCCGAGAACTCCTAGATGGTATTATACCTATCGTCGGAGTTCTCTGGTGACACTGGTACAGGTTAGTCTGTAGACCCGAGATCGTCATAGAGTCTTGTGTGATTCCCATTGTGCTTTGATTTCCACCATACCACGGTCAAGAGATCGTGCAAAAAGGTGGTTTTTGGTACAGTCCCGAGTCACATGGAGGCAATGAGTGATAGGAGGGGTTTCATCTCTCCCGGTATTGGGAGTTGATGTTGCGCTATGCTCGATTGGCCATAACAGGAAATCCCTGGCAAGGGTTGCTGAGATTTACTGGTAAGTGTTACCAGTAGTTTCTCGAACCGTTATGGACCTTGCATCGGAATGACTTATCAGGCTATCAGGGTCTGACGTAATACTACCCCCAGGCTATGATATGCGACATATCAGACGAAGAGATCGGACTGTACGGTAGTGTTACTGATTGGATTCGCAGGAGTACGAGAGGCTTGCTTGTTGATCTTCTGATCGCTCAATACCTGGGTGGCCGTTATGTTTAGTAGACCACTTGCGTCTTGTGGGTGTTTGATATGATCATCGCCTGCTGCTGGCGTATTGACGAGTCTTTAGAGTCCTAGACAGAGCTTTCCTGGTTCATGCGAAACGGAGTAGGAGCACATATGTGATATGTGCGGGATCGAGACTAATGCGTGTATATGATACCACATTCTATTCTCACGATTAATGACATCGTAGGTTATATGTGATATAGCCAAGTTATCGGATCAAGTGTTTATTCGATAAGTTGTTACATTTGATATTAGTCGGTTATATGTAATATAGCCGAATTATTAAATCAAGTGTTGATTTAATAATTTAATATAGAATTATATATTTGATATATTAAATTACATTAACTAATATTAACTCACTTAAGTAATTATTTTTCTCACTTATGATACAGTGATATATATGTGATATATGTTAAATGTATTGTTTTCTTTTTGCATACAAAACATATATGTGATATATATTGTTGTGTCAAGTTAGGTTACACTTGCAACATGTATGTATGAGACTCACACCATGCTAGGGTTAAATTAAGGTTTATATTTATTTCAAACAAATTTCAAAACTGTTGAGATATTTTTCATGGTTCAAAGCTTGTAGAAGCTTGTGGACTTCATTGACTTAGTCCACTCCTTTGTCTTGCTTAAGATATTTCTTAACCCAACCCTTAACTCATAGCTATGGTTTATTCTCTACATGAGTTAGGCATGACACTAACTCACCCATGATTGCAATTCTAACATCACTCTCTCATTCATTTTCTTCATCACTTCTTCTTCCTCCTCAAGAGAAAAACCTTGCTAGCTTTTTCTAAGTGAGGATTTATTGTGAGAAACATAAAACTAAAATGAGCCCACTTCCTACTTCATCATCCTCTACTACTTGCCATTTAGTTTAGAGTATTTGCTTTACTAATCTCACCATTAGTGAAGAGATAGCATGAGCTTGAGTCTCCTCAACGTAGATCATCTTCGGCCTCAACGACATCAAGCAAGCTTGTTCCGTATATCTCATGGAGCCTTTCTAGAGTTCAAGGAGTTCACTAGTTGGAGTGAAGGGACTACAACACGGAGCAATTGAAGTGAAGGACCAGTCTACAAAGGTTGTATTCCTTCTTCTCTTTAATTTGTAAAGTGTTTACAATCTAGATAACCCTAAGTCTCTAGTTCGATCCTCGTTCGGGTTCTTTATCTCTCTAGAAAATTTTGAAATGGCATGTTCGATGCCCTAGTAAACACCGTGATGGTGCTAAGGAACCCTGCAGGGATATCCTACAAACTTGCATAGAACAGACCGTGCCTCGAGTTTGTCTGGATTGTGCCTTTTGACATAGGCCGGACAACCCCATATCTTAACATAATTAAGACATGGTCTTTTCCCCCTTCCATATCTCATATGGAGTGGTAAGCACTGACTTGGTAGGGACCATATTCAATAGGTGTATGACTGTCTCAAGCGCATACCCTCAAATGGAAATAGGCAACTCAGCAGCGCTCATCATAGAGCGCACCATATCTAATAGGGTGTGATTCCTCCGTTCCAATACACCATTGTGCGTGGTGTATATAGAAGAGTAAACTGTGAGAGAATCCCATTCTCTTTTAGATAGTCCAGGAACTCATTGCTCAAGTATTCTCCTTCTCGATCAGATCGAAGGATCTTAATACTTTTACCCGTTTGGTTCTCGACATCGTTCTTATATTCTTTGAATTTCTCAAAAGCTTCAGACTTGTGTTTCAAGAGGAAAACATGTCCGTTTCTTGAGAGATCGTCAGTGAATGTAATGAATTACGAAGAACCATTCCTGACATGTGTAGACATGAGACCGCATACATCACTATGTATCAGTCCCAAGAGTTCCGTAACTCTTTCTCCGTATCTACTAAACGGAGTTTTGGTCATTTTTCCTTTGAGACATGACTGGCAAGTGTCAAAAGATGAAAATTCGAACGGATTCAAATATCTATCCTTATGTAACTTAGCTAGTCGTGTCGCATTGATATGACCTAGTCTACAATGCCACAAGAAAGATTCGTTCATTTCTGAACTCTTCCTCTTATGTGTGTTTTGTATATTAAGAACTGTGGTTTGATTTAGAACGTATATGCCATTATTTAACGAGCTTGATCGAATCAACTTTTGATTCAGGAAGATGTTCATAATATTATCCTGTACTACAAAATTATATCCTTCTTTAATTAATAAAGAAACTGATATAAGATTGCATATCAGGGTGGGAATGTAATAGTATTCGTTCAAAATCAATGTATTACCATTTGGCAATACAAGGTGATATTCGCCAACTGCTTTGGCTGCAAGATTTGCACCATTCTCTACTCTTACAGAATGATCACCCATTCCCAGTTCCCTACCTTTCCTTAGCCCATGTAACATATTACATATGTGGGATCCTGATCCGGTATCTAATACCCAGGATGTAAAGTGAACTGAGAAACAGTTCTCGATAACTAACACACCCGAAGAAGATGCATCAACATGCTTATTCTTCGTTTCGGCGGCGTAGGAATCCGGATATGTTTCTATTCTCTTCTCAGTCTTATAACAATTATAAGAGAGAACGGAAGCAACGTTTCCCTCCAGAGTATAACAAGCGGGTTCAGTCAATACATCCAAATTATTATCTTGATTAAGGCCTGACATGGTCGCTACCTGGAGAGAGAGAGAGAAGAAAACACTTTAGCGTATGCTCTTGCAAGATTAGATTGGTTATTATCTTATCTAATCAGGATTGCTCCCACTGTTTTTATCAAATCTTCCTTCAAACCGTAACAGGTAAGACTAGCCTGGATTAATTATACCCTACAAGTTCGCCAATCTTTCAGCCAGGCCAGTGTTGGTACTTTGAAGGAGGTTCCCCGTGCTTTCGCACGGACCTAATTAAAATAAACCTCGTTTCTCAGGGGCGTAACCCTGTTAACACCTTTCTAGACACCTACTTGATTGACTAATTGTGATGTGTAAAACTCTGCCAGGAGTAACTCTTACTCGCAGTGGGTATCGGAATCCAACTATCTCATAGAAGGTATGCAATCTCATTGTAAATGTCAACACTTGAAATCCCGATAGTACTTTTGCTCCTAACGTGCTATGAGCTTGACGAAAGCCAATAAAACATAGTCTGCTAGTCAAATTCAACCCGTATATTTCATGATTGAATTAAACCCACCCGCACGACCCTTGACGAAAGACAAGAAAGCCGTACGACTACCCTAATCCAATCGCATCATATGCTACAGAGAAGCAGTAAGTAGCTACCGAACACTACACCTTGACGAAAGCCAACAAACGTAGCATGAATACTAAATATTACTTATCTGAAATGTCGGAGGGCTACGACAGGTTTTTCAGAAAACCTTTTGCGTAATGAACTTGATATCGTTGTAGAAACAAGTGATTTTGAAAAGGAGTGTTTTTTAGGCTTTTAGTAGTTTTGCTAAAGAGGTCACTCCCGGTGAAAGGATCTCGACTCATTCCTTATCGAATAAGGTGCAGGATATTTCATAAATACCGCTATGCAAAGCAAGAACTATAGAAGCAATCAAAAACAAAACCAAGTGAGTTGAACGGTGGCCTTCAAGGTGTCTAGTTCTTGCTGGAAACATCGCTCACGGGAGACAAAGGAAGTAACCGCCGGAGTGGAGTCCAACATCATATGGGCCCTGCTAGGACCCAGTCCCCGGCCTCTCTCCTAACCTCCATGGTGCCCTCCGTGTGCGGCGTCTAGGACTGGGGTCAGCAGCATCGGATCGTTCTGTCCAGTAAAATCGATCCCCGATGCTTCCACCTGCTCAACCAGCCGCTCCTACATCCACATTAACCAGTAAAATATAAGTATATCATTTAAATTTGAATCTTTCAAAAAAAAAATTTCAAATAGGGGTTGAATAAATATTAACACTTACGCAATACTTCTGGGTAGCGGTGTCGGGGTATCGAAGCTCGCCCGTGGCGGGATCTGTCGAGGTGCCGTGGACGGAAAGATACGCGGACGGCACGCTCGGTGTACCACCATGTGCCAGGGTCTGATCTCTCTGCAATATTAGAAAATAACTCTTAATATTAGATATATTAGAAAATAACTCTTAATATTACATTATATCACAAAGGTCGGTCTATTATAATTTACCGATAACTCTATGGCATGAGTAATATTCCTCGAGCCACCTGTATAAGTGGGGTGACCCTTCTTCGCCGACTTCCTATTTTCTTTATTTTGATCGGCCTGTTTCTGCACAACACATTCAGGTTTAGTTTTCTAATTAAGCAACACAAAAAAATAAATTATATATTAAACAATGAATTACATTTAAAATAAATACCTGTTTGCGATGAAAGTCGAAATATTGGCACAATAGAGGCCATGTATCTACGTCGACTCTCGCAAAGGCCGGAGTAGATAGGAGGGCCGCTTTCTCTGCCTCGGGGGTCGCCATCCACAGGGAATAGCAGTCGATCTTCAGCTCATTCCTGTTGTATCGGACCTTCGTCTGCATGTTCTTCATCAGGCCATTGTAAAGAGCGTGAAGATCGAGCACCCTCCCAGGGTGATCAGGGTCGGGTACAGGCTGAAAATCGTAATCCAACTGAAAATACAAAAAAAACATTGTTATTAGATTGCAAGTGTTAATAATAAATATATTGGATAAATCAAATGAAAATATATATTAATACCCGAGCCTGATCCCAGAAGAGGACGAATGAGCACCGGTGTTGGTCACCCCACTCAACGTGAAGTGGATAGTTCTTCATGAGGCGGCTCTTATCCCCCATATACCAGCCGAACCTCTCAGCATAATCGCCAGTATAGCAATAATCACGGGTAAAAAAGAGGGGGAATGCTGCCTCCCCCTAGCTCTGTCAGGCCTCCGCCTGTGGGACTGATTCGGGCCTCGAGTCCTCCTCTCGGGATGGGGAGGCCCTGCGTCAACAAGAAATATCAAGACAATCAATATTAAGACAAAGTGGTATTAAGAAATTAAGATTTAACGAAAATTGAAGTGTGATATATACCTCCGGTGACAAAGCACGAGCCTGGGCCTGAGCAGCAGCACGTGCGGGACGATAGTTTCTGCAGTGAGGAACAGCCGGTGACCCGGACGTGGACGCATCTCCAACTAGAAAATAAACATCGATAAAATTACATGAAATTCATGTTTATTCTTAAAGGATATGTAAAATGAATAAATATTTTATATTTATTCATACAAACCTGCAGACTGAGCGGAGGGTATGGAAGTGACGGGAGTGGCCCCTGCACCAGACGAGGATGCACCACCTATAATTAGACAATCAAGTATCAGCTATATAAGTAATTGCAAAAAGAATGTGTATATCAATAATATAACATTCTAAAGCAACATGTATACACTATAGGATATATAAACATACCCGCAGGTATATGATATATAAACATACCTGGAGGTGCTGGAGTGGCCTCTGTCCCTGATGTAAGTACGTAAGAGCAAAAAGAATGTATGTATATTTATGATATAGCATTCTAAATCAATATACATGCACTATATGATATATAAACATACGTGGAGGTGCGGGAGTGGCCTCTGTCCCTGATGTGGACGCATCACCAACAGCTAGACAATCAAATATTAACAATATAAGTAATTTTGACATGAACATGCATGTATATCTATAATATTACATTCAAAATGAATATGCGTGCAATATATCTGGAGGTGTGGCAAAGTCCACACGGAAGGAGGCATCCGAAGGGGTCTCCGATCGGGGTGCAAGACCGGCCCTCTGAAGCTCCCTACACAGCTCTCCGGACGGCAGAACCGCTCTGCCTCTGCCTCTGCCTCTGCCGGTGCCGCGGCTGAAGCTCCTGCCGCCCCTCGCTGCTCCCGTCATCGTCATCAAATCTAGATAAAACGGTTCGTGGATGCATTAGACAATCATTACAAGTATTGACTATATATGTATAGATCGTAAAATGTGAGGTAATAATATAACATTACTGATAAACTTTTTCATTTCGTGGGCGCATTAGACATATCTACTTGGATTTCATCATCGATATCATTTCTAACCCACGTAACTTTATGATGAACCAAAGACAACCCGTCTTTCGAAACAGACAGTCGGAGCACTCTAAGTCTTCTCTCTTCTTCATCCTCATCGCTGTCCTCGAATTCTGGGACATCGTAGACATCCCTGGGTTTCCAACGGCATACGACACTCCATTCCAGATGCTTCAAACACTGTGAGTAGTATACTTGGAACGCTTGGTTCGGAAAGATAAACGGATCTTCCTGACCGTAAAATCAAAGTGTGTTCACACTAGTCAATCCATATTCATCTTTCCAAGTCCCAAGATTGCTTTTCCACTTATCCGTATCGGTTCACGTGTCGTACCAAGTACACTGAAATATATAAAAGGGTTCTGATCGTCCAGGATAGTGGATGCCGAGTATACAATTTAAGTATCCATAATAAATCACACCATCCGATCCTACCGTCACAATCCCATTATTCTGATTGGTTCTAGATGTTTCTATGTCCTTAACTTCGAATTTGTATCCAAGGACACCGAATCCTTTATAATATGCAACCTCCATACTAGGAAATTGAGCTAAACATCTTGAATTACTCTCTAATGATGCAGACAAGTTCGGATCGTGGATCTAACAAAACAAATTTTACGGCAAATACATAACGATATAAGTTTAGATTAAAACAGATAGCAATAACATGTTATTCGAATAACTTATATGATCTGCAACCCAATCGCAAAAATTATCCTGATGATATTTTTCCAATCGTTCATCATTCCAATCAGGATACCCCTCACGTACCTCGTTAAAATGAATTTTGTTTTCGACAATAAATTATGACATTAATATTATATCACACAAACACAAATATAACAATTAATCCAAAAAAACTTACTCTCTAATTTTTTCAAGACATGCCCAATTAAGCAAGATAAACCGGTATATCTTGTTGATAAACATAGTGTCTACCCTCTTATAATCGGTTTTACCATATGGCCCGTCTTGAATTCTTCAAGGCCGGTTAAGTCTCGTCTCAATGTTCTCGTTTAGATAGCGGGAACAAAATGTGGTTGCTTCATCAAGAAGATAACCTTGCATGATAAAACCCTCTGGTCGATTTCTATTGCGTATATACTTTTTAAGAGTGTAGAGGTACCTAAAAAAAATATGTTGAATAAATAAATACGGGCATACAGGACAACAATAATTTTAAAAATTGCGCGAAACGGAAAATTCCACGTACCTCTCGACAGGATACGTCCATCGATATTGTACCGGTCCGACTAACTTAGCTTCAGTTGCAAGATGAACCGTCAGGTGTATTATGATATAGAAAAATGACGGTGAGAAAATACGCTCAAACTTGCTAAGTATTAACGCAATAGAATTTTCTAGTTTATCCAGCGTCACAACATCCAGTGTTTTAGCGCATAACTCTCTGAAAAAACAACATAGGTCATTGATTACTAGACCAACCAATTCGGGGAGAGAAGTCCTGAGGGCTAATGGGAGAAGGTGCTCCACGATAACATGGTGATCATGACTTTTCAGCCAATTGATCTTGCCTTTCACAATTTTTATTTTCTTGCTGAATGATCCTGAGAAACCTGTGGAAACTTTCAAATCATGCAACACCTGCAGAAATCTTTTCTTCTCCGGTCGTGACATATGATAAGCGGAATTGGGAAGTACAAACTTGCCTGGTTTACCCGCTACCGGTTTAGGATGCAATTCACTTCTTATTTCCCAGTCCTATAGATCCATCCGAGCATCGAGGATTTCTTTCGATTTCCCATCTTTACAAAGAAGCAAGTTGAGTATGTGCTCGGATACTCCCTTCTCTATATGCATGACATCCAGACAATGACGCACTAAATTTGTTGACCAGTACGGATGCTCGAAGAAAATGCTTAACTTGTTCCAGAATGGTGGTTTGATCTGTTTTGTCGGATCCATCCCAAAGGTCACATTATTGTAACCATCCCACTGAGCAGTCATGTCCTCTCTGGACAATGGGGCAGGAGGTCCAAGAAGCTCCTGATGACCATCAAAGTGAATAGCGTCTAACCTGTAGGAGTGGTCTAGAGGCAGGAAACATCGATGGCCACAATAACAAACCTTCCTGCTGAAATTCAAGAATTTCGATGTTGTATGTTGATGGCAATGAGGACATGCTTTGTGACCATGTACGGACCAACCTGATAGCATTCCATACTCAGGAAAGTCATTAATTGTCCACATTAAAGCCGCACGCAGTATAAATGTTGTATTTATGTTTGCATCGTAAGTCTCTACACCATCAATGAACAAAGATTTAACTCCTCGATCAGAGGTCGGAGATAGACGTCGATATTGTTTCCCGGTGAGTTTGGTCCATCGATAAGAAGAGGCATCATAAAGTAGGATTGGTCCATAACCAACCAAGGCGACAGATTATAAATTATCATTACAATGGGCCATGTGCTGTGGCTTCCAGCCATATAGTTGAATGGGCAGAAGCCATTACTAGCCAGTCCGAGCCTGACATTGCAAGGATCGGTACTGAATATTGTGTGCCTCCTATCAAAATCCTTCCATGTCGGTGAATCTCTTGGATGGCTCATTTTTCCATCTTCACATGGAGGAGCACGGTGATGCCAAATCATTGCCTCGGCTGTTTTCTTGTACCTGAATAGCCTCTGCATCCTCTGTGTTATGGGAAAGTATCGTGCTATCTTGACAGATATATCGGGCTTCTTATCAGAATCTTTCGGTTTATACCTGGCATCTCCGCATGTTGGACACTCTTTCAAATCTGAATTCTCTTTCCGGTACAACACACAATTTTTAGGACATGCTTGAAACTTCTCACACTTCAGACCCAAATCAGACTCATCTTCTGGGCTCCGTACCAGGTGTCAGGCACGTTATTTTCCGGGGGCATAGAATCTTTCAAGAACGAAAGAAGCATTGTGAATGACTTGTTGCTCCATCCATTTAGGCAATTAATCTAGAAAAGTTGGACGAACCATGAGAGTGTGGAATACTTTGCATTCTCAAAAATTGTTTTTCTAACATCATTCATGAAATTTTCATATTTATCCGTACGCGGTCCTTGACCGGAAGGAATGTCATCTTCGGTACGAATAGATTCACTTAGGGCAGCCTTTACCATATCCTCCATTTTTTCTGATGGAAAGAAATTACCGTCTTCTTCTTCTGCCGCATTACCGTCTTCTCCTTCTTCTCCTGTGACATTATCGTCTTCTCCTTCTTCTTCTGCCGCATTACTGCGTTCTTCTCCTTCCCCGTGATATAGCCAGGTTGTATAAAGTCTAGTAAAATCATATTTTATGATATGAAACTCTGCCAATTCTACCTTCTGCCGGTACTTATTCCCACATCTATCGCACGGGCAGAGAATCTTCTCTATCACGATCTTATTATGTGCGTGTGCAAATTCAATAAAAGCAGCAACTCCTGCGACAAACTTAGCTTGCATACGTTGTTGCCAATCCACATACATCCAGTCCTTAACTCTGATGTACTCATGCGCCATGTTAGACTGTATAACATATAAATTGTAGGTTATAATCACTATATTGAGAAATCTAAGAACGGGATGGTTACTGACAGGGGAGAAAATCTATGTATATTCTTTGTGTGTGCGTTTGTCATTGAAAAGAATAAATTATCGATAATCAAAGTTAGATTTGAGGATTCTCATGTATGAGAATATGAAAGTTTCATATTATTATCGAGTATCATATATTGGTTTTAACTTGAACATCTTGAATCACTCTCTAATGATGCGTTTGTTGTGTATTCTTGTTGTATGTGTGTGTTTCGGCTGCCGGGGGTAAGGCTTGTATCCCATTAAGAATGTATAGAGTGGACACTCATTCGCTTGTGCTTTCAACCGTTTCGAGTAAATTTCGGCAGCACCTTCCCGCTGTTCTCCGAATACACTGTAATAGAATAGATAATCATTTCAAAGCTGTGAAATAACGTTGAAATGAACATCTAATCTATTTTTGTACACGGAGAACCAGTGGAAAAGTACCGACAAAATATCTCGAAATAAATGAAAACACAAGTGAATGAAGGTGTTTGCTTTATACATTCCTAACTTGTCCACACGGGACAAATCTATCGGTTATCATACGATTGAATCTTCTCGTCACATAGACTACACGACGGTTGTTAGTATCGAGCTATACCGTCCGATATTTAACAACCTTCGTATAGTTCTATTTCACGATGAATATCGAACGTATGTTAACTGATAGACGGGGACTAAGTAGCGCTTTGAGTTTCATATATGAGTATCGATGAGAATATGAAACTTTCATATTATCGAGTATCATATGTTGGTTTTAACTTGAACATCTTGAATCACTCTCTAATGATGTGTTTGTTGTGTATTCTTATTGTATGTGTGTGTTTTGGCTGTCGGGGATAAGGCTTCTATCCCATTAAGAATATATAGAGTGGACACCCATTCGCTTGTGTTTTCAACCGTTTCGAGTAAATTTTGGCAGCACCTTCCCGCTGTTCTCCAAGTACACTGTAATAGAATAGATAATCATTTCAAAGCTGTGAGACAATGTTAAAATGAACATCTAATCTATCTTTGTACACGGAGAATCAGCGGAAAAGTACCGACGAAATATCTCAAAAATGATGAAAACACAAGTGAATGAAGGTGTTTGCTTTATACATTCCTAACTTGTCCACATGGGACAAATCTATCGGTTATCATACGATTGAATCTTCTCGTCACATAGAATACATGACGGTTGTTAGTATCGAGCTATACCGTCCAATATTTAACAACTTTCGTATAGTTCTATGTCACGATGAACATCGAACGTATGTTGACCAATAGACGGGGACTAAGTGGCGCTTTGAGTTTTATATATAAGTATCGATGAAAATATGAAAGTTTCATATTATCATCGAGTATCATATATTAGTTTTAACTTGAACATCTTGAATCACTCTCTAATGATGCGTTTGTTGTGTATTCTTGTTGTATGTGTGTGTTTCGGCTGTCGGGGGGAAGGCTTCTATCCCATTAAGAATGTATAGAGCGAACACTCATTCGCTTGTACTTTCAACCTTTTCGAGTAAATTTCGGCAGCACCTCCCTACTGTTCTCCGAGTACACCGTAATAGAATAGATAATCATTTCAAAGCTGTGAAACAACGTTGAAATGAACATCTAATCTATCTTTATACACGGAGAACCAGCAAAAAAGTACCGACGAAATATCTCGAAACAGATGAAAACACAAGTGAATGAAGGTGTTTGCTTTATAAATTCCTAACTTGTCCACACGGGACAAATCTATCGGTTATCATACGATTGAATCTTCTCGTCACGTAGACTACCCGACGGTTGTTAGTATCGAGCTATACTGTCCGATATTTAACAACCTTCATATAGTTCTTTGTCACGACGAACATCGAACGTATGTTAACCGATAAACGGGGACTAAGTGGTGCTTTGAGTTTCATATATGAGTATCGATGAGAATATAAAAATTTCATATTATCATCGAGTATCATATATTGGTTTTAACTTGAACATCTTGAATCACTCTCTAATGATGCGTTTGTTGTGTATTCTTGTTGTATATGTATGTTTCGGATGTCGGGAGTAAGGCTTCTATCCTATTAAGAATGTATAGAGCGAACACCCATTCGCTTGTGCTTTCAACCGTTTCGATTAAATTTCAGCTGCACCTCCCCGATGTTCTCCGAGTATACTTTAATAGAATAGATAATCATTTCAAAGCTGTGAAACAACGTTAAAATTAACATCTAATCTATCTTTGTACACGAAGAACCGGCGGAAAAGTACCGACGAAATACCTCGAAACAGATGAAAACACAAGTGAATGAAGGTGTTTACTTTATACATTCCTAACTTGTCCACACGGGACAAATCTATCGGTTATCATACGATTGAATCTTCTCGTCACATAGACTACACGACGGTTGTTAGTATCGAGCTATACCATCCGATATTTAACAACCTTCGTATAGTTCTATGTCACGATGAACATTGAACGTATGTTAACCGATAGACGGGGACTAAGTACCGCTTTGAGTTTCATATATGAGTATCGATGAGAATATGAAAGTTTCATATATCATCGAGTATTATATATTGGTTTTAACTTGAAAAACGTGCCGTAGAAATAAATTATTGTTCTCCACCTTGCACTCTCTTAACGATGATACATGCATTAAACAACATGTAAGGGCTATCTATAACAACTCTAAACTTTCACCTGTTGGGTTCAACAAAGAGGTTTTTGATATAACAAACACAACCTTCCTCAATTTTTCCCTTGAATCGATGTGAAACTAATAGTGTACATATGACACAATGGATATATGTTCCACACAAAAGGAAAAAGGCAAACAATAGTAAAGCAATTGTAATTCTATCAAGTATATAGACTGAAAAAGAATAAATAGCAAACTAAAAATTAATCACTAATGAAAAACAAACAAAAGTGTATCATTACAGCCAGCAAATTAAAGGGACCATAAAGAAAACAACAAAGATTTAATTCTCATCTATGACAATTAAATAGGTGCTCAAGTATTTGCCATCTAAATTAGACATGGACGGAGCGATTTAATATATAAGTCATGATAGTCGACGGTCTTCATGAAAGTACATGTATATGCTTGCAAAAATGAATTAATCCAACCCTATGTGGAAGATGCCTATGCAAACAATGTAAAAATCTATTGATCTAATGACCTTACATGGTTTCAACTTGGTAATCTAACTAGTATTAATTTGTGCCAAAAACAGCCGACTTTAGTTGGGATCAAATTTATATGAGCTCACTTTTGATTACAGCTTCAAATTATACATTCTTCCAAAGCCTTAAGCACTCACTATTGTTCACAAAGAATATGTTAAAGATGAAAATGCCCTGAGCTAATGAAACGCTAGAGCCTCAGCCCCAGCCGAACCCCAACCCTAACACTAAACCCCAACCGAACCCTAACCCTAACCCCAACCCCAACCATAGCCGAACCCCAACCCCAACACCAAACCCCAACCTAACCCTAACCCTAAACCTAACCCCAACCGAACCCCAACCCCAACCGAACCCTAACCCTAACCTAAACTGAAACCGATGCCTAACCCTAACCCTCATCCCTACCCGAACCCTGAACCCTAGCCCTAACATCATCAAAATTATGTTTAATTGGAGATTTACTAACCTGTAGCCGGCAGAGGAGATGACGGAGACGCTTGGCGGTCGACAACGCACGCAATCGGCGACGAGGAACTCGACGAGGAAGAACAAGGGCGGTGGCGGGCCACGAACGGAGGGCGGTGGCGACGACGAGAAAATTGGAGACGCGGGAACGGGAACAAGAATTTTGGGAATTTTGGGAATTTTGGGAACAATCGAGAAAAGAGATCGAGGCGTAGGGAATTTCTGTGCCTTTTTTTATTAAATTCCCATTTAGATGCCCCTACGGACTTATCCGTAGGTCATTAGTTTGCGGCTCCGTAGTGCCAAACAACAAATTACGATTTAATATTTTTAAATTAAAATGTCGGGCACCGTAGGGACAACCATTGGGCCCTACGGCTTAGTCCGTAGGGGAAAGAAAAATCTGCCCCTACGAATTCCATTATCCATAGGGGCAACCCCATATTGTAGTACTGAAAATCCATCACTCAAGTCTCACAACTACAAGTCTCACTAAGTCTCATTACTTATACAATTACTAGTTTTGACTGATGGAGTTGACTAGGTACAATATGAAATATAAATACAAGAGGGGGTACGATACAAATGTCCTACCTATCAAAGCATAACACCCGAATACAACTGTGTGCCAGCGAAGCCGCTACTGATCCATGCTATCAACCTGCAAGAACTGTGGCACAACGGGGGTGAGTTACCAACTCGTGAGTGAAAAAACATCTACATGCAGAAATCGAATAAACAACGACTCCTAGGTCAACTATATCATAAAAGTAATACTATGATATCTAGGGTGACCGTATCTGGATATGTGCCAACAACGTAATCAATACCTATATGTATGCAGATATAATCCAACAATATAATCAATGTATGTATGCATGTGGATCTCGTCCAACCATATAATCAATATATATATGCATGTGGATCTTGTCCAACCATGTAATCAATGTATGTATGCATGTGGATCTCGTCTAACCATATAATCAATGTCTGTAAATATCATAAAAGCATATGCATGAAAGTATGAGAATATAAATCAACGGGTGTCCCTCGCGACACTTCAAAATCATGGAACCTGAGTGTCCAACATCGAAACTCGAAAACATCATGAAACCCGTGTCCAGTATCGACACGTAAATCCTCATATATCCCGGGCTCCGTCAGTCCGGATCGGCCCATCTCATCTTTTGACTCCGGTCGGTATCCTCCGGATATCCGCCGAGCCCAAATACTATCACTGGTAGGTAGTAGTCCCTTTGCCAGGCTCACCGTCTACTGCAAAGCAATCCGTTCTCATCCCGAGATACCATACCGGGTCCACCATGTACCCGCAATCGGCCTCATCCAGCTCCTCGAATCAGGTTTCACATGTCATACGTCTCAGAACGGAGAAAACGCATGGTGGACGCATTGAAATATCATACCAAGAGAAACCGGGTTTTTAAAACAGTACATGGTTTCTTTTGAAATAGCCACGGTTCTCAAATCCAGAAATCTTATGAAAACAATATATCTCAATGCGTGTAATCATAAAGCATGATATATGCGATATATAACAGAAATGTAAGCATATCTGTATATCATGCAACATGCAACAGTAATATGCACATATCGAGGGAAAAGCGCTCTTTAAAAGGAATCCAGTTTTTAAAACATATCATGCGGTTCCCAAATCTCTAAAATTGAATGCAATATCGTATAAAGGTACATATGTGTATATACGCAAGTATGGACGTACAATATGTATGCACGCAAGTATGGTGTACAATTTGTATGCACGTAAGTATGGTGTACAATATGTATGTACACAAGTATGGTGTACAATATGTATGTACGCAAGTATGGCATGCAATATGTATGTATTGGGGTAAAAATTTACACCCCGGTTGACAAAGTAAAAATCAAAGTCAACCCCAAGCCAAGTGGGCCCAAGCCCAAATCCAGTGGGCCCATGCCCGGGTCGAGCCCGAACATGAAGCGGCCGGCCTTCCCCCATGCCAAGATAAAAATTTTGTAATAAATAATTTTGTTGTATTTCTTTTATTTTATTTTATGGATAAATGTAAGAAAATAGGCATAAAGCCAAATTTTTGTAAAGCCCATGGCTTATGTGCAAAAAGAAGTAACACATGAGCCATGGGATAGGCAAAATACCATTTTGTGAAGCCCAAGGGGCTATGTGTAAAGCGTATGTTGGAGATAGTGCCCTCAAAGTCAATTATTGGATCACAGGTACGCGATTGCAATGATTGAGACAAGACCTATACCGATATAACAGTCTTGCTCGAGATGATAATATGCTATCTGGTTTGTCTTTATCGTCGTATACATGCTTTAGTTCACTATTGCATGATGATAGAGCCCATAGGATTCTTGCTTGACTACCAGCAGTATGATGGCGATCATATACGTGGGAGCTGGGGTCTGTAAGCACATCCTTAAAGTGTCCCTGATCGTGGGAGTTTCGAAACAGGGCATCGATACTCCAGAGTAGACTAGTGTATACAGTCGAGACCCCGACGAGGGGCGATGGCCGGTCTCACAAGCCATTGGTGTTAGTAGGATCACCTAAGATGTATACAGGTGCTCATTGGGTTATGAGTACACCGGATAGGACTCGCCGGGAACCTGCTAGTTGGTATTATACATATCGTCAGATAGCAGTTCCCTGGTGACAAGTGTACAGGTTAGTTCATTGACCTGAGATCGTCATTTGTCTTATGTGAGTTCGCACTGTGCTTAGATTACTACCCTACCACGCTCAAAAGAGTTGTGCAAACAGGTTTTAGTTGGGTACAGTCCCGAGCCACATTACAGGCAAGTGAGCGGATCGTCGGGGATTCGTCTCTCCCGGTATTGGGGGTTGATGTCGCGCAGTGCACGGGTGGCCATCACTAGGAATCCTCGGCCGAGATAGTGGAGATTTACTGATTGGGATCAGTAGTTTCTCAGGTGGTGATGGGTTTCATGCCGACATGATTTATCGCGTTATTAGGGGTCTGACTTTATCCACCCCCTAGACTCGATATGCGATACTCTTTAGACGAATGGACCGGACTGTATATACATTGTCACTGTCAGGCTCAGTAGGGTTTATGGATGAGTTCGCTCATTAGCTTCCCTTCCAATCAATACATAGGCAAACCGTTATGTACAGCTTGTACCTCTGACGTGCTAGGGTTTTATACGCAGTGCCAGTGTGTTGATGAGTCATTAGAGTCCCCCACAGACACTTTCCCAAGTTCGGGCGAAACGTTGTAGAGACCGTATGGTGATATGGCAAGGTTCGGAAAAAGCACATGCGTTTTCGCACGTGTCGTTTTTCGGGCAGATAATACTGGTAGGCTTTGGTTTAAGCCGGAACCCAGTATTATACTATGTAGATATAATATCTTTGTATCAGTTGCATTTGTATTCGGTCATAATACAAATGCGGGTATGTTTATACTGATACGGGGTTATCCTTAAATTCGTTTCAGGATCACTTTTGGAAGTTGCCAGTTTCCAGTTTTCTATCAGCCGTATTTTGACATTCAGTTAAATACGGATTTATCTTTTCTTAGGATTTGTGTGGAAGCTTCTAGAAGAGGTGATTACGATGGTGACTAGGATAGTGAGGTTGCTTTGTTCATTAATGGTGCATTAATGAGTTGATGACTATGGTTAATGAATCATCACTTTCATTAATGTGTTCACACTACGTGTCATTAGTGAGTCATGATAAGCTTCATTGTTAGAGTCACCCTCCCTCTCCTACACTCACCTCCCCCCTCTATTTAGTGGCCGGCCACCTCCTTGAGTGGATGAGATGGTTGCTAGAAAAAGATTGGTATTGTTTTGGACTCATGGAAATTAGATAAGCCTCATTTCTCATTTCACCCGATTCCAAAAGGCAACTTCATTAACCGTTCGTCCATAGCCTTGGACGTAACGAGACAAAGTGTTCTACTCATTCTCTACTTCATCTTGGTCGTCTCTTTTAGCAAACTTGACGATCGAGTTGCCTCGGTTCAGAGGCGGGAGCCCGTTTAAAGATCCGTCGACGTGGTGCCACATGGACGAGAAGATTGGAGATTCAGGAGATCGGAGCAGCCACAACAAGACGTGGGATGATGGTTGAAGACTGAAGACTCGGATCATTCGGTATAACGTTTCTACCCACTTTGTAGTTTGTTAGTTTAGCTTTAATGGTAGATCCGGGTTACGGTACACGAGAGCGCCAGTTGTAAAAAGTTTTTGTTCCGCATTTGGCGTCTGTTAGACGGCCGGGGCACTACCGTGGACTTACAGTGGTATCAGAGCCTCACCATTAAGCTATACTAATTTCTGCTAACGCATTTAAAAGATCGATCGAACGGAATTTCCGAAACTACAATTTTCTGTACCAAGCTTTCTATCGATTTTTTATCAGGCCCTAAAATTATTTTGAGCACTACAGAAAATTCAGCAGGCTTTTTGAAGAATTCTGGTGAAATTTGGTGGGCCAAATCAACAGTGCTGCCGTGGATCCGTGGTCCAAGCCTAGGTTTGGCCGTGGATCCGCCGCCAGTTTGTGGGATTGGAGCACCAATTTTCTACAGTAAGTTCTTCACAGTAAATTGTGGTTTCTGGAATGTTTCTTTTGGGCCCAGATTTTATTACTGTACAGCAGATGTACGTGGGGCCCACTACGGGAAATTTGGTCGATCAAAATTTTAAATTTGTTAGCATGCAGTATTTACATTATATCTCCAACCAGGAATGTCATTTGATCGGTAAACCGCGTCTAATTGCTATAGTTCCTTTAGACGGGTTTGCGAACGTGACATTCGCGTTGATGTTCTGTGTTGTGCTGTAATGTTATGGATATGTCGTGTTGGATAGCAGGGTGCAATGATAGTGCAGTTTGGATTTATTTATACATTTGATATTGCGGGGCGAGCGTCCAACATGTGGACTGCCGTTACTGCCTGTTTGTATAAGATTCTTTTGGGGCACGACCGGGTCGAGGTCGATGTACCCGTTGTACATATTTTTATTTCTGTACTAAATTTATCCTGCGAAGGAGTGCACGGATAGCCAGGTTCTAGAGGGCATCGGGTCAGTATCTCATGGGTTTGAGAGGCAAAGGGACCTTACTCTAGAATTGGCAGACTATTCGCCGCACTCGTAGGGGATACAGGTTAACCCAAGGAGGGGTGCTCAATTTACCGGATTCCGTGAAGTGCCAGGTGTTCCATTCACTATGCTGTGGGGACTACCTCGCTTCAGGTTTTGGCGGGTAACTTGCCGCACCCGTAGGGGTTTAGGTTTCATTGCACAGGCTATCCACACGACCGGGGAACATCGGGTTTCAGTAGCGGCTCTGTGAAACCCGGGGATCCCAGATTATCTGTATTGTTCTGTGATGCTTATTACTTTTTTGTAATGTTGCATATTATCACGCCTGAAGCGATTATTATATATTGGTATATATACTATTAGATGTTGTATATGTTTTACACCTGCGCTAGTCCAGCCCCCGCTCTGTCGTTAGTTAAGTAACCTAACGGGTGATGACGGGACCCAGTGACGAATGCGGATGGCATATACGTACATTTTATTTTTCGTTCTTTTCTGGTGTGATTGATTGATGGGACTGCATTGATTCTTATCAATGCAAGGATAAAACAAACCTATATTTGACGTTGTTGGAACAAATTTTAAAAAGTGTTATTATAAAGACATTTCCTTTTGTTTTGCATAGTGATATTCAGTTTAGAATATCCTGCACCTCATTCGACGAGGCAAGGGTAGATATCCCTTCACCGGGAGTGACCCTTTGGGCAGAAGTTTATGTCAGGGTAATAACTTCAATATAGTCGATTACAAGTTGCTTTGCATCGCGGTATTCAGTGAGAATATCCTGCACCTCATTCCACGAGGAAAGAGCCGAGATTCCTTCATCGGGAGGACCTCTTTAGCAAAAGGTTTTCGCCACTATATTTTTATAAAAAGCTAACAGTTTCCTTCAACGAGATCAAGTTCATTACGTTAAAGATTTTTCGCCAAAAACCAGTCGTAGCCCTCCGTCATTTCTTATGGATGGTCAGCAGTATTCAAGCTATGTATTTTGACCAACGCCAAGGCATAGTGTTTGGTAGCTGCTGAGTATTCATCTGTTGCATAGATAGATGAGTTGGTTTGGGACAGTCGTTCTGCTATTTTGGCCAACGTCAAGGGCATGTACGGGTGGGTTCAAATTGACCTGGACAATGACGGGTAGAACTTGGCATGTGACTTATGATATTTTGACCAACGCCAAGCTCATAAGAGCATGGGGCAAAAATCACATCGGGAGTTTCAAACATAAAGCAAACTTGCCAGATATACGCATACCTTCTAGAGTGTGATAACTTGAGTGGCTTCCATCAAGTTATCATGCGATGATAGTTGGATCCCGATTCCCACTGATGCGTTAGTTTACTCTTCGGGTGATCCCGACTAATTATTCTTTCAGGTTTGGAGGAGAATTTAAGATTACAGTGGGAGGTTTCCTGATTAGATAAAGTGATAACCATTCTGATCTAGGTTAGAGTGCACGCAGAGTGTTTCTTTTCTCTCTCTCTCTTTGGCAGCAACCTTTTGACCGACCCTAAACTATGACTCAGTGACCAAGTTGACCGAACCTTCTTAAAATACTGGCTTTTGGTTTGTCCGAGTTGCATAAGTCATTGCCGCTCCTTCTTTTACCCTTTGTATTTCTCAGAACACCCCGTATTACTACGGACATCAACTTCCATTGGATAGATCCATCGTATGGTTATATAAGAACTCGAAGGTACTACTTCGAGGATGGATCCAGGTTCAGGAGAAATAGAATTGGTTTATTCAGTTGTCTTTTATTATCACCTTCTCTCAGGTTGCGAGGGCTTCTTAGATTAGGAGAGTACACCAATTACGCTTATTGGATAGTCTTATTCCAAACCATAGGCAGGTGCCGACGGGTAAGGAATGAAGAAAACCAATTAGCCTAAGTAGGGTGTGCAGAAGGTAATATGTAAAGATAAGATAAAGGGATTAGAAAGATGGCAAAGTAAATTGCGACTGTTATCATTCACGACCAAACCGCGTACTTCATTGCCACTCCTATTTCACCTTTAATAGAATAAGGTATTATTCAGTTGTCTTTTATCATCACCTTCTCTCAAGTTACGAGTACTCCTAGTATTAGGAGAGTACACCTATTATGCTTATTGGATAGTCTTCTTCCAAACCATAGGCTGGTGCCGAATGGTAGGGAAGGAAGAAAACCATTTAGCCTAATGATGGTGTACAAAAGGTAACGACTAAAGACAAATAAAGGGATTTGGAGAGATGGTAAAGAAATATACGGTTACAGTCATGAATAAGATTATGGAAGAGGCATTACTAGGAATACCAAGATACCCCTACGAGACATTTTAATGTTTCAGTTTCACTGCGCATTGTTAAAAGAAAAACTGTTTTCCCGATTAGATACTTACACCAGGGTATGTATTTACCAGGTTTCATTCTCATGTCTGTATGGTTTTTACAGATGATGAGTGGGAGTAAGTTATTAGGAATTAGGTAATCATCCTCATTATATCGGAATTCGTTGTAATTGGTGATATTTGAGAAAATCACCTGGGTACAGTTTTCAACCTACGATGCACAGGTTTTGAGTTATTCAACTCAGCGGACTTATACAGAATATTGTATGTTGTCCAGTATCCGTCAGGACAGAGGGGTAGGTCCTCGTACTATGTTCTGTTTACTTATGACTTCTCTATTTATTAGACAAGTGTTTCGTAGAAATACAATTTCTAAGTTTTGAGAAGTTATGGGTACAAGAATAAAGTAGAGAACCAGATGCCACAAGTATCGGGATTCTTCAATGAGATCGAAGATGTAGATTCTTGTGATTGGTATTCAGATGAAAGTAATGGTTTTGAGAAACTTGTTTCTCTTTTAGGTTACTCATAATTGGATGGATTCCTAAGTTGAGTAATGCTGAGTAGCCACTTTCTATTAAGTTGATATGCACTGGAGACAGCTGCATGATTTGAATCTGGTTCCAATTAAATTAGTGTCTCTATTTCTATATTGTATATAGAATGGTTCATATCTTAACGATGTTAAGGTAAGGGGAGTTGTCCAGCTTATGCTTAAAACCAGACACTGGATAACTCAAGGCACGTTTCTGTAATGGCAGTTTGTGGGTTGACCCTGGCTTTGACGAAGGTTGACATTTTTACCATCTGGAAGATCAATAGTGATATTGTTCTTGACTCGCTACAGTTTTATTAAAATGGATTTTTTCAGAAAAACAGTAGTGGGAGTATGGTAGAACTGGAAGTGATTCCAGAACCACAGACGATTACGGAAAATTTAATAGGACCTATATATTCAATCAGGTTTGACATTCCAATAGCCACTCCGCAGATATGGTGGGTAACCTCAGACACCCGAGAGGTACTCCGGTAGCCTCAAGGACGGTGACAGGGAGGTTCTTGTTTACCCATACTTGACACTACTGTTGTTCCAGACTATGAAACCCGGTAAGAGGATAAGTATAACGTCGTTCTAAATAAGCTTTAGAAGTGTACGTAGATATTATTCTGTCATAGGGTTGTCGTAGTCAGTGGGAGCAGCGGAAGCATAGTGGGCAAGATGCTTATGTCTATTTATAGACTTGAGCAGATATAGCGGAGATAAGATCATCTAATTTTGATGTGATAGTCATAGGTTTAACTTCATCAGAATAGGGGATGGATCTGTTTAGAAGGTAGTAGGGTGTGATGTCCTGGTATTTGGATGACATACACAGAGTAGGAAGTAAAATTCCTATACTACGATCGGTTGTACTGTGGTCGTCACACAGTTGTTTCTCCAGACAGGATATAGATATAATATCTGACATTCTGGTTACTAGATCTATGGTTTTAGATCTAGATTTGGGTAGTTTCCCAATTTGGGTACTTTGACAGTATTCTAATGGTATTTAGAATAGATGACTCCTGGCATGGTGGAGTACCTGCAGGTGATGGAGTCACCCTCTCTAAAGGTGTCTTAGAGACTAAAGGAGAGAGGGATGTGCATAATTGGCAGATCACTTGCTTAGGCAATTGAGTCAATCATGAGATGTCAAGTACCACACCAGATGTAGTTTTTGCACTTGATGCGATAAGTTTATATTAATCCAATCCTGAAGAAACATAAGGAAGCAGTTTTAGAACATAAGTGCGTGTTCTACGGATTTGATGACAGCAGCCTCCTTCGGCAGACGGTTATCATTCCAGGCTTCAGAGGTGACATGGATGACAGAGTGATTGTCAGATTTATAGTTTTCCCTATAATGAGGGACAGTATTATGGACAGGTGGTCCAAGAGGATACTGTGGGAGGTATGGTGCTGGATACTAATTAGGTTCAGTGATCGATACAGTCTAAGAAGTTTGGATTTGTAGTTCATTTATGAACTAGGTCCCATCAGATATCTAAATATATTCTAAGACAGGTATTACTCAATTCGGGAGATGGCTTTCTCCGCGAATTTGAGATTTAGAAAGATATAGAAAGAAACATCAGGGCGGATCCACTCACTGAGGCTATTTCTCGAACACAAGAGTTTTACAAACTAGCTTTGTGAAACTGATTATTAGAGAAGTTGGATGTTCGGTATCACACTGGCTGTGAGTATGCGACATCGCTATAATTAGCCTTAAGTGCAAGTGGGGGATTGTTGGAGATAGTGCCCTCAAAGTTAATTATTGGATCGCAAGTACGTGATTGCAATGATTGAGACAGGACCTATACCAATATAACAGTCTTGCTCGAGATGATAGTATGCTATCTGGTTTTTCTTTATCGTCGTATACATGCTTTAGTTCACTATTGTATGATGATAGAGCCCATAGGATTCTTGCTTGACTACCAGCAGTATGATGGCGATCATATACATGGGATCTGGGGTCTATAAGCATATCCTTAAAGTGTCCCTAGTCGTGGGAGTTTCGAGACAGGGCATCGATACTCCAGAGTAGACTAGTGTATACAGTCGAGACCCCGATGAGGGACGATGGCCGGTCTCACAAGCCATTGGTATCAGTAGGATCACCTAAGATGTATACAGGTGCTCATTGGGTTATGAGTACACCAGACAGGACTCGCCGGGAACCTGCTAGTTGGTTTTATACATATCGTCAGATAGCAGTTCCTTAGTGACATGTGTACAGGTTGTTAGTTATATGTATGCCCTGGAGGCCATTACAGCACATATGATTTATATTGTAGTGGATGCTGGGACATATATAGGGAGGACTTTCTTGCTCGACATGATAGTATGCTATCTGGTTGCTCTTTACCTTAACGTGTACACTGATTGTCTCTCTGTTACATATTGGTAAAGCCCTTAGGATGTGTACATGACTACCTAGACTATGATGCGGATCATACTAGTGAGGATATGGTAGTCTATAAGTACACCCTTTAAGGTCCCTAGTGGTGGGTGTATCGAGACAGGGCACCGATATACTAGAGTAGACTAGCGTATACCTTCTCGACCCATACAGATGGGCGATGGATGATCCCATATCCATTGGTGTTTGACATCAGAGATGATATGCGGGTGCTCAGTGGAGACTGGGTACACTGGACGGACTCGCCGAGAACTCCCAGATGGTATTATACCTTACGTCAGATGGCAGTTCTTTGGTGACACTGGTACAGGTTAGTCTGTAGACCCGAGATCGTCATAGAGTCTTGTGTGATTCCCACTGTGCTTTGATTTCCACCTTACCACGTCCAAGAGGGCGTGCAAAACGGTGGTTTTTGGGTACAGTCCCGAATCACATGGAGGCAATGAGCGATAGGAGGGGATTCGTCTCTCCCGGTATAGGGAGTTGATGTTGGACTGTGTTCGATTGGCTATAACCGGAAATCCCTGGCCAGGGTTGCTGAGATTTACTGGTAAGTGTTACCAGTAGTTTCTCGAACTGTTATAGACCTCATATCGACATGACTTATCGAGCTATTGGGATCTGACGTTTACCACCCCTAGACAAGATATGCGACATATCAGACGACGAGACCGGACTGTACGGTAAGTGTTGCTGGTTGGATTCACAGGAGTGTGAGCGGGCTTGCTCGTTGATCTTTTGATCGCTCAATACCCGGGTGGCCGTTACGTTTAGCAGACCGCTTGCGGCTTGTGGGTGTTTGATATGATCATCACCTGCTGCCGGCGTATTGACGAGTCTTTAGAGTCCTACACAGAGGTTTCCTGGCTCAAGCGAAACGAAATAGGAGCGCATATGAGATATGTACGGGACCGAGAATAATACCAGTATGTGATACTGTATTCTATTCTCACGATTTGTATCATTGGACGATTATATATGATATAGCCGGGATACCGAATCAAGTGTTGATTCGATACATTGATACACTAGATATTAGTCGGTTATATGCGATATGACCGGATCATTAAATCAAGTATTGATTTTATGATTTAATGTATAATTATATATTTGATATATTATTTTACGTTAACTAATATTTGTTCACTTAAGATGGATTTTCTCACTTAATGTGCACATTGTATATATGATATAGTTTTGTGCACTAGTTTGTATCATGTTTGATGATACATGCATACTTGAGTGTGTGTGTGCTTTAAACTATGATTAGGTTAATGGTTAGGGTTTTATTTATTTATTTATTTATTCATTTTGGAAAGGATAAAATGGTGGTTTTCTTTTCTTTCTTTGCTTGAAGCTTCTTGAAGCTTCAAAGCATCTTTGAAAGTCTACCATTTTGTCTTTATCCCAAACCTAACCATTCAACTAAACTATAGTTTATTCTCTACACTAAACCATGGTTGCTAAAATGATAAGAATCACTTTATTTTATTTTTCCATAATTCTTATCATGATTCTTTTTCTTCTTCTTCTTCAAGAAGAAGAAACCATTCTAGCTTCAATGGTGCCTTGAGAAAAAGAGTGAGAAATCCAATTCTAAAGTGAACCCACTTCCTATTTTTTCATCCTCTACCACTTGCCATGTAGTATAGGGTGTTTTCTTCACATGTTTCATGACTTGGTGAAGTTGGAGCTTGATCTTGAGTTGCCTCGACGTAGATCATCTTCGGCATCGAAGTCGACGACCTAGCCCGATCATTTCTCCGACGAAACTATCGCCAGAGTCCGGGATCCGATGATCGCAGCGGAGGGACATCATCACGGAGCTATGGAGGTGAAGGAACGGATCTACAAAGGTTGTAGTCTCTTTCACTTAGCAGTAAAGTTGTTTACTAGCTTGTTGTTTCGCCTATTCTCTAGTTAACGATCTAGTTTATAGTTTCTCGGCGCCGGAAAATTTTGAATTTGGCATGGTTGATGCCTTGTGAGACCTCATTAGTGTGCGTAGGAACCCTACAGTGGTATCAGAGCCTAGCTAGAGTCTTAGGCGATGCGTAGACGATGTTAGAAACCCGATCGAACCTAAAACCTTAAATCAAAACCACTCACTGTACATTTTTTCAAAACTGGGTTTTTTTCCAAATTAAAAATATGCAGAAAAATCAGCAGGCTTTTCTAAGAAATACTTTGCAAAACGAGAACCTAACTCAACTAAACTGCCGCGGAACCGCGGCAGGAGCTGGCTCGCGCAGCGGTTCCGCGGCCGTACGGTCGCTTCTGCCATTAAATTTTGCACAGTAATTCCTATATTTTGGTGCTGTATTTTCTGGTAAATTTTAAATTCTACTCAAGAGTTGAGTATTCTGGGTTGTATTGGGAGTTCGTAGATTCGATCGGATTGTCAAACTTTGTCTATGTGTTTTTCCGGGTAATTTTAGAATATGTTAAAAAGTTCGACCGGATATGAATACCCAATTTTTCCCCTGCCGGGAAATTTCCAAGTGTTGGATTTTTCCGTAGTTTAATGACGTTCTAAGTAGTGCAAGTAACGCGATGGTCCCTCTAGAAGACAACAAACATTAACTCGATTATGTGACCGTCTTGAACTGCCCTTTGAACCTTAGGGTTTGGGGCAGTACGGCGTGCCACATGTGAGGCGTTGGCTTGACCCTTCTACGGCTGGACCGTTGGTACTGAGGCATGAAGTGAATGTTTTTAAATTTATTTCATGTGTTGAGCTGTTCCGGGAAAACTTGGGTGTTTGATTGTTCGATCGGAAATTTTAACATTTTCTATTTATCTGGAATGTGATACAATATTCGGAATTCACAAGTAGTTATGAGATAACTGAATGAACGTTATAAACATAGCATTTTAGTCTCACTTGATCGGTTGCCACGGAATTTTGATGCGATCAAAAGTCCATCGCAATCACGTAGCGTACGCGGATACTCGTCGGTAAACTTAATAGATAGCCACGCCCCATAGCCCCGACCAAGTGACTGTAGGAGAACTCCGTCGCCGAAAGCATCCGTTCGGGTGCTCGCGGCAGCGGTGTTCCGCCTTAGTACACTTCGTCGACGGTATCGGGGGGTGCGGCCGTCTACTAAAGTTTGCGACGAGCATTCGGTCAGGATGCCGGGAATCTTGTTGATTTGCCCGACTTGATATTGAAAAGAGTTTTCGATAATGAGACTAAAATGCGGGGTTTATGATTATTAGGCATGCAATGTCTAAAGAATTCATTTGATTAGGCATGCGATGTCTAAGGAGGTTGCTGATTCCAACTGTTGTAGTTTTACACTTTCTTTTCTGTGACCGTAAGTGTAATATGTGATATCGCCGGTTTCGTTGCTATATGTCAACGATAATTGGGATGCGCATATTTACTTACGTTGATGACATGTGATGTTATGTGTTGCTGGATATGTTATATTGGATCGTCGTGTTTGAATAGCCGGGTTTTTTTTATGTGAGATGAGTGTTTTTCTTTTTCATTCATGTAAAAACTTGTATGTAATATTCTTTTATTGGGGCACTTCCAGGTTGCGGAAGATGTCACCTTTTGTATATTATTTACTTTTCCGCACTAGGATAGACCCAAGGAGGAGGGCACAAGTAACCGGGTTCTGGAGTCCAGTGGGAGACCAACTCGAGGAGTTGAGTCCGGGTCTCCTAACTCTAGAATTGGTAGGGTTGTTTGCCGCTCTCGTAGGGGTCTTGGGGTGTGGGTTTGGCTATTCATCACAACCGTGGAATCCGTGTTTTATACTGGCTCGTATTAAAAACACGGACGTCCTAGTATATCCAATATTTCATATGATATTTTCTGCTGCGTTATCTATGATATGATCATGTGATTTGTTCAGATAGATATAGTATATAGTATATATGATATATTATATAGATGTTGCTTATGTTTTACACCCGCGCTAGCCCTGCCTCGCTCTGGCGTTAGTTACCTAACCTAACGGTGCAGACAGGACATCGAGGCGAATGCGGATAGCATAAGCGTACGCTATATTTATCTGTGATGTTTAGGTGGACTTAAATGATGGGACTTCATTAATGTGATTAATGAAAGAAAAGAAACCTAAGATGTTGTGGAATCGAATTTCAAAAAAATAAAATAGGTAGCTACAGTTCTTGCTTTGCACAGTGATATATATGATATATCCAGTACCTTATTCGATGAGGAAAGGGCCGACGATCCCTTCACCGGGAGTGACCCCTTTAGCAATAACTGGCAGATGCTACAACCCTCAGTTTGTTTTTTGATTGCTTCTATAGTTCTGCTTTGCACAGTAATATATATGATATATCCCGCACCTCATTCGACGAGGAAAGGGCCGACGATCCCTTCACCGGGAGTGACCCCTTTTGCAAAACTAGAAAAGCCTCAAAAACACTCCATTTTAAAATCATTTGATTCTACAAAGATATCAAGTTCATTACGCAATAGGTTTTCAGAAAAACCTGTCGTAGCCCTCCGTCATTTCAGATAAGTAGTAGTTAGTATTCGTGCTACGTTTGTTGGCCTGCGTCAAGGCGTAGTGTGCGGTAGCTAACTAGTATTTATCTGCTTATGCATATGATGCAGATTGGATTAGGGTAGTCGTGTGACTTTGTTGGCCTACGCCAAGGGTCGTGCGGGTGTGTTTAATTCAATCAGGAAATGACGGGTTGAACTTGACTAGCGCACTATGGTTTGTTGGCCTGCGTCAAGGTCATAGGACGCTAGGGGAAAAATTATCGGGAATTTCAAGTGTTGAAATTTGCAATGAGATTGCATACCTTCTATGAGATAGTTGGATCCCGATACCCGCTGCGAGTAAGAGTTACTCCTGGAAGAGCTTTACACATTACAATTAGCCGATCAAGTAGGTGTCTAGAAAGGTGTTAAAGAGATTACGCCTCTGGGAAAACGAGGTTTACATTAATTAGGTTCGTGCGAAAGCACGGGGGACCTCCCTCAAATTACCGACACTGGCCTGGCTGAAAGATTGGCGAACTTGTAGTGTGTAATTAATCCCGGCTAGTCTTTCCTTTTAGGGTTTGAAGGAAGATTTGATAAAAACAGTGGGAGCCATCCTGATTAGATAAAATAATAACCATTCTAATCTTGCAAGAGCGCACGCAGAGTGTTTTCTTCTCTCTCTCTCCTGGTAGCGACCATGTCACGCCTTAATCAAGATAATAATACGGATGTATTGACCGAACCCGCTTGTTATACTGAGCTGGGGAACGTTGGTCCCGCTCCAAACTTATAATTGTTATAAGACAGAGCAGGAAATTGGGGATTACCAGAATTCCCATGCCGCCCAAACGAAGAGAGTGCATGCTGATGCATCATCTTCGGGTGTGTTCATTATACAGAACTGTTTCTCAGTATCCTCTGCGTCCTACGTATCTGATACCGGATCAGGATCCCAGATATGTAATCTGTTACATAGGGCTATGGAAAGGTAGAGAACTGAGAACGGGTGACAAGTTTCATGAGACAGAAAACGGTGCAAGTGTTGCAGCCAAGTCTGTTGGTCACTGTCACCCTGTATTCCAAATACATTGATTCTGAACGAATGTTATTAGATACCGAACCTGATATACAAAATCATATCAGTCTCTTTATTTGTAAAGAAATGATAAAATTTTGTATTGTTGGATAATGTTTTGAACATTTCCTATATCAAAAGTTGATCGGTTCAGGAACGTTATCTAAAAGCATTGACGTTCTGAATCAAACTACAGTTCTTAGTATACAGAACACACACAAAAGGAAGAGTTCAGAAATGAACGAATCCTTCTTGAGGCATTGTAGACTAGGTCATATCAATGTGACCCGACTAGCTTAAGTAACATTTTAGATGCATATTTAAATCAGATTGAATTTACATCTTGTGAAACTTGCTGGTCATGTCACAGAGATAAGATGGCCATAGCTCTGTTTAATGGAAACAGAGAAAGAGTTAGTGAACTCTTGGGATGATGCATGTTGATGTATGTAGGTCCCCTGTCTACACATGCCAAGACCGGTTCTTTGTATTTCATTACATTCTCTGATAATCTCTTTAGATTCAGACATATGTTCCTGTTGAAACACAAGTCCGAACCTTTTGAGATATTCACAGAATATAAGTTAGAAGTAGAGAACCAATATACGGGAATAAGTATTATGTCCTTTGATGTGATCAAGGAGGAGAATACTTGAGCACGGAATTTCTGGACTTTCCTAAAGGAGAATGTGATTCTCTCTCAACATTACTCCTCCGTATACACTGTTGGAGATAGTGCCCTCAGAGTCAATTATTGGATCACAGGCACGTGATTGCAATGATTGAGGGAGGACCTATCCCAGGAGGACAGTCTTACTCGATATGATAGTATGCTATCTGGTTTATCTTTATCATCGTGTACTGCTTTAGGTGACCTGACATGTCGCTATTACACGTTGATAGAGCCCCTAAGATTCTTGCTTGACTACCAGCAGTATGATGGCGATCATATACGTGGGAGCTGGGGTCTACAAGCACATCCTTAAAAGGTCCCTAGTCGTGGGAGTTTCGAGACTGGGCATCGATACTCCATTAGTAGACTAGTGTATACAGTCGAGACCCCGACGAGGGGCGGTGGCCGGTCTCACAAGCCACTGGTGTCAGTTGCTTCACCTAAGATGTATACAGGTGCTCATTGGGTTATGAGTACACCGGACAGGACTCGCCGGGAACCTGCTAGTTGGTCTTATACCAGATGTCAGATAGCAGTTCCCTGGTGACATGTGTACAGGTTAGTTCATCGACCTGAGATCGTCATTTTTCTCGTGTGAGTTCCCACTGTGCTTTGATTACTACCCTACCACGGCTCAAAGGAGTCGTGCAAACAGGTTTTAGTTGGGTACAGTCCCGAGCCACATGGAGGCAGTGAGCGGATCTGCAGGGGTTCGTCTCTCCCGGTATTGGGGGTGAGGTCGCGCTGTGTCTAGGAGAGCCATTACGCAAAGCCCTCGGCCGAGGCAGGAGATTTACTGGTAGGTATTCCAGTAGTATCTCAGGGCGTTCTGGGCTACACTCCGACACGACTTGTACCGCCTTTGGGGGTCTAACTTTTACCAACCCCCTAGGCCCGACATGCGATGCTCATAGACGAACGGACCAGACTGTATGGATATTGTCACTGACAGGCTCAGTTGGGTGTCGGGGTGAGCTTCCTCATCGACGTCCCTTTTGGTCAATAGTTGGTGGCCCGTCATGTATTGGCTTATACCTCTGACGTGCTAGTGGTTAAATCCACAACCATAGTATTGACGAGTCTTTAGAGTCCACCACACTTTCAGTTACTCAGCTTTTGGGAGAAACGCTGTAGAGACCGTATGGAGATATGGCAGGGTCCGATCAGATACGTGCGGTATTGCACGAATCAGGATCGGACAGTTTTGTACTAGTGGTCGTATAGTAATATGGCAAGCTTTGATCTGATACGTGCGGTATTGCACGGATCAGGATCGAACGGATTTTACTAGCCGGCTTTGGCTTAAGCCGGTCATAGTTTAGTACAGTGTAGATTTTGTCTCATTGCATTTGTATCCGGTAGGAATACAGATGCGGGTGTGTATGCACAGTATCGGGGTTTTCCTGTAATCTGTTACGGGACCAGTTTTCTGGAATTGCCAGTTTGCATTCCGTTCCGGCCGGTTTTCCTTTGTTCTTTCCCGGCCGGACTTTTCCGATGGAGGGGGTTATTTGCAGTTTTGCAAATAACACTTTGTGGAGGATTATCTTGCATAAGTATTTATTATGATAACCTTTTTAGATTCCATTCCTTTCATTCTTCTTTTCATGCTTTATGAAGATTAGAAGTGATGAGAAAGGATTTGATCTTTGATTAGAGTTGATGTGAGGTTGTGATGATGGTTTAGGATGTGGTCACCCTTCTTGCTCTCCTACACTCACCTCCCTCTTATTTCATATACATTCATTCCTCCACCTTATTCTTCACTTGATGAAAAATGGTTAAGAGAAAGAAAAAAGATGAGGGTTCTTCCTTCTTGAGAGTTTCATTCTTCTTGATCTCATTTTCATGCTAGAAAATTGCAAGCACCATTTTTCTAGTCTTGATTCCTCCATCATCTTCAATGGCAACAAACCCCAAATGAGACATAGCCTCTACACTACACATTCTACAGCATATCTTGAGCATGTCGAGTTGCCGGCTTCATGCCCGAGTTGCCTCGGTATTGAGGCGGGAGCCCGTAAAAGACGCAGGCGTTGTGGTGCCCTTTCCGGTGAGGAGGCGACGATATGGAGACTACACTTTCCGCGGGAGATCGGGACGATGACGAGAAGACCGGAGGACTCGGATCACTCGGTATACTTCTCTTCCCATCTCTTGTTAGCTAGTACAGGTTAATGGTAAACGATCCGGGTTTTCTTTGTCCGCGGTAGCGCCGGTTTCCGAGTAAGGAAAAATTTTTGATTCCGCATTTTGGCCTCGAGTACGAGGCCGGGGCGCTGCCGTGGCGCAACATGGTATCAGAGCCATGCCATTAACCTTACCTAGCTTCGTTTGATGTGTTTGCGTTTCCGATGGACCAAAATTTCCAAAAACCGTATTTTTCTAGCACAATCAGTTTCTGTCGAAATTTTTTGGAGTCTAAAAATTTTTCAGGTGGTCTCAGAATGATGTGCAGGGAGTCCTAAGAACACTGGAAAAAGTTGGTCACACGATTCCTCCGTAAGACCGCGGAAGCGCGGCCATAACCCCATTTTGGCCGCGCTTCCGCCGCAGAAGTGTGGGTTCATGTGTTTATTTTTTTGCAGTGGGCTTATGGGCTGTAATTAGGGGTTTTGGAATATTAAAATTGGGCCCAGGTTTTCTGTGAGTGCTACAGTTTTCATTGGGGGCCCACTTGTTAATTTTTTGGTCAATCGGAAAATTTTAAACACATTTTTCACAGTATTTACATTATATCTGCGACCGTGAATGTCACTTGATCGGTAAATCCCGTCTAACTGCTATAGCCCGGTTAGACGGATTTGCGAACGTGATTTTCACGTTGATGTTCTATGTTTATGCTGTGATGTTGCGGATCGGTCGTGGGGGATAGCCTGGTTGCAATGTTAGTACAGTGTTGTATTATGTACATTTGATATTGCGGGGCGAGCGTCCGACATGTGGACTGCCGTCACTGCCAGTTTGTATTATTCTTTTGGGGCACGACCTGGTTGCGGTCGATGTACCCGGTGTATGTATATTTTACTTTCTGTACTAGGATTACCCCGCGGTGGGGTGCACGGATAGCCGGGTTCTAGAGGGCAACAAGCCCGCATCTCATGGCATTGGGACGGAGGGGGCTTCACTCTAGGATTGGCGGGCTATTCGCCGCACTCGTAGGGGGTACAGGTTGACCCAGGAGGGGTGCCCAAGTTACCGGATTCCGTGAAGTGCTGGGTGGTCCATTCACGGTGCTGAAGGGGGCTGCCTCGCTTCAGGTTTTGGCGGGTGACTTGCCACGCCCGTAGGGGTCTAGGATTTCATTGCACAGGCTATCCACATGACCAGGGGAACGTCAGGTTTCAGCAGCGGCTCTGTGAAACCCGGGGCTTCCAGATATCTGTATTGTTCTGTGATGCTGTACATTTCTGTGATATTGCATTTTTATTCACGCCTTGAGCGAAATACTATATATTGGTATATATATTAGTAGATGTTGTATATGTTTTATATCCGCGCTAGTCCAGTCCCCGCTCTGCCGTTAGTTAGCTAACCTAACGGGTGATGACGGGACCCAGTGGCGAATGCGGATGGCATATACGTACGTCAGTATATTTTCGTTCTTTGTGGTGTGATCAATTGATGGGACTGCATTGATTCGGATCAATGCAAGATAAACAAACCTATTCTGATGTTGTTGGAACATTTTTCAAAAAGCTGTTATTGCAAGGACGTTCGCTTTTGTTTTGCATCGTGGTATTCATTTGGAATATCCTGCTCCTCAGTCGACGAGGCAAGGGCCGAGATCCCTTCACCGGGAGTGACCCCTTGGACAGAAGTTTGCGTCAGAGCATTAACTTCACTATAGCCGATTACTTTTGCTTTGCATCGTGGTATTCAGTTGGAATATCCTGCACCTCATTCTACGGGGAAAGAGCCGAGATCCCTTCACCGGGAGTGACCTCTTTAGTAAAGGTTTTCGTCACTATATTTTATAAAAACTATGCAGTTCCTTCAACGATATCAAGTTCATTACGTTAAAGGTTTTTCACCAAAAACCAGCCGTAGCCCTCCGTCATTTCCTACAGGTATTATTTGGTATTCGTGCTGCGTTTGTTGACCTAGTCAAGACGTAGTGTTCGGTAGCTAAGTGGTACTTGTTTGTTGCATAAGTGGGATTGGTTAGGACAGTCGTGCGGCCTTATTGACCTAGTCAAGGGCACGTACGGGTGGGTTTAATTCAATCCAGAATAATGACGGGTTGAACTTGACTGGCGGTTTATGGTTTTTTGACCTAGTCAAGGTTATAAACCGCTTGGGGTAAAAATCACATCGGGAGTTTCAAAAGAACTGAAACTTGCCAGGCATGCGCATACCTTCTGGAGTGTGGTGACTTGAGTGGATTCCGTCAAGTTATCATGCGATGATAGTTGGATCCCGATTCCCACTGATGAGTTAGTTTACTCCTCGGGTAACCCCGACTAATTCTTCTTTCAGGTTTGGAGGAGAATTTGAGGTACAGTGGGAGGTTTCCAGATTAGATAAAGTGATAACCATTCTGATCTAGGTTAGAGTGCACACTGAGTGTTTCTTTTCTCTCTCTCTTTGGCAGCGACCATTGACCCGACCCTGGACTATGACTCAGTGACCAAGTTGACCGAACCTTCTTAACACAGGCTTTTGGATTGTCAGAGTTGCAGACCTCATTGCCACTCCTTCTTTTACCCTTTTCTCCAGGACACCCCGTATTACTACGAACGTCCACTTCCATTGGACAAAACCATCGTATGGTTATATACGAACTCGAAGGACTTCGAGGATGGTTTCTGGTTCTGGAGAAAACGAATAGGACTATTCAGTTGTCTTTTCTTTTCACCTTCTCTCAGGTTGCGAGTACTCCTTGGTTTAGGAGTAGTACACCTATTACGCAAATTGGATAGTCTTCTTTCAAACCATAGGCTGGTGCCGACCGGTAGGGAATGAAGAAAACCAGTTAGCCTAAACGGTGTACAGAAGGTATTAAGTTAAGACAAAGCAAGGGATTAGTAGGAGGGCAAAGTAAATTGCGACTGATATTCACGACCAAACCAAGTATTTCTTCGCCAATCCTAAATCACCTTTGTATTTCTCCAGGACACTCCGTATTACTACGAAGATCCCAGTTTATTGGATAATCCATCGTATGGTTATATACGAACTCGAAAGGAACTTGTTCCAGTTCGGGGATGGATCCTAGTTCAGGAGAAATAGGAATAAAGTACATTCAGGTGTCTTTTATCTTCACCTTCTCTCGCGTTGCGAGTGCTCCTAGGATTAGGACAGTACACCCTTTATGCTTTTTGGATAGTCTTCTTCCAAACCATAGGCTGGTGCCGAACGGTAGGGAAGGAAGAAAACCATTTGGCCTAAAGGGGTGTGCAGACGGTATTGACTAAAGACATATAAAGGGATTTGGACAGGTGGTAAAGAATTATACGGTTATAGTTGTGAATCTGGATAATGGTAGAGGCATTACTAGGAATACCAGGATTCCCCACAGAAACATTTCAATGTTTCAGTTTTACTGTGTAATGTTAAAAGAAAACTGATTTCCCGATTAGACACTTACTCCAGGGTATGTATTTACCAGGTATGATTCTCACATCTGTATGGTTTTACAGATGATGAGTGGGAGTAAGTTATTGGGAATTGGGTGATCATCCTCATTATATCGGGATTCGTTGTAATCGGTGATATTTGAGGAGATCACCTGGGCTGTTTGCCGGTCGGCAAATATTTGGTTATGAATATCCGCTGTTGTGCACCAATTTCAAATTGATATATCTGTACGTCTATTTTCATAGAGTGAGATATACCTTTTGATATTATGTCGATGACATTTACCTATATCAGTGGATGGTTAGGTAAGGAGCATAAAACAGCGGTGTAATTCTTCTTAACCATAAGTACAGTTTTCAACCTACGACATACAGTGAAAGAGTTGTTAGACTCAGCGGACTTATACAGAGTGTTGTATGTTGTCCAGTGTCCATTAGGACAGAGGGATTGGTCCTCATACTATATTCTGTTTACTTTTAACTTCTCTAGTTCTTAGACATGTGCTTCGTGGAAACACAGGGTCTAAGTTTTGAGGAGTTATAGGTATTTGAATAGAGTAGAGAACAAGGTGTAGCAAGTATCGGGATTCTTCAAAGTGATCGAAGATGTAGATACTTGTGTATGGTATTCAGTTGATAGTAATGATAAAGAGAAATTGCTTCTCTTTCAGGTTATTCATAATTGGAAGCATTCCTAAGTTGAGTAACGCTGATCGGCCTCCTTCCATTTAGTTGACATGCACTGGAGACAGCTGCATGATTTGAATCTGGTTCAATTAAATCAGTGCCTCTGGTTCTATATTGGATATAGAACAGTTCATATCTTAACGATGTTAAGATACGGGGAGTTGTCCGGCTTATGCTTAAAACCAGACTCCGGATAACTCAAGGCACGTTTCTGTAATGGCTGTTTGTGGGTTGACCCAGGCTATGACGAGTGTTGACTTTCTACCATCTGGCAGATCAATAGAAATATTGTTCTAGACTCGCCACAGTTTTATTAAAAATGGATTTTTCAAAAATAGCAGTGGGAGTATGGTAGAACTGGAAGTGATTCCAGAACCGCAAACGATTAGTGAAGATTTAATAAGGAACCTAAAGATTCAATCTGATTTGACATTCCATTGGCCACTCCGCAGATAAGGTGGGTAACTTCAGGCACCCGAGAGGTACTCCGGTAGCCTCAAGGACGGTGACAGGGAAGTTCTTGTTTACCCACACTTGCCATTGCTGCTGTTCCAGGCTGCGAGACCCGGCAGGAGGATGAGTATAGCGTCGTTCTAAACTAGCTTTAGAAGTGCACGTCTATATGACTCTGGCAGAGGGTTGTCGTAGTCAGTGGGAGCAGCGGAAGCATTGGTGGACTTCATGCTTATGTCTATTTATAGACTAAAGCAGATATAACGGAGTTAGATCATCTGTTTCTGATGTGACAGTCATGGGTTTGACGTCATCAGAATAGGGGATGGATCTGTTGAGAAGGTAGTAGGAAGTGATATTCCTATACTACGATCGGTTATACTTTGGTCGTCACACAGTGTTTTCTCCACATGGGACTTGGACATTATATCAGACATACTGGTTACTAGATCTATGGTTTTAGATCTAGATTTGGGTGGTTTCCCAATCAGGGTACTTTGACAGCATTCTAAGAGTATTTAGAATGGACGACTCCTGACACGGTAGTATACCTACAGGTAATGGAGTCACCCTCTTTAAAGGTGTCTTACAGACTAAAGGGGAGAGGGATACGCATGATTGACAGATCACTTGCTTAGGCAATTGAGTCAATCATGAGATGTCAAGTACCACACCAGATGTTGTTCTTGCAGTAGGTGCAATAAGTTGATATTAATCCAATCCTGGAAAAACAGTCGGAAGCAGTTTTAGAACATAAGTGAATGTTCTAGGGATATGATAACGGCTGCCTCCTTTAGGAGACGGTTATCACTCCAGGCTTCCAAGGTGACATGGACGACAAGGAGGTTGTCAGAGTTATAGTTCTCCCTCTGACGATGGGCAGTATTTTGGACAGGTGGTCCAAGGCAATACTGAGGGTGGCATGGCGCAGGATACTGATTAAGTTCAGTTGACGATACAGTCTAAGAAGTTTGGATTTGGAGTTCATTTATGAACTAGGTCCCATCAGACATCCAGATATTCCAAGACAGGTATTGCTCATTTCGGGAGATGGCTTTCTCCGCGAACTTGAGATATAGAGAGACATAGAAAGAAACATCACAGCGGATCCACTCACTGAGGCTATTCCTCGAACGCAATAGTTTCGCAAACGGGTTTTGTGAGACTGACTAGTAGAGGAATTGGGTGTTCGGTATCACACGGGCTGTGAGTATGCGACATCGCAATAATTAGCCTTGAGTGCAAGTGGGAGATTGTTGGAGATAGTGCCCTCAGAGTCAATTATTGGATCACAGGCACGTGATTGCAATGATTGAGGGAGGACCTATCCCAGGAGGACAGTCTTACTCGAGATGATAGTATGCTATCTGGTTTATCTTTATCATCGTGTACTGCTTTAGGTGACCTGACATGTCGCTATTACACGTTGATAGAGCCCCTAGGATTCTTGCTTGACTACCAGCAGTATGATGGCGATCATATACGTGGGAGCTGGGGTCTACAAGCACATCCTTAAAAGGTCCCTAGTCGTGGGAGTTTCGAGACTGGGCATCGATACTCCATTAGTAGACTAGTGTATACAGTCGAGACCCCGACGAGGGGCGGTGGCCGGTCTCACAAGCCACTGGTGTCAGTTGCTTCACCTAAGATGTATACAGGTGCTCATTGGGTTATGAGTACACCGGACAGGACTCGCCGGGAACCTGCTAGTTGGTCTTATACCAGATGTCAGATAGCAGTTCCCTGGTGACATGTGTACAGGTTAGTTCATCGACCTGAGATCGTCATTTGTCTCGTGTGAGTTCCCACTGTACTTTGATTACTACCCTACCACGGCTCAAAGGAGTCGTGCAAACAGGTTTTAGTTGGGTACAGTCCCGAGCCACATGGAGGCAGTGAGCGGATCTTCAGGGGTTCGTCTCTCCCGGTATTAGGGGTGAGGTCGCGCTGTGTCTAGGAGAGCCATTACGCAAAGCCCTCGGCCGAGGCAGGAGATTTACTGGTAGGTATTCCAGTAGTATCTCAGGGCGTTCTGGGCTACACTCCGACACGACTTGTACCGCCTTTGGGGGTCTGACTTTTACCAACCCCCTAGGCCCAACATGCGATGCTCATAGACGAACGGACCGGACTGTACGGATATTGTCACTGACAGGCTCAGTTGGGTGTCGGGGTGAGCTTCCTCATCGACGTCCCTTTTGGTCAATAGTTGGTGGCCCGTCATGTATTGGCTTATACCTCTGACGTGCTAGTGGTTAAATCCACAACCATAGTATTGACGAGTCTTTAGAGTCCACCACACTTTCAGTTACTCAGCTTTCGGGCGAAACGCTGTAGAGACCGTATGGAGATATGGCAGGGTCCGATCAGATACGTGCGGTATTGCACGGATCAGGATCGGACAGTTTTGTACTAGTGGCCGTATAGTAATATGGCAAGGTTTGATCTGATACGTGCGGTATTGTACGGATCAGGATCGAACGGATTTTACTAGCCGGCTTTGGCTTAAGCCGGTCCTAGTTTAGTACAGTGTAGATTTTGTCTCATTGCATTTGTATCCGGTAGGAATACAGATGCGGGTGTGTATGCACAGTATCGGGGTTTTCCTGTAATCTATTACGGGACCAGTTTTCTGGAATTGCCAGTTTGCATTCCGTTCCGGCCGGTTTTCCTTTGTTCTTTCCCGGCCGGACTTTTCCGATGGAGGGGGTTATTTGCAGTTTTGCAAATAACACTTTGTGGAGGATTATCTTGCATAAGTATTTATTATGATAACCTTTTTAGATTCCATTCCTTTCATTCTTCTTTTCATGCTTTATGAAGATTAGAAGTGATGAGAAAGGATTTGATCTTTGATTAGAGTTGATGTGAGGTTGTGATGATGGTTTAGGATGTGGTCACCCTTCTTGCTCTCCTACACTCACCTCCCTCTTGTTTCATATACATTCATTCCTCTACCTTATTCTTCACTTGATGAAAAATGGTTAAGAGAAAGAAAAAAGATGAGGGTTCTTCCTTCTTGAGAGTTTCATTCTTCTTGATCTCATTTTCATGCTAGAAAATTGCAAGCACCATTTTTCTAGTCTTGATTCCTCCATCATCTTCAATGGCAACAAACCCCAAATGAGATATAGCCTCTACACTACACATTCTACAGCATATCTTGAGCATGTCGAGTTGCCGGCTTCATGCCCGAGTTGCCTCGGTATTGAGGCGGGAGCCCGTAAAAGACGCAGGCGTTGTGGTGCCCTTTCCGGCGAGGAGGCGACGATATGGAGACTACACTTTCCGCGGGAGATCGGGACGATGACGAGAAGACCGGAGGACTCGGATCACTCGGTATACTTCTCTTCCCATCTCTTGTTAGCTAGTACATGTTAATGGTAAACGATCCGGGTTTTCTTTGTCCGCGGTAGCGCCGGTTTCCGAGTAAGGAAAAATTTTTGATTCCGCATTTTGGCCTCAAGTACGAGGCCGGGGCGCTGCCGTGGCGCAACATACACCACAGTACATCAGTGTATCGGGGCGGAGCAATCACACCCTATATGATAAGGTGTGCTCTATGATGAGTACTGCTGAGTTACCTATTTCCTATAGGGAGTTATGCGCTTGAGAAGCTGCATACCTATTGAATAGGGTCCAAATCAAATCAGTTGCCTACCACTTCATATGTGATATGGAAAGGGAAGAGTCCATATCTTAAATTTGATAAGATTTGGGGTTGTCCAGCCTATATCTAAAAAGAAAAATCCGGACAAGCTCGAGGCAAGATCTGTTATGTAGAACTGGAAATGCTCCAGCTATACAAACTGCAGCCGATGATTTGAAAGAACCAAAGGATTCAATAGTTACCAACGAAGCTCAGCCTCTCCGCCGATCTAGTAGGGTTCCTCACCCACCTGAGAGATACTTCTGTTTCTCTATGACAGTGGGAGCGAGGATTGCATCATGAGATGATGACCCAACTAGTTTCGAGCTGGCCATCAGGGGTGGGACTCTGTAAGAATGGCTGGATGCTTAGCGATCTGAGATGGAATCCTTATACACCAACAAAGTATGGACTTTGGTTGCTATATCTGAAGGGTTAAATCCCCATCAGGAGCAAGTATATCTTGAGAAGATTACTTGGTGTACATGGAAAAGTTGAGACTTTCAAAGCTAGACTTGTTAAAGGTTTGCATCATTGACCAGGAATGGATTATGTTGAAACCTTTTCTAAGGATCTATGCGTAAGTCCATCCAGATCCTACTTGCCATGCCTACATACAATGACTATGATATCTGGCGGTTGGGTGTCATGACTGCTCTTCTAAATGATATTTTAGAAGAGAGAGTTTATAAGTACACAGTCAGAGGGCTTCGTAGATAGTGGGAGCAGCTGAAACGTGTACAAGATGCTTTATAGGATAAAGCAGGCATCGTGGAGTTGGAACATATGTTTTGATGTAGTAGTCAAATAGTTTGACTTCATCAAAATGGTAGATGAACCTTGTATATACAAAAAGGTAGTAGGGAGTATGGTGGCGATCCTCGTAGAGTACGTGGATGACATACTCTTGATAGGGAAGGAGTTTCCTATGCTACGCTCGATCAATCTCCGCTTATCACAATGATTCTCCACAAAGGATAAGGGTGATACCTACTAAATCCTGGGTTTTGGATCTATGAGATAGATCTAAATGGATGTTAGGATTCTCACTTGTTGTAGTGAGATGGTATCAATCGATCCTGGGGAGAATCACTGGAAAGGTTCCAGGGTGATAAGGACGACTGAATATCAGTCACAGGCATTGTCTTTACCCTCAGTGAAGGGACGGTATGTTGGAAGAGTTCCAAGCTAGATACCGTGGCATACTAGACGATAAAGACTGGATACATCGCTACTTAAGATGCTACCAAAGAGGTTGTCTGGGTGTATATTTGTTCATGAGATGAACTTAGTTCCTCCTATTGTGTGACAATGGAGTTGCGGCTTATGCCAAGGAACGTCCGTCCCATCAGTGAAACAGACATATTCTGAGGCAGTGTCACCTGATCAAGGAGATGGTTGATCTCCAAGGGATCGAGGTTAGGAGAACAGACTCAGAGGACAACACAGCGGATCCACTCACAAAGGCCTTTTCCCAGAAAGAGACTTTTATGGGATGGCTAAGTATTAGATACTACAACCACTGCTACAGATGGCCCTATTGCAAGTGGGAGATTGTTAGTTATATGTATGCCCTAGAAGACATTACTGTACATAGGATGTATATTGTAGTGGATGCTGGGACATATATAGGGAGGACTTTCTTGCTCGACATGATAGTATGCTATCTGGTTGCTCTTTACCTTAACATGTACACTGATTGTCTCTCTGTTACATGTTGGTAAAGCCCTTAGGATGTGTACTTGACTACCTGGACTATGATGCGGATCACACTAGTGGGGACATGGTAGTCTATAAGCACATCCTTCAAGGTCCCTAGTCGTGGGTGTATCGAGACAGGGCATCGATATACCAGAGTAGACTAGCATATACCTTCTCGACCCATACAGATGGGCGATGGATGATCCCATATCCATTGGTGTTTGACATCAGAGATGATATGCGGGTGCTCAGTGGAGACTGGGTACACTGGACGGACTCGCCGAGAACTCCCAGATGGTATTATACCTTACATCAGATGGCAGTTCTCTGGTGACACTGGTACAGGTTAGTCTGTAGACCCGAGATCGTCATAGAGTCTTGTGTGATTCCCACTGTGCTTTGATTTCCACCTTACCACGTCCAAGAGGGCATGCAAAATAGTGGTTTTTGGGTACAGCCCCGAATCACATGGAGGCAATGAGCGATAGGAGGGGATTCGTCTCTCCCGGTATAGGGAGTTGATGTTGCACTGTGTTCAATTGGCTATAACCGGAAATCCCTGGCCAAGGTTGCTGAGATTTACTGGTAAGTGTTACCAGTAGTTTCTCGAACTGTTATAGACCTCATATCGACACGACTTATCGAGCTATTGGGGTCAGACGTTTACCACCCTTAGGCAAGATATGCGACATATCAGACGACGAGACCGGACTGTATGGTAAGTGTTGCTGGTTGGATTCACAGGAATGTGAGCGAGCTTGCTCGTTGATCTTCTGATCGCTCAATACCCGAGTGGCCGTTACGTTTAGCAGACCGCTTGTGGCTTGTGGGTGTTTGATATGATCATCACCTGCTGCCAGCATATTGACGAGTTTTTAGAGTCCTACACAGAGGTTTCCTGGCTCAAGCGAAACGAAATATGAGCGCATATGAGATATGTGCGGGACCGAGAATAATACTAGTATGTGATACTGTATTCTATTCTCGTGATTTGTATCATTGGACGGTTATATATGATATAGCCGGGATACCGAATCAAGTGTTGATTCGATACATTGATACACTAGATATTAGTCGGTTATAAGCGATATGACCGGATCATTAAATCAAGTATTGATTTAATGATTTAATGTATAATTATATATTTGATATATTATTTTACGTTAACTAATATTTGTTCACTTAAGATGGATTTTCTCACTTGATGTCCACATTGTATATATGATATAGTTTTGTGCACTAGTTTGTATCATGTTTGATGATACATGCATACTTGGGTGTGTGTGCTCTTTAAACTATGATTAGGTTAATGGTTAGGGTTTTTTATTTATTTATTTATTTATTTATTCATTTTGGAAAGGATAAAATGGTGGTTTTCTTTTCTTTCTTTGCTTGAAGCTTCTTGAAGCTTCAAAGCATCTTTGAAAGTCTACCATTTTCTCTTTATCCCAAACCTAACCATTCAACTAAACTATAGTTTATTCTCTACACTAAACCATGGTTGCTTAAATGATAAGAATCACTTTATTTTCTTTTTCCATAATTCTTATCATGATTCTTTTTCTTCTTCTTCTTCTTCTTTAAGAAGAAGAAACCATTCTAGCTTCAATGGTGCTTTGAGAAAAATTGTGAGAAATCCAATTCTAAAGTGAACCCACTTCCTATTTCTTCATCCTCTACCACTTGCCATGTAGTATAGGGTGTTTTCTTCACAAGTTTCATGACTTGGTGAAGTTGGAGCTTGATCTTGAGTTGCCTCGACGTAGATCATCTTCGGCATCAAAGTCGACGACCTAGCCCGATCATTTCTCCGACAAAACCATTGCCAGAGTCCGGGATCCGATGATCGCAGCGGAGGGACATCATCACGGAGCTATGGAGGTGGAGGACCGGATCTACAAAGGTTGTAGTCTCTTTCACTTAGTAGTAAAGTTGTTTACTAGCTTGTTGTTTCGCCTATTCTCTAGTTAACGATCTAGTTTAGGGTTTCTCGGCACCGGAAAATTTTGAATTTGGCATGGTTGATGCCTTGTGAGACCTCATTAGTATGCCTAGGAACCCTACATAGGTTAGTTCATCGACCTGAGATCATCATTTGTCTCATGTGAGTTCCCACTGTGCTTAGATTGCTACCCTACCACGCTCAAAAGAATTGTGCAAACAGGTTTTAGTTGGGTACAGTCCCGAGCCACATTGGAGGCTAGTGAGCGGATCGTCGGGGATTCGTCTCTCCCGGTATTAGGGGTTGATGTCGCGCAGTGCACGGGTGGCCATCACTAGGAATCCTCGGCCGAGGTAGTGGAGATTTACTGATTGGGATCAGTAATTTCTCAGGTGGTGATGGGTTTCATGCCGACACGATTTATCACGTTATTATGGGTCTGACTTTATCCACCCCCCTATACTCGATATGCGATACTCTTTAGACTAATGAACCGGACTGTATATACATTGTCACTGTCAGGCTTAGTAGGGTTTATGGATGAGTTCGCTCGTCAGCTTCCCTTCCAATCAATACATAGGCAAACGTTACTTACAGCTTGTATCTCTGACGTGCAAGGGGTTATACCCAGTGCCAGTATGTTGATGAGTCATTAGAGTCCCCCACAGACACTTTCCCAAGTTCGGGCGAAACGTTATAGAGGCCGTATAGTGATATTGCAAGGTTCGGAAAAAGCACGTGCGTTTTCGCACGTGTCGTTTTTCGGGCAGATAATACTGGTAGGCTTTGGTTTAAGCCAGAACCCAGTATTATACTGTGTAGATATAATATTTTTGTCTCAGTTGCATTTGTATTCGGTCGTAATACAAATACGGGTATGTTTATACTGATACGGGGTTATCCTGAAATTCGTTTCAGGATCACTTTTGGAAGTTGCCAGTTTCCAGTTTTCTATCAGCCGTATTTTGACATTCGGTTAAATACGGATTTATCTTTTCTTGGGATTTGTGTGGAAGCTTCTAGAAGAGGTGACTAGGATGGTGACTAGGATAGTGAGGTGGCTTTGTTCATTAATGGTGCATTAATGAGTTGATGACTATGGTTAATGAATCATCACTTTCATTAATGTGTTCACACTAGGTGTCATTAGTGAGTCATGATAAGCTTCATTGTTAGAGTCACCCTCCCTCTCCTACACTCACCTCCCCCCTCTATTTAGTGGCCGGCCACCTCCTTGAGAGGATGAGATGGTTGCTAGAAAAAGATTGGTATTGTTTTGGACTCATGGAAATTAGATAAGCCTCATTTCTCATTTCACCTGATTCCAAAAGGCAACTTCATTAACCGTTCATCTATAGCCTTGGACGTAACGAGACAAAGTGTTCTACTCATTCTCTACTTCATCTTGATCGTCTCTTTTAGCAAACTTGACGATCGAGTTGCCTCAGTTCAGAGGCGGGAGCTCGTTTAAAGATCCGTCGACGTGGTGCCACCTGGACGAGAAGATTGGAGATTCAGGAGATCGGAGCAGCCGCAACAAAACGTGGGATGATGGTTGAAGACCGAAGGACTCGGATCATTCGGTATAACGTTTCTACCCACTTTGTAGTTTGTTAGTTTATCTTTAATGGCAGATCCGGGTTACGGTACACGATAGCGCCAGTTGTAAAAAGTTTTTGTTCCGCATTTGGCGTCTGTTAGACGGCCGGGGCGCTACCGTGGACTTACAGCGTATAGCCTATAAAGGCAAGGATACTGAAAATATCCCAACAACTTTTTTCGCTCTCCAAAAAAAATTTAGATCTGAGATCTTTTCTCCTTCCTCAATGTTCCAAAACCTTCTTCTTTCTTTTGAATTAAATCAAGAGTTTTACTCTTCATTTTATAAAACTAAATAGTTTTCACCACAAAACCCATAAAGGGGAACTCAGATCTTCCATTAGATCTCAAAAAGAAGAGATTTTTAAAATCTCATATCTCTTGATCTTCAAGATCCAGCAACCAGAGGAGAAAGAAGAAAAACCCCTTTCATCAACCCCAAAACATCTTAGGAGTTTAACTCCACTCTGATTTCTTTTTCGAGAATTTCTAGGGCTAAAAACCTCTTTTTCTCGCCGGCGCCCAAGCGCTCAAAACGCCCAGCGCTCCAGCGCCAAGCGCCCACGTGCCGACACGTGGCGTGCTAGCACTCGAGCGCTTAGCGTTCCAGCACCCAGCGCTCAAGCGCCCACGTGGCGCGCTAAAGCTCGAGCGCTTAGTGCTCAAGCGCCCAGCGCTCAAGCGTAAAGCGCCCACGTGCCGACACGTGGCGCACCTGCGCTCAAGCGCCCAGCGCTCAAGTGCAAAGCGCCCATGTGCCGACACGTGGTGCGCTAGTGCCTAAGCGCACAGCACCTCAGTGTACAGCGCTCAAGGCGCTGACCACACACGTCCTTTGGGCGCTTTTTCCCTTTTTTTTTATATATATACATGTATATATATGTATACACACACACTCCACAATGCTGCTAGCCCATGCCCTAGCCCTTCCTCATTCTGACGGCTTCCATCATCAGATGCAGCAGACGGCTTCCGTCATCAGAATATACATATTTATATTTATACTAAAATAATACTCTTTCATGCAGGATTTTCAAGCAATCAACTTTCGACGACAATGTCTCCCAAGACGAATTCAGCTTCCAACGTGACCCCGATCCTGTACGTGGTCAAGGTCAATGCTCGTGTGGTTCTCCCCGCAAGCCTCAGTCGACAGTGGGAGGAACTGCCCCGCCAGTTTGGCTCCGTCATCATCTACCCTGCCGGAAGCGCTCATCTGGTAGAAATCCCGGCAAAACAGGTGGCCAAGCCGGTCTCAAGAAGCAAGAGGCCGAATGTTGTGATCGCTAAGGCACCACAACCGAAACATAAGACGGTGCCTAAACAACTCTCTGGCGCTCCAACTGGGGGTAAGGCTTCCGGTAAAAAGGGCAACATCAAACGTTGCGGATGAGCTCAAGCGATGACTCCATCAAATGCACGATCAAGCGTCTCCTCTGACCTTTCTATCAATCGGTCTACAGCTACTTCCCGAAATGCCGAAGTCTGCCAAGTGCTTAAAACAGAGAAGTTAAGGCAGAAGCAGCTCAGGTATCAAGCCAACAAGAGGGCCAGGGCTTCGGCAAAATGGAATCTTGTGAAGTTCCAAGAGCAGGGTTACTCTGTGACGACGGCTGAGTCTGCCGTAAAAATCAGCAATTCCTTCGAACCTCTGAAGTGGGTTCAGAAAATTGCCATGACCGCCAGAATCAAGAAGACAGCGGTCTGAACGTCGCTACAAAGAGACGTGTCCCGGCCCTGTTCATATCAGATTTTTGCATTTTTATACCGCCCAATTTTTATCATATTGCTTATCGGTAGGTACTCTTGAGCCGTGTTTTCTAGTCAACTACAGGATACAGGTTCTCGGCTCTAAACGGTGAAATTCATGGAAAAGCACGACAAAATCCGGGTTCCTGCCAACCACAGATAAAACACGGGTCTCTGCTCTTTATCCGTCTGTTGCCACACACCAGTTTAAGAGACAAAATGGCAAATCAATGTCATTTTCATGCACAAGGCTCAATGGCAACACAAGATCCAAGAAATCTACGCGGAGCTCGAGAAAATCATGACTAAAAGATCCATATCCAATCACCTTTTGATCAACAGAAATTCTGGAAAAATCGTGAAGCAATTCTGAGAAAAATCATATACCAGACTAATGGGAACAGCATAACAGGAAAAGCCACCAAAAATGATGAACCAATTCCTCTAAAGTGTCGCGGTTCCGCGGCAATAGCAGGCTTAGGCCGCGGAACCGCGGCCGTATGGTGGCGGCAGTTGACCAATTTTTGTAGGTAGATTGGTCATTTCACTTTAGTTCTGAATGTTGCCCTAGGTTTTCATTTTCCAGCCTATAAATAGCACAGAACCCTATGAAGGAATGGTGCTTAATTTTGTATTTTAAGTTTTAGAATACTTGTGTTCTTCTTCCTCTTCTCATCTCTTCTCCATTGAAAAACTTGTAGTGAGCTTTTGTGAGTGAAGAATGATGAATAAAGAAGTTCATTTTGTCATTATACTTGTCTTGCTCTTTTTATGTTAATCGCTTGTAATTTTTATTTGTTAACTTAGTTGTTGTTATTTGTATTTGTTTGTTTCTTTTCTCTTTTCCTTTATCCTTAAAACAACCATGATGCTTACGCTTGATCCTTGCCAAGGTGAGGTCGCAAATAGCTAGTTGTTATCTTCTAATCTCTTTCTTTCTATCTTCCTCTTTGTTTTATTTCCTTTTCATTATGATGTGTGAGTAGTTTCCATACTTGTTAGGGTAGGATAAGGAAAGTTTGAGAGAAAGAAATCTCTCTCACTCTTTCCTTGCCCAACATCTTAAATCAACTCCCGTTAATTGAACCACAATTCGCTCCCTACGGCACCCTATCCTACATGATAGCGGTGATTCCGTAGTGAGTCCGGTTATGGTTCAATTAACCGGAGGTTATGGCTAAGAGCCAAGAACGGACGAACAAGCACCAAAAGGAAGAACTTAAGCGTTGGAAAGCCTAGCTTATACTCACAAGTTCCTTCCTAGTCGTGCTAATCCCCGTTGTTGCCGATTACCGTAACACCGATATTAAGAGTGGCAACGAAAGAAGTGAGCGACTCCTAACTCAAACTAACCTAATCCTAACCCTAACAAGCTCTCTTTACATATCATTTTAACACTTAGATAATCACAAACAAATCCGGAAAATTGGACTTAACTCGTTAAAGCACATAGAAAAAGATTCCCATCTCCCTGCGGACGACCCGTACTCAACCGGCTAGCTATAAGCGAAACCGTTTTGATTGCGGTAATTAACTAAACTTAAACACGCAGAATCTTTTGGAAACATAACAATCAAATGGCGTCGTTGCCGGGAAGACGGTAGTTTATTTCTTTGTGTAATTTTGGGTTAACTTGTGAATATAAATCTAACCGAAAAACAAAACAAAAAAATATACTTTGTAAAGAAAAATCATCTTGTTATTTTTGATTAGTTTTTGTGCAAGTGTGCAGGATAATACGGAGTTCGAGTTCAGTGCCAAAGACGTGGGAAGATAGACCCACGTTTCGCGGCTACACCGCGACGGATCAAAACGAAGTAAACGGTCTACTGTAAAAATCTGGAGCAGATACAGTAAGCAAGTCAAAATTCAGCACATCCAGACAAGCAGAGGACACCCAGCAGAGCACATCCAAAAATTTCAGAAGCCCAACTCCACCCTACTGCCGCGGAACCGCGGCATAAGCTGGCTTAGGCCGCGGATCCGCGGCCGTTTGGTGGCCTCAGGGTGCCAAAATCCCTGTAAGTGTCTCTCTTCTCTCCCCCACTCCTCTGGACTCCAATAAACTGTGTTTTCTGCAGCATTCTTTGCGCGAATTCTCTTCCCCCTTCCAATAAACTGTTCTTGTGCAGGATTCTTTGCGCCGCGCTAAAAATAAAAATTGTTTGCAGTTGATTTGTTACCGCTTTGCATTCATTAATCCGAACTTAAGGGGCTTGAAACCAATTCAGATTGGGTGGGGATTTCATCACCCTTCCCAGGACCCCAGAAATCACAAAAAGCATATGCATTGACCATAGTTAAATTAAAAAATACTAGACTCAGCCCTAAGGACTTCGCGCTCAATAGGACAGAGGACTAGTTACAGGCATCGGCCGTTTATCCTATCTGACTTTTGCGGTGTCTAGGCAAGTGTGTCGAAGGCAAGTGGTTATTTAATTAAGGAACTTCACGAAAGCGTTGGACAACCACCCACTTACCTGGCACTTACCTGGTCGCAATTGACGGAGAAGAGGCGGTTTGAGGTCCTATTTCTAGCCCTCTGGAACAGTTAGGAGCTGTCTAGCAGACCTAGGTGACCCTAGATCTAGGTGTGATTGTGCATATCTTGTTTGTGATTGCTTAAAGCCGTAAGTCCGTACATATTTCTGTAAAGCTCTTTCTAAAAAAATAAAAATAAAAAAGGAAAATATCAAAAACTTCTATAAAAACTTGCTCTTTGTCGCCAAAATCCATTTTTTCACCCACCCATCGCCTTTCTCCATTGACGTTTTCTTACCCTCACCTTCTCCGCTTTGACTATACTAAACTCGTTTAGTGTATGTCCGTTTGGACTCGGGACACTAGCGCCCGTCTAGTCCGCGTTACGTTAGTCGCTACCGACTACGCGATCGACTCAGACGTCGAAACTCCGTCCACTCCTCTTTCACCTTTACCTTTGCCGGCCAACTCCGACGTTGACCGGAATTCTGTTCATACATCTTCACCTTCACCATCACCAACCTCTTCCTCCGCGATGTCAGGATTTAATCCGAACATCTCTTTGACTACCCCTGGATTGGCTCCACCTCCTACGGAGACCAATAACCCACCACCACCGCCTGTTGTAGCGCCGCAGTGAATTGCGCTCCAGGATCGTTTCTATCCCACCCGTTCTGCACTTCCCACCTTCCTTTCTCTTCCACCGGCCAATGGGGATAATTTTGAAATTAAGATGCCTATATCTTCATCAATAAATTTCAAAACGTTTGTGCCATGATGAAAACTACCCAACTGTCGGACGATGCTATACGTCTACGGGTCATTCCGTTCACTTTATGCGATCTTGCTGAAAAATGGCTGTATAGCACCGCTTCCCACTCCATAACCAGTTGGGACGAGTTTGTTAAAGCGTTTCTTAAAAAGTTCTATCCGAATCATAAAACCGCAAGGATTCGCAATGAAATCAACCAATTCTCTCAGCTTCCTTCTGAACCCTTCTGGAAGTGCTTTGACCGGTACAAAGACCTTCTTGTTCAGTGTCCTCACCACGGTATAGAGAAATGGCAACTTTGCCAAACCTTATACGAGGGCCTGAACCTAGCAACGAAGCAGTTGTTGGAAACCATCTATCAGGGCCACTTCCTATCAAAATCTGATGAGGAAGCGTGGCAATTCATTAACGACCTTACGGAGCAAACGCTACAATGGGAGAGCACCAGACCGACTTCTTCTTCTTCTACCTCCACTTCTACCGGTCAGTCTAGGGTAGGAATTCACCAACTTGATGTCTCTATTGCGATGAAAGCTGAAATGGCTGCAATAACGAGAAAGCTTGAAGCCATAGAGAGAAAATTTTCTTCTCCTGCTCCTGCCCGTATTCTTCCCCTTCGTACCATCTGCGTTTGTTGTTCCGATCCCTCTCACTTAACTGAAGAGTGTCCTTACAATCCACCATCGCAAAGACAGGATCAGGTTAATGCTGCATTCCAGCAAAGACCGAGGAATGATCCATACTCTTCCACCTACAATTCCTGTTGGAGGAACCACCCCAATTTCGCCTGGAATCAGAATCAGAATCAATTCCAAGGCAACAATTTCCAAAGGCCCCCTCCGCCGCAACAACAACCGCAACAACAAACTCAACATCAATTTCAGCAGCCCTTCCAACCCCAACCTTTTCAAAATCAGACGAACAACTTTGCACCCAACAATTCTTTTCCACTAAACAACTTTGTTCCGTCAAACAACGATAAGGTTTCCTCGCTCGAACGAAGTCTGGAGGCGTTCATTAAACAATCGACACAATCCACTGCCAACATCCAGTCTTCCATTCAGTCCTTAGTGCAACACACTGCCACTCACGGGCAAAGCATCAAGACCATCAAGGCCCAGATTGCACAGCTGAATGCGGCCTTAAGCGAGCGAGGGAAGGGGAAGCTCCCGTCCCAGCCACTCCCAAATCCCGGTCACCCACAGAATGTACATGTTGCTCTTGAACAACAGAACCATAATGTGAGTGCCGTGACCACATTGAGATCGGGAAGGATGCTGCAAAACAACATCGGCACACGGATCAACGATGACACCCCGGCCGCTTTTTCTTCTTCTTCTCCTGCTTCTTCGTATTCAGTGCCTATTCTCCATTCTTTAAAAGGCTCTCCTTCTTCTTCTTCTTCTTCTGCTCTGAACGGACCCACTTCTCACTCCACGAAAACACCTGTTCTAGGATCCGTTCCAACTCCACAATCTCCTCCACAAGCATTAGACTCAACCAGTTTTAAAAACGTCCCATTTCCAAACCGGTTGAGGTCTAATAAACAAAATCCTCAAATGGGGAAGATTCTGGAGTTATTTAAGCAGGTTAACATTAACATTCCTCTTTTAGATGCCGTCCAACAAGTCCCATCCTACGCGAAAATCTTAAAGGACTTGTGCACGAAAAAGAAGAAGTCTCAGGTACCAAAGAAAGTTTTCTTGGCTAGTGCTGTGAGTGATGCTCTTACCCAATCTTTACCACAAAAACGGAAGGACCCTGGCTGTCCTACGATTTCTATTACTATTGAGGATAAGAACATCAACCGCACACTATTAGATCTTGGTGCCAGTGTTAACCTGCTTCCGTACTCAGTATACGAGCAATTAGGCGTAGGAGAGCTGAAACCGACACACTGTACTCTCCAAATGGCCGACCGATCGATCACCCATCCTAGGGGTGAGCTAGAGGATGTGTTAATCAAAGTCGGGGACTTCATATTCCCCGTTGACTTCATTGTATTAGACACACAGCCTGTAGCTAACCCCCGGAATCAAATTCCGATGATACTCGGTCGCCCATTCCTTGCAACCTCAAATGCTGTGATCAATTGTCGCAATGGTTCGATAAACCTCTCTTTTGGAAACATGACAATTGAACTCAACATTTTTAGGTTGGGGAATCAGCCCTCCGAACCTAATGCTCATATACTGGACGTCTGCTCGATCCAGGAGATCACCCCTGAAGAGTGTGAATTCAAGGAGTTTCTGTTCGATCATGCTAACCTTAACGCCACTAGTGCGTTCCTCCTCGAACCTGCTGCTGTTTCTGCGCCCGACAACGACTACGGGTGCTTCACGTTCTTGAACGATCTTAGCCGCTCGCAACCCGAGTTTGAATCCTTCGAATTTTTGGATGAGTTACCTGAACCATCCGACTCGGTCGCTTACACTCGTTTTGAACCTTTGCTGGAGTCCTTTGAGTTCGAGACCTCTGCACCAATCTTGCCTTCAATCGTTTCACCTCCGACGCTCGAACTCAAGCCTTTGCCGTCTCACCTTAAGTACGCTTACTTAGGTGAGAACGAGACCCTCCCTGTCATCATCTCGGCTTCTCTAGCTCCAGAGCAAGAGAAAGCCCTTCTCGCGGTCTTACACAGCAACAGGCAAGCTTTTGGCTGGTCCATGGCGGACATCAAGGGGATTAGTCCCCTGATCGTTGAACATCACATTCATCTGATGGATGATGCCAAACCAGCTCGGGATCCACAAAGACGTCTTAATCCAGTCATGAAAGAGGCTGTGAAGAAGGAGATCGTAAAATGTTTGGATAGTGGTATCATTTACCTTATCTCTGATAGCCAATGGGTTAGCCCCATTCACGTTGTCCCTATGAAATCAGGTATAACGGTCATCACTAACGAGGCGAATGAGTTAATCCCTACTCGCACCCAAACTGGGTGGCGAGTATGCATCGATTACAGAAAACTCAACGCCGCAACGTGGAAGGACCACTTTCCTCTACCTTTCATTGACCAAATACTTGAACGATTGGCCGGATACGAGTACTACTGCTTTCTTGATGGCTACTCTGGCTATAATCAAATTCCCATCGCCGAAAAAGACCAGGACAAGAAAACTTTCACTTGTCCTTTCGGCACGTTTGCATATCGTCGCATGCCCTTTGGGTTATGCAATGCGCCCGCTACCTTCTAGCGGTGTATGATGGGAATTTTCTCAGACATGGTGGAAAAATTTCTGGAGATCATCATGGATGATTTCTCCATCTTCGGCGATTCCTTCAACGAGTGTTTGCTGCATCTTGACGCTGTCCTTACCCGATGTAAGGACAAGAATCTCACTTTGAATTGGGAGAAGTGCCATTTCATGGTGCGCGAAGGTATTGTCTTAGGACATATCATCTCGCAAAATGGCATAGAGGTTGACAAAGCGAAGATTGAGGTCATTTCCAATCTCCCTCCTCCCCGATGCGTCAGAGATATCCGAGCCTTCCTTGGCCATGCCGGTTTCTATAGACGGTTCATTAAGAACTTTAGCAGATTGCTAGGCCCTTAACTCTTTTGCTGGCCAAGGATACGCCATTCGACTTCAACTCGAGCTGTGTGACTGCATTCGAGTCATTGAAAAGCTCACTCACTTCTGCTCCCGTTCTTTCTTCACCTGACTGGACGCACCCATTTGAGATTATGTGTGATGCATCCGACTTTGCCATTGGTGCTGTCCTTGGACAACACATCAACAAGATGCCGCACGTAATCTATTATGCAAGACGAACCCTGAACGACGCCCAATTCAATTATACAACAACTGAGAAGGAATTCTTGGCTGTTGTATTTTCTTTAGAAAAGTTCAGGCCCTACCTCATCGGCTCTCCAGTCATTGTCTACACAGACCATTCTGCTCTGCGCCATCTTTTTGCGAAGAAAGATGCAAAATCTCGGTTAATACGTTGGATCCTCTTGCTTTAAGAGTTTGACCTTGTCATTAAGGACAAACGAGGATGTGAAAACGTAGTTGCCGACCATCTCTCACGACTTCCTTCTTCGCCTTCGCTTCCAATTCCGATCAACGACGTTTTCCCGGATGAACAGCTCTTGACAGTATCTTGTGAACCCTGTTTCGCAGATATTGTGAACTATTTGGCCACGGGATTACTACCGACTGAATGGTCAAGTCAGGACAGACTTCGCTTCTTTATCCCAAGTAAAACACTTTTACTGGGACGAACCCTATTTATTCAAGTACTGTCCCGACCAGATTATTCGTCGGTGTGTCCCTAACGAGGAATTCAAGAGTGTGCTGTCATTTTGCCACGATCAAGCGTGTGGCGGGCATTTTGGCCCCAGAAAGACAGCTGAGAAGATCTTGCAATGTGGTTTCTACTGGCTACAACTCTTCAAAGACGCTCATGACTATTGCAACACTTGGGCCGGATATCCCGGAGGAACAAGATGCCGCTCCAACCAATCTTGCTTGTGAAGATTTTTGGCGTTTGGGGGATAGATTTCATGGGGCCGTTTCCCAGCTCTTTCGGGAACTTGTACATCCTTCTCGTTGTTGATTACGTCTCTAAGTGGGTCGAGGCTGTGCCCAGCCGGACTAACGACAACAAGGTTGTCGTTAGGTTTCTTAAAGAACACATTTTCTCCCGTTTTGGGCACCCCCGAGCGATCATTAGCGACAATGGAAGCCATTTCTGCAACAAGACTTTCGAGTCCTTGATGCGGAAATATTCCATTAATCATAAGCTCTCTACGCCCTACCACCCCCAAACCTGCGGGCAGGCCGAAGTTTCAAATCGGCAAATCAAGCAGATACTAGAGAAGACGGTTTCCAAGAACCGTAAGGATTGGTCGTTGAAACTCACCGATGCCCTTTGGGCATTTCGAACCGCTTATAAGACCGACCTTGGCATGTCTCCCTATCGGCTTGTGTACGGAAAGGCTTGCCACCTACCTGTCGAAATAGAGCATCGCGCATTTTGAGCGATAAAGGAGCTGAATCTGTCTCTCGAAGATGCGGGCAGCCATCGAAAGCTGCAGTTGAACGAATTGAGTGAGCTTAGGGATGAGGCTTATGATAACGCGGTTGTCGTTAAGAATCGAACGAAGGTGTTTCACGATAAACACCTTTTGCGCAAAACTTTCGTACCTGGTCAACAGGTACTGCTTTACGACACCAGACTACACTTCCATCCAGGAAAGCTCAGATCTCACTGGAAAGGGCCGTATTTTGTGCGGAATGTGTATCCGCATGGTGCTGTGGATTTGGAGAATCCAAAGGACGGTTCATTTTTCAAAGTGAACGGACACCGACTAAAACCGTACCTTAGCGCCGAACCAACAGAGGAGCTCCTGGTCTTGCAGGAGCTGGTTTACCCTGCATAATCTTCCTCTGCCTACCACCAAACTTTGGTTATCCAGCCAAGAACAGTGGACACTGTTCCAAATAAGTTTGGGGGTATGTATATACCATTTTGTACATTTTTGTGGCTATTCTTTTTCTTTTCTTTTCTTTAAAAACAAAAAACAAAAAAAAATGTGTGTATAGCTAACCGACAATTTTGACCCTTCAAATGATCTCTTCATGCAATGACAGTGAGGACACTGTCCAGTTTAAGTTTGGGGGTACGCTCGGTACGCATTTCTAACCTTCGCATTCATATGTATATTTTGCATCTGCATACTAAAATCCATAAAATCCATAAAAATCTGAAAATTTTCTAAAAATATAAAAACTTTTCTGTCAAGTTAGCTAGTGGGAAAACTCTGATTCAACATTTCGACGATTTTGTTTGTTAAAATAAAAATAACTAAATCTTATTTTTTAGATTTTGAAAACCTGAAAGATAACTCTCCTTTAAAGTTAACTATAGCTGATATACGTCTTTACATCACACTACACGTGTCGAGAGTTTTGGAAATTAGATGACAAGTCTTTTATGTCTAAAAACTTTTAAATGGATAAATGATTTTCTGAGGATCAAATAGGTTTGTTCTGAAATAAGTAATATCAAGAATAGTTTATGAAGTGAAGTGAATATGAAGGAATGTTATTGATGCCTTAATTGGAACTAAGTCTGAAAAATAACCCATCTGAAACTTGATTGGAATGATTACACACCGAACCCACTAAACACGTCTTTTATCCAAAAAAAAAATATATATATATATATATAATTGAACTTCCGGTTATGTTTCCGTTCGTATTGAATCATCATGATTTTCATGCCAAACTGTCTTTTGTTTTTGGACATAGGTAACTTAAGTAATTAAGTCCGCTGGGGTGTTTCTACACCTAATGCCCTAAAGCCAACTGGTTTGGGTGCATTGGCCCAAAGCTCGCTAAGAAGCCTAGAAAGTCCATATTAAAACAAAGTCAAGCAAGTGTTCTCTCCGAGTTAAAATTCCTAACGGTTCTTTGTGTGAGAATAATCTTGATAAAAGACAGGCTTTTATAAGAATTTTAGCGGAGATATGAAGGTTTTATTCTATGATAAAGACTATTGCACGTTCACAGAGGTGTGTATGAAATGAAAACAAAAAAAGGTGGAGTGAAAAATTAGACTTAGTTCCTGTTAAAGAAGATAGAAATTCTGAAGTTGAAACTTTACTGAAAAACGAAACTTGAAAAAAATGCTTAACTCTTTATAAAACTTATGTGATCCTTTTAAAATTTTTATCTGGGCTTTATTGTGTGACATAATGACTTTAATCGATCCTTCTGGAAACTTAACGACACTATTTGCACTTCACGTAAAGACATATAAAATCTGTAGTTAAATAAGAAGCGAGGTGTGAAAAATAAGGGTTTGATAGTCTAGACTTGGGATCATAGAATTGTTATTTTTGTAAGTTTTGCCTAGCACCCTATGAAGAGTTTTGAAGCATCACATGTCTCAAAGTATGTATTTTTAAGGTGCTAAACAAACACGCAAAGGAATCGATCCTAGAAAATTAGGGTTACGAAACTTTAAGCTAATAAAAATTAGGGTTTGAAGGCTACAACCTTTGTAGCTCCCCTTTTGCTTGACTCCTTAATCTCTAGGGTGTTGGAAGAAGGTCCACTTGTAGTCCTCTTTCGTCCACGACGATCCATCCGAAGTTTCCCGTCCAAGCTTGCAACTTTGGAAAAGCAAAGAGAACACTCTAATCAAGTTGGCTAGACTTGAGTAAAATGATATTGTGGCTAAGGATCTCACTTCAAAAACCTTTCTTTAATTGTGCTTAACTCACTAGAAAAAACTAGAGAGGAAAAAGGTGAAGGAGGATGAAGATGGTGGCTATTTTTAACAAGAGGTGAAAAAATGACCCTTAGTTCAAAAAGAAAATGAAATATATCACTATATATATTTATTTCCTTCTAGCATTCAACCATGATTAAATGATGGAGAGTTAATTTAACTTGGGTTTCAAATGATAAAGAGAAAGATAATCCTAGGTTAGTGGTAGTTGAGCTTGGTTAGGTTAGAAGAAGAATGTAGAAGCTAGAATGATTATCCTTTTCTTTTCATTTTGTTTTAAAACCAAAATTAAATAATAATCAATTATTTAATCCATGGTGTGAGTCTTATATTGCCACCATTTCCATATGCTAACAACCATGATGGATGGGTGTATGTATGTATGCATGTATGCACATCCACATGTGCATGAAACTAGAATGAAAGAAAGAAACACATGCATGCATGCATACATCTATCAAACCCTAGAAAGGTTTCAAGTGAGAAAACTAATGGTTAGATGATAAATCAACACTTAATTTATCAATCCGGTCATATCTCATATGACCCTACCAAAGCAGGCCACCCGATCAATGTTCGGTATCATATACGCACATTTTAATCGGGTGCATGCGCATATCGCATACGCGCACCACAACGTTTCGCCTGGACTGGGTAACTCCTTTGTGGGACTCTAAGACTCGTCAATACGCCGGCAGAGGGTGATGATCATATCAGGTACCCCCAAACCGCAAGCGGTCAGCTAAACGTAACGGCCACCCGGGTATTGAGCGATCAGAAGAAAACAAGCGAACCTGCTACAACTCCCGTCGAGCCAACCGGCAACACTACCGTACAGTCCGGTCTCTTCGTCAGATATGCCGCATATCGAGCCTAGGGATGGTAACGTCGACCCTAATAACTCAATAAGTCGTGCCAGTGAATGGTCTATAACAGATTGAGAAACTACTGATAACACTTATCAGCAATTCTCAGCAGCCCTGGCCAGGGACTTACTGATATAACCAGTCGGGCACAGTACAGCATCAACTCCCAATACCGGGAGAGACGAAACCCCTCCTATCGCTCATTGCCTTCGTGTGTCTTGGGACTGTACCCAACGGCCACCTGTTTGCACGACTCAGTAGAGCCGTGGTAGGGTGGTAATCAAAGTACAGTGGGAGAACACACAAGACTCCATGACGATCTCGGGTCTACAGACTAACCTGCACCAGTGTCACCTGAGAACTGCTATCCGACGATAGATATAATTCCATATAGGAGTTCTCGGTGAGTCCGTCCAGTGTACCCAGTCAGCACTGAGCACCCGTATATGATCTTGATGTCAAACATCGATGAATGTGGGAACATCCATCGCCCATCATATGGGTCTAGTATCATATACGCTAGTCTACTCTGGTATATCAATGCCCAGTCTCGATATACCTACGACTAGGGACTTTCTAGGGTATGCTTATAGACTACAGATGTCCCACTAGTATGATCTCCATCATAATCAGAGCAGTCAAGCCAATATCCTCAGGGCTTTATCAGCATGTATGAGTGAATAATAAGCATGATCAAATCAACATGTCAGATAAAGAAGAACCAGATAGCATACTATCATGTTGAGCAAGAATGCATACTGAATATATATACATGTACATTTACATCCACTATCACATAATGGCCTCTAGGGCATACATATATCCAACAATCTCCCACTTGCACTAAGGCCAGTTATTGGCGTATCTCATACCCAACATCTCAAAAAGTCGCTCATACTGCGGCTGAGGGAGGGCCTTGGTGAATGGATCCGCGGCGTTATTCTTTGTGTCTACCCTCCTAATCTCGATCTCGCGGCGATCTACAATCTCCCGGATCAAATGAAAACGCCTCAGGATGTGTCTGGACCGCTGATGGGATCTGGGCTCCTTGGCTAACGCCATAGCCCCATTATTGTCACAATACAAAGGTATTGGATCAATAATGGTTGGAACTACTCCTAGCTCCGAGACGAACTTCTTCATCCAGACGGCTTCCTTGGCGGCATCATTTGCAGCAATGTACTCAGCTTCCATCGTAGAGTCTGCAACGGTATCTTGTTTGGAACTCTTCCAACTCACCGCCCCTCCATTGAGGGTAAATACAAACCCAGAGATAGATTTGCTGTCGTCCTTATCGCTCTGGAAACTCGAATCGGTAAAGGCCTCCATTTGGAGATCTCCATTACCATACACCAAGAACAATTCTTTAGTCCTTCGCAAGTACTTAAGAATGTTCTTCACAGCTGTCCAGTGATTCTCCCCTGGGTTGGATTGATACCTGCTTACAACACTAAGTGCATAAGCTACATCTGGGCGTATACATAACATCGCATACATTATAGATCCTACTGCCGAAGTATAGCGTATAATACTCATGCGAGCTCTCTCTTCATCGGTCTTTGGGCAAGAATCCTTGGAGAGAGTGACCCCATGGCAAGCAGGTAAGGTACCCCGCTTGGAGTCTTCCATACTAAACCTTTTTACGATGGTGTCAATGTACCTGGTTTGGGACAATCCCAATAACCTTTTGGATCTATCCCTATAGATCCTTATGCCCAGAATGTATGTGGCATCACCCAGGTCCTTCATGGAGAACCTCAGTGATAAGAAAGATTTGACCGACTGTAGCATAGGAATATCATTTCCTATCAGAAGAATGTCGTCCACGTACAATACGAGGAATGTGACAGCTCTCCCTACAGCCTTCTTATAAACACAAGGTTCATCTGGATTTTTGATGAAATCAAACTCTTTGATGACATCATCGAAACAGATGTTCCAACTCCATGATGCCTTCTTTAACCCATATATGGATTTAACCAATTTACATGCTTTCCCGCTGCTCCCACTGTCAATGAAGCCCTCTGGCTGATCCATATAAACACATTCTTCTAAATTTCCATTTAGAAATGCGGTTTTAACGTCCATCTGCCAGATTTCATAGTCGTAGTGAGCAGCAATAGCAAGTAGGATCCGAATGGATTTAAGCATGGCTACGGGAGAAAAAGTCTCGTCATAGTCCAAACCTGGTCTTTGACGAAAACCCTTCGCCACAAGTCTTGCCTTATAGGTCTCAACCTGCCCATCTACACCAATCTTTCTTTTAAAGATCCATTTGCACCCCACAGGTTTCACCCCAGGGGGTACAACGTCCAAAGTCCACACTTTGTTGGTGTACATAGACTCCATTTCAGATCTCATGGCATCCAGCCACTTCACAGAGTCTTTACTCGTGATAGCTTGCTGAAAACTGGTAGGATCATCATCATCCATGATGCAATCTTCTCCGTTACCATCAATGAGGAAACCGTAGTACCTCTCCGGTGGGCGAGAAGTCCTACCAGACCTACGGAGTGGCCGAGGTTCTTCAGTTTCTGTTGCAACAGCTGGTTCAACCAAATCGTCATTTGTAGTTTGTCTCTAGAACCTCTTCTAGATCTACCACCTCGCCATTATCTTTATCTGTGAAAAACTCTTTTTCCAAGAATGTGGCATACTGAGAAACAAACACTTTTTGTTCCTCTTTGTGGTAGAATAGATATCCATAAGAATTCTTTGGATATCCCACAAAGTTACATAAGACTGACCGTGTCTCGAGTTTGTCCGGATTCTGCTTTTTAACATAGGCCGGGTAACCCCAAATCTTAATTCTCTTAAGAGATAGTCTCTTCCCATGCCATATCTCATATGGTGTGGTAGACACGGCTTTGGTTGGAACCCTATTTAGTAGAAACGCTGCAGTCTCTAATGCATGCCCCCAAAATGAGACGGGTAACTCAGCGTCACTTATCATGGACCGGACCATATCTAATAGGGTCCTATTCCGTCGTTCTGACACACCGTTGTGCTGTGGTGTGTAAGGAGGAGTGAGCTGAGAGAGAATCACTTTCTCTTTTAGGAAGTGTGCAAATTCTGTACTGAGATACTCACCACCTCGATCTGATCGAAGCATCTTGACACTCAAGCCGGTTTGTTTTTCTACTTCTTGTTTATATTCAATGAATTTCTCGAAAGCTTCGGACTTGTGCTTTAATAAAAATACATGACCGAACCTTGAGAAATCGTCAGTGAACGTAATGAAGTATGAAAAAACGCCTCTAGCCTGTATAGACATTGGCCCACATACATCACTATGTATGAGGCCCAGGAGCTGAGTAGCTCTTTCTCCGTGTTCGGTAAACGGAGTTTTGGTCATTTTACCCTTGATACAAGACTGGCAAGTCGTATAAGATTTATATTCAAAAGAGTTTAAATATCCATCTTTGTGTAACTTGTTTAGTCTTGTTTCGTTAATATGACCAAGTCTACAGTGCCAAAGAAAAGCTTCATTTAATTCTGAAAATTTTCTTTTATTAGTATGTTGTATACTGAAAACTGTGTGTTGATTTAGGACATATATTCCATTGTTTAGTGTACCATACCCAACCAACTTTTGATTCAGGTTAATGTTCATAACATTGTTCTGCAATACAAAATTATACCCTTCATTGTCCAACAAAGAAACGGATATTATATTACATAGCATACTTGGTACAAAATAACATGGATTTAAAACCAAAATACATCCAGATGGCAACCCCAAGTGATACTCTCCCACTGCGACTGTATGTACATTGGAACCATTTCCAACGCGGAGAGTATGGTCACCTGTCCTCAAAACCTTGTATTTCTCAGTCCCTGCATAGAATTGCAAATGTGAGAACCTGAACCGGTATCCAATACCCAGGAAGCAGAGTTTATAGAAAAACAGTTTTCAGTCACAAACGCACCTGAAGAAGAAGCATCACCATGCTTCTTCTTGAAACTTAAGTACTCCGTGCAATTGCGCTTCTAATGTCCTGTCTTGTGGCAATGAAAACATTCGGCCTTCCCCGAGTCTCCAGCCTTGGACTTTCCCTTTCCCTTCACCTTTTTAACTCCGCCCTTAGGATTAGTGGGTTTCTTCTTTTTCTTTCCCTTGGCCTTGGCTTTCGTGCGAGAAGATGAAGACTGTCCAATAGTCATAACGGGAGTTTTTGCTAACTTCATAGTGCTCTCTGCACTCCTTAACATGTTAAGGAGTTCAGGGAGGTCCTTCTCCATGCCATGCATGTTGAAGTTCACTATGAACTGAGCAAAGGTGGAAGGGAGGGAGTGCAGAATAATATCTATATATTGTTCATTGTCCATCGTCCATCCAAGGTCCTCAAGCTCTTCTATAAGAGCTATCATCTTCAGAACATGGTCTCCTACTGGTGTGCCAGGGGCCATTCGCATCTGAAACAATTTCTTTGATGCTTCGTATCGTAATACGCGGGATTGCTCCCCATACAACTCCTTTGTATGGAGCAATATACCATGAATGTCCATGTCCTCGTGCTGCTTTTGATGTGTGTTATCCATCGATGCAAGTGCGAGGCATGTGGCCGTGGCATAGTCAATGTCCCACGTCTTGCGGACTTCAATGTCCGCAACTGAGGATTTTGGACCAGGGACGGGCGGGGCTGAAGCCGTGAGGACATATGATACTTTATCATAAGTCAAGGCGATTTTCAGATTCCTCAGCCAGTCTTTATAGTTGGTCCCATTCAGTTTGTTTTTATCTAGTAAAAGCTTGAGTCCAGTCATGGGTATCTGCCATTAAGAGAGAGAAAAAAATACACTCAGCGAAAGCTCTTGCATAGATCAGATTGGTTATTATCTTGTCTAATCGATGTTTCCCACTGCTTTTATCGAGTATTTCTTTCAATCCTTAAAAAGAAAAACTAGCCAGGATTAATTACAGTCTACAACTTCGCTAACCGTTCAGCCAGGCCAGTGTCGGTACTTGAAGGAGGTTCCCCGTGCTTTCGTACGGACCTAATTAGAGTAAACCTCGTTTTCCCAGAGGCGGAGCCCCGTTAACACATTTCTAGACACCTAATGAGTTAGCTAATTGTAAACTGTAAAACTCTCCTAGGGGCAACTATTGCCCACAGTGGGATCGGGATCCAACCATCACATGGAAGGTATGCAATCTCATTGCAAATTTCAACTTTTGAAATTCCCGATGTAGTTTTTACCCCTAGTACCTATGACCTTAACTAAGGTCAACAAATCATAAGTACCAGTCAAGCTCTACCCGTCATTTCTTGATTAATTAAACCCACTCATATGACCCTTAACTATGGTCAACAAAGTCATAAGAATGTCCTAATTAATCTGCATCATATGCATTGTAGGAAGACATCACTTAGCTACCGTACACTACGCCTTAACTATAGTCAACAAACGTAGCACGAATACTAAGTACTCTACTTCCTAAAATGACGGAGGGTTGCGGATGATTTTTAAGAAAATCTTTAACGCTTTGAGCTTGATATCGTTGTAGAATCAAATGGTTTTCAAAAGGAGTGGCTTAAGCTCCGCAGTTTTGAAATATAGCTTTTTCATAAATAGCCGAGTGGTTTTTAAATCCGATTCTACAACATCTTTTTAGGTTTATTTTCTTTACATTAATCACATTAATGTAATCCCATCATTTAAGTCCTTAAGCCAATCACAGAAAAAAAACGAAAATAACACGTACGCTTATGCCATCCGCATTCGCCGCAATGTTCCGTTATGCACCGTTAGGTTACTTAACTAACGGCATACCGGGACGGGACTAGCGCGGGTGTAAAACATAAGCAACGTCTACTATATATCATATATATAATATGTCATTCGTCTCAGATATCACAGAACACAGGCAGCAGAAATATAGATATAACGTGGGATATACTAGGACGTCCGTATTTAGTATTTAGCCAGAATAGAAAATACGAATTCCACAGTCGCGATGAATAGCCAAGCCCACACCCTGGACCCCTACGAGAGCGACAAGTGACCCTACCAATCCTGGAGTTTAGAAGACCCAGTCTCGACTCCTCGAGATGGCCTCCCACTGAACCCCAGAACCCGATCACCTGTGCTCCCCTCCTTGGGTCCATCCTAATGCGGAAAAGTAAATAATATACAACACAGGTGGCAGCAACCTCAACCTGGAAGTGCCCCAAATAAAAGAATATTACATTACATTAGAATTTACATGAATGAAAATATAAAACTCTCATCTCACATAAAAACCCCTCGGCTATTCAATCGCGACAATCCTGCACATCATATCTCAGCAACACATAATATCTCATATCATCAACGTAAGTAAGTATGCATACCCCAATTGTCGTTGATGTATAGCAACGAAACCGGCGATATCGTACATACTACACTTACGGTCACAGAAAAGAAAGTGTAAAACTACAATATTTGGAATCCACATTCTCTTTAGACATCATAAATGCGAAATATCACATATTTCGTATTTCATGCCTAAACTATACGAATTCCATATATTGTATCACATTTCGGATAAACAGACAGTATTGAAGTTTTTCGAACGAACGATCAAATACCCAGGATTCACTAAAGCCCAACACTTGAGCAGAGTTCAAACACTTGGAGTGTGACACAGTAGTAGCGGTCCAGCCGTAGAAGGGTCAAGCCAACGCCTCACATGTAGCACGCCGTACTGCCCCAAACCCTAAGGTTCAAAGGGCAGTTCAAGACGGTCACATAATCGAGTTAAGGTTTGTTGTCTTCTAGAGGGACCACCACAAAAAGACTTGCACATATCTCCAAAACATTTAAACCCCGTGAATAGTGAGCAAATGATACTCGTTCAAACACTTCAATACTTTCTAATTTACCTGGAAAAGCTACGAAATGAAAATACCGATCAAATCTGCGCGTCGAAAGCCATCTCCAGAAAATACAGTACAATATTCAGATTAAACATACCTAAAACACTGTACAAGAAAACCTAAGAATAACAGTGTAAAATTCATGCAATGATGCCTCCGTACGGCCGCGGAACCGCGGCCTAAGCTAGGAAATGCGGCGGTTCCGCCGCAGTTTACACTGTTCAGGTCATCGAATTTCACTGCTATTCTTAGAATTTCCTACTGTATTTTTTAAGTATTTTTAATTCTGAAAAACATCAAATTTTAAAATTTGTCCAGAGAGGGTCCAAAAGCGTCGTATTTTTGTCCGATCGGGATTTTTACTTCGTAAAAGCGTCGCCTAATGTTCTAGGTCGGCTCTGATACCAATGTAAGTTTTGCCTAGCACCCTATGAAGAGTTTTGAAGCATCACATGTCTCAAAGTATGTATTTTTAAGGTGCTAAACAAACACGCAAAGGAATCGATCCTAGAAAATTAGGGTTACGAAACTTTAAGGTAATAAAAATTAGGGTTTGAAGGCTACAACCTTTGTAGCTCCCCTTTTGCTTGACTCTTTAATCTCTAGGGTGTTGGAAGAAGGTCCACTTGTAGTCCTCTTTCGTCCACGACAATCCACCCGAAGTTTCCCGTCCAAGCTTGCAACTTTGGAAAAGCAAAGAGAACACTCTAATCAAGTTGGCTAGAATTGAGTAGAATGATGTTGTGGCTAAGGATCTCACTTCAAAAACCTTTCTTTAATTGTGCTTAACTCACTAGAAAAAACTAGAGAGGAAAAAGGTGAAGGAGGATGAAGATGGTGGCTATTTTTAACAAGAGGTGAAAAAATGACCCTTAGTTCAAAAAGAAAATGAAATATATCACTATATATATTTATTTCCTTCTTGCATTCAACCATGATTAAATGATGGAGAGTTAATTTAACTTGGGTTTTAAATGATAAAGAGAAGGATAACCCTAGGTTAGTGGTAGTTGAGCTTGGTTAGGTTAGAAGAAGAATGTAGAAGCTAGAATGATTATCCTTTTCTTTTCATTTTGTTTTAAAACCAAAATTAAATAATAATTAATTATTTAATCCATGGTGTGAGTCTTACACTGCCACCATTTCCACATGCTAACAACCATGATGGATGGGTGTATGTATGTATGCATGTATGCACATCCACATGTGCATGAAACTAGAATGAAAGAAAGAAACACATGCATGCATGCATGCATACATCCATCAAACCCTAGAAAGATTTCAAGTGAGAAAACTAATGGTTAGATGATAAATCAATACTTAATTTATCAATCCGGTCATATTTCATATGACCCCACCAAAGCAGGCCACCCGATCAATGTTCGGTATCATATACGCACATTTTAATCGGGTGCATGCGCATATCGCATACGCGCACCACAACGTTTCGCCTGAACTGGGTAACTCCTTTGTGGGACTCTAAGACTCGTCAATATGCTGGCAGAGGGTGATGATCATATCAGGTACCCCCAAACCGCAAGCGGTCAGCTAAACGTAACGGCCACCCGGGTATTGAGCGATCAGAAGAAAACAAGCGAACCTGCTACAACTCCCGTCGAGCCAACCGGCAACACTACCGTACAGTCCGGTCTCTTCGTCAGATATGCCGCATATCGTGCCTAGGGATGGTAACGTCGACCCTAATAACTCAATAAGTCATGCCGGTGAATGGTCTATAACAGATTGAGAAACTACTGATAACACTTATCAGCAATTCTCAGCAGCCCTGGCCAGGGACTTACTGATATAACCAGTCGGGCACAGTACAGCATCAACTCCTAATACCGGGAGAGACGAAACCACTCCTATCGCTCATTGCCTTCGTATGTCTCGGGACTGTACCCAACGGCCACCTGTTTGCACGACTCAGTAGAGCCGTGGTAGGGTGGTAATCAAAGTACAGTGGGAGAACACACAAGACTCCATGACGATCTCGGGTCTACAGACTAACCTGCACCAGTGTCACCTGAGAACTGCTATCCGACGATAGATATAATTCCATATAGGAGTTCTCGGTGAGTCCGTCCAGTGTACCCAGTCAGCACTGAGCACCCGTATATGATCTTGATGTCAAACATCGATGAATGTGGGAACATCCATCGCCCATCATATGGGTCTAGTATCATATACGCTAGTCTACTCTGGTATATCAATGCCCCGTCTCGATATACCTACGACTAGGGACTTTCCAGGATATACTTATAGACTACAGATGTCCCACTAGTATGATCTCCATCATAATCAAAGCAGTCAAGCCAATATCCTCAGGGCTTTATCAGCATGTATGAGTGAATAATAAGCATGATCAAATCAACATGTCAGATAAAGAAGAACCAGATAGCATACTATCATGTTGAGCAAGAATGCATACTGAATATATATACATGTACATTTACATCCACTATCACATAATGGCCTCTAGGGCATACATATATCCAACAATTTTCTGAAACAAAACTTTAGGGTTTGAATCATAGTTATTTTACAAAACTAGCTTGACCGGATTTTGTGGGTAGTATCCGCTGAAAACCCTCAGGAGACAACACTCCTCCTACTAAGGACACCTAGAGGTTCAACGGCTTGTTGCACATGCTCAGTGCAATCGCGTTCCCTGCGAAAGTGAGGTTAGGATTTTTTGGTGAATAAATTGGCTTTGTTCGGGACGAGCAAATGATAAGTTTGGGGATATTTGTTCATATCAGATTTTTGCATTTTTATACCGCCCAATTTTTATCATATTGTTTATCGGTAGGTACTCTTAAGCCGTGTTTTCTAGTCAATTACAGGATACAGGTTCTCGGCTCTAAACGGTGAAATTCATGGAAAAGCACGACAAAATCCGGGTTCCTGCCAACCACAGATAAAACATGGGTCTCTGCTCTTTATCCGTCTGTTGCCACACACCAGTTTAAGAGACAAAATGGCAAATCAATGTCATTTTCATGCACAAGGCTCAATGGCAACACAAGATCCAAGAAATCTACGCGGAGCTCGAGAAAATCATGACAAAAAGATCCATATCCAATCACCTTTTGATCAACAGAAATTCTGGAAAAATCGTGAAGCAATTCTGAGAAAAATCATATACCAGACTAATGGGAACAGCATAACAGGAAAAGCCACCAAAATTGATGAACCAATTCCTCTAAAGTGCCGCGGTTCCGCGGCAATAGCAGGCTTAGGCCGCGGAACCGCGGAACCGCGGCCGTCTGGTGGCGGCAGTTGACCAATTTTTGTGGGTAGATTGGTCATTTCACTTTAGTTCTGAATGTTGCCCTAGGTTTTCATTTTCCAGCCAATAAATAGCCCAGAACCTTGTGAAGGAATGGTGCTTAATTTTGTATTTTAGGTTTTAGAATACTTGTGTTCTTCTTCCTCTTCTCATCTCTTCTCCATTGAAAAACTTGTAGTGAGCTTTTGTGAGTGAAGAATGATGAATAAAGAAGTTCATTTTGTCATTATACTTGTCTTGCTCTTTTTATGTTAATCGCTTGTAATTTTTATTTGTTAACTTAGTTGTTGTTATTTGTGTTTGTTTATTTCTTTTCTCTTTTCTTTTATCCTTAAAACAACCATGATGCTTACGCTTGATCCTTACCAAGGTGAGGTCGCAAATAGCTAGTTGATATCTTCTAATCTCTTTCTTTCTATCTTCCTCTTTGTTTTATTTTCTTTTCATTATGATGTGTGAGTAGTTTCCATACTTGTTAGGGTAGGAAAAGGGAAGTTTGAGAGAAGGAAATCTCTCTCACTCTTTCCTTGCCCAACATCTTAAATCAACTCCCGTTAATTGAACCACAATCCGCTCCCTACGGCACCCTATCCTACATGATAGCGGTGATTCCGTAATGAGACCGGTTATGGTTGAATTAACCGGAGGTTATGGCTAAGAGCCAAGAACGGACGGACAAGCACCAAAAGGAAGAACTTAAGCGTTGGAAAGCCTAGCTTATACTCGCAAGTTCCTTCCTAGTCGTGCTAATCCCCGTTGTTGCCGATTACCGTAACACCGATATTAAGAGTGGCAACGAAAGAAGTGAGCGACTCCTAACTCAAACTAACCTAATCCTAACCCTAACAAGCTCTCTTTACATATCATTTTAACATTTAGATAATCACAAACAAATCTGGAAAATTGGACTTAACTCGTTAAAGCACATAGAAAAAGATTCCCATCTCCCTGCGGACGACCCGTACTCAACCGGCTAGCTACAAGCGAAACCATTTTGATTGCGGTAATTAACTGAACTTAAACACGCAGAATCTTTTGGAAACATAACAATCAGGCCCCAACAGAAAAAGTATGACACTGTCTCTTCGAGAGTCTATCAGGCGCTCTGTGCCGCACGAAAGTAGTGGGGCAAATCCAGAAAGGAAGCGCCAGCACCATTCAAGAATCCGGCTAGGCCAGCCGCCTTCAGTCGACTACCCGTTACCAAAACGGGAGGGTCAAGACAGCGATCCGAGAAATCAGTCGCCGATAAGAAAAAGAAGGCTGGATATGTTATCCATACGGTATATATGGTAGGCGGGCGCCCCAGCGACAACCTTCGCAGCAAGAGCAAGGATGGGGCCACCACATCCCAAGCCCAATCTGGCTTGAATATGGTTGCCGCTGCCCAAGAACAGCCGCCTCCGTTGGATGATGAAAATCCTCTCGAGGAGGAAGATTGGCAGAAAGACCCCTCGGTCCATGCAGAGTCGAGCTCGGAAAGCGAGGAAGAGCCGACTTTCCGTCCCAGGACCGCGGAGCAAGAGCTGCTTCAGGAGCTTCGAAAACAGCTCAGGAGCAAAGATAAAGAGATGGCAAAGCTCTATTCGATGATTGACGACTTAACGAACGTTGTGATGCAGCTTACGGCTCAAATTGCTCGAGCGCCTCCCAATCAAGCATGAGTAGCTACTAATCAGCCGGGTGATGACAATCCGAAGCAGCCAATGCCTGTTCCTTTGGGTCTAAGACTGGTCGAGCCGCATGAAAGTCGGACACATTCCGCTTCTAGGGATGCCTTGGCCCCAGATAGCACTATCCAGCTAACACAAGATCGGATAATGGATTTGGTCACCAACAAAGTTAAAACATTGGTGGCTGAAGCTGAAGCTCAGAAAAAAATTGGCAGTAGTGGGCGGCCTTACCCCGCACAGTACGATCCGATCGAGTTCCCGAGCGGCTACGTCATTCCTAAGTTCGGAAGATTTGACGGGACGGGAAATGCAAATCAGCACGTCGCCCACTTCAAAGCCTCGTGCGGAAATACAGGGGGTAATGACGCTCTCCTTCTTCATCAGTTTGTCAACAGCCTGACCGGTGTCGCCTTCAACTGGTACACGAGTATACCAGACGGGTCCGTCATTACCTTTGCCCAAATGGAGTCTCTGTTTCGTCAAAGGTTCATGAGTGTCAATGATAAAATCTCCATTGCTGACCTTGTGAGGACCAAGCCGGGGAAGAATGAAAGCAACACCGACTTTATCGCCCGATGGCGTAATCTCACGGTCAAGTGCGAACTGCCACTGGAGTAGGACCAGTCCGTCAGCCTTCTCATTGGAAACCTCAGCAATTAGATGGTCCCATTCTTGTGTACAGCCGGCCTCAAGACATTTCAGGAGCTAACCAAGAAAGTCCAAATGCTGGAACGCTCGAAGCAAGAGTCCCCGCCGGACTCTCAAAGAAACGAAACTTGGAAAAGCAAGCGGGACGACAGCCGTAGAAGTGGGAGTTCCAGCAGTACCAATGTCTTCAATGCGTCCGACAATGAAGAAAAGCGAAGGACGGGCGAATCCAGAACCAACCGATCTCGAAAGCTATTGCTGGGAGGAGATGGGCCTTCCCTTGAGGAGAAGAAGAGCAAGGTTTACTCTTTCAGAAGGGACAAGGTCGTAAGATATTTAAAGATGCCTTGAATAATGGCCTACAATTGCCGAAGTCGAAAAGACCACAAGAAGCAAAAATGACCGACAATCCCCTGTATTGCCCGTACCACCGAGTAGTGAGCCATGCGATCGAGGATTGCTATATCTTCAAGGACTGGGTCAAGAAGCAGTACAAGGCTGGAGAGATCAAGCTGTCCAAAAGCGTGCTGGTGAACAATCAAGTTGCAACTGCCAACTTTATACAGACAGAAGTTGAAGCCTTCTGGGACCAGACAGCTGAACCCGCTGCCCTGACAAACGAAACTAACTCATCGCGGCCTCCGTGGAGTACGCACATATCTAATAAGACGAAGAAGATGATAAAGCTACTTCGGAAAGAGCCCAGGACGGAATGGGAAGGGCAGAAGAAGCCTACCAGTCCAGTTGCCAATGCGGCTCCATCAGGCTCAAAATCCAAATAGCTCAAGAAGAAGAAAAGTGCAGCTCGGCGCGAAAAGGAATTTGTAGGGAGATCGACCATTCAAAAATATATCGATTCCCTCGAAGAATATGAACAGAAAGAAAGAACTCTGATTCAATTGAAGGAGTTCTTCCCTATACAAGCGGCTGAAATTCTGGAGGAGTTAGAAGAAGACCCCAATGAAGAGATCCCATCAGTGACCTGCTACGCCATCCATCTTGGCAGCGACTCTGAGGAGGAGCTCTGTTTTCCCGAAGAGGACGAGGAGCTCGCCACAAAGGCCAATCAAATCCAGCTCAGAAGCGGCAGGGCTCTACCGCCAAATCAGGGCAACGCCACAAAAGGGAAGGAAAAACAGGTAGCTAATGATGAAGATGGCAGAGAACCGGCTGATGAAAACTCAAGTCCTTCCCCAGTAGACTATAATGTTTTGGCTCACCTCCGAAAGCTTCCGTCTCTCCTTAGCATCTACGATGCCTTGGCTCTATCTCAAGAGCTTAGAGATGTTCTCATTCATGCTCTACAAAACCCTGAGCAGTATCAGGCTCGCTTTGTGGAAATTAATATGAAAGAAGCTCAGTACACTTTGCAAGCCGCCGCAGTCACATTTAAGGATGAAGACATGCTACTGGGAATGGCTGAGCATAATCGGCCGCTTTACGTGACCGGGTACAGCGACGGGGATCGGATTAATCGCATATTGATTGATCCCGGGTCCTCAGTGAACATCATGAACTTGCGAACACTGAAGAGTTTGTCAATGGACGTCCGACACCTGTCATGGGAAAGGATTGTCATTCAAGGCTTCAATCAAAACTGCCAGCAAGTTCTGGGGCCTATAGCTTTACCAATCAAATTCGAGGATCTGCAAACTGAAGCTAAGATATACGTGATCGACGCCGACACGTCTGATAAGATTCTCTTAGGATGGCCGTGGCTCCACGATTACGGCATCGTCTCATCAACTCTCCATCAATGCATGAAGTATACTAAAAATAGCGAAGAAAGACGCATTGACGGAGACATCCAGCCGTTCGGTGTGCATGAAGTCCGATATAAAGATTCTTGGTACTTTATAAACCACCAAAATGCTAAGCCACAACTGACTGAGGATAGAGCGGCCCCAAGACTTAAAAGCAAATCTGAGCCGGCTGTCACTTTTAAAAGCAAAAACACCCAAGTGCGCCCGCGTTTTGGTAGCGACACTGATGAGTCCGACGCTGGAAGTCCGTCCTTCCGTAAAACTCGCCCTCATTTCGGTAGCGATACGGACGAATTTATTACTGAAGCCCCATCTAGCAGCAAAGTCTGCCCTCATCTTGGCAGCGACACTGAAGAGTCGGAGGAAGAGGGCCTGCCGTGCAACAGCGGTGCAGATTGGACCCCCATGCATCAAGTGAAACAACGAGAGATCTTCGAAATTGCAGAAGGATCCCTAACTGTCACAAGGGTACCGGAGCAGATGTGCAAAGAGCTCGATGCGTTGTCAGTCTCCACCGTGGACCAGCTGAAAACTTTCTACGTCCCCGGAAGGAAAAGTGGGCAGAAAGGCATCCTGTTTTATGGGTCAAACCCCTTTGTGCACCCGGACGATTTGTCTGTCGCGTGCCTTCCATATGAGGGAGGCATAAGAGCCGTCCTCAATCCCAGTTACTATGCGCCCGAGATGCGGGAATACTTTAAAAAGTGTGGATGCCGATTATATCAAACGGAGTCCGAAGCAAAGTTTTACGATAGGCTATGGCATCCACCTCAAGTCCGAGCACTCATCGATGGACGAATTCCAGATAGGCGGGGCATAGGTTTCATCCAGCCTGATTCTAAGGCATGCTATATGACCCATATTGGGGAAGCCAACGAAGAGTCAAATAATGAAGACGAGCTAACCGAGCCAGAAGAAGCTCCTCAAGAGCTCGAAGATGGCGGACAAGCAACCTTTGACGAGCTAACCGAGATTGACTTAGGAACGCCCGATGATCCAAGGCCGACCTACATCAGCTCACTCTTATCGGAGGAAATGAAAGAGCAGATAATGACCCTGCTGCATGAGTTCGTCGACTGCTTCGCGTGGACATATAAAGAAATGTCTGGCCTTTCCCTTGAAGTGGCCATGCATAAGCTGGCTATATCTCCTTATGCTAAGCCAGTCAAACAAGCTCCACGATGAATGAGAAGGGGACTAGAAGAAAAGGTCATCAAGGAAACTAAGAAGCTCATCGATGCCGGCTTCATCAGGGAAAAGAAATATGCGGACTGGATCGCATGCATAGTCTCAGTGAAGAAGAAAAATGTGCAGATCCGAGTATGTGTCGATTTCAAGGACCTCAACAAGGCATGTCCTAAAGACGACTTTCCGCTACCGGTCATGGAAATGATGGTCGATGACACCTCAAATTATGAGTTGTTCACCTTTATGGATGGCTCGTCTGGATAAAATCAGATCAAGATGTCGCCCCAGGATGAGAAGCACACAGCATTCCAAACCCCGATCGGAATATACTGCTACAAGGTGATACCGTTCGGACTAAAGAACGCAGGTGCTACGTACCAAAGGGCAATGACCAATATCTTCGATGACCTAATTCATAAAGTCATCGAATGTTATGTTGATGATCTGGTCGTCAAGACTAAAACCAAGGCCGATCATATCCAAGATCTTAGGACCGTTCTCACGAGATTGAGGGAATACGATCTAAAGAAGAATCCTCTGAAATGCGATTTTGGCGTGTCATCGGGAAAATTCCTGGGCTTCATAGTCCGACATCGAGGGATCGAAGTTGACCCATCAAAGATAAAGGCCATCATGGAGATACCCCCTCTAAAGAGTCTGACGCAGCTAAGATCTTTTCAAGGAAAGCTTGCTTATATACTGAGACTTATCTTAAATTTATCGGGGAGATGTAGGCCCTTCTCAAAGCTCATGAAGAAAGGAGCTCCTTTTATCTGGGATGCCGAATGTCAAGCAGCGTTCGAAAGCATCAAACAATACTTGTTGCACCCTCTAGTGCTAGCCACTCCCATTTCAAATAAACCGCTGATTCTCTACATTGCCGCGCTAGATGAGTCACTCGGTGCGCTCCTTGCCCAGAATAACGAGGAGGGAAAAGAAAATGCCCTCTACTACCTCAGTCGAACTCTAGTCGGGACGGAACACAACTATTCCCTAATCAAAAAGCAATGCCTGGCTCTGATATTTGCTGTGAAGAAGCTGAGGCACTATCTTCTCGCTCATCGGGTTATGCTGATCTCCAAGGTCGACCCGCTCAAACACTTGATGACCAGAGCAAGCCTAGCCGGCAGAATGGCAAGATAGGCTGTCATGCTACTTGAGTTTGACATAGTTTATACTCCTCAGAAAGCAGTGAAAGGGCAAGCTCTTGCAGACTTTCTCGCTGCTCATCCCATACCAGAAGGGTCACCACTCAATTGCGAGTTACCCGACGAACAAATGCTACACCTAGAGAATGACGAGCCATGTTGGGAGCTCTACTTCGATAGGGCCTCATCGATAAGGACCTCCAGTAAATCAAGTGTCTCGAAGATAAAAGAACGGATAGGATTGGTATTCATCACGCCATCAATGGGAACCCTACGGCGTTCTTTTGCTCTCACCGAGCCTCGCACAAACAATAAGGCCAGGTATGAAGCTCTGATAGCTGGTTTGGAACTCGCCATAGAAATAGAAATCCTTCGGCTACGGGTTTACGGTGACTCCCAGCTTGTCGTCAACCAAGTAAGCGGCGATTATAAGATATACAAACCCGAATTAGCTCGGTACAGAGGCCGAGTGGTGGAACTCATGAAACGGTTCACTCATATTGAACTAACGAGAGTCCCTAGAGCGTTGAACGAAAAGGCTGACGTACTCGCTCGCTTAGCCAAGGAGCTGGCTGATCTTGACATGGACGAAATTCTGATCACAGTCAGGAGCCGGCAAATTCTACCCCTAGTCTCTCTATGAGAAGAGGAAAGCGCGGAACAGAAGAGCAGTCCCACCGAATAAGCTTCGATCATCCAAGACGAGCCCGATTGGAGAGAACCCTTCATAGAGTACCTCCGATACGACAAGCTGCCCGAAGAAAAATCTGCGAGGATTCAGCTGAAGAAAAGAGCTCTCCGATACGTGTTTGTAAATGACACGTTATACCGCAGGTCATATGACCAACTCTGGCTCAGGTGTTTGTCATTGGCCGAAGCCCAAAAGGTCATGAAAGATGTGTTGGATATATGTATGCCCTAGAGGCCATTATGTGATAGTGGATGTATCTATACATGTATATATATTCAGTTTGCATTCTTGCTCGACATGATAGTATGCTATCTGGTTCTTCTTTATCTGACATGTTTATTTGATCATGCTTCTATTCATTCATACATGCTGATAAAGCCCTGAGGATATCGGCTTGACTACTCTGATTATGATGGAGATCATACTAGTGGGACATCTGTAGTCTATAAGTATATCCTGGAACGTCCCTAGTCGTAGGTATATCGAGACGGGGCATTGATATACCAGAGTAGACTAGCGTATATGATACTAGACCCATACGATGGGCGATGAATGTTCCCACATTCATCGATGTTTGACATCAAGATCATATACGGGTGCTCAGTGGTGACTGGGTATACTGGACGGACTCACCGAGAACTCCTATATGGAATTATATCTATCGTCTGATAGCAGTTCTCAGGTGACACTGGTACAGGTTAGTCTGTAGACCCGAGATCGTCATAGAGCCTTGTGTGTTCTCCCACTGTACTTTGATTACCATCCTACCACGGCTCTACTGAGTCGTGCAAGCAGGTGGCCGTTGGGTACAGTCCCGAGACATACGAAGGCAATGAGCGATAGGAGGGGTTTCGTCTCTCCCGATATTGGGAGTTGATGTTGTACTGTGCCCGACTGGTTATAACAGCAAGTCCCTGGCTAGGGCTGCTGAGATTTGCTGATAAATGTTATCAGTAGTTTCTCGATCTGTTATAGACCATTCACCGGCATGACTTATTGAGTTATTGGGGTCGACGTGACCATCCCTAGGCTCGATATGCAGCATATCTGACGAAGAGACCGGACTGTAGGGTAGTGTTGCCGGATGGCTCGACGGGAGTTGTAGCAGGTTCGCTTGTTGTCTTCTGATTGCTCAATACCCGGGTGGCCGTTACGTTTAGCTGACCGCTTGCGGCTTGAGGGTACTTGATATGATCATTACCCTCTACCGGCGTATTGACGAGTCTTAGAGTCCCACAAAGGAGTTACCCAGTCCAGGCGAAACGTTGTGGTGCGCGTATGTGATATGCGCTTGCACCCGATTGAAATGTGCGTATATGATACCGAACATTGATCGGGTGGCCTGCTTTTGGTGGGGTCATATGAGATATGACCGGATTGATAAATTAAGTGTTGATTTGTCATCTAACCATTAGTTTTCTCACTTGAAACCTTTCTAGGGTTTGATGGATGTATGCATGCATGCATGTGTTTCTTTCTTCCTTTCTAGTTTCATGCACATGTAGATGTGCATACATATACACATACATACACCCATCCATCATGGTTGATTGCATATGGAAATGGTGGCAATATAAGCCTCACACCATAGATTAAACAATGGATAATTATTTAATTTTGGTTTTAAAGTAAAATGAAAAAGAAAAGGATAATCATTCTTGATTCTACACTCTTCTTCTAACCTAACCTATCTCAACTACCACTAACCTATGGTTATCCTTCTCTTTATCATTTAAAACCCAAGTTAAACTAACTAACCATCATTTAATCATGGTTGAAGTCAAGAAGGAAATAAATATATATAGTGATATATATTTCTTTTTCTTCTTAACTCAAGGTTATCTTTTACACCTCTTGTTCATTTTAGCCACCATCTTCATCCTCCTTCATCTCTTCCTCTCTAGTCTTTTCTAGTGAGCTAAATACAACTAAAGAAAGGTTTTTGAAGTGAGATTCCAAACCACAACATCATTCTACTCAAGTCTAGCCGACTTGATTAGAGTGTTTCCTTCGGTTTTCCAAAGTAGCGAGCTTGGACGGAGTGCTTCGTGGTGGATCGTTGTGGACGCAAGGGAACTTCAAGAGGACCTCGATTCAACACCCAAGACACCAAGGAGTCCAAAAAAGGGGAGCTACAAAGGTTGTGGCCTTCAAACCCTTATCTTTACTAGCTTAAAGTTTCATAAGCCTAATTTTCTAGGATCGATCCCTTTGCATGTTAGTTTAGCACCTTAAAAATTATAACTTTGGGTTATGTGATGCTTCAAAACACTTCATAGGGTGCTATATTAACCTTTCAAGATGTTCACTCGGGCGTTTGCGGTGCTCACCAATCTGGCCCCAAGATGCGACTTCAAATCAAACGGCTTGGGTATTACTGGCCCACTATGATACGGGATTGCGGAGAGCATGCAAAGAAATGTCAGATCTGCCAAATCCATGGTGATTTCATTCACAAGCATCCCAATCCTTTGCATCCTACGGTGGTGTCGTGGCCCCTTCAAAGTCTGAGGCACCGACATTGTTGGCCCAATTGATCCTCCATCATCCAAAGGCCACGGTTCTTACTGGCCGCGACAGACTACTTCTCCAGATGGGCTGAAGCTGTCCCGATAAAAGAAGTCAAGACAAAAGATATTCTGACATTTTTCCAGCATAATATTCTATACCGCTTCGGTACACCAAGAAGAATCATTTCTGACAACGGGCCTTCTTTCAAGAGCTTCAATGTCTCAAGGATCGCCACTCAGCATAAGATAGACTGGAGATATTCCTCCATCTATAATCCAAGAGCCAATGGGCTAGCTGAAGCCTTCAATAAGACTCTATGCAAGCTCCTGAAGAAAAATGCTTCAGCCAATAAAAGAGACTGGAATCTCAAACTTCACGAGGCGTTGTGGGCATATCGTACCATGCACCGTACTCCAACTCAGTCCACTCCATACTAATTGCTCTTCGGAGTGGAGGCGGTCCTCCCCCTCGAAGTCGAAGTTCCAAGCTTAAGAATGGCCGTTCAACACGAGTTGACGGAGGAGGAAAATGTGCCCCTACGACTTGAAGAGCTCGATGCCCTCGAAGAAAAGAGGCTCGCGGTGCAGCAAAATCTGGAGCTAGAGCCCAAATATCAAGGACCTATGACAAAATAACCTGTCTCCATGCTTTCAAGAAAGGTGAATTGGTGTTGGTCCTCAAAAGACCGATCATCCCCAATCGATATGCCAAGGGAAAATTCGAGCCAAACTGGGAAGGACCATACTGCATCGAGAATGTGTTCGACGGAGGATCCTACCAACTAATAAGTGCCGAGGGAGAAAGGCCCATGCCACCCATCAATGGCCGATATCTCAAGAAATACTACACGTAAATGCTCCAAGTCGCAGGCGAATTGAGCACACCAACCCAACGGTCTGGATCATACATCCTGCAAAACCGTATACAATCCACTGGATCAACTTCATCCCTGACGCCACAAGAAGCGGGGAAAGTCAAATCCAGAACCGACCGTCCACGTCGCTAAAATGGCAGCACCGACCGTCGACGTCGCTAAAATGGCAGCACCGACCGTCCACGTCGCAAAAAGGGCAGCATCGACCGTCCAAGTCGCAAAAAGGGCAGAACCGACCGTCCACGTCGCTAAAATGGCAGAAACGACCGTCCACGTCGCTAAAATGGCAGCACCGACTGTGTCCACGTCGTAAAAAGGGCAGAACCGACCGTCCAAGTCGCAAAAAGGGCAGAACTGACCGTCCACGTCGCTAAAATAGCAGAACCGACCGTCCACGTCGCTAAAATGGCAGCATCGACCATCCAAGTCGCAAAAAGGGCAGCACGACCGTCCACGTCACTAAAATGGCAGTATCGACCGTCCAAGTCGCAAAAAGGGCAGAACCGACCGTCCAAGTCGCAAAAAGGGTAGAACCGACCTTCCAAGTCGCTAAAATGGCAGAATCGACCGTCCACGTCGCTAAAATGGCAGAATCGACCGTCCGAGTCACAAAAAGGGCAACATCGACCGTCCAAGTCACAAAAAGGGCAACATCGACCGTCCAAGTCGCAAAAAGGGCAGAATCGACCGTCCACGTCGCTAAAATGGCAGCATCGACCGTCCACGTCACTAAAATGGCAGCACCGACCGTCCAAGTCGCAAAAAGGGTAGCATCGACCGTCCATGACGTAAAAAGGGCAGTGCCAGCTTCCCGAAAGCGGGAACCAAATCAAGTCGCCTCCATGTGAAAGAAGATCCATCAATTTCATGCACACGACCCACATGTGTGGCGTGTATTTATTGATGGGGGGCAATTTGTTGGGGTAAAAATTTACACCCCGGTTGACCAAGTCAAAATCAAAGTCAACCCCAAGCTAAGTGGGCCCAAGCCCAGATCCAGTGGGCCCATGCCCGGGTCGAGCCCGAACATGAAGCGGCCGGCCTCCCCCCATGCCAAGATAAAAATTTTGTAATAAATAATTTTGTTGTATTTCTTTTATTTTATTTTATGGATAAATGTAAGAAAATAGGCATAAAGCCAAATTTTTGTAAAGCCCATGGCTTATGTGCAAAAAGAAGTGACACATGAGCCATAGGATAGGCAAAATGCCATTTTGTTAAGCCCAAGGGGCTATGTGTAAAGTGTATAGCCAATAAAGGCAAGGATAATGAAAATATCCCAACAACTTTTTTCTCTCTCCAAAAAAAATTTAGATCTCAGATCTTTTCTCCTTCCTCAAGGTTCCAAAACCTTCTTCTTTCTTTTGAATTAAATCAAGAGTTTTACTCTTCATTTTATAAAACTAAATAGTTTTTCACCACAAAACCCAGAAAGGGGAACTCAGATCTTCCATTAGATCTCAAAAAGAAGAGATTTTTAAAATCTCATATCTCTTGATTTTTAAGATCCAGCAATCAGAGGAGAAAGAAGAAGAACCCCTTTCATCAACCCCAAAACATCTTAGGAGTTTAACTCCACTCCGATTTCTCTTTCGAGAATTTCTGGGGCTAAAAGCCTCTTTTTCTCGCCGGCGCCCAAGCGCCCAGCGCTCCAGCGCCAAGCGCCCACGTGTCGACACATGGCGCGCTAAGCGCCCAGCGCTCAAGCACCCACATGCCGACACGTGGCGCGCTAGCCCTCGAGTACTTAGTGCTCAAGCGTCCAGCGCTCAAGCGCAAAGCGACCATGTGCCGACACGTGGCGCGCCTGCGCTCAGCGCCCTGCGCTCCAGCGCAAAGCGCCGACGTGCCGACACGTGGCGCAAAGCGCTCACGTGCCGACACGTGGCGTGCCTGCGCTCAAGGGCAAAGCGCCCACGCGCCGACACGTGGCGCGCCTGCGCTCAAGCGCCCAGTACTCAAGCGCAAAACGCCCACGTGGCGCGCTAGCGCCTAAGCGCACAGCACCTAAGCGCACAGCGCTCAAGGCGCTGACCCCACGCGTCCTTTGGGAACTTTTTCCCTTTATATATATATATATATATATATATATATATATATATATATATATATATATATATATATATATACAGATACACACACACTGCACAACATTGTCCCCCCTCCCAAAAAAATTTTTAGGCCGTGGCGCTGTCCCTGTTGGAGATAGTGCCCTCAGAGTCAATTATTAGGTCACAGGTACGTGATTGTAATGATTGAGGGAGGACCTGTCCCGGTAGGACAGTCTTACTCGAGATGATAGTATGCTATCTGGTTTACCTTTATCATCGTGTACTGTTTTAGGTGACCTGACACGTCGCTATTACACGTTGATAGAGCCCCTAGGATTCTTGCTTGACCACCAGCAGTATGAGGGCGATCATATAAGTGGGAGCTGGGGGTCTACAAGCATATCCTTAAAAGGTCCCTAGTCGTGGGAGTTTCGAGACCGGGCATCGATACTCCATTAGTAGACTAGTGTATACAGTCGAGACCCCGACGAGGGGCGGTGGCCGGTCTCACAAGCCACTGGTGTCAGTTGGATCACCTAAGATGTATACAGGTGCTCATTGGGTTATGAGTACACCGGACAGGACTCGCCGGGAACATGCTAGTTGGTCATATACCAGACGTCAGATGGCAGTTCCCTGGTGACATGTGTGCAGGTTAGTTCATCGACCTGGGGATCGTCATTTGTCTCGTGTGAGTTCCCACTGTACTTTGATTACTACCCTACCACGGCTCAAAGGAGTCGTGCAAACAGGTTTTAGTTGGGTACAGTCCCGAGCCACATGGAGGCAGTGAGCGTATCTTCAGGGGTTCGTCTCTCCCGGTATTGGGGGTGAGGTCGTGCTGTGTCTAGGAGAGCCATTACACAAAGTCCTTGGCCAAGGCAAGGAGATTTACCGGTAGGTATTCCAGTAGTATCTCAGGGTGTTCTGGGCTACACTCCGACACGACTTGTACCGCTTTTGGGGGTCTGACTTTTACCAACCCCCTAGGCCCGCCATGCGATACTCATAGACGAACGGACCGGACTGCACGGATATTGTTACTGACAGGCTCAGTAGGGTGTCAGGATGGGTTCGCTCATCGACGTCCCTTTTAGTCAATAGCTGGTGGCCCGTCACGTATTGGCTTATACCTCTGACGTGCTAGTGGTTAAATCCACAGCCATAGTATTGACGAGTCTTTAGAGTCCACCACTCTTTCAGTTACTCAAGTTTCGGGCGAAACGCTGTAGAGGCCGTATGGAGATATGGCAGGGTCCGATCAGATACGTGCGGTATTGCACGGATCAGGATCGGACGGTTTGTACTAGTAGCCGTATAGGTTTATGGCAGGGTTCGATCAGATACGTGCGGTATTGCACGGATCAGGATTGAACGGATAATACTAGCCGGCTTTGGTTTAAGCCGGTCCTAGTTTAGTACAGTGTAGATTTTGTCTCTTTGCATTTGTATCCGGACGGAATACAGATGCGGGTGTGTATGCACAGTATCGGGGTTTTCCTGTAATTTATTACGGGACCAGTTTTCTGGAGTTGCCAGTTTGCATTCCGTTCCGGCCGGTTTTCCTTTGTTCTTTCCCGGCCGGACTTTTCCGATGGAGGGGGTTATTTGCAATTGTGCAAATAACTTTTGTGGAGGGGGTTTCTTGTAAAAGATTGATTATGATAGCTTTCATTTCTTTTCAACCATGCTTTTGCTTTATGAGATTTGATTGTGATAAAGTGAGAGTATGGGTTCAATAGTATGAAGCATGGTTGTTTGTTTTCTTGTCTCTTGATGTGGTCACCTCTTTCATCTCCTACACTCACCTCCCTTCATGCTTCATAACCTTGGCTCCACCATTTTCTAAGAATGAGAGTTTTTCATTTTAGAAAAGAAAAGTGAGAAGAAGAAAAGAGAAGGAGAGAGCTTCATCTTTGAGAGTGATTCATTTGGTGTATATCATTCTTCATCTCATTCCATTGCTAGAAAATTGAAAGCACCAATTTTCTATACACCATTCCTCCATCTATGGCAACCAACCCCAAAGTGAGACACACACTCTACACTATATTCCTACAGCAAATCTTGGACGCGTCGATTCGCCAGCTTCGCGCCCGAGTTGCCTCGGTATTGAGGTGGGAGCCCGTAAAAGCTACAGGCGATGTGGTGCCCCTTTCCGACGAGGAGGAGACGGACGGAGATCCCGCGAGGAGATCGGAGTGGAGATGAAGACCGGAGGACTTGGATCGTCGGTATACATCTCTTCCCTTTCTTATTAGTAGCGTAGACTTGTTAATGGTTACGATCCGGAGTTTAGTGCGCGGTGGTGCCGGTTTGCAAAGTCCGCAAAATTTAAGTTTTTCACCGCTTCCGCACTCCGGCGTCCGATTGACGGCCGGGGCGCCGCCGTGCACTTACAGTGGTATCAGAGCCTCGCCATTAACTTAGTCTAGCTTTGTGTAATGTGTTTGCATTTCCGATCGATCAAAAAGTTCCAAAACTGCATTTTAGTTCGCATCAGTTTCTGTTGAAAATTTTTGGTCTCGAAAAATTTTTCAGGTTATTAAATATTGATGTACTGGAAAATATAAGAGTTCTGTAAAAATTTGACGAAGTAACTCCACAGTTGGAGCGCGGAACCGCCGCGAAAACCCCATTTGTGCGGCCCTTCCGCCGCGCACTATTCACATCACTTCACCATTTTTTTTACAGAGGCCTTCTGGGCTTAAAATATGGGCTTTGGAATATTAAAGTTGGGCCAATTGTTTCTGTGAGTGCTACAATTTTCTTTGGGGCCCACTTGTTAATTGTTTGATCAATCGGAAATTTTTTAAACACATTTTTCACAGTATTTACATTATATCTGCGACCGTGAATGTCACTCGATCGGTAAATCCGGTCTAACTGCTATAGCCCGGTTAGACGGATTTGCGAACGTGACTTTCACGTTGATGTTCTATGTATTTGCTGTGATGTTGCGGATCGGTCGTGGGGGATAGCCTGGATGCAATACTAGTACTGTGTTGTTGTATTATGTACATTTGATATTGCGGGGCGAGCGTCCGACATGTGGACTGCCGTCACTGCCTGTTTGTATTATTCTTTTGGGGCACGACCTGGTTGCGGTCGATGCATCCGGTGTATGTATATTTTACTTTCTGTACTAGGGTTACCCCACGGAGGGGTGCACGGATAGCCGGGTTCTAGAGGGCAACAAGCTCGCATCTCATGGCATTGGGACGGAGGGGGCTTCACTCTAGGATTGGCGGGCTATTCGCCGCACTCGTAGGGGGTACAGGTTGACCCAGGAGGGGTGCCCAAGTTGCCGGATTCCGTGAAGTGCTGGGTGGTCCATTCACGGTGCTGAAGGGGGCTGCCTCGCTTCAGGTTTTGGCGGGTGACTTGCCGCGCCCGTAGGGGTCTAGGATTTCATTGCACAGGCTGTCCACACGACCAGGGGAACGTCGGGTTTCAGCGGCTCTGTGAAATCCGGGGATCCCAGATATCTGTATTGTTTCTGTGATGCTGTTCATTTTCTGTGATGTTGCATTTTATTCACGCCTTGAGCGAATATAATATATTGGTATATATATTAGTAGATGTTGTATATGTTTTGCATCCGCGCTAGTCCAGTCCCCGCTCTGTCGTTAGTTAGCTAACCTAACGGGTAATGACGGGACCCAGTGGCGAATGCGGATGGCATATACGTACATCAGTATATTTTCGTTCTTTTTGGTGTGATCAATTGATGGGACTGCATTGATTCGGATCAATGCAAGTTTAAAAACAAACCTAATCTGATGTTGTTGGAACACTTTTCTAAAAGCTGTTATTGCAAGGACGTTCATTTCTGTTTTGCATCGTGGTATTCATTTGGAATATCCTGCTCCTCAGTCGACGAGGCAAGGGCCGAGATCCCTTCACCGGGAGTGACCCCTTGGACAGAAGTTTGCGTCAGGGCATTAACTTCACTATAGCCGATTACTTTTGCTTTGCACAGTGATATTCGGTTATGAATATCCAGCACCCCATTCTACGGGGAAAGAGCCGAGATCCCTTCACCGGGAGTGACCTCTTTAGTAAAGGTTTTCGTCACTATATTTTCTAAAAAGCTATCCGTTCCTTCAACGATATCAAGTTCATTACGTTAAAGGTTTTCGCCAGAAACCATTCGTAGCCCTCCGTCGTTTCATATGGGTAGTCAATAGTATTCAAGCTGTGTTTGTTGGCCTTAGTCAAGGCACAGTGTTTGGTAGCTATTGGGTATTCATATGCTGCATAGATAGATGCGTTGGTTTGGGACAGTCGTATAGCCTTGTTGGCCTTAGTCAAGGGCTTGTACGGGTGGGTTCAAATCAACCTGGACAATGACGGGTAGAACTTGACATGTGACTTATGATTTGTTGGCCTTAGTCAAGGTCATAAGAGCATGGGGCAGAAATCCACATCGGGAGTTTCAAAAGTACTGAAACTTGCCAGATATGCGCATACCTTCTGGAGTGTGATACCGTGAGCGGATTCCGTCACGTTATCATATGATGAGAGTTGGATCCCGATTCCCACTGATGAGTTGGTTTACTCCTCGGGTGACCCCGACTAATTCTTCTTTCAGGTTTGGAGGAGAATTTGAGGTACAGTGGGAGGTTTCCAGATTAGATAAATTGGTGACCATTCTGATCTAGGTTAGAGTGCACGCTGAGTGTTTCTTTTCTCTCTCTCTTTGGCAGCGACCATTGACCCGACCCTAAGACTATGACTCGGTGACCAAGTTGACCGAACTTTCTTAACACAGGCTTTTGGATTGTCAGAGTTGCAGACCTCATTGCCACTCCTACTTTTACCCTTTTCTCCAGGACACCCCGTATTACTGCGAACGTCCACTTCCATTGGACAAAACCATCGTATGGTTAGATACGAACTCGAAGGGATTCGAGGATGGTTTCCGGGTCTGGAGAAAACGGATAGGATTATTCAGTTGTCTTTTCTTTTCACCCTCTCTCAGGTTGCGAGTACTCCTTAGTTTAGGAGTAGTACACCTATTATGCAAATTGGATAGTCTTCTTCCAAACCATAGGCTGGTGCCGACCGGTAGGGAATGAAGAAAACCAGTTAGCCTAAACGGTGTACAGAAGGTATTAAGTTCAGACAAAGCAAGGGATTAGTAAGAGGGCAAAGTAAGTTGCGACTGCTATTCACGACCAAACCAAGTATTTCTTCGCCAATCCTAAATCACCTTTGTATTTCTCCAGGACACTCCGTATCACTACGAAGATCCCATTTTTATTGGATAATCCATCGTATGGTTATATACGAACTCGAAAGGAACTTGTTCCAGTTCGGGGATGGATCCTGGTTCAGGAGAAATAGGAATAAAGTACATTCAGGTGCCTTTTATCTTCACCTTCTCTCGTATTGCGAGTGTTCCTAGGATTAGGACAGTACACCCTTTATGCTTTTTGGATAGTCTTCTTCCAAACCATAGGCTGGTGCCGAACGGTAGGGAAGGAAGAAAACCATTTGGCCTAAAGGGGTGTACAGAAGGTAATGACTAAAGACATATAAAGGGATTTGGAGAGGTGGCAAAGAATAATACGGTTATAGTTGTGAATCTGGATAATGGTAGAGGCATTACTAGGAATACCAGGGTACCCCAACGAGACATTTCGATGTTTCAGTTTCACTGTGTACTGTTAAAAGAAAACTGATTTCCCGATTAGACACTCACTCCAGGGTATGTATTTACCAGGTATGATTCTCACATCTGTATGGTTTTACAGATGCTGAGTGGGAGTAAGTTATTGGGAATTGGGTGATCATCCTCATTATATCGGGATTCGATGTAATCGGTGATATTTGAGGAAGTCACCTGGGTTGTTTGCCGGACGGCAATCATTTGGTTTTGAATATCCGCGGTTATGCACCAATTTCAAATTGATATATCTGTACGTCTATTTTCATAGAGTGAGATATACCTTTTGATATTATGTCGATGACATTTACCTATATCAGTGGATGGTTAGGTAAGGAGCATTAAATAGCGGTGTAATTCTTCTTAACCATAAGTACAGTTTTCAACCTACGACGCACAGTGAATGAGTTGTCAGACTCAAGGGACTTATACAGAGTATTGTATGTTGTCCAGTGTCCATTAGGACAGAGGGGTTGGTCCTCATACTATATTCTGTTTACTTTTAACTTCTCTAGTTCTTAAACATGTGTTTCGTAGAAACACAGGGTCTGAGTTTAGAGGAGTTATAGGTATTTGAATAGAGTAGAGAACCAGGTGTAGCAAGTATCGGGATTCTTCAAGGTAATCGAAGATGTAGATACTTGTGTATGGTATTCAGTTGATAAAGAGATCTTGCTTCTCTTTCAGGTTACTCATAATTGGAAGTATTCCTAAGTTGAGTAACGCTGATCGGCCTTCTTCCATTTTGTTGACATGCGCTGGGGACAGCTGCATGATTTGAATCTGGTTCAATTAAATCAGTGCCTCTGTTTCTATATTGGATATAGAACAGTTCATATCTTAACAATGTTAAGGTACGGGGAGTTGTCCGGTTTATGATTAAAACCTGACACTGGACAACTCAAGGCACGTTTCTGTAATGGCTGTTTGTGGGTTGACCGCTATGACGAGGGTTGATTTTCTACCATCTGGATGAACAATAGCGATATTGTTCTAGACTCGCCACAGTTTTATTAAAAATGGATTTTTTCAGAAAACAGTAGTGGGAGTATGGTAGAACTGGAAGTGATTCCAGAACCACAAACGATTACTGAAGATTTGATAAGGAACCTAAAGATTCAATCTGGATTGACATTCCATTGGTCACTCCGCAGATATGGTGGGTAACTTCAGGCACCCGAGAGGTACTACGGTAGCCTCAAGGACGGTGACAGGGAAGTTCTCGTTTACCCACAATTGCCATTGCTGTTGTTCCAGGTTACGAGACCCGGTGGGAGGATGAGTATAGCGTCGTTCTAAACCAGTTTTAGAAGTGTACGTCTATATGACTCTGCCAGAGGGTTGTCGTAGTCAGTGGGAGCAGCGGAAGCATTGGTGGACAGGTTGCTTATGTCTATTTATAGACTAGAGCAGATGTAGCGGAGATAGATCATCTATTTCTGACGTGACAGTCGTGGGTTTGACTTCATCAGAATAGGGGATGGATCAGTTGAGAAGGTAGTAGGGTGTGATGTCATAGTGTTTGGATGACATACACAGAGTAGGAAAGGAAACTCCTACACTACGATCGGTTATACTTTGGTCGTCACACAGTTGTTTCTCCACAAAGGAAATGGATTTTATATCAGACATACTGGTTACTAGATCTATGATTTTAGATCTAGATTTGGGTGGTTTCCCAATCAGGGTACTTGACAGCATTCTAAGAGTATTTAGGATGGACGACTCCTGGCACGGTAGTGTACCTGCAAGGTAATGGAGTCACCCTCTCCAAAGGTGTCTTACAGACTAAAGGGGAGAGGGACGGGCATGATTGGCAGATCACTTGCTCAGGCAATTAAGTCAATCGTGAGATATCAAGTACCACACCAGATGTTGTTCTTGCACTAGATGCAATAAGTTGACATTAATCCAATCCTGGAGAAACAGTCGGAAGCAGTTTTAGAACATAAGTGGATGTTCTAGGGATATGATAACGACAGCCTCATTCAGGAGACAGTTATCATTCCAGGCTTCCAAGGTGACATGGACGACAAGGAGGTTGTCAGAGTTATAGTTTTCCTTCTGATGAGGGGCAGTATTTTGGACAGGTGGTCCAAGGCAATACTGAGGGAGGCATGGCGCGCAGGATACTGATTAAGTTCAATTGACGATACAGTCTAAGAAGTTTGGATTTGGAGTTCATTTATGAGCTATGTCCCATCAGACATCCAGACACATTCTAAGACAGGTATTGCTCATTTCGGGAGATGGCTTTCTCCGCGAACTTGAGATATAGAGAGACATAGAAAGAAACAACTAAGCGGATCCACTCACTGAGGCTATTCCTCGAACGCAATAGTTCCGCAAACGAGCTTTGTGAGACTGACTAGTAGAGGAGTTGGATGTTCGGTATCACACGGGCTGTGAGTATGCGACATCGCAATAATTAGCCTTGAGTGCAAGTGGGAGATTGTTGGAGATAGTGCCCTCAGAGTCAATTATTAGGTCACGGGTACGTGATTGTAATGATTGAGGGAGGACCTGTCCCGGTAGGACAGTCTTACTCGAGATGATAGTATGCTATCTGGTTTACCTTTATCATCGTGTACTGTTTTAGGTGACCTGACACGTCGCTATTACACGTTGATAGAGCCCCTAGGATTCTTGCTTGACCACCAGCAGTATGAGGGCGATCATATAAGTGGGAGCTGGGGGTCTACAAGCATATCCTTAAAAGGTCCCTAGTCGTGGGAGTTTCGAGACCGGGCATCGATACTCCATTAGTAGACTAGTGTATACAGTCGAGACCCCGACGAGGGGCGGTGGCCGGTCTCACAAGCCACTGGTGTCAGTTGGATCACCTAAGATGTATACAGGTGCTCATTGGGTTATGAGTACACCGGACAGGACTCGCCGGGAACATGCTAGTTGGTCATATACCAGACGTCAGATGGCAGTTCCCTGGTGACATGTGTGCAGGTTAGTTCATCGACCTGGGGATCGTCATTTGTCTCGTGTGAGTTCCCACTGTACTTTGATTACTACCCTACCACGGCTCAAAGGAGTCGTGCAAACAGGTTTTAGTTGGGTACAGTCCCGAGCCACATGGAGGCAGTGAGCGTATCTTCAGGGGTTCGTCTCTCCCGGTATTGGGGGTGAGGTCGTGCTGTGTCTAGGAGAGCCATTACACAAAGTCCTTGGCCAAGGCAAGGAGATTTACCGGTAGGTATTCCAGTAGTATCTCAGGGTGTTCTGGGCTACACTCCGACACGACTTGTACCGCTTTTGGGGGTCTGACTTTTACCAACCCCCTAGGCCCGCCATGCGATACTCATAGACGAACGGACCGGACTGCACGGATATTGTTACTGACAGGCTCAGTAGGGTGTCAGGATGGGTTCGCTCATCGACGTCCCTTTTAGTCAATAGCTGGTGGCCCGTCACGTATTGGCTTATACCTCTGACGTGCTAGTGGTTAAATCCACAGCCATAGTATTGACGAGTCTTTAGAGTCCACCACTCTTTCAGTTACTCAAGTTTCGGGCGAAACGCTGTAGAGGCCGTATGGAGATATGGCAGGGTCCGATCAGATACGTGCGGTATTGCACGGATCAGGATCGGACGGTTTGTACTAGTAGCCGTATAGGTTTATGGCAGGGTTCGATCAGATACGTGCGGTATTGCACGGATCAGGATTGAACGGATAATACTAGCCGGCTTTGGTTTAAGCCGGTCCTAGTTTAGTACAGTGTAGATTTTGTCTCTTTGCATTTGTATCCGGACGGAATACAGATGCGGGTGTGTATGCACAGTATCGGGGTTTTCCTGTAATTTATTACGGGACCAGTTTTCTGGAGTTGCCAGTTTGCATTCCGTTCCGGCCGGTTTTCCTTTGTTCTTTCCCGGCCGGACTTTTCCGATGGAGGGGGTTATTTGCAATTGTGCAAATAACTTTTGTGGAGGGGGTTTCTTGTAAAAGATTGATTATGATAGCTTTCATTTCTTTTCAACCATGCTTTTGCTTTATGAGATTTGATTGTGATAAAGTGAGAGTATGGGTTCAATAGTATGAAGCATGGTTGTTTGTTTTCTTGTCTCTTGATGTGGTCACCTCTTTCATCTCCTACACTCACCTCCCTTCATGCTTCATAACCTTGGCTCCACCATTTTCTAAGAATGAGAGTTTTTCATTTTAGAAAAGAAAAGTGAGAAGAAGAAAAGAGAAGGAGAGAGCTTCATCTTTGAGAGTGATTCATTTGGTGTATATCATTCTTCATCTCATTCCATTGCTAGAAAATTGAAAGCACCAATTTTCTATACACCATTCCTCCATCTATGGCAACCAACCCCAAAGTGAGACATACACTCTACACTATATTCCTACAGCAAATCTTGGACGCGTCGATTCGCCAGCTTCGCGCCCGAGTTGCCTCGGTATTGAGGTGGGAGCCCGTAAAAGCTACAGGCGATGTGGTGCCCCTTTCCGACGAGGAGGAGACGGACGGAGATCCCGCGAGGAGATCGGAGTGGAGATGAAGACCGGAGGACTTGGATCGTCGGTATACATCTCTTCCCTTTCTTATTAGTAGCGTAGACTTGTTAATGGTTACGATCCGGAGTTTAGTGCACGGTGGTGCCGGTTTGCAAAGTCCGCAAAATTTAAGTTTTTCACCGCTTCCGCACTCCGGCGTCCGATTGACGGCCGGGGCGCCGCCGTGCACTTACAGTCCCGCACCCCGCAAGCGGGCTGCTAGCCCCCTTGACCTCCAGCCCGCTATCCGGGTAGCGGGACCCCCGTAAAAACTCTGCGTGGCTCCCGATATATCCAAACCCCCTCCAAAACAAAACACACGTACATTGCACATTGAGTTCGCATGACCAGTTTAACCCGTCAATTGGAGGTTCCCTCGCTCTAAAGGCGAGGGGTAATTAACGGCAGCTTAGTCCGTGGCTGCTGGAGATTCGGATCCCCACAATCAATAAACCCCGGCCTACCCTAGGCAGGGAGAATCTGTAGTACGCCTGACAAGCGCGCGCATATTCCCATCTCAATGGGGTGACGAAAAACACCCTACAGTATGTACGCAAGTATGGTGTACAATATGTATGTACGCAAGTATGGCATGCAATATGTACGTACGCAAGTATGGGGTACAATATGTATTTATGAAAGTATGGCATGCAATATGTATGTACGCAAGTATGGCGTACAATATGTATGTACGCAAGTATGGTGTACAATATGTATGTACGCAAGTATGGCATGCAAGGAGTCATATCATGATGTAGTAATCCTACTATGTAGTGACATGGCAATTATCGATGATGAAATGTGTGAGCCGGAAAATCTTTGTAAGTGTAACATACGCATCATCGATAATGGTGTAGGTGTACTAGCACAGGTATATGTCATGCAATGAGAATAATATGAATGCAGCATAAAGTAATCGTATGCGAATGCTAATAGGTATACGTATCTAACATGACCGAGTCGGTGAATCTATCAATCGGCATCCAGCCTCACAAAACCACGTACGGTATAATCCATCGTACGACATCCTCTAGTCAAGGGTTTAGATCAAACCTCAAATCAAACTCATCACGTACGGAAAATCATCGTACGGCGGCATTAAGCTATCAGGGATCCTATCAACCTATGTGACAATGAGGGGTACGGACCTAACGTCTCGTACGACATATCACACATGATTCACGACATTCTATATATATCTATACACCTGTGTCCCAGGTCACATCCATAATAATCTTGTATCAGGGGACCGGCAAGGTATCAATCACCTCAATCGACTCGCATCCGTATACCAACATATCATCATATCACATGTCAAATCGTATTCTCTTTTGATCGCATATATATCTCATATAAAGTCAATTTTACATACACATTCTACCTTTACTATAAGCATAAGTATCTAATCTAACATACACACCCGAACCTTACAAACAGTCTTTGAAAGATGCGAATCATAGTTTTGAAAATAGGGGCTACGGTGTTTTAAGAAAAAGATATCATTTGAAAATCCGTAATGTCCCTCAAGGTATCTGTTTAAAAGATGCATACAATTCCTCGGTTTGAAAATAGGTATGGTTCGGATGACACATTACGTCGGCTATCTAGTCCTATAGTACCCTAAACGGCAATATCATCAAATATCATTCTCAAATCCTGTCATCACATACTAGTCATATCATATCACTTCTAACTATCCTTAATTTCTAATATGGTTTCCTAACTACCTTTTTACTCTATCTATAGTTTTCTATTAAAGGTTTCATTAACCATAATTTATATATAAATCGATTCCATCAAAACATTGCGAGGGTGTTATACGCCATCCACCCGACTTCCCTCCATAGATATAGATCTACTCACCTTGCTCCTTACTTGCCGAAGTCGATGACGCCATACTCTGTCGCCTCGGAATCCACACGAAGGTACCTACAATAATACACAATCGCAATCGCTATTAAAATCGAATCCGGAAAACCGATACGGCACACGGATCGCTCATAGGTTAGAACCTATGTCCTACGCGTGCAAAAACAATCAAACAACCCCTGTTGTCGATGTACAAATATCCAACAACCCAATACAAATCTAAATAGCAAAACCAAACATTTCAAAATACGGAAAATATAGCCAAAATCATATCAAAGTGCTCCCAGATTTTGACTCTGGTCAAACTAGCCAATTTTGCATATGGGGTTGCTCTAGATATCACATGAGGTACCCACCAACCAAAAATCAACAATTTCCACCAAAATGTGGTCGCAATTTACGGCCACAATGAGTAAATCTGCGGCCGGATTAAGGAATTCTGATCTCGGGTTTCAGGGGTTGCTTCATAATCACCTGCACACATCTTTTCTAAGGGAACTTATTTTATGGTGGTCTCAGGTCATCCTAGATTCCTATCTACCATCACCAAATCCACAAAAACCCGATATCGATGAATCTAAAGTTTGCATTTTGGGGTTTTGGTCACTGGTCCAGGTCAAGTATTGGTCTCTAGGGTCTTGTAACAGCCACTAGGCATCACCCAATCCACACAACGCTCAAACCCTTCTATAGGAATTTCCAAGTTCACAAATCCACAAAAAATCAACCTCTAAACTAACTAGAATACAAGAAAACTCAAAACTAACTAAAAGGAAGAAGCTATACCTCATGGGTGCAACTCAAGAAAAACCCTAGCTTCTCAATATCATCAAAATCCAACATTGCTTGCTCCATTTTGTAGAGAATGAAGAGGTGGTCATTATTTGTAAAAGGGTTTAGGGTTTTGAGGAAGGATTTGAGATGGTTTCATGGGATTGAGGTGGAGGGAGATGAGGTTGGAGAAAGATGAAGAAAACAAAAGAGGAAGGGGAAATGAGGCAGCCCCTCTCTCTCTCCCCCACACTTATTCTCACTCCCTTTTCTCTCTTATAGCATGCTCACCCCTCATCATTGTGTCTCCCTCTCTCTCTCCAATAATTCATTTCTTTTCTTTTCTCTTTTCTTCACAATAACATCTATAATTTCAAATAAAACCACACAATGAAACAACATGTAACGTGTCATGGTGCACTAACCATGAAAAACTGTAGAAACACGGATTTGGCTTAATCGCGATTAGCAGTGCACTAATCGGGTTTTCATATAAACTACATATAATAAATCTTAAAAATACCAAATCCTATAAATATATTTTTAAATGAATAAATTATTTTAAATTTTCATTTATTTCACAATTATCGGTATATATTTATACCCTTTTTCGAAAACCCCAATTTCGCAAATCGGGCAGTTTTCGGAAAAAATATTATTTTAATATTAAATTCTAAAAATAATATTTTATATTTTTTGAAATGTTACACCATGATAGGGTGGAATATTTTGTATTCTCATAGATTGGTCTTCTAGTATCATTCATGATCTTTTCATACTTATACGCGCGCGGTCCTTGACCGAAAGGAATGTCTTTTTCGGTAGGATTATTTTCACCGAGGACAGCCTTAACCATATCCTCCATTTGTTCTCCTATAAAGAAGTTATCTTCTTCTTCCACCGCATTACCGTCTTCTTCTTGGCCTTCCCCTTGATATAGCCAAGTTATATAAAGTCTAGAAAAACCATGTTTAATGATGTGAAGCTCTACGATTTCTATCTTCTACCAGAACTTGTTCCCACATCTATCGTACAGACAGAGAATATTCTCTAACACGATCTTATTATGTGCACGTGCAAATGCAATGAAAGCAGCAACTCCTACGTCAAACTTAGATCGCATGCATTGTTGCTAATTCACGTATATCCAGTCTTTAACTCTATGTATTCATGGGCCATGTTAAACTGTATAACATATAAATTGTAACTTATGGTGACTATATTGAGAAATCTAAGAATGAGATGGTTATTGACAAAGTAGAAAACCCGTAGGGGTAAGTTTGTTGTTGAAAATAAATTATCGATTAACAAACTTAGGTTTGAAAATACCCAAATATGAGTTGTATTCTGTGTATATGTGTTTCAATTTATGATTTCGCTTAAGTGTAGGGTTGTTAGTGTGTATGTGCTATGTGTGTGCGTTTGTTGTGTTTTCGTATTGTATGTGTGTATTTCAGCAGTCGGGGGTAAGGATTCTATCCTATTAAGAATGTATAGAGCACCCATTTGCTTGTGCTTTTCATCTGTTTTGAGTAAATTTCGGCAGCATCTTCTCGCTGTTCTCCGAGTACACTGCAATAGAATAGATAATCATTTCAATACTGTGAAACAACGATGAAATGAACATCTAATCTATTTTTGTATACGGAGAACCAGCGGAAAAGTACCGAAAAAATAACTCAAAACGAATGAAAACATAAGTGAATACAGGTGTTTGCTTTATACATTCCTAACTTGTCCAAACTGGAAAAATCTATCGGTTATCATACGATTGAATCTTCTAATCATATAAAGTACACGACGGTTGTTAGTACCGAACGATACCGTCTGATATTTAACAACCTTCGTATAATTCTATGTCACGACAAATATCGAACGTATGTTAACCGATAGACGGGGACTAAGTCGTGCTTTGATTTTCAAATATGACGATCGATGAGCATATGAAAATTTCATATTATCATCGATTATCATATATACACTTATTATAAGATTTAACTTGAATTGGTTTTATGTTTACGTTTCAATTTCAAGGGTTTTAAGATTTTAGTTTAGGTAAAGGTTTTTAAAGTTAAGAGTTCTCTTAATCAAATTTAAAATTTTGGATTTGGTTCTGGAATGAAGTTTAAGATTGTGGATTTAGTTATGATATTTTGTTTAAATTTAAGGCTTGGCCTTATTTAATATGAGAGATCAATATCATCATTATCACAAATACACAGGCATATCATCATCAATATTATCTCTCTCTCTCTCACACATACACTTACACTAACATTAAAATACTCTAATCATAATCCCCACTCGTAACTCTAACCCTAATTATCTTAACCATAATCCTAGACCTAATTCACCCTAACCCTAGACCCAATTAAAACGCAGCCACCACCATCCACCACTACCACCCACCACCGCCACCACCACAGCCGCCGCCGCCGCCCACATCCCCAAGCCACAGCCGCCGCCACAGCCACCACCGACCACCACCACCCACCACCACAGCTACCACCACCCGCCATCGACCACCACAGCCACCACCTCAATTCAAAAGGCCCTATCCAGCAAATTCAATTTTCGGAAATAAAAATTTAAATTTATCAATAAAATAACTAACCTGTTGGCGATTTCGACAATGACGAGAAAGCCGGGGAGAAGCTCGACGTTGATGAAGAGAGCGGCCCTGGTGGTAATGGAGACGGCGCTGGAGGTCATAGAAGAAGAAGACAATGATAGAGGAGGCGATGCGGTCGGAGGATACGACGAGGTCGGAGGAGAGGCTGAGAGCTCGGAGGAGGCGACGAGGAGAGAGGAGGCAACGAGGGAGGAGGCGTAGAGGACGTCGGAGGCGACGAGGAGGTCGAAGGCGACGGTCGACGAGGGAAGAGACGACGAGGGAGGAGGCGACGAGCGGAGAAATTTTGCAGGGGAATTGGGAATTAGGGTATGGTGACGGGGACGATAACAATTTGGTTTTTATTTTTTATTGTTAAATCTTTAAATTTTCCCTATGGTTATATCCGTAGGTTTGTATCTTGCGGAACCGTAGGGACGACTGCAAATGTTAAATTTTAATAAATTTTTATTTATAAATGCCCTACGGTGTTATCCGTAGGGGCATTAGTTGCCCCTACAGCTTAATCCATAGGGGCATTCGTTAATTGTCCCAACGGATTTTATTATCCGTAGGGACAAGCCATCTTTATACTAGTGTGTTATGGATACGGAATGTCATCCTAATTTCTTACAAAACCTATCCCTAAAACGGTAATCAACCTTCTTCTCAGGGACGTATCCTCACAGAACACACTCAACTAGCAGGGCTTGCCTGATTCCTTTTTAATCATGTTGTCACAAGTAAGGATTGCATTTCTTTGTGCCAACCAATCGAAGTAAGTAATTTTCCTGAAAACAAAGCCTCTCCCATCAATTTGGTTGGTTGCTGCGTTACTTTTGAAATCGATTTTCCATTTTTTAATTTCCATGGATATCTTCAGTTCACGCCTCTCTTCGAGGCTTCACACAAAAAAGGCAAGACACAAGATATGAGAGTTGGCTAGAGCTCTCCACTTTCTATATTCAAAAACCCTGGCAACTTTTTTTCTCTGTGGAGATATCGATTGTTGCAACAATTTGAGTAGACAAGCACAAAAACATGGCCACTATTGTGGGTCCAACCCATGAAATGTCTTCTCAATGAGACACTTTGGATCTCAATAGCTCCCACTTAATGATTGGGTGGAGAAATTTTTTTTGACATTTTATTTACATGCGTAATGCGAACAAAATTTGAATACAAAGTTTTTGATCCACCATAACATATTTTACCACTTGGCCAAAGTGAAACAAGAATTTTTTTACGCCTGTAATTCTTTAACTAACTGTTTTAGATTCATATGTAAACTGAAGATAAACGGACAGAATACGGATAGAAACATAAGTTGATACCAGAAACATTTTTCTTAAATATTAGCTTTTACTTTGCACTGTGTTGGTGTTAATAATGAGTTGCATGATTCTCTCTCAATCACCAAATATTATGTCAAATATTATTTCTCGTTGACTATTATCTCTGTCTCTATTATTATAATGCAAAGAGGAGGAGAATGTGTGGCGCTCTCACGTTTTTTCAAATTTAATATTCTAAAAACAAGAAAAATTCTTTATTTTAGGATGATATACACCATCAATTCGTTGCATATAAAAATTCACATCGCAATATGTTTGCGTTATAACCAAAATATTTGAAAAGATTCATGAACTTTTTTAGTTAAAATAATAAACAATCGGAGTTTTAGTTGTGCAAAAAAGTACTATGTAATGATTAACCATAAATTAATTACCTGATATCATGTAATGTTATTCATTAATGAGAAAATCAGTTATACAGTGTAATTAATGATGCACATATGAATTAAAGTTGCATATTATTAATTCAAGTATCAACAAATCTAATATCTATACAGCTCCTAAAACTTTGTATGCTCTTCCATTATTTTTCCCATCAACACTGATGTTGGTAGTTAATATTTATATCATCAAAAAGCAAATTCAAATTAAAGATTGATTTTAAATTCAAATCAATTAACTAAAATATGTAATTTAGTGCAAATTTAGACTTAACAAATCTTTAAGTAATGGTGCCGTAAAAAAAACTTTAAGTAATAATATTTCTATCACTTCTATTGTAACCAAAAGAGGAGTGAGATTGGGTTTTAACTCAAGTGATAAAGCAATTTGTTTTCCAAGAGAGGAGCCCCACCTCTTCTATGCATGTGATGCATTTGTGTGTGCCCAGTTAACTATAAGATACATGTGAATGATAAATACACAAAATATTTTGTTTTCCCCCTTAATGCCAACTTTTTGATAAAGATAGGACACCTAAGGGGGTGGGGTGAGGGGGGGGGGGGACAACAATATTTGTCCACAATTTATTATATATTTGTTCCATTATATGTTATTTAGTTTGTCAACATTAAATTTGTATGGGTTCACCCTTCTCGATATAATTTATTGATGGGTAAATTGTCAAAAAGCCCCCAGCACGCTCCAAACTTGTGTAATACCCTAGGCCTTTTGCTCTTGCTAAAAAACCCTAAGCCCTTTATACTAGTTGCTTGTAATATCTAAAAAGTTGCTTGTAATATATAAGCGGTAGTTGACTGTAATGTCTAAGCAGTTGGGGAAAGGCCTAAATGAAATGTAGTGCAGGGGTTTTTTAACAAAATTTTGAACGGTAGGCCTTCCCAACAATTTTTAAAATATCAAGGGGTTTTAGACAATTTCCGAGCGGGCCAGGGGCTTTTTGATAATTTACCCTTTATTGATTTCTGATGAAAATGATAGAACAATGATATCTTTACATCTCATGGTGCTGGCAAAGGTGTATATATATGGTCCACTAATTAATACGAATTAACGAGGCTTTAGAATTCTCTTAATTGAAGCTACCTAATTAAAACACAAAATTTATTTGGGGTGTTCTTTTACTTCTTACACTTGATTGAGCAGATGTGAAACGGTATGTATATTTGTAATCGGTTACTTCGCTACTCTAAATAACAAAACAGATCGCAACTATGATATTGTATTGCAGGAGTAACTTGTAAAAGTTTACTAAAAACTCCAGTATATCAATCAAACACTTTTTTTTATTATTGATTAATAGGTGATGCAAGTTGTGTTTGAATCCTGCTTAACTATACCAAGATTTTACGCTTGGCCTCGCTCATAGTAACATATATGTTGGATGAATAAAAGTTTATTAGAGATTCTGGTAGATCAAACCGAGCCATCAAATTTCATTTGGACAAAAGCATCCACAGCACCTCATAGATTAATTATTTATCAACTGTCTTATTTTCACAAAACTCACTAATTAAAGGATATCGACCATAACTATCCTAAAGTTTGTAATCTGTGGTGGAAAAATCCTAATTAATGGCGTCATGTCTTTACATGCTAAGGATGCTCTTTCACCGCCACATCAGCACAACTAGGACAACTAGTTAAGTGAGCATGTCATCAAAAAACAAAAATGACAAAACCTCCCAAATTACCCTTTTCTTTACTCTCCTCATAACTCTAATCCCCACGCTAATCTAACCCCCCCATTCTCTGTCGAAGCCACTGTTTATCCTTTTAATGACTCCTAACGATTATATGGTTAAGAAAAGATAGAGTTTATACAAATTAAGTTTGGAAAATTGATCAGAAGGTTCTGGTGTTCGAGACTTTCGATAAACGCAAACACTTACCGTTAATTATACCCTGTTGTCTTAGAAAATACCAAATCACATCAATTTAAATAAGAAAAACACACACACATATATGCTCAATAAAGAGACAATGTAAAAAAAGTCATTAAGAGATTTCATTAATATTTTTGTTTACAATTTGAAATCAGGTACACTTCATAAATAATTATGTGAAGAGGGCTTACAAGTGCTCATATACATAAATTTTACAAAGCCATCAAAGTATTATGATCATCAAGCAAAGACCAGAGAGAATTGACAAGGGGAGCCGACCATCGAGTGGGGGAGCCGATGGTCGCTTGGGGACCCCACTATCGGGCGGGAGACACAATAGGAAGCAGACCCGATGATCGAGATGCGGTCTTGATCATCCCTAAGTGTACATTTCCCATGTTTTGAATTTGTCCATGCTTATGTTTTATTTGTCCTCTTCCTGAAAACATGCTTTAAATATGATAGGTTTTGAAAAGAGAATAGAAAATAGCATTTCTACTATTTTCTATGTTTTATGTTTATGAAAAATAGAATTTCAAATCTATTTTTATTTTGATGCAATAGAGGATGTTAGAATATATTTTGGTTTACGAGGAGAATGAATTTTTTTCCATTTCCTAAATTTGATGGAATCATAAACTGGATGTCCGTGTTCCTAAAGTTAAAGAAGTATGGGATTAATCATGTTCTTTAGAATTTATGTGCCATCAATGTGTCAAATGAAAAGAAGATTTATGGGGTTAGCCAAGTTCTTGTAATTCATTTGAGTTTTGATATGTCGATGAAAGAAGTATCTATCTTGTTTTCTCGGTCCAAACGATGTGAATGAAGAGAAGAAGAATGAATGAAAAGGATTTAAAGAAACACAAGATCGAATCTCCTATTCTTCCCTTTTCTTCTTCTTATACTTGATTTTCTTCTTGTCTTCATTGTTTTTCTCTTCTATCCTCTTGTTCTCTGTCTCCTTTTTTTTTTAACTTAGGAGGAGTATTTATATCCCTCTTAATCATGGGGAGTGGTTTGTTAACCACTTCCTAAAATTTAGGATGAGTATGGGGAATAAATAACCCCTCACTACTGGTTTAGGTGTTTCAAATGGGACACCTGAGCCTGCTTCCAAATAGTGGTCGGGTTGGGTCATTTGATAGGGGAAGTGACCAAGAATGGAGAGCTGATAGGTGCGGCCGAAATGGGGGCAACCAAGGAGGGCAGCCGAGGGGGCAGTCGAGACTCCTCTTTGTCATCTCTTCTTTCCTCTCTTTTTATTTCAAGCATCTTTTGGGTAAATAATTTTGTATCTTCAACAAATGTCCCTCCATCAACGAATGTAAAGAAACACATTCATAAGATTAGGCACTGAAAAAGGAATTGTAAGGCTTACCTCGCTGAATGCAAGGAAAAGAAGCATATTGATGCTTCTATTTCAGGTGTGTTTGTCACAAAAAACCGTTTTTCAATTAGCTTTGTTTCCTGGGTATTGGATATCGGGTCAGGTTCTCACATCTGTAATTATGTGCAGGGGCTAAGAAAAAGCATGTTTTTGAGAAAAGGTGATATGACTCTCCGCGTTGGGAATGGTTCAAGTTTTGATGCCGTGGCTATTGGAGGGTATCACCTAGGGTTGCCTTCAGGTTGTATATTGGTTTTGGAACTATGTTATTTTACACCGAACATGTTATGTAATATAATATCAGTATCTTTATTAGATAAAGAAGGATATCATTTTATGTTGCAAAATAATGTTTTGAACATTCACCTGAATCAACAGTTGATTGGGTACGGAACATTAAATAACGGTATTTACGTCCTGAATCAACACACAGTTTTCAACATCCAACACATTAACAAAAGAAAAACTTCAAACATGAATTAAGCTTTCTTATGGCATTGTAGACTTGGTCATATTAATGAAACAAGACCGACCAAGTTACATAAAGAAAGATTTCTGAATCCGTTCGAATATCAATATTATGCAATATGTCAGTCGTGTCTAAAAGGTAAGATGACCAAAACTCCATTTACAAGACATGGAGAAAGCTACTAAACTCTTAAGATTCATACATAGTGATGTATGTGGTCCAATATCTATACATGCAAGAAGTGGTTTTTCCTACTTCATTAATTTTACCGATGATTTTTCTAGATATGGACATGTGTTCTTATTGAAATATAAGTCTGAAGCTTTTGAAAAATTCAAAGAATATAAGAATAAAGTAGAAAAACAAACGGGCAAAAGTATTAAGATACTTCGATCTGATCAAGGTGGAGAATACTTAAGCACCGATTTTCTTGAGTTCCTAAAAGAAAACGGGATTCTCTCTCAGCTTACTCCTTCGTATACATCGCAGCACAATGGTGTGTCGGAGTGTAGAAACCGTACGCTATTAGATATAGTATGTTCTATGTTGAGTAATGTTGAGTTACCGCTTTCCTTTTAAAGTTATGCACTTGAATCAGTTGCATACCTGTTGAATAGGGTTCCAACAAAGTCTGTGCCATCCACTCCATATGAAAGATGGAGTAGAAAGAGACCATGTCCTAAGTTCATTAAGATATAGGGTTGTCCTGCTTATGTAAAGAAGCAGAATCCACACAAATTCGAGACACGATCAGTATTATACAAATTTGTGGGATATCCCAAGAATTCTCGAGGATATATTTTCTACTATCAAGAGGAACAAAAAGTGTTCGTTTCTCATCGTTACACCTTTTTTGAAAAGGAATTTCCTGATAAAGAAATTAGTAGTTGGAAGAAATTCCGGAATCATAAGCTGATGCTGAAAACATGGTTGAACCTGAAACTTCAATAGAACCCGACGAGCTCCGGCCACTCCATAGATCTAGTAGTCCTTCTCATCCACCCGAAAGATACTACGGTTTTCTCACAGATGGTGATTAAGAAGACTACATCATGGAAGATGATGACCCTACTAGTTTTCAGCAAACTATCACGAGTAGGAACTCAGTGAAGTGGCTGGATGCTATGAGATCCGAAATGGAATCCATGTACACCAACAAAGTTTGGACTTTGGGCGTTACTCCATCAAGGGTAAAACCCATTGGATGTAAATGGATCTTCAAAAAGAAGATTGGTGTAGATGGACAAGAAGAGACCTATAAGGTTAGACTTATTGCCTGTCACGACCCGAAAAGTACAGAACGTGACTGACACTTAAATTACGAAACGTCTCAAGGTGTACGTAATCTAAGTAAGCCAAAGCCCAGAAATAAAAACCCATTTAAGCAATAGAGAGAAGGAAAACCAAATAAGTCACATCAAAATCCTTTAAGAACAACTGCACATTTTCCAAAATTTCGGCAGAGCCTCCTTTGTAAAAACTGGCCCTAAATCGGATACAAATCACGAACAAACATATAACATGAATACGCCATCCCCAAGCGGGAGCTAGCTCTTCACCAAAAGCGGTCTCAACATCACACGCAATAAAAATCATTACTGTGCAAAAATAAGCATGTAAAAACCCAAGTAATAAGCATCACGTCGGCTCAAGTGAGCTCGACCCAGAGAAACAACATAACTATCCACAAATCTCACTGTCTCGTCTCTAGGTCATAGTACATCAATACAAGTAGAAAGTACAGTAGATGGAGTACACTAGATACAATGAATATACAAGGTGGAAACAAAATAATATCACAACCCACCTACGAGCAAAAGTCTCAAATCCAAGCGAAAGGAGCAAAAGGAGCAAGTGCGTCCGCCGCTACAGTGCTGACAGAACGGACCTGCAAAAAGGCTGTGGCATAACGGGGGTGAGTTGCCAACTCGTGAGTAATAAGTAACAGCTATAAAGGCTTTCATAAGCATGTACGCAAAGGGTCACAACTCAACAATACTGATATAGCGTGATGTACTAGCAGGTATGCAACATGAATCAACTCTACAATACTAGTATAGAATGATGTACTAGCAGGTATGCAACATGAATCAACTCTACAATACTAGTATAGAATGATGTACTGGCAGGTATGCAACATGAATCAATTCTACGATACTAGTGTAGCATGTTGTACTGGCAGGTACGCAACATGAATAGATTCTACGACACTAGTGTAGCATGATGTACTGGCAGGTATGCAACATGAATCAATTCTACCCGAAATCTGAATATATTTATACGAGCAAAACAACATTTTCATCTTAGAAAAACTCCTGTGAAGTATCTGAATTAATATCAGTGAAATTAACAGAAATCCATGTCCAGCATTGACACCTCAAACGACTATCTCAAAATCCCAAGTATCGGTATCACACTATCTCGGGCCCCAGCCGTCCGGCTGGCCCATCTCAAAGTATCAATATCTCAATATCTCACGACCACGATCGGTATCCTCTGGATATCCGCCGCGCCAACAATCACCGGTAGGTAGTCTGCCCCGGCCAGGCTCATTGTCTACAACTCGATCTTCTTGCCGCGGGGTACCTTACCGGGCCTACCATGTACCCGAAATGGTTGATCCCACTCCTCGAATCGGGTCTCGAAAACTAACAGAAAACCCATGGTGGACGACACATATATCAATTACGAGAAAACTGCAACTTGCAATATTTAAAAATGATATTTGGTTTATTAAATCCTTGCGATTTTTCCCCCAAAATCTCATAATCTCAAGTGCAGAAATCCTCAGAAAATCACCATAAGCACGCATGTCAGCTAGAAAGAACCCATGGTATTGACAATACAACTGCAATATGTAGCTAGAAAACTGTACATGAATGATGATACAATGATTGTAATTTCTCAATTTAGCAAGTTAATTTATACTCGTGTCGCATACTCATGATAATGGTGCAATAGTTTCACATTCTCAATTTAGCAAGTTAAATAGCACTTGTGCCGCATAACTCATGATAATGGTGCAATAATTTCACATTCTTAATTTAGCAAGTTAAATAGTACTTGTGCCGCATAACTCATGATAATGGTGCAATATGATTCTAGATTCCCAATTTAACAGTTAAATAATACTTGCGCCGCATACTTGTTTTTAATGGTTCGATGGTTCTACATGATGAACTAAGCAAGTCATATAGTACTCGTGTCGCATGTCTCATATTAAGGGTTCAATGGATTTATATGATGAACTAACACATATATGGATACAAAAAGTCATGCAATGCAGCAAAATAGATAGCTAGGAACTATACGCAAAATTCCTGTACTACTAGAAGTTTTAAAACTATCGGGAGCCTCGCGCCATCCATACGATTTCCCCCGTAGATGTGTACATCTACTCACCCGTGATCTCGTGCTAGCCAGGTCCAACCACTGCTTTTCCCTTCCGCACCGCGTCCGACGTCCCCGCGATCGATCCTAGAAACACACAAGCAACACACATAAAGCTAAAATCCAGCTAAAACACAATATCAAGGTCAAAAGAGAACTCGCGTTGGAAGTTAAACGCGTGTGCACTCCATACATCAAAACGTGTGTAACCTAGCCAGAAACCACCCCGATTCGCTGTGACGCGCAGTGAACAACAAACCCAACTCACAAAACGCATGTGTCTCGCAAGTTAAAGTATTGAAAACGAGGTTTTAGGTTCCAGATTTTGACTCGAGTGGAAAAAGCAAAAGTTGTATAGACCAAAAACCTTAGACATATAGCAGACTCCTACAGACCAAGAACCAACACCCACACCCACCGTGTGGCCGCAATTTGCGGCCAGACACATTAAATCTACGGCCAAAAAGGAGAGAGGGGGTCTCGTGCTTCGTGTGTGTGGTCCTATCCCAGTCACTAAGCTCTAGTAAATACAACTTTTTCCTGAAGTACCCGGGTCAAAAGCAGATCTCAAAAAGAACCCAAATCCTAACTAAAACACTATTTACCAATAAAATGATACAATATGGTATTTTTGTGAAATCTGGTGTAAAAACTTGGATTAGATGACCTTAATAACACTTAGTTAAGCTACTTTAGTCATAAAAATCCTAACTTGGCCTAATCTCCACTTAAACCACAAAACTAGCACTAAAATCACATTAAATACTAAATTAAGCTAACTAACTACTTGTTTTGCAAAATGGAAATTGAGTTTAACAGTATACCTCAAGTTGGTCCTAGGATGCAAGAGAAGAAGAAGAAGAGAAGAAGAATAAGAAGAAGGGATGAAGGGTGTGTGTGTTGTTGCTGTTGCTGTTGTTGTTGTTGCTGCTGCTGCTGCTTGCTGCTACTGCTGTTTCTTCTGCTGCTGCTGCTTGTGGGGGGGGGGAATGAATGAGAGGGAGAGATGTGAGAATGAGTGAAAGAAATGAGAGTGAGGGTTTGGAAATGAGGGTGCGGTTAGTGGAGCCATGCCTCATGCCATCATTCCCTCTCTCTCTCCTCACTTTCACAAGTCAACCCCAAAACAAACAAAAGTTAATTTAATTAGGAAAACTAATACCCTTAATTAAATTCATATTAACCTAATGAAATGTTTTAGTTTACCATGACTACTTAAACATGGCTTAACCCTAAACTTAGCCCCAATTTACATGCACATGTGTGTGCTGTCCAAATTAATTTCTAGTAAAATGTTCATTAATTTTTATAAAATATTTGAAAACCGTTTTGGTAAACTTTTTACTAAAAACCCCCCACATTAAAGCATAAATAACCACTAATCACATTCTAAGATGTTACAATCTTCCCCCTTAAAGAAATTCGTCCCCGAATTTAAAAAAAATAGCTACGCGTACCTTCAAAGAGATGAGGGAATTCTTGCCCTCGGCCTCCCAAGTGATCTCATCACCATTCGGGATACACCAAAGAAGCTTCACAAATGGCAAGACCTTTAATCAAAGTTTCTTCTCCTGCCGATCCAATATCACTACTAGCTGCTCGGTGAACGAAAGATCGCACTCAAGCTGAACGGTTTGATGCTGAATCATGTGAGAAGGGTCATGAAGATATCTGCGAAGTATCGACACGTGGAATACGGGGTGAACATCCAGAAAGCTGGGAAGAAGAGCCAAAAAATATGCAACTGCGCCAACACGCTCGAGGATCTCAATGGGACCCATAAATCTGGTACTAAGCTTTCCTTTTCGCCCAAATCTCATCATGCCCCTCATCGGAAAGACCCTCAGAAAAACATGATCGCCAACTGCGAACTCTAGTCTGCGACGGCATCTGTCCGCATATGATTTCTGCCGGCTCTGAGCCGCTCTCATCCAATCTCTAATCAACTGTACTTTCTTGGTCGTCTCCTGCACGATATGCGGCCCTAAAATATTGCTCTCGCTGAGCTCTATCCAACAGACGGGCGATCTACATCCCCTCCCATACAAGGCCTCGAAAGGTGCCATCTGAATAGTATCCTAGAAACTGTTGTTGTAAGAGAACTCCACTAAGGGTAAATGATGATCCCAGCTACCACCGAAGTCTAAAACGCACGCTCGGAGCATGTCCCCGAGAGTCTGAATAGTCCGCTCTAACTGGCCGTCGGTCTGCAGACGAAATGCTGTGCTGAAACTCAAACGGGTGCCCAACGCCTCCTGAAGTCTCTGCCATAGTCGGCTGGTAAACTGGGTGCCTCGGTCTGACACGATACAAGTCGGGATGCCATGCAATCGTACGATCTCGTCGATGTAAATCTGGGCATACTGAGCAAAAACGAATGTGGTCTTCACTGGCAGGAAGTGAGCCGCTTTCGTCAATCGATCCACGATCACCCAAATGGAGTCGTACCTTCGACTGGTCCTCGATAAACCCATAATGAAGTCCATAGAAATATGCTCCCATTTCCACTGCGGAATGGGTAAAGGCTGCAACTCTCCTGCTGGCCTCTGGTGCTCGGCCTTGACTTGCTGACAAGTCAGGCATCTCGACACGAAGTCTACGACGTCCCTCTTCATTCCGTCCCACCAATAAACATCTCTCAGATCACGGTACATCTTGGTGGAACCTGGATGAACGCTATAAATCGATCTATGCACCTCCTCAAGAATCTTACGCCGCAGTCCCTCAGAATCTGGTACGCACAATCGTGTCCCAAATCGCAGTACCCCCCGATCATCGAACACGAACTCGAAATCTCTGCCCTGCCTAATCTGCTCCATGATCTCTGAAAGAAGGTCATCACTGGGCTGTGCCTCTCGAATACGGTCAAGCAACTGCGGACGTGCACGAATATGCGCAAGCTATCCCCGGACGGAGTGAACTCGAACTCCACTCGGTTGTCGTATAGAATCTGCCAATCTACTGACGACTGCCTCTGCATGGCCCTCAAACAAGATAAACTACCTCCGGGCCTCCGACTCAAAGTATCTGCCACCACGTTCTCCTTGCTTGGATTGTAAAGGATTTCGCAATCATAGTCTTTCACCAGCTCCATCCAACGGCGCTGTCTCAGATTCAGGTCTCGCTGCTGAAATATGTACTTCAAGCTCTTCTGGTCCGTGAATATCTGGCACGACTCTCCGTATAGGTAATGTCTCCAGATCTTGAGTGCAAACACCATTGCAGCCATCTCTAAATCGTAGGTAGGATAGTTCTGTTCGTGTTTCTTCAGCTGCCGAGAAGCATACACGATAACTATGTCATGCTGCATCAACACACAACCTAGTCCCACTCGAGAAGCATCACAATAAACCACGAATCCGCCCGATCCCGAAGGCAATGAAACACTGGTGCAGTAATCAGATGAGTCTTCAACTGCTGGAAGCTATGCTCACACGCCTCGGTCCAATAAAAAAGAACTCCCTTCCGGGTCAACCCGGTCAACGGTGCAGCGATACGGGAGAAGTCTTGAACAAATCGTCAGTAGTAGCCAGCCAGGTCTAGGAAGCTGCGGATCTCCATAACTGATGCTGGTCTGGGACAATGCTGAACGGCCTCGAACTTCTTCGGGTCTACACATATGCCATCTCTCATAATCACGTGACCCAAGAAATCAACGCTGTCAAGCCAAAACGCGCACTTGGAAAATTTCGCGAACGGCTGGTGCTCCCTCAAAGTCTGCAATGTGATCCGTAGGTGTTGCTCGTGCTCCTCTCAGCTCCGGGAATACACCAAAATGTCGTCAATAAACACGATGATGAACAGATCTAGATACGGCTTGAAAATGCGGTTCATCAAATCCATAAATGCTGCTGGTGCATTGGTGAGTCCGAACGACATCGCCAAAAACTCATAGTCCCTATAACGTGTGTGAAAAGCCGTCTTCAGAATATCCTCCTACCGCACCTGCAACTGATGGTAACCTGATCGCAAGTCAATCCTCGAAAAGTATCCCACACCCTGAAGCTGGTTGAACAAATCATTGATACATGGTAAGGGATATCTGTTCCGTACGGTAACCCTGTTCAGCTGGCGGTAATCAATGCACAAGCGCAAACTGCCGTCTTTCTTCTTGACGAACAGGACATGAGCACACCACGGAGATACACTAGGTCGAATAAGCCCTTTATCTAACAAATCCTGCAACTGATCTTTCAGCTCTCTAAGCTCCACTGGGGCCATCCGATAAGGCGGTATGGAATAGGCCTCGAGCCGGGAATCAAGTCAATACAGAACTCAACATCGCGCTCAGACGGTAGCCCAGGCAGCTCGTCAGGGAAAACATCAGGGAACTCACTAACAATCGGGACCTGGTCCAAAGGAACCTCTGCAGCTCAAGTATCACAAACATATGCTAAGAATCCCTGACATCCCTTCCGCAAGAGCTGATCGGCGCGAAGAGACGAAATCAAGCTGGGAAAGGTGACGGTGCGGTCTCCCTGAATAACAAGGACTTGCTCCCCCGGAAAGCTAAATCTGACTGCCTTCTCACGGCAGTCCACAGATGTATAACAAGTGGCTAGCCAGTCCATGCCTAGAAGCACATCAAAGTCCAACATATCGAGGAGAATCAAATCAACCGATGAATCCCTCTCCCCGATGTTAGTTATATGTATGCCCTAGAGGCCATTACTGTACATAGGATGTATATTGTAGTGGATGCTGGGACATATATAGGGAGGACTTTCTTGCTCGACATGATAGTATGCTATCTGGTTGCTCTTTACCTTAACGTGTATACTGATTGTCTCTCTGTTACATGTTGGTAAAGCCCTTAGGATGTGTACTTGACTACCTGGACTATGATGCAGATCATACTAGTGGGGACAGATAGTCTATAAGTACATCCTTCAAAGTCCCTAGTCGTGGGTGTATCGAGACGAGGCATCGATATACCAGAGTAGACTAGCGTATACCTTCTCGACCCATACAGATGGGCGATGGATGATCCCATATCCATTGGTGTTTGACATCAGAGATGATATACGGGTGCTCAGTGGAGACTGGGTACACTGGACGGACTCGCCGAGAACTCCCAGATGGTATTATACCTTACGTCAGATGGCAGTTCTCAGGTAACACTGGTACAGAATAGTCTGTTGACCCGAGATCGTCATAGAGTCTTGTGTGGTTCCCACTGTGCTTTGATTTCCACCTTACCACTTCCAAGAGGGCGTGCAAAATGGTGGTTTTTGGGTACAGTCCCGAATCACATGGAGGCAATGAGCGATAGGAGGGGATTCGTCTCTCCCGGTATAGGGAGTTGATGTTGCGCTGTGTTCGATTGGCTATAACCGGAAATCCCTGGCCAGGGTTGCTGAGATTTACTGGTAAGTGTTACCAGTAGTTTCTCGAACTGTTATAGACCTCATATCGACCCGACTTATCAAACAATTGGGGTCTGACGTTTACCACCCCTAGGCGAGATATGCGACATATCAGACGATCAGACCGGACTCTACGGTAGTGTTACTGGTTGGATTCACTGGAGTGTGAGCGGGCTTGCTCGTCGATCTTCTGATCGCTCAATACCCGGGTGGCCGTTACGTTTAGCAGACCGCTTGCGGCTTGTGGGTGTTTTGATATGATCATCACCTGCTGCCGGCGTATTGACGAGTCTTTAGAGTCCTACACAGAGGTTTCCTGGCTCAAGCGAAACGAAATAGGAGCGCATATGAGATATGTGCGGGACCGAGAATAATGCGTGTATGTGATACCGTATTTTATTCTCGCGATAAATGTATCGAATGGTTGTATGCGATATAACCTAGTTATCGAATCAAGGATTGATTCGATAAATCGATACATTGGATATTAGTCGATTATATGCGATATGACCGGATGATTAAATCAAGTGTTGATTTAATGATTTAATGCATAATTATATATTTGATATATTACTTTGAATTAACTAGTATCGGTTCACTTAAGATGGATTTTCTCACTCGGATGTGCACATTGTATATGTGATATATTTTGTGCACTTGATTGTATCATATTTGATGATACATGTTAACTTGGTCAAGTGTAAAGATTAAACCATGGTTAGTTAATGGTTAGGGTTTTCATTTATTCTTTCATTTATCTTTTAATTTGGATTAAAAGAAATGAAAAGAGAAAAGAAAAACAAAAGGGTTTCTTTCATGAAGCTTGTTGAAGCTTCATGAAGCTTTGACCAAAGAAACCCTTTTGTCTTCATCTCATTAACCCTAACCATTCATTAAACTATAGTTAGCTCTCTATACTTTACCATGGTTACAATTATGATAAGAATTCATTTTCCTTTCTATTTTTAATCAACTTATCATAATATTCATCTTCTTCTTCTTCTTCTTCACTTGAAGAAGCTTGACTTCATCAATGGTGGATTGATAAAATGAGTGAGAAATCCAAATCTAAAGTGAACCCACTTCCTATTTCTTCATACTCTACCTCTTGCCAAGTAGTAAAGTGTGTTTTCTTCACAAGTTTCATGACTTGGTGAAGTGGGAGCTTGATCTTGTGATGCTTCGACGTAGATCATCTTCGGCACGAAGCCGACGACCTTGCCTGCCCATTTCTCTGATGAAGCCGACGCTAGAGCCCGGATTTTAATTTGGACAGCGGAGAGGACTTCATCACGGAGCTGTGGAGGTGGAGGACCGGATCTACAAAGGTTGTATTTCCGCACTCTTAGTTAAAGTAGTTAACTAGTTGCTTTTTCGCCTAAACTTCTAGCCAACGATCCGTATTAGGGTTTCTCGGCACCCATAAAATTTGAAATTGGCATGGTTGATGCCTTGTGAGACCTCTTGGGAGTGCCTAGGAACCCTGCAGTGGTATCAGAGCCTAGCTAGAGCCTTAGGCGAAGTCTAGACGAAGTTTGAAACCCGAACGAACCAAAACCCTAACACAAAAAATGCTCTCTGGACTTTTTCCAAAAATTGGGTTTTTTCCAGATTAAAAATGCTTAAAAAATTTAGCAGGGAATTCTAAGAATTACGGCGCAAAATTTATTTCATGATCCCTCTAATGCGCGGCGGAACCGCGGCATAAGCCCAGCTTATGCGGCGGTTCCGCGGCAAAATTGTGACGTCAGCCCTACCAATTTGCACAGTAATTCCTATTTAACAGTGGTGAGTTCTCTAGGTATTTTTAAATATTATTCAAGAGTTGAATTTTCTGGGGTTGTTTTGGGGATTCGTTTATTCGATCGGATTGTCAAACTCTGTCTATGTGTCTTTCCGGATAATTTTTGAATATGTTAAAAAGTTCGACCGGATATAAATACCCACCTTTTCCCCTGTCGGGAAATTTCCAAGTGTTGGATTTTTCCGTAGTTTAACGACGTTCTAAGTAGTGCAAGTAACGCGATGGTCCCTCTAGAAGACAACAAACCTTAACTCGATTATGTGACCGTCTTGAACTGCCCTTTGAACCTTCGGGTTTGGGGCAGTACGGCGTGCCACATGTGAGGCGTTGGCTTGACCTTTCTACGGCTGGACCGTTGGTACTGAGGCACGAACTGAATGTTGTTAGACTTATTTCATGTGTTGATCTATATCGGGAAAACTTGGGTGTTTGAATGTTCGATCGGAAAGTTTAACATTTTCTAATTATCTGGAATGTGATACAATAATTGGAATTCACAAAAAGTTATGAGATAACTGAATGAATATTATAAACATAGCAGTTTAGTCTCACTTGATCGGTTGCTACGGAATTTTGATGTGATCAAAAGTCCGTCGCAATCACGTAGCGTACGCGGATACTCGCCGGGTAAACTTAATTGACAGCCTCGCTCCATAGCCCCGACCAAGTGACTGTAGGAGAACCCCATCGCCGAAACCATCCGTTCGGGTGCTCGCGGCAGCGGTGTTCCGCCTTGGTGCACTTCGTCGACGGTAAAGGGGGTGCGGCCGTCTACTGAAGTTTGCGACGAGCATTCGATCAGGATGTCGGGAATCTTGTTGAATTGCCCGACTTTATATTGAAAAGTGTTTTCGATAATGAGAATAAAATGCGGGGTTTATAATTGTTAGGCATGCGATGTCTAAGGAATTCATTTGATTAGGCATGCGATGTCTATGCAGATTGCGGATTCCAACTGTTGTAGTTTTATACTTTCTTTTCTGTGACCGTAAGTGTAATATGTGATATCGACGGTTTCGTTGCTATATGTCAACGACAATTGGGATGCGCATATTTACTTACGTTGATGACATGTGATGTTATGTGTTGCTGGATATGTTATATTGGATCGTCGTGTTTGAATAGCCGGGGGTTTTCTATGTGAGATGAGTGTTTTTCATTTTCATTCATGTAAAAACTTGTATGTAATATTCTTTTATTGGGGCACTTCCAGGTTGCGGAAGATGTCACCCTTTGTATATTATTTACTTTTCCGCACTAGGATAGACCCAAGGAGGGAAGCACAAGTAACCGGGTTCTGGAGTCCAGTGGGAGACCAACTCGAGGAGTCGAGTCCGGGTCTCTTAACTCTAGAATTGGTAGGGTTGCTTGCCGCTCTCGTAGGGGTCTAGGGGTGTGGGTTTGGCTATTCATCGCGACCATGGAATCCGTGTTTTATACTGGCTCGTATTGAAAACACGGACATCCTAGTATATCCAATATTTCATATGTTTCTTCTGCTGCGATATCTGTGATGTGATCATGTGATATGTTCTGTGATGGATACTTTATATAGTATATATGATATATTATATAGATGTTACTTATGTTTTACACCCGCGCTAGCCCTGCCCCGCTCTGCCGATAGTTACCTAACCTAACGGTGCACGAGGGGACATCGAGGCGAATGCGGATGGCATAAGTGTACGTCGTATTTATCTGTGATGTTTAGGTACTTAAATGATGGGACTTCATTAATGAGATTAATGAAATAAAAGAAACCTAAAGATGTTGTAGAATCGAATTTCAAAAATAAAACAGGTAGCTACAGTTCTTGCTTTGCACAGCGGTATATGTGATGTATCCTGCATCTTATTCGATGAGGAAAGGACCGAGATCCCTTCACCGGGAGTGACTCCTTTAGCAATAACTGGCAGATGCTACACACTCGGTTTGTCTTTTGATTGCTTTTAAGAGTTCTGCTTTGCACAGTGATATATATGATATATCCCGCACCTCATTCGACGAGGAAAGGACCGCCGATCCCTTCACCGGGAGTGACTCCTTTAGCAAAACTAGAAAAGCCTCAAAAACACTCCATTTCAAAATTCATTCGATCCTACGACGATATCAAGTTCATTACGCAATAGGTTTTTAGAAAAACCTGTCGTAGCCCTCCATCATTTCAGATAAGTAGTTGTTAGTATTCGTGCTACGTTTGTTGACTATGTTAAGGCGTAGTGTACAGTAGCTAATTAGTGCTTATCTGCATAAGCATATGATGCGATTGGATTAGGGTAGTCGTGCGACTTTGTTGACTATGTTAAGGGTCGTGCGGGTGGGTTTAATTCAATCGGGAAATGACGGGTTGAACTTGACTAGCACTTATGATTTGTTGACTATGTTAAGGTCATATAGCTGCTTGGGGCAAAATATTATCGGGAATTTCAAGTGTTGAAATTTGCAATGAGATTGCATACCTTCTATGAGATAGTTGGATCCCGATACCCGCTGCGAGTAAGAGTTACTCCTGGGAGAGTTTTACACATTACAATTAGCCGATCAAGTAGGTATCTAGAAAGGTGTTAACGATGTTACGCCTCTGGGAAAACGAGGTTTACGTTAATTAGGTTCGTGCGAAAGCACGGGGGACCTCCCTCAAAGTACCGACACTGGCCTGGCTGAAAGATTGGCGAACTTGTAGTGTGTAATTAATCCCGGCTAGTCTTTCCTTTTAGGGTTTGAAGGAAGATTTGATAAAAAGCAGTGGGAGCTATCCTGATTAGATAATATAATAACCAATCTGATCTTGCAAGAGCATACGCTGAGTGTTTTCTTTTCTCTCTCCAGGTAGCGACCATATTACGCCTTAATCAAGATAATAATACGGAATATTGACCGAACCCGCTTGTTATACTGAGCTGGGGAACGTTGGTCCCGCTCTACCTTATAATTGTTATAAGACAGAGCAGGAAATAGGGGATTACCAGAATTCCCGTGCCGCCCAAACGAAGAGAGTGCATGCTGATGCATCATCTTCGGGTGTGTTCATTACAGAGAACTGTTTCTCAGTGTCCTTTACGTCCTGAGTATGTGATACCAGATCAGGATCCCAGATATGTAATCTGTTACATAGGGCTACAAAAAGGTAGAGAACTGAGAACGGGTGATAAGTTTCATGAGGCAGAAAACGGGGCAAGAGTTACAGCCAAGTCTGTTGGTCACTGTCACCCTGTATTACCAATACATTGATTCTGAACGAATGTTATTAGATACCGAACCTGATATACAAAATCATATCTGTCTCTTTATTAGTAAAGAAACGATAAAATTTTGTATAATTGGATAATGTTTTGAACATTTCCTATATCAAAAGTTGATCGGATCAGGCACGTTATCTAAAAGCATTAATGTTCTAAATCAAACTACAGTTCTTAGTATACTGAACACACAAAAGAGGAAGAGTTCAGAAATGAACGAATCCTTCTTGTGGCGTTGTAGACTAGGTCGTATCAATGCGACCCGACTAGCTGAAGTTACATATAGATGCATATTTAAATAAGTTTGAATTTACATCTTGTGAAACTCGCCAGTCATGTCACAAAGATAAGATGACCACAGCTCCGTTTACTGAAAACAGAGAAAGAGTTGGGAAACTCTTGGGATGATACATGTTGATGTATGTAAGGTCCCCTGCCTACACATGCCAAGACTGGTTCTTTGTACTTTATTACATTCTCTGATGATCTCTTTAGATACAGACATATGTTCCTGTTGAAACACAAGTCCGAACCTTTTGAGATATTCACAGAATATAAGTTAGAAGTAGAGAACCAAAACGGGTATAAGTATTATGTCCTTTGATGTGATCAAGGAGGAGAATACTTAAGCACGAAATTCTTGGACTTTTCTAAAGGAGAATGAGATTCTCTCTCAGCATTACTCCTCCGTATACACCATAGCATGATGGTATATCGGGGCGGAGCAATCACACCCTATATGATAAGGTTTGCTCTATGATGAGTACTACTGAGTTACCTATTTCCTTTTTGGGAGTTATGCACTTGAGAAGCTGCATACCTATTGAATTGGGTTCTAATCAAATCAGTTGCCTACCACTTCATATGTGATATGGAAAAGGAAGAGCCCATATCTTAAGTTCCTTAAGATTTGGGGTTGTCCAGCCTATGTCTAAAAGCATAATCCGGATAAGCTCGAGGCAAGGTCTGTTATGTACAACTGGAAAGGTTCCAGCTATACAAACAACAGCAGATGATTTGGTAGAACCAAAGGATTCAGTAGATTCTAACGAACCTCAGCCTCTCCACCGATCTAGTAGGGTTTCTCACCCACCTGAGAGATACTTTTGTTTCTCTATGACAGTGAGAGCGAGGAATGCATCATGAGATGATGACCCAACTAGTTTCGAGCTGGCCATCAGGAGTAAGACTCTGTAAGAATGGCTGGATGCTTAGTGATCTGAGATGGAATCCATGTACACCAACAAAGTATGGACTTTGGTTGCTATATCTGAAGGGTTAAATCCCCATCAGGAGCAAGTATATCTTGAGAAGATTACTTGGTGTAGATGGAAAAGTTGAGACTTTCAAAGCTAGTCTTGTTAAAGGTTTTCGTCATCGACCAGGCGTGGATAATGATGAAACCTTTTTCCAGTGGCTATGCTTAAGTCCATCCGGATACTACTTGCCACGGCTACATACCATGACTACGATATCTGGCAGTTGGGTGCCATGACTGCTTTTCTAAATGATGTTTTAGAAGAGAACGTCTATAAGTATACAGCCAGAGGGCTTCGTAGACAGTGGGAGCAGCGGAAACGTGTACAAGATTCTTTATAGGATAAAGCAGGTATCGCGGAGTTGGAACATCTGTTTTGATGTGTTAGTCAAAGAGTTTGACATCATCAAAATGGTAGATGAACCTTGTATATACAAAAAGGTAGTAGGGAGTATAGTGACGATCCTCGTAGAGTACGTGGATGACATACTCTTGATAGGGAAGAAGTTTCCTATGCTACGCTCGGCCAATCTCCGTTTATCACAAAGATTCTCTATAGGATCAAAGTGATACCTCCTAAATCCTGAGTTTGGATCTATGAGATAGATCTAATTGGATGTTAGGATTCTCACTAGTTGTAGTGAGATGGTATCAGTTGATCCTAGGGAGAATCACTGGAAGTGTTCCAGGGTGATAAAGACGACTGAATGTCAGTCGTAGGCATTGTCTTTACCCTCAGTAAAGGGACGGTATGTTGGAAGAGTTCCAAGCTAGATACCGTGGCATACTAGACGATAAAGGCTCGATACATCGCTATTTAACATGCTACCAAAGAGGCAGTCTGGATGTATATTTGTTCATGAGATGAACTTAGTTCCTCCCATTGTGTGACAATAGAGTTGTGGCTTATGCCAAGGAACGTCCGTCCCATCACTGATCCAGACATATTCTAAGGCAGTATCACCTGATCATGGAGATAGTTGATCTCCAGGGTGATCGAGGAAAGGAGAGTAGACTCAGAGGACAACACGGCGGATCCACTCACGAAGGCCTATTCCCAGAGAGAGATTTTTATGGGATGGTTGAGTATGAGATACTGCAACCACTGCTACAGATGGCCCTAGTGCAAGTGGGAGATTGTTAGTTATATGTATGCCCTAGAGGCCATTACTGTACATAGGATGTATATTGTAGTGGATGCTGGGACATATATAGGGAGGACTTTCTTGCTCGACATGATAGTATGCTATCTGGTTGCTCTTTACCTTAACGTGTATACTGATTGTCTCTCTGTTATATGTTGGTAAAGCCCTTAGGATGTGTACTTGACTACCTGGACTATGATGCAGATCATACTAGTGGGGACAGATAGTCTATAAGTACATCCTTCAAAGTCCCTAGTCGTGGGTGTATCGAGACGGGGCATCGATATACCAGAGTAGACTAGCGTATACCTTCTCGACCCATACAGAGTGGTGATGGATGATCCCATATCCATTGGTGTTTGACATCAGAGATGATATATGGGTGCTGTAAGTCCGTGTTGCCCACCCCGGTGCTTACGGGGAGGCGGAAAACATAATAAAAATCGGATTTTTATCAACAATAGGCAACATGGACTATGCTTTAAGGATCTTTGCTAAACATAAACTTGCTAACCCTAACTACAAAGTAGCTAAGTGATGGAAAGGTTATACCTTTGGTCTTTAGTCCTTCTCTCCTTGCTCCTAGGTATGGTAGAAAGAGTTCACCTTGCTTGTCTTCTCCCGTCAAAGAAAGATCCACTTGAAAGCCACCACCTTTAGCTTCAACTCCAAGCTAGGAGTAACTAGAGTGCAAGAAATGCTAAGACTTGAACCCTAGAAGAGAGTAGAGAGGATCAAGTGAAGGTTTTTCTCAAGCTTTTTGTTTCTCAACACATGAGAGGGAGAGAGCTTGAGAGAGAGGATGAGCAAGAGAGAGAAATGATATGAGAGAATGAGAAAATAATAGAGCCATTCTCACTAATATGTGTGAATTAATTTAATTGAATAATTAGCTAGATAATTATCATGGTAAATCATGATATGACCATTATCATTTCAAATTGCAAAGATCAAAAAGCATCTTCCAAAAGAAATGATGATGGTCAAAGTGTCAACCTAGGTCAACAAGTCAAAGAAGTCAAATGGTCAACAACCACAACCATGGATAATTATTAAACTAAATACTAATTAACAATAACACACACATAAATATTAGGGTTAATAAAATGACAATAGCCATTAACCCTAATCAAGGTCCTCTCCCTCAATCTCAAGCAACTGTGCATACACACCCGCATTCGTGATCCGAGGAACACGAACACAATGAGAAAAACCAATCTCAAATCATATACTAGGATCCGGCTTAAACCAAAGCCCGCTAGTATAAACTGTCCGGACAGCAAACGTGCACAAGTGCGCGAATGTGAACGAACCCTGTCGCAAAACCATGCGACCTCTACTCATTTAGCCTAAAGGCGAATAGCTCTCTGTGTGGGACTCTAAAGACTCGACACTACGCTGGAAGTGGGTTTAACCACAGACCGCAAGCGGCACTAGCTGTACGTAACGGTCCCCAGGTAGATGTCGATAAGAAGACTGACAAGGTGAACCCCATCTGCACTCCTACTGAGCCTGTATGTGACAGTCTCCGTACAGTCCGGTCTGTTCGTCTGATACATCGCATGGCGGGCCTAGGGGGGCGGTGAACGTCAGTCCCCTAATAGCGGTACAAGTCGTGTCGGAGTGTAGCCCAGAACACCCTGAGATAACACTGGAAACCTACCAGTATATCTCGCTTGCCCTGGCCAGGGACTACTCGTGTAATGGCTCTCCTGGACACAGCGCGATGTCAACCCCCAATACCGGGAGAGACGAATCCTGTCTAACCGTCACTGCCTCCAAGTGCTTCGGGACTGCACCCAAAAACTACCTGTTTGCACGACTCCTTCAAGCCGTGGTAGGGTAGTAATCAAAGTGCAGTGGGAACACACTCGAGGCGAAGTGACAGTGTCAAGTCAGCGGACTAAGCTGTACTCATGTCACCTGGGAACTGATAACTGACGATAGGTATATTACCAACCAACAGTTCCCGACGAGTCCTGTCCAGTGTACTCGTAACCTAACGAGCACCCGCATACTATCCCAAGTACGACGTACTAACGGCTGTGGGACAGACCGTCTCCCACACTGGGATGAGAAGCGCATACGCTAGTCTACTCCGGAGTATCGATGCCCTGTCTCGATAGTCCAACGACCAGGGACCTGTATAAGGATGTGCTTATAGATTACCCAGCTCCCACGAGTGCGAGTGCCATCACAACGCTGGTAATCAAGCAAAGATCCTAAGGGCTCTACTAATATGTATATCCGCAATATGCTAAAAGAAACACATGCACATATTAAAGCAGAGACAAACCAAGTAGCATACTACCATTTCGAGCAAGATTGTATATACAACTGTGAATATCCCAAGCTTCCATCAAGTAATATACAAACTAGTATGATACAGTAATGGCCTCTAGGGCATATACACTAACAATCTCCCACTTGCACTAAGGCCATGTACTGGCGTATCGAAGACCTATCATCTCGATCAGCCGCTCGAACTGAGTCTGGGGTAGGGCCTTCGTGAGTGGATCTGCAGTGTTATTCTCCGTATTAACTCTCTTTACCTCGATCTCCTGGCGATCTATGATCTCCCTGATCAGGTGGTACCGCCTCAAAATGTGCCTGGACTTTTGATGGGACCTGGGTTCCTTCGCTAAAGCTATAGCTCCGTTGTTGTCGCTATACAGCGGTATTGGATCAACAATGGTAGGAACCACCTGAAGCTCTGTGAGGAACTTCTTCATCCAGACAGCTTCCTTTGCGGCATCGCAAGCAGATATGTACTCCGCTTCCATTGTTGAGTCTGCAACGGTCTCCTGCTTGGAACTCTTCCAGCAAACCGCCCCTCCATTGAGGGTAAAGACATAACCCGACATGGACTTGGAGTCATCCTTGTCACTCTGGAAGCTGGAGTCAGCAAAGGCCTCGAGCTGGAGGTCTTTTCCGCCATACACCAAGAACATCTCCTTAGTCCTTCTCAGGTACTTGAGAATGTTCTTTACCGCTATCCAGTGTTTCTCCCCTGGGTTTGACTGATACCGGCTTACAACGCTCAATGCGTATGCTACATCTGGTCTGGTACACAACATCGCATACATTATAGAGCCTACCGCAGAAGCGTAGGGTATAATGGACATGCGATCCCTTTCCAAATCAGTCTTGGGGGACATCTCTTTGGAGAGGGTGATCCCGTGACAAGCCGGTAGATTACCGCGCTTGGAATCTTCCATACTGAACCTTTTCAGTATGGTGTCAATGTACCTTGACTGTGAAAGTCCCAACATCCTCTTAGATCTATCACGATAGATCTGGATCCCCAGAATGTAGTTGGCATCGCCCAGGTCCTTCATGGAGAACCTCTGCGACAAGAATCCTTTGACTGACTGTAGCATAGGAATATCATTTCCTATTAGGAGAATGTCATCCACGTACAAGACGAGGATACCACAGTTCTCCCTACAATCTTACTGTAAATGCATGGTTCATCTGGGTTTTTGATAAAGTCGAATTCTTTGACAGTATCATCAAAGCAGATGTTCCAACTCCGCGATGCCTGCTTAAGTCCATAGATGGACTTTAGCAACTTGCACACTCTACCGCTGCTCCCACTCTGATTGAATCCCTCCGGCTGATCCATATAGACGCACTCTTCCAAATTTCCATTTAGGAAAGCCGTCTTTACGTCCATTTGCCAGATTTCATAATCGTGGAAGGCAGCAATGGCAAGTAGGATCCGAATGGATTTCAGCATAGCCACTGGAGAAAAGGTCTCATCATAGTCCAAACCAGGTCTTTGACGAAAACCCTTTGCTACAAGTCTAGCTTTATAGGTCTCAACCTGCCCATCTACACCAATCTTCTTTCTGAAGATCCATTTGCAGCCTACGGGTTTTACCCCTTCTGGTGCAAAGTCCAAAGTCCAAACTTTGTTGGTGTACATGGACTCCATCTCGGCCCGCATTGCATCTAGCCATTTTACCGAGTCGCCGCTCTGGATGGCCTGCTGGAAGCTAGTAGGCTCACCATAATCCATGGTGCAATCCTCTCTATCCCCGTCTATGAGAAAACCGTAGTATCTCTCGGGCGGATGAGACTGCCTACTACTTCTGCGGAGTGGCGCTGGGATATCCGGTTCTCTTGAAACTTCTGGTTCTTCCAAGCTTTCAGTAATAGCTTGTGGTTCTGGAATTTCTTCCAGTTCTATTGCGCTCCCACTTATCTGATTTTCTAAAAATTCAGTTTCCAAGAAGTGGGCATGCTGAGAAACAAAAACCTTTTGTTCCTCTGCGGAATAGAAAAGATACCTCCTGGAGTTCTTCGGGTATCCCACAAACTTACACAGTACTGAACGTGCCTCGAGCTTGTCCGCATGCTGCTTTTTTACAAAAGCTGGACATCCCCATGTCTTAAGGTACTTGAGACAGGGTTTCTTCCCACTCCACATCTGATATGGGGTGGTAGGCACAGTCTTGGTTGGAGCCTTGTTCAAGAGATATGCAGCTGTTTCTAGTGCATAACTCCAGAAGGATCGCGGCAACTCAGCCTTACTCATCATGGAACGAACCATATCCAATAGGGTTCGATTCCTCCTTTCCGATACACCGTTGTGTTGTGGTGTGTATGGGGGAGTAAGTTGAGAGAGAATTCCATTCTCTTTTAAGAAGCCCAGAAACTCGGCACTTAAGTATTCTCCTCCTCGATCCGATCTTAGGATCTTGATACTTTTGCCTGTTTGTTTTTCAACTTCATTCTTGTATTCTTGAAATTTCTCAAAGGCCTCGGATTTGTGCTTCATCAAGAAGACATGCCCATACCTAGAGAAATCATCGGTGAAAGTAATGAAGTATGAATAACCACTTCGCGCATGTGTAGACATTGGACCACACACATCACTGTGTATGAGTCCCAAGAGCTCGCTTGCTCTTTCTCCGTGTCCAGTGAACGGAGTCTTTGTCATCTTTCCCATGAGACAAGATTCACAAGTGGCATAAGACTGATACTCAAACGGATTCAAGTATCCCTCTTTATGCAACTTTGTTAACCGTGTCTCATTAATGTGACCCAGTCTACAATGCCATAAGAAAGCCTGATTTGTTTTCGGAGACTTTCTTTTAAGTGTGTTCTGGACACTGAAGATCTGAGCTTGATTCAATACGTATATCCCGTTTTGTAATGTACCTGACCCAATCAGAACTTGATTTAGGTGGATGTTAACTACATCGCTTACAAAAGTAAAATCATATCCTTCCTTAGAAATTAAGGATACAGATATGATATTACATGTCGCACCTGGTACATAAAAACAGTTACGCAGAATCAATATCTGCCCAGTTGTCAGTCCTAGATGATATTCCCCTACGGATTCAGCATTCATGCTCATTCCGTTAGCAACCCTGAGAGTCATATCACCTTTCCTGATAACCCTACGGTTTCTCAAAGCCTGTAACGAATTACAGATATGAGATCCTGATCCGGTATCGAATACCCAGGATGTAGGGTTAACTGACATACAGTTCTCAATCACAAACACACCCGAAGCCGAAGCCACAACATGCTTCGAATTCTGGCTACTGGCTTTACAAGCCCTGCAATCCTTCTGTCCATGTTCATTCCCGTAACAATAGGAACATCCTTCTTTTACTACATCTGTTCCTGAAACTTCTGCCCTTCCCTTTCTTTCTACTTCCCTAGTTTCCTTTAGGGTAGTAGACAGAGACTGTTGAACTGAGTCAGCATCTGACCTGTTCTTCAACGTGGTCTTCAGGTCCGAGAGCTCAATAGAGCTGGTCTCTGTAAGGACGTTGCCCCCTACAGATGACCCGATAGCCAACCTCGCTGGAAGCAATTCGTTCGAGGTCTCATATCTTGCGATACGAGATTGCTCTCCATATAAAACTTTGTTATGGAGGAAGATAGAAGCTGAGTCCATCTTCTCGTGCTGCCTCTGGTATATACCATCAACTGAGGCTAACACGAGGCACTTGGCTTTCGCACAGACTTCTCCCGATGTGCTACGAATATCAATATCCGTGACAGGGGAAACTGGACCTGAGACGGCAGGGGTTGGATCAGTTAAGAGGTGTCCCAGCTTGTCCTGGGCAATGGACATCTGGACAGACCTTTGCCAGTCAAAACAGTTAGATTCAGTCATCTTATTATCTAGATGTAACCTAGGTGTGGTCACTGGGTCGCTGCAATTAAGAGAGAGAGAAGAAAACACTTAGCATGATGCTCTTGCAAGTTTAGAGTGGTTTTTAGTTTGTCTAAACTGGATGGCTCCCACTGTTTCTCGAATCCCTTCTCAAACCATAAAGAAAAGGATTAGCCGGGATCATTCTCACCATACAATACTTGCTTAACCGTTCAGCCAGGCCAGTGTCGGTACTTCGAGGGAGGTTTTCCAACGCTTTCGCGAAGTTCCTTAATTAAGTAACCTCTTTTCCCTGTGGGCGTAGCCCCGCTAACACCTTTCTAGGCACCTACTAGGTTTATAGCATTGATCGTTAAGTGAGAGTTTTCCCGAGGAGTAGCATATACTCACAGTAGGATCGGGATCCAAATATCATTGCGTGATAAAACCGAAGGAATCCTACCAGAATCATCACACTCCAAATGGTATGCAACGCTAGCAAGTTTCAGTACTTATGAAACTCCCGATGTGGATTTTTGCCCCATGCTCTTATGACCTTGACGAAGGTCAACAAATCATAAGTCACATGTCAAGTTCTACCCGTCATTATCCAGGTTAATTTGAACCCACCCGTACATACCCTTGACGAAGGTCAACAAGGTAGTACGACTGTCCCAAACCAACGCATCTATCTATGCTACATATGAACACCCAACAGCTACCAATCACTATGCCTTGACGAAGGTCAACAAACATAGCTTGAATACTATTGAATATTCATACGAAACGACGGAGGGCTACGGATGGTTTTGGCGAAACCGTGAACGTAGTGAACTTGATCTAATCGATGGAACGAGATAGCTTTTAAAAGGAGTGGTTCAAGCTCCGCGTTTAAAAGTTTAGTTTTGAAAAGAACCGAGTGGTTTTCAAAGTGTTCCAATCGACTTTTACTTGGTTTATTTCTTGCATTAGTTCTTTTAATGCGTCCCATCATTTAATCCTACCATTGCAGAAAACAACCAAAATATGACGTACGCTTATGCCATTCGCATTCGCCACGGGGCCCCGTCATCACCCGTTAGGTTACTTAACTAACGACAGAGCGGGGGCTGGGCTAGCGCGGCTGTAAAACATAAGCAACGCCTAAATAGTTATTATATATAAATATATAGCAATGATAGACATTACAGATCACAGATGAATACATTGGATATACTAGGAATCCGCAATGCGTTCGAGCCTGCAACGCAAAGCGGATTACACGGTCGCGGTGAATAGCCAAAACCCCACCCAAGACCCTTACGGGTGCGGCAAACTACCCGCCAAGCACCCGAAGCGAAGCAACCTCCCTCACCACCGTGAGTAGGCCACTCGGCACTTCGAGATACCCGGTAGTTTGTGCACCCCCTCCATGGGTCTATCCTAGGAGCAAAAACAGTAAAAAGAATTATACAATGACGGCTACAACCCCGACCCGGTTGTGCGGTCATACAAATAAAATTATTACATCAATTTACATGTTACAAATGAATGAAAGAAAAATAACGCTCATCTTACATCCAACCCGGCTATTCACCCGCGACGATCCAATCCATTCATATCCACAAACCAATAACAATCACAGATCACAGAGATGTATAACCCCGACTAATCGACTTATAGCGATTAGCCGACGTTCAATACATACAAGCATCACAGATATAACCGATATAGTTAAAGTGTAGTGAAGTTCCGAAAAAAAATACGGAATTATAGGACCCCAAAAGGAAATTTCTTTTCTGGAAAATCTGGGTACATATAATATATTTCAAAAATCCCAAAACCAACACAGACAAACACTGCACGAAAAACGATGCACAGATAACGACAAACCGCGGCGCTTCCGCGGCACATGCCTACCTCGTGCGGCGGAAGCGCGGCGGTTTGAACGAATTACTGTATCGTTTTTCTTGTATGTTCATACAAAACCCTGAGACGAATTTACAAGTATAAAGTTTTTCATTTTGACCAGGAAAAATTTTAACAGAAACTTGGATTTTGAAAAAGTTTGGTTTTTGGGTTTTTCGGTTTCGAAACTTCGTTACACTTAACTACTTAGCTAGTTTAGGTTTAGTTCGGCTCTGATACCACTGTAAGTCCGTGTTGCCCACCCCGGTGCTTACGGGGAGGCGGAAAACATAATAAAAATCGGATTTTTATCAACAATAGGCAACATGGACTATGCTTTAAGGATCTTTGCTAAACATAAACTTGCTAACCCTAACTACAAAGTAGCTAAGTGATGGAAAGGTTATACCTTTGGTCTTTAGTCCTTCTCTCCTTGCTCCTAGGTATGGTAGAAAGAGTTCACCTTGCTTGTCTTCTCCCGTCAAAGAAAGATCCACTTGAAAGCCACCACCTTTAGCTTCAACTCCAAGCTAGGAGTAACTAGAGTGCAAGAAATGCTAAGACTTGAACCCTAGAAGAGAGTAGAGAGGATCAAGTGAAGGTTTTTCTCAAGCTTTTTGTTTCTCAACACATGAGAGGGAGAGAGCTTGAGAGAGAGGATGAGCAAGAGAGAGAAATGATATGAGAGAATGAGAAAATAATAGAGCCATTCTCACTAATATGTGTGAATTAATTTAATTGAATAATTAGCTAGATAATTATCATGGTAAATCATGACATGACCATTATCATTTCAAATTGCAAAGATCAAAAAGCATCTTCCAAAAGAAATGATGATGGTCAAAGTGTCAACCTAGGTCAACAAGTCAAAGAAGTCAAATGATCAACAACCACAACCATGGATAATTATTAAACTAAATACTAATTAACAATAACACACACATAAATATTAGGGTTAATAAAATGACAATAGCCATTAACCCTAATCAAGGTCCTCTCCCTCAATCTCAAGCAACTGTGCATACACACCCGCATTCGTGATCCGAGGAACACGAACACAATGAGAAAAACCAATCTCAAATCATATACTAGGATCCGGCTTAAACCAAAGCCCGCTAGTATAAACTGTCCGGACAGCAAACGTGCACAAGTGCGCGAATGTGAACGAACCCTGTCGCAAAACCATGCGACCTCTACTCATTTAGCCTAAAGGCGAATAGCTCTCTGTGTGGGACTCTAAAGACTCGACACTACGCTGGCAGTGGGTTTAACCACAGACCGCAAGCGGCACTAGCTGTACGTAACGGTCCCCAGGTAGATGTCGATAAGAAGACTGACGAGGTGAACCCCATCTGCACTCCTACTGAGCCTGTATGTGACAGTCTCCGTACAGTCCGGTCTGTTCGTCTGATACATCGCATGGCGGGCCTAGGGGGCGGTGAACGTCAGTCCCCTAATAGCGGTACAAGTCGTGTCGGAGTGTAGCCCAGAACACCCTGAGATAACACTGGAAACCTACCAGTATATCTCGCTTGCCCTGGCCAGGGACTACTCGTGTAATGGCTCTCCTGGACACAGCGCGATGTCAACCCCCAATACCGGGAGAGATGAATCCTGTCTAACCGTCACTGCCTCCAAGTGCTTCGGGACTGCACCCAAAAACTACCTGTTTGCACGACTCCTTCAAGCCGTGGTAGGGTAGTAATCAAAGTGCAGTGGGAACACACTCGAGGCGAAGTGACAGTGTTAAGTCAGCGGACTAAGCTGTACTCATGTCACCTGGGAACTGATAACTGACGATAGGTATATTACCAACCAACAGTTCCCGACGAGTCATGTCCAGTGTACTCGTAACCTAACGAGCACCCGCATACTATCCCAAGTACGACGTACTAACGGCTGTGGGACAGACCGTCTTCCACACTGGGATGAGAAGCGCATACGCTAGTCTACTCCGGAGTATCGATGCCCTGTCTCGATAGTCCAACGACCAGGGACCTGTATAAGGATGTGCTTATAGATTACCCAGCTCCCACGAGTGCGAGCGCCATCACAACGCTGGTAATCAAGCAAAGATCCTAAGGGCTCTACTAATATGTATATCCGCAATATGCTAAAAGAAATACATGCACATATTAAAGCAGAGACAAACCAAGTAGCATACTACCATTTCGAGCAAGATTGTATATACAACTGTGAATATCCCAAGCTTCCATCAAGTAATATACAAACTAGTATGATACAGTAATGGCCTCTAGGGCATATACACTAACAGGTGCTCAGTGGAGACTGGGTACACTGGACGGACTCGCCGAGAACTCCCAGATGGTATTATACCTTACGTCAGATGGCAGTTCTCAGGTAACACTGGTAGAGAGTAGTCTGTTGACCCGAGATCGTCATAGAGTCTTGTGTGGTTCCCACTGTGCTTTGATTTCCACCTTACCACGTCCAAGAGGGCGTGCAAAACGGTGGTTTTGGGTACAGTCCTGAATCACATGGGGGCAATGAGCGATAGGAGGGGATTCGTCTCTCCCGGTATAGGGAGTTGATGTTGCGCTGTGTTCGATTGGCTATAACCGGAAATCCCTGGCCAGGGTTGCTGAAATTTACTGGTAAGTGTTACCAGTAGTTTCTCGAACTGTTAAAGGCCTCATATCGACACGACTTATCAAGCTATTGGGGTCTGACGTTTACCACCCCTAGGCGAGATATGCGACATATCAGACGATCAGACCGGACTGTACGGTAGTGTTACTGGTTGGATTCACTGGAGTGTGAGCGGGCTTGCTCGTCGATCTTCTGATCGCTCAATACCCGGATGGCCGTTACGTTTAGCAGACCGCTTGCGGCTTGTGGGTGTTTTGATATGATCATCACCTGCTGCCGGCGTATTGACGAGTCTTTAGAGTCCTACACAGAGGTTTCCTGGCTCAAGCGAAACGAAATAGGAGTGCATATGAGATATGTGTGGGACCGAGAATAATGCGTGTATGTGATACCGTATTTCATTCTCACGATAAATGTATCGAATGGTTGTATGCGATATAACCTAGTTATCGAATCAAGGATTGATTCGATAAATCGATACATTGGATATTAGTCGGTTATATGCGATATGACCGGATCATTAAATCAAGTGTTGATTTAATGATTTAATGCATAATTATATATTTGATATATTACTTTGCATTAACTAGTATCGGTTCACTTAAGATGGATTTTCTCACTCGGATGTGCACATTGTATATGTGATATATTTTGTGCACTTGATTGTATCATGTTTGATGATACATGTTAACTTGGTCAAGTGTAAAGATTAAACCATGGTTAGTTAATGGTTAGGGTTTTCATTTGTTCTTTCATTTATCTTTTAATTTGGATTAAAAGAAATGAAAAGAGAAAAGAAAAACAAAAGGGTTTCTTTCATGAAGCTTGTTGAAGCTTCATGAAGTTTTGACCAAAGAAACCCTTTTGTCTTCATCTCATTAACCCTAACCATTCATTAAACTATAGTTAGCTCTCTACACTTTACCATGGTTACAATTATGATAAGAATTCATTTTCCTTTCTATTTTTAATCAACTTATCATAATATTCATCTTCTTCTTCTTCTTCACTTGAAGAAGCTTGACTTCATCAATGGTGGATTGATGAAATGAGTGAGAAATCCAATTCTAAAGTGAACCCACTTCCTATTTCTTCATCCTTTACCTCTTGCCAAGTAGTAGAGTGTGTTTTCTTCACAAGTTTCATGACTTGGTGAAGTGGGAGCTTGATCTTGTGATGCTTCGACGTAGATCATCTTCGGCACGAAGCCGACGACCTTGCCCGCCCATTTCTCCGATGAAGCCGATGCTAGAGCCCGGATTTTAATTTGGACAGCGGAGAGGACTTCATCACGGAGCCGTGGAGGTGGAGGACCAGATCTACAAAGGTTGTATTTCCGCACTCTTAGTTAAAGTAGTTAACTAGTTGCTTTGTCGCCTAAACTTCTAGCCAACGATCCGTATTAGGGTTTCTCGGCACCCATAAAATTTGAAATTGGCATGGTTGATGCCTTGTGAGACCTCTTGGGAGTGCCTAGGAACCCTACACCCGATATGAACGGAGCACAATCGAAAAACAAAACGAGCGACAAACGACTCGCCTACCGGAGTAATAAAAACAAGCGGCTGATCTAACGACGATGACTCATGGACCAACATCGGTGCAAAGTGTGTAGATACATACGAATGTGTAGAACCTGGGATGAATAATACCCGCGCGTCGAAAGAATATATTGGCAAGGTACTTGTCACAACGGCATTGGATGCCTGCGCATCCTGCGGTGTCAAAGTGATACTCGGGCCTGTCCTCCACCAATAGCTGGCACCGTTGACTGGACTGACCTGAAAGGAGGTTTCTCTTCTTTGGACTGAGGCATGCGTGCGGAGTTTTTCAGAAGTTGGAGATTCGGTTAACAACTGCACCAGTTCTTTCTTGCTTTTTGATTCGGGCGACTTTGTTATTTTAACTGTGATGTTTCGTGAGTGGGGCTCGATTGTGTACTGAGGTGACACTATAGAGTATTCGCTTTTGCTTCCCTACATTTGGAGAAAGTACGAGCAGGATATCCCACTCATGATCTGGAGATAGTCGCGGTGGTAGTGCGTTGTGGATTGAAGACACTACTTGTTCAAGAGTCGTGTCAGATTTTCACGGACCACCAGAGCTTAATGTACATCTTCCTGCAGCGGGTTTTGATTGTTGAGACATCGCCGTTGGATGGAACATGTGGAGGATTGTGTTTGTGAGATCCTTTATTACCCTTGGCAAGGCGGTTGTGGCAGCTGATGCTGGAGTCATAGGCCCGGGGTTAGTTTGTTCCAGTTGTGTGCAGTCAGAGACAGTCTTCTGCAGATTTACAGTTCTTATGCGATCGTGGAGTACAGCTTAGGTTCGCCTCTACTGAGGGGACAGCTTGCTCATGTCCGTGCCCGACCACTTTTCCCTAATCGTTTTCGCGAGACACTGCCTACCGACGCTCATTCGTTAGAGATACTTGAGCATACTCGGCTGGGTAATGATTCGGAGTCCTTGATTTGTAACAAGGGTGTGACTCCATTCGGATGCTTGTTGTCTGGTTTTTCTCAGTCTGCTCAGTTGGTCTTTGTTAAGTTAGTGCGTTGCATGGAGTTCCTTTGAGGGTCTATCCAATAAAGGCACCCTGTTCGCTTGCCGTCTTGGGCAGAAGCTTCAGGAAGCCTTGGGTACTGGTTGAGCTTTAGCTCCGTCTTTCCATCCGCAGGATGATGGTTTTGTGAGAGCAGGCTATACCGACTCTAGAGGTTATACTCGTGCATATGTACTAATTGTTGTCGGCAGTTGGGATCGTCACTTGCCATTATTAGGACTCTCCTTCGATAGCAGTTATCAGAAGACATTCCAATTGGCAACCTTTAAGTTTTGTTTGTTGGGTGATGTCGATCTTCAGCCTATTTTTATGACTCTGCGTAGTAGGATTTTTGGACCCCAGCTAGTCTAGAGACATCGGAAATGATCCAGCTGTTTCAGGTGAGGATGATGATAGTCCTGTGCGGACAGAGGTCTTATGACGACCATGGTGATCGCAGGCTCGAGTTCGCAGTGGGAGATCATGTATTCCTACGGATTTTTCTAATGAATGACGTGTTGAGTTTTGGGAAGCTTACCCACAATTGTAGGTCCTTTCGAGATCCTTAAAGCGAGTTATCCATTGTCTTTAATTTGGCATTTCCGCCCAGATTATTGAGTATTCACCCTGTATTCCTTGTGTCGATACTTTGCAATTACCTTCATGACCTTTCTTACTTGATTCAGCATCAGACCAATTAGCTTGGACGCGATCTTTCGTTCACCAGCAGCCGCTATTTATAGTGGATCGGCAGGTGGAGGAACTTCGGTCAAGGGTCTTACTATCTGTGGAGAGTTTTCTTGGACGTAGCCGTATAGTGAGATGATCACTTGGGAGGCTGCGAGCGAGAATTGGGAGTTTTGTACTCTTCATTTTGAAGATACGCTTAGTGAAAATTTTAAATTCGGGGACGAATTTTTATAAGGGGGGAGATTGTAACGTTTCAGAAATCGTTTTGCGATTTTTTCCGTTTTAGGGCAAAATTGTCGGTATTTTCCGTTTTAACCCGATTTCGATTAAACGTCCGTATAAGATTGCCGGCATCTTTATTAGCTAAAATAAAGCTTGTGCGCGAACTTTAGGGGTATTTGGGAGGTTTTGGTTCAGATAGAATTTTTCCCAAATAAAATATTATTTTAAGCGGTATTTGGTGTACGTAAATCGGGAAATTTCTTTTCTTAAGAATAAATTATTTTGTTGTCACTAGAATATTTTGGAAACTTATTTTTAAATATATAGATATTTTTTTGAGTGCAAAAGGTTTTATTTTAAAAAGAAAAGAAAATGTGTAAAGGTGGCAAAGTGCATTTATTAAGCATTTATTACTCTTTTTCCTAGCAATTTCTTCAAAAAAATTCACAAAAATACCCCCCTCACCCCCTTGGCCGGCCCTTCCCTTCCCCTTGCTGCCCTCCATCATTCCCACTCTTTTTCAACTCATTTTGCATCAAATAAATCATGAAAAATCCAAATAAAATCACAAAAATTCAAATATAATCATTTTCCTTCACTAATTCTTCTTGGATCTTCAACAAAGCATGGTTTTTTGATGCTATGATGAGAGATTAAATTCATTTTGGTGTTCTTGGGGAGGTATAATTCTTACCTTACTCCTTTTATATTTGCTTTAATCTTATTCTAGCTAATTTAGTTAGCTAATTATGTGTTTAGTGTAGTTTTTAAATTATGATTAATTCATTTATTTTTGGTTTAAGAAATTCATGTTAGGGTTAAATTTTGTTAAGTGTTTAGTGTTCATTTGAAGTGTTAATTTGTGTTTTGGAGATGATTAACCTAGTAGGAAATGTTAATTTTTGCTAATGAACACTTTGTTTAATTATGCAATTAGCTTACTAGGTTTTTGCTAAAACAAAATTAGCGAGTGTTAAAAATATAGGAATGGTTTAGATAGTTTAGTTAAGCTATTTTAAGATGTTTGTAATCGCTAGATATGTGTTGGCTTGAAACTAGTGCGAAATATTGCGATAGCTTGCTTACTAGATTTCGGGGTTTTTCCAACGTGGGTTCGATTGGTCGTTGCGAGGTTATATCTATTGTATTCCTCGTAATTTTTGTGTTGTGTTGCGCGATCGGGACGATCGGGGTCTAGACTTAGTGTTTTGTAGTTTAGCGACCCTAATTAGGGTTTTTGGCCGATGTCGTGCGCGATAGATGCGCTAAGCGCGCAGTGTAATTTTCCGGGCGTTTTCTTCGCGTTTCGTTGTCTTTTCGTCATTGTAGGATTTTTTCTTATGTGATGTGTTTGTGAAATTTTTGGTTCGCAAGCAGGGACTTTTGACGCTACGACAAGGGAAAACAGGTGGTAGGCTTCACCTAGCTTAGAGCGTTTGTGAGTAGATTTAACATCTACAGGGGAATCGCCCGCATGGCATTATGAGTCAGGGCTAGAGATTTTATTACTGGTCGCATATTCTACGTTATTGTTAGAATTGCGCCTTTACCCTTTTACTTAGATGTAGTTGTTCCTGAACTAGTAGCAGCAGGACACTGCACATATTATTGACGATTCATATTGCACGAGCACTGATTGTATGCTACACACACCGTCAATAATTGCCATGTCACACACAAACCACTTATAGATGTTATATTGCTTGGTTAGGGACATTGTGACATTGATTCATACTTCTTATAATATATGTCATTTAGCATACCAGTATTCCTATAGAGTATTGTAACGTTAGTGATAGGTACATACACACTCCCTGACATAGCTACAGGTATACCTTGCACATACTATTCTTATACCCAGGTGGTATACTATATCATTACTTATAGGTAGACACATTATCTTGATATACCTTATTGATTTCACATACGTCTGGTTTTAGCTACATGTTTACCTTCACTTGATGTTATTTAGAAGTGGATAAATAGAAACCGCATGATATTTGTATTAACTTGATGCAGTTAATTAGCGGTTTTTCCTTTATATGCTTGCATTTCAGATATGGCGCACATATTATATTCATGAATTTTCGCATTGTTATATGGATTTTACATGATATTTTCTGGATTTGGGAACCGCGGAAGTTCATGAAATTATGCATTATTTGAAAAACCCGGTTTCCTTGATATGATATTTTAGCAGCCACCATGAGATTTGTCGTTTATGATGTGTATACCCTACGCGAGGAAAGGAGGGATCCGTGTACGGGTACATGGTGGGGCCCGGAGGTACCCCGGGGCAAGAATCTCAGTGAGGAGATGAGTTAGTGGGGGAACCATATTTTCCGGTGACAGGACCAATGACTCAGCGGCTATCATGTGGATACCGACGGGAGTCATGTACGTATGGATACGTCGAGAGGCGAGGGTCAGAGCTAGGCACTCGAGCCTTCGGGATAGCGTATGATACGTACTTATCAGGGGGCTAGTCATGGAGACAGCACCTGATGGATCAGCATTTCTGTGTCGATGCTTGGCACATTGGTTTTATGATATTTCTAATTACTCCTTTGTATATATAACAGGGGATTGAGCCGCTGTTATATATACCCTTACACCAATATTAGGAGAATTGGACGCTAATATATATGTATTGACCTCATCATAATTAATTATGTCATTATATTTAGGATGTTAGAATTTTGCTGGAGAATTGATTCGGGATATAAGAGATTCATTTGGGATTGGATACTGGATAGATATGTGAGATCCACTTGATGTTGTACATTCGATTTATGTGAGATCTACTTGCTGCTGTACATTCGAGATATGTGAGATATACTTGATATTGTACATACGAGATATGTGAGATCCACTTGATGATGTACATTCGATTTATGTGAGATCTACTTGCTGCTGTACATTCGAGATATGTGAGATATACTTGATATTGTACATACGAGATATGTGAGATCTACTTGATGTTGTACATTCGCGATATACGAAATATACTTGATATTTTGAAATTGAGGAGATGTGGTATTTAGATGATATGAGAGCCAATTTGGGGGCTGATTTGTGGAATTGGGATTTGATTTGTCTTGATGTATTGTGATCCTACCATGATATCAGGGTTCCGTGGAAATGACATATTTCACTCCATACCCCCCTTTTATCTGTTAGTGCACTGCTTCATGTATTAGTAGTACATGTTAGTGTACCTTTCATGATTATTGCACATTTACATTCTCATATCCCTATCGCATGATTATTGCATACTGTTGTCATATCATTATTGCTTTATATATATTGGTCGTACCTGCTAGTGTACCTTCCATTATTCTGCATTCATATGACATGTTATTACTGGTAATTGCATATCTTAAATTCGCGCAGTACGTGCATACTTGCGATTACCTGCATATGTTATTTACTATTCACGAGTTGGCAACTCACTCCCGTTGTGCCACAGTGGTTGCAGGTGTTTTCCGGAGTAGTCAGAGGCAGGCTATTTCCATCCTTCGTATCATCTTTTGCTTCAGATAGCGCATCGACTCACAGTGTGCCGTTTGCTTAGGTGGGTTTTTATCTGTATTTTGTATTGTATATTCATTATATCTTGTACTTTCCATCTACTAGTATGTTGTGACTTAGAGACGTGGTGAGGACGATATTGTATATTATTATGGATTTGTTGCTTTTTATACAGTTTCCTTTCTTTTGTCTCTTATTTCTTCGCTACGGCGTTGTATATTTGTGGTGGTGTTTGTTTATTCCGCCTTTGAGCGTGTACTTGCTCCCGTTTAGGAATGCTTTATTTTATCTTTATTTGTTGTACCCATTTTGGGGTTAGTTTTTACAAAAGGGGTGCTGCCAAAATTTTAAAGAAAGAAAGTGGACTCTTTTAAAGAATTTGGGTTGTGATTTCAAATGTTTCAAAAACTTTTATTATCGTTTCCGTATTTTTCATGGTTTAGATTTCTGGGTTTTGGCTTTCTTTTACTGCGTTACGTCTGTAGGTGTTGCGTAGTATTAGGGCCGTCACGTGCCAATTTCCGGTCGTGACAAAGTTGGTATCAGAGCGCTAGGTTTTACCTTTCGGAGAGTAGGATGACCTTGGTATGATGGAGTAGGTAGATTAAGCAGAGTAACGTAGTGTGTGTATGTCTGCAGCATGCTCACGATGCGATACTTCGCCTAAAGTGACCTAAGTACAAATTGCTTGAAATTCCTTCCTTGATGATTCATACCCTTGTGATTCGATTTCCGTGTTCATATCGAATCCTATCCCTATTTATAGCCTTTGCCGACGACGACTATGGGGACTCAGTGAGGTGCAGCGAGGGCCGAGGTCAGAGTTGACTCGGGTGGGTCAAGGACTGACCAGGATGGCACGCTCGTTGCACAGGTGCAGACGGATCCGCCTTCGACAGATAGTATCGCTAGGCTAATGGCAGAGACGCAGGACATGCGCCAGACGATGAGTTCTTTGGTGGAGACCATTCGAGCGCAGCGACAAGAGGTTGTCACCCCTGTTACCCAGTTGTTCCTTGCGATCAGCGCACATCATTCCGTCACCTACATAGCACCAGTGGATGCAGCCCTAGTTGACGAGACACGTATTCCTGAGACTTTGGGAGTTCCGGAACAGTGGAGGACTCGTACCGGTGTACCAGCCCAGAGACATAGGCTTAGTCGTCGAGACAGCTTTTGTGACCGTTGCGGGAGTAGCAGAGGTTTGGGAAGAGAGGATTCGTGTTAGCTAGATCAGCCGTTTGTTGTGTTAACTTCTGTTAGCGATTCTTTTGTTGCGCGACACGTATTTCAGCCGTATGCCAATCGGTTAGGAGATTCATCCGTCACTTGATCCTTCTAGAGATGTTGGATTTGACATTCTCTTGGGCACGGACTGGTTAGCTACGTGCTAGGCGTCTGTTGACTACCGTGGGAAAACAGTCAGGTGTTGTTTTCCCTGGCGAGTCAGTTCTTATTGTGCAGGTGGACAGTTGTGCCGCCTCTCACAGCTCGAATTCAGCCTTTTTAGCTAGTCGGCTTTTGAGGAGAGGATGTCGAGGATTCTTGGCATTCATTCATTATACCAGAGGCACAGTGGGTTTGTTGGACCGAGTTCTTATCGTGCGAGAGTTTTCCGACGTTGTTCCAGATGAGCCGGCAGAGCTTAGCGAGCTTAAGGATCAGCTGCAGAGTTGTTTGTTGGGGGGCTAGTGTGTCTGAGTGTTTCATATTGAGGAGCTCCTATTTCTGTTCGTCAAGGAGGAAGACGGCAGTTTAGGTTGTGTATTGATGGATCGCCAATTGAACCGGCTTACGGTACGAATAGGTATCCTTTACCTCGCATTGACGATTTCTTCGATCGGCTCCAGAGTGCAAGACATTTTCTAAGTTTGTTCGGGATCAGGTCATCATTGCTGCGGGTTCGGAGTGATGACATTCCGAAGACTTCCTTGTGCGTGCTACGGGCTTTGTGTGTTTTGGTGGTGTCGTCAGACTCACCAATGCCCTAGCAGCATTCGTAGATATGATGAGCCAGATTTCTTCAGGCCGTTCCTCGACCAGTTATTGTTGTGTTATTGATGACATTCTGGTCTTTCTTTGTGTCTTGAGGGACAGGAGCAGCACTTGAGAATTTGTTTTGCAGACATTGGGAGAGCCCCAGCTGTTTGCTAGATTCTCGGAGTATTCCTTTAGGCTTGTTTGTGTTGACTCCTAGGTCTTGTAGTTACGGGAGACGGTTTTTCATATGGTCCCGAGGAAGATCGTGGCCGTACAGCTTAGTCCCAGGCTTGTGTTCGGACGGAAGTCCGCAGATTTTTAGGCTTAGCAGGTTTCTACCGCCGTTTCGTGCAGGATTGCTAGCGTAGTGCTGCACCGTTCACTGGACAGACCTGAAAGGAGGTTTCTCTTCTTTAGACTGAGGCATGCGTGCGGAGTTTTTCAGAAGTTGGAGATTGGGTTAACAACTGCACCAGTTCTTTCTTGCTTTTTGGTTCGGGCGACTTTATTGTTTTAACTGTGATGTTTCGCGAGTGGGGCTCGATTGTGTACTGAGGTGACACTATAGAGTATTCGCTTTTGCTTCCCTACATTTGGAGGAAGTACGAGCAGGATATCCCACTCATGATCTGGAGATGGCCGCGGTGGTAGTGCGTTGGGGATTGGAGACACTACTTGTTCGAGAGTCGTGTCAGATTTTCACGGACCACCAGAGCTTAATGTACATCTTCCTGCAGCGGGTTTTGATTGTTGAGACAGCGTCGTTGGATGGAACGTGTGGAGGATTGTGTTTGTGAGATCCTTTATTACCCTTGGCAAGACGGTTGTGGTAGCTGATGCTGGAGTCGTAAGCCCAGGGTTAGTTTGTTCCAGTTGTGCGCAGTCAGAGACAGTCTTCTGCAGATTTACAGTTCTTGTGCGATCGTGGAGTATAGCTTAGGTTCGCCTCTACTGAGGGGACAGCTTGCTCATGTCCGTGCCCGACCACTTTTCCCTAATCGTTTTCGCGAGACACTGCCTACCGACGCTCGTTCGTTAGAGATACTTGAGCATACTCGGCTGGGTAATGATTCGGAGTCCTTGATTTATAACAAGGGTGTGACTCCATTCGGATGCTTGTTGTCTGGTTTTTCTCAGTCCGCTCAGTTGTTCTTTGTTAAGTTTGTGCGTTGCATGGAGTTCCTTCGAGGGTCGTATCCAATGAAGGCACCCTGTTCGCTTGCCGTCTTGGGCAGAAGCTTCAGGAAGCCTTGGGTACTGGTTGAGCTTTAGCTCCGTCTTTCCATCCGCAGGATGATGGTTTTGTGAGAGTGGGCTATACCGACTCTAGAGATTATACTCGTGCATACGTACTAATTGTTGTCGGCAGTTGGGATCGTCACTTGCCATTGTTAGGACTCTCCTTCGATAGCAGTTATCATGAGACATTCCAATTGGCAACCTTTAAGTTTTGTTTGTTGGGTGGTGTCGATCTCCAGTCTGTTTTTCTGACTCTGCGTAGTAGGATTTTTGGACCCTAGCTAGTCTAGAGACTTTGGAAATGATCCAGCTGTTTCAGGTGAGGATGATGACAGTCTTGTGCGGACAGAGATCTTATGCCGACCATGGTGATCGCAGGCTCGAGTTCGCAGTGGGAGATCATGTATTCCTACGGATTTTTCTGATGAATGACGTGTTGAGTTTTGGGAAGCTTACCCACAATTGTAGGTCCTTTCGAGATCCTTAAAGCGAGTTAGTTTCGTTGCCTTTAATTTGGCACTTCCGCCCAGATTATTGAGTATTCACCCCGTATTTCTTGTGTCGATACTTTGCAATTACCTTCATGACCTTTCTCACTTGATTCAGCATCAGACCAATTAGCTTGGACGCGATCTTTCGTTCACCAGCAGCCGCTAGTTATAGTGGATCGGCAGGTGGAGGACCTTCGGTCAAGGGTCTTGCTATCTGTGGAGAGTTTTCTTGGACGTAGCCGTATAGTGAGATGATCACCTGAGAGGCTGCGAGCGAGAATTGGGAGTTTTATACTCTTCTTTTTGAAGGTACGCTTAGTGAAAATTTTAAATTCGGGGACGAATTTTTATAAAGGGGGAGATTGTAACGTTTCAGAAATAGTTTTGCGAATTTTTCCGTTTTAGGGCAAAATTGTCGGTATTTTCCGTTTTAACCCGATTTCGATCAAACGTCCGTATAAGCTTGCCGGCACATTTTTTAGCTAAAATAAAGCTTGTGCGTGAACTTTAGGGGTATTTTGGAGGTTTTGGTTCAGATAGAATTGTTCCCAAATAAAATATTATTTTAAACGGTATTTGGTGCACGTAAATCGGGAAATTTCTTTTCTTAAGAATAAATTATTTTGTTGTCACTAGAATATTTTGGAAACTTCTTTTTAAATATCTAGATATTTTTTTGAGGGCAAAATATTTTATTTTAAAAAGAAAAGAAAATGTGTAAACGTGGCAAAGTGCATTTATTAAGCATTTATTACTCTTTTTCCTAACAATTTCTTCACAAAAATTCACAAAAATACCCCCTCACCCCCTTGGCCGGGCCTTCCCTTCCCCTTGCTGCCCTCCATCATTCCCACTCTTTTTCAACTCATTTTGCATCAAATAAATCATGAAAAATCCAAATAAAATCACAAAAATTCAAATATAATCATTTTCCTTCATTTCCTTCACTAATTCTTCTTGGATCTTCAACAAAGCATGGTTTTTTGATGCTATGATGAGAGATTAAATTCATTTTGGTGTTCTTGGAGAGGTATAATTCTTACCTTAATCCTTTTATATTTGCTTTAATCTTATTCTAGCTAATTTAGTTAGCTAATTATGTGTTTAGTTTTGTTTTTAAATTATGATTAATTCATTTATTTTTGGTTTAAGAAATTCATGTTAGGGTTAAATTTTGTCAAGTGTTTAGTGTTCATTTGAAGTGTTAATTTGTGTTTTGGAGATGATTAACCTAGTAGGAAATGTTAATTTTTGCTAATGAACACTTTGTTTAATTATGCAATTAGCTTACTAGGTTTTTTCTAAAACATAATTAGAGAGTGTTAAAAATATAGGAATGGTTTAGATAGTTTAGTTAAGCTATTTTAAGGTGTTTGTAATCGTTAGATATGAGTTAGCTTGAAACTAGTGCGAAATATTGCGATAGGTTGCTTACTAGATTTCGGGGTTTTTCCGACGTGGGTTCGATTGGTCGTTGCGAGGTTATATCTATTGTATTCCTCGTAATTTTTGTGTTGTGTTGCGCGATTGGGACGATCGGGGTCTAGACTTAGTGTTTTGTAGTTTAGCGACCCCAATTAGGGTTTTTGGCTGATGTCGTGCGCGATAGATGCGCTAAGCGTGCAGTGTAATTTTCCGGGCGTTTTCTTCGCGTTTCGTTGTCTTTTCGTCATTGTAGGATTTTTTCTTATGTGATGTGTTTGTGAAATTTTAGATTCGCAAGCGGGGACTTCGGACGCTACGACAAGTGGAAAACAGGTGGTAGGCTTCACCTAGCTTGGAGTGTTTGTGAGTAGATTTAACATATACATGGGAATCGCCCGCATGGCGTTATGCGTCAGGGCTAGAGATTTTATTACTTGTCGTATATTCTACGTTATTGTTAGAATTGCGCCTTTACCCTTTTACTTAGATGTAGTTGTTCGTGGACTAGTAGTAGTAGGACACTGCACATATTATTGACGATTCATATTGCACGAGCACTGATTGTATGCAACACACACCGTCAATAATTGCCATGTCACACACAAACCACTTATAGATGTTATATTGCTTGGTTAGGGATATTGTGACATTGATTCATACTTCTTATCATATATGGCATTTAGCATACCTGTATTCCTATAGAGTATTGTACCGTTAGTGATAGGTACATACACACTCCCTGACATAGCTACAGGTATACCTTGCACATACTATTCTTATACCCAGGGGGTATACTATATCATTGCTTATAGGTAGACACATTATCTTGCTATACCTTATTGATTTCACATACGTCTGGTTTTAGCTACATGTTTACCTTCACTTGATATTATTTAGAAGTGGATAAATAGAAACCGCATGATATTTGTATTAACTTGATGCAGTTAATTAGCGGCTTTTCCTTTATATGCTTGCATTTCAGATATGGCGCACATATTATATTCATGGATTTTCGCATTGTTATATGAATTTTTCATGATATTTTCTGGATTTGTGAACTGCGGGAGTTCATGAAATTATGCATTATTTGAAAAACCCACTTTCCTTGATATGATATTTTAGCAGCCACCATGAGATTTGTCGTTTAGGATGTGTATACCCTATGCGAGGAAAGGAGGGATCCATGTACGGGTACATGGTGGGGCCCGGAGGTACCCCGAGGCAAGAATCTCAGTGAGGAGATGAGTTAGTGGGGGAACCATACTTTCCGGTGACAGGACCAATGACTCAGCGGCTATCATGTGGATACCGACGGGAGTCATGTACGTATGGATACGTCGAGAGGCGAAAGTCAGAGCTAGGCACTCGAACTTTCGGGATAGCATATGAAACGTACCTATCAGGGGGCCAGTCATGGAGACAGCACCTGATGGATCAGCATTTCTGTGTCGATGCTTGGCACATTGGTTTTATGATATTTCTAATTACTCCTTTGTATATATAACAGGGGATTGAGCCGCTGTTATATATACCTTTACACCAATATTAGGGGAATGAGACGCTAATATATGTGTATTGACCTCATCATAATTAATTATGTCATTATATTTAGGATATTAGAATTTTGCTGGAGAATTGATTCGGGATATAAGAGATTCATTTGGGATTGGATACTGGATAGATATGTGAGATCCACTTGATATTGTATATTCGATTTATGTGAGATCTACTTGCTGCTGTACATTCGAGATATGTGAGATATACTTGATATTGTACATACGAGATATATGAGATCCACTTGATGTTGTATATTCGATTTATGTGAGATCTACTTGCTGCTGTACATTCGAGATATGTGAGATATACTTGATATTGTACATACGAGATATGTGAGATCTACTTGATGTTGTACATTCGGGATATACGAAATATACTTGATATTGTGAAATTGAGGAGATGTGGTATTTAGATGATATGAGAGCCAATTTGGGGGCTGATTTGAGGAATTGGGATTTGATTTGTCTTGATGGATTGTGATCCTACCACGATGTCAGGATTCCGTGGAAATGACATATTTCACTCCATACCTCCCTTTTATCCGTTAGTGCACTGCTTCATGTATTAGTAGTACCTGTTAGTGTACTTTTCATGATTATTACACATTTACATTCTTATATCTCTATCGCATGATTATTGCATACTGTTGTCATATCATTATTGCTTTATATATATTGGTTGTACCTGCTAGTGTACTTTCCATTATTCTGCATTCATATAACATGTTATTACTGGTAATTGCATATCTTAGATTCGCGCAGTACGTGCATACTTGTGATTACCTGCATATGTTATTTACTATTCATGAGTTGGCAACTCACTCCCGTTGTACCACAGTGGTTGCAGGTATTTTCCGGAGTATTCAGAGGCAGGCTATTTCCATCCTTCGTATCATCTTTTGCTTCAGATAGCGCATCGACTCACAGTGTACCGTTTGCTTAGATGGGTTTTGGTGGTTATCTGTATTTTGTATTGTATATTCGTTGTATCTTGTACTCTCCATCTACTAGTATGTTGTGACTTAGAGACTTGGTGAGGACGATATTGTATATTATTATGGATTTGTTGCTTTTTATACAGTTTCCTTTCTTTTGTCTCTTATTTCTTCGCTACGGCGTCGTATATTTGTGGTGGTGTTTGTTTATTCCGCCTTTGGGCGTGCACTTGCTCCCATTTGGGAATGCTTTATTTTATCTTTTTTTGTTGTACCCATTTTGGGGTTAGTTTTTACAAAAGGGGTGCTGCCAAAATTTTAGAGAAAGAAAGTGGACTCTTTTAAAGAATTTGGGTTGTGATTTCAAATATTTCAAAAACTTTTATTATCGTTTCCGTATTTTTCATGGTTTAGATTTCTGGGTTTTGGCTTTCTTTTACTGCGTTACGTCTGTAGGCGTTGCGTAGTATTAGGGCCGTCACGTGCCAATTTCGGGTCATGACAAAATAACACGAGTACCAATGTCAATGGAAACACTCCACCATCCACTCTACCATCACCACCTACCATTGCAGCTCCCATCAACGAGTAAATGGTACTGCTTGAGGCAATCAAGAGCCTCTCGGAAGGTCAGCAGTAGCAGACTTCTATTCTCATGCACCGCCCAGAAGTCGAGGCACCCGGAGTCAAGCTATTCTGGGCACTGCACCCGAAATATTTCTCTGGGAAAGAGAGCCCACTGGAGGCAGAAGAATGGTCTCAGTCTATCGAAGTTGATTTGGTAGCAGCACAAGTGCCAGAGATTGATTGGGTGGGAGTTGCAAAGCTCCTAACAGATAATGCCAGAGTCTAATGGAAGGCTAAAGAAATCCGACTCGCCCAACCGATTGAATGGAAGACATTTCGCGATATATTCGACACGAAATACTACCATGAGACTGCCCATTTTGACATGGAACAGCAGTTCATCTACTTACAACAAGGCTCGATGTGGAGCAAATCCATGGATGAATACGATACTGAGTTTACCATGCTTAGCAGGTAATATATGTCTCAATATTCAATTTCCTGATATCACAAACTACACTAATAACATAAAGTTGTAACAGGTTCGCAGCATACCTCATCCTGACAACTTAGATTCGGGCACGAAGATTTCAGCAAGGGTTGGACCCGGAAATCCATGCTGCACTAGCTACATAGGATTTCCCAACCAATGATCTCGCTCTGAAGGCTGCCCGACGCTATGAGGTAGTGGTGAAGAAGAAGGGCAGAACTTAGACTGCCGGTGCAAAGTACACTGCCACTCAGATGGTAGGAGGAGCCTCTTCCAGGCTAACTTTTGCACCTAGGAGATCGGGAGTAACCTTTAACCGGACCAGTCCAGACTTTTGCTTCTACTGCAAGAGGAATAGACACCTGGCGAAAGACTGCAGGCATGCAAATGGCCTGTGCTTGGTTTGTGGCGCATCCACTCACGCTATTGGAGTATGTCCATATTGTCTCAACCCAGCTCCAGCACCTAGACCCGCGATCACAGTTCCGCAGCGGCCAGGTATTCAGGCTCTTGTACCTCATCTTGCTCTACCTGCACCACCTCCATATAGACCTCCTGCACAACCTCCTCGTCGGTTCATCAGGCACAGAGGAATATGCCTCAAGGGCAGAGAAACGTGCCCCAGGGACAGAAGATTTTGCCTCCAGCAAAGAGGAATATACCCCGACGTCAGGCTTTCACTATGATAGTTGAGGAAGCCGAGGCCACTAACCAAGTTATTACTGGTAATTCCCAATACTTTCATCTTTTCAAATTCTTGTATATCTCTTTAATTTTCCCTATATCTAAAACCAACCTAAAACAACTTAGGTGCTATACTAGTATCCACCCTTCCTGCACTAGCACTGTTCGACACTGAAGTATCACACTACTTCATGTCCCAATGTTTTCTGAGAACACTTACGATTCCCATGAAGCCACTCATTTCAAGTTGGAATGTCAGTTCCGGGAATGGAGTATTGAAGGAAACTATGGGATTAGATCAGTGTCCAGTTGTAATTTTCAGATGAGAATTTTATGCGAATTTCAAAGTACTGGACATCCCAAACTTCGATGTTGTATTGAGAATGGACTGGCTGGGAGTTTTCTATGCTACGATTGACTGCCATCAAAGGAGGGTAGTATTTAAGATACCAGATCACCTAGTCTTTTATTTCAAGAGTGGAGGCAGATCTTTGGAGCCAGGAATCTTTCGTGCCAAGCCAAAGAATGCAGAAATATTTACTCTACCGGCGTAAAAAGAAAAGCCAGAGGTATTTCGAGTGTTCGAGGATTTATTTCCTGAAGATATAACAGGTTTGCCTCCCGATCGAGCTCTTGAATTAAGCATTGATTTACTACCTGGTGTGCAACCGGTAATCAAAGCTCCTACCGGTCAAGTCCTGAACGATTGAAAGAGATCCATACTCAGTTGGACGAACTTCTGAAAAAAGGTTGAATTCGTCCCAATACTTCAAGTCAGGGATCTCTAGTTTTTCTTTTGAAGAAGAAAGAAGGTTCATATTGAATGTGTGTTGATTACCGAGCTTTGAATGAAGTGACGATAAAGAACAAGTATCCACTATCATGCATCGATGATCTATTCGATCAGCTAAGTAGGTCTTGTGTATTTTCGAAGATAGATCTTCGTTCGGGTTATCATCAGGTAAAGGTTAAAGAGTCTGATATTCCTAAAACGGCATTCAAGACTCGATATGGTCATTATAAGTATCTCGTGATTCCATTTGGAGTGACCAATACACCTGCTATATTCATGAATCTGATGAACCAAGTTTTCCGAGATTACTTAGACAGGTTCGTTGTCATCTTCATCGACGACATCTTAGTGTATTCAAAGGATCGGAAAGAACACGCCCATCATTTACGGATTGTCCTGGAGACTTTGCTATAGCATCAGCTCTATGCCAAGTACAGCAAGTGTGAATTTTGGCTAGATCAAGTCGGATTTCTCGGACATATCGTTTCAGACGAAGGAATCTTAGTAGATCCAGCTAAGGTGTTAGCTGTCACCGAATGGCCGATACCAAAGACAGTGAAGGATATACGAAGTTTCATGGGATTAGCAGGATACTACCGAAAATTCATTGAAGGTTTTTCGAATATTGCAGGACCCTGACCAAACTCACACGTAAAGATGAAGCATTTGTGTGGTCAGAAGCATGTGAAAATGCTTTTGTAGAACTCAAGTCAAGATTATCTTCAGCTCCTATTCTCGTAATACGGGTCAATCTGGAGGATTCGTTGTACATTGTGATGCGTCCGGTAAGGGATTAGGATGTGTTCTACAACAGTATGGAAAAGTTGTAGCCTTTGCATCTAGACAGCTGAAAGTTCATGAGTGCAACTATCCAACACATGATCTGGAGTTGGCAGTCGTTATCTTTGCACTTAAGATTTGGCACCGCTATCTTCGGGGAGAACGAGTGGATATACACACTGACCACAAGAGTCTGAAGTATGTATTTACTCAGAAGGAATTGAACATGTGGCAGAGAAGATAGCTAGAACTCATGGCAGACTTCAACATCTGTAGTTTTCCTAGGCACACTAGTGAGGTCTCACAAGGCATCGACCATGCCAATTTCAAAAAATCTAGGTGCCGAGAAGCCCGACTACGGATCGTTTGCTAGAAAACTAAGCGAACAAGCTAACTAGTTAACACTTAACTACAAGATACGGAAATACAACCTTTGTAGATCCGGTGCTCCACCTCCATAGCTCCGCAACGAGGTCCTCTCCGCTGTCCAAATCAAATCCGGGCTCAAGCATCGGCTTCGTCGGAGAATGGGCAAGCTAGGTCGTCGATGTCCATGCCGAAGATGATCTACGTCGAGGCATCGAAAGATCAAGCTCCACCTTCACCAAGTCATGAAAACTTATGAAGGAAACACACTCTACTACTTGGCAAGAGGTAGAGGATGAAGAAATAGGAAGTGGGTAGACTTTAGAATTGGATTTCTCACTCATATGCTCAATATGCCATTGATGAAGACAAGCTTCTTCTTGAAGAAGAAGAAGAGCAAGAAGAAGATAAAAGTTATGATAAAATTATATAGAATAGAAAAGAATAATAATCTTATCATAATTTTCACCATGGTTAGGTGTAGAGAATTAACTTAGGTTAGATCTATGGTTAGGGTCAAAAGAAGAAGACAAAATGGTTAAGTGGTCAAAGTTTCATGAAGCTTCAATAAGCTTCATGAAGAATAAAGAAAGAAAACCATTTTGTTTTTCTTCTTTTATGCTTTAATTATTTTCCAAAATGAATAAGCAAATAATTAAAAGAATATGCAAAACCCTAATCATCATCTTGACCATAGTTTAATTCTATACACTTAACCAAAAACCATGTATCATCAAACATGATACAAGTAAGTGCACAAAACTATATCGTATATACAATGTGCACACCCGAGCGAGAAAATCCATTTAAAGTGAACCGATACTAGTTAATGCAAAGTAATATATCAAATATATAATTATGCATTAAATCATTAAATCAACACTTGATTCAATGATCCGGTCATGTCGCACATAACCGACTGGTATCATCAGTAACAACTTATCGAATCAACACTTGATCCGATAACTCGGCTATATCGCATATAACCGATCAATGTCACAGCGCGAGAATCGAATACAGTATCACATACTGGTTTTATTCTCGGTCCTGCACATATCTCATATGCGCTCCTATTTCGTTTCGCTTGAGCCAGGAAACCTCTGTGTAGGACTCTAAAGACTCGTCAATACGCCGGCAGCAGATGATGATCATATCAAACATCCACAAGCCGCAAGCGGTCTGCTAAACGTAACGGCCACCCGGGTATTGAGCGATCTGAAGATCGACGAGCAAGCCCGCTCACACTCCAGTGAATCCGACCAGTAACACTACCGTACAGTCCGGTCTGATCGTCTGATATGTCGCATATCTCGCCTAGGGGTGGTAAACGTCAGACCCCAATAGCTCAATAAGTCGTGTCGATATGAGGTCTATAAAAATTCGAGAAACTACTGGTAACACTTACCAGTAAATCTCAGCAACCCTGGCCAGGGATTTCCTGTTATAGCCAATCGAACACAGCGCAACATCAACTCCCTATACCGGGAGAGACGAATCCCCTCCTATCGCTCATTGCCTCCATGTGACTCGGGACTGTACCCAAAAACCACCGTTTTGCACGCCCTCTTGGACGTGGTAAGATGGAAATCAAAGCACAGTGGGAACCACACAAGACTCTATGACGATCTCGGGTTAACAGACTACTCTGTACCAGTGTCACCAGAGAACTGCCATCTGACGTGAGGTATAATACCATCTGGGAGTTCTCGGCGAGTCCGTCCAGTGTACCCAGTCTCTACTGAGCACCCGTATATCATCTCCTATGTCAAACACCAATGGATATGGGATCATCCATCGCCCATCTGTATGGGTCGAGAAGGTATACGCTAGTCTACTCTGGTATATCGATGCCCCGTCTCGATACACCCACGACTAGGGACTTTGAAGGATGTACTTATGGACTACCATGTCCCCACTAGTATGATCCGCATCATAGTCCAGGTAGTCAAGTACAGATCCTAAGGGCTTTACCAACATGTAACAGAGAGACAAACAGTGTACACGTTAAGGTAAAGAGTAACCAGATAGCATACTATCATGTCGAGCAAGAAAGTCTTCCCTATATATGTCCCAGCATCCACTACAATATACATCCTATGTACAGTAATGGCCTCTAGGGCATACATATAACTAACAATCTCCCACTTGCACTAGGGCCATCTGTAGCAGTGGTTGTAGTATCTCATACTCAACCATCCCAAAAAAAAAATCTCTCTTTGGGAACAGGCCTTTGTGAGTGGATCCGCTGTGTTGTCCTCTGAGTCTACTCTCATAACCTCGATCTCCCTGGAGATCAACCATCTCCATGATCAGGTGACACTGCCTTAGAATATGTCTGGATCACTGATGGGACGGGCGTTCCTTGGCATAAGCCACAACTCCATTGTCTCACAATGGTTGGAACGTAGTTCATCTCATAAACCAATATATACCCAAACAGCCTCTTTGGTAGCATCTTAAGTAGCGATGTATCCTGCCTTTATCGTCTAGTGTGTCACGGTATCTAGCTTGGAACTCTTCTAACATACCGTCCCTTTACTGAGGGCAAAGACAATGCCTGTGACTGATATTCAGTCGTCTTTATCACCGTGGAACCCTTCCAGTGATTCTCCCCAGGATCGATTGATACCATCTCACTACAATTAGTGAGTAGCCTAACATCCATTTAGATCTATCTCATAGATACAAAGTCCAGGATTTAGTAGGTATCACTTTGATCCTATGTGGAGAATCATTGTGATAAACGGAGATTGATCGAGCGTAGCATAGGAAACACCTTCCCTATCTTGAGTATGTCATCCACATACTCTACGAGGATCGTCACCATACTCTCTACTACCTTTTTGTTTATACAAGGTTCACCTACCATTTTGATGATATCAAACTGTTTGACTAACTCATCAAAATAGATGTTCCAACTCCGCGATGCCTGCTTTATCATATAAAGCAACTCGCACACGTTTCCGCTGCTCCCACTGTCTACGAAGCCCTCTGGCTGTGTACTTATAGACTCCCTCTTCTAAAACATCATTTAGAAAAGCTGTCATGACACCCAACCACCAGATATCGTAGTCATGGTATGTAGCCGTGGCAAGTAGGATCTGAATGGACTTAAGCATAGATCCTTAGAAAAAGTTTCATCATGATCCACGCCTGGTCGATGACGAAAACCTTTAACAAGTCTAGATTTGAAAGTCTTAAATTTTCCATGTACACCAAGTAATCTTCTCAAGATATACTTGCTCCTGATGGGGATTTAACCCTTCAGATATAGTAACCAAAGTCCATACTTTGTTGGTGTATAAGGATTCCATCTCAGATCACTAAGCATCCAGCCATTCTTACAGAGTCCTACTCCTGATGGCCAGCTCGAAACTAGTTGGGTCATCATCTCATGATGCAATCCTCGCTCCCACTGTCATAGAGAAACTGAAGTATCTCTCAGGTGGGTGAGGAACCCTACTAGATCGGCGGAGAGGCTGAGGTTCGTTGGAATCTACTGAATCCTTTGGTTCTTTCAAATCATCAGCTGCAGTTTGTATAGCTGGAACATTTCCAGTTCTACATAACAGACCTTACCTCGAGCTTGTCCGGATTATGCTTTTAGACATAGCTCGGACAACCCCAAATCTTAACTAGCTTAAGACATGGGCTCTTCCCATACCATATCTCATATGGAGTGGTAGGCAACTGACTTGATTCGAACCCTATTCAATAGGTATGCAACTTCATAAGTGCATAACTCCCAAAAGGAAAAGGTAACTCAGTAGTACTCATCATAGAGCACACCATATCAAACAGGGTGTATCTGCTCTGCCCCGACATACCATCGTGCAATGGTGTATACGGAGGAGTAATGCTGAAAGAGAATCTCATTCTCATTTAGAATAGTCTAGGAATTCTAAGCACAAGTATTCTCCTCCCTGATCTCATCATAGGACATAATACTTATACCCGTATTTTGGTTCTCTACTTCTAATTTATATTCTGTGAATATCTCAAAAGGTTCGGACTAGTGTTTCAACAAGAACATATGTCTGAATCTGAAGAGATTATCAGAGAATGTAATGAAGTACAAAGAACCTATCCTGGCATGTGTAGACAGGGGACCTTACATACATCAACATGTATCATCCCAAGAGTTCAGTAACTCTTTCTCTGTTTCCAATAAATAGAGCTAGTGTCATTATATCTTTGTGACATGACTGGCAAGTTTCACAAGATGTAGATTCAAACTGATTTAAATATCATCTACATGTAACTTCAGCTAGTCGGGTCACATTGATCTGACCTAGTCTACAATACCTTAAGAAGGATCCGTTCATTTCTGAACTCTTCCTCTTATGTGTGTTCCATATACTAAGAACTGTAGTTTGATTTAGAACATCAACGCTTTTAGATAACGTGCCTGAACCGATCAACTTTTGATATAGGAAATGTTCAAAACATTATCCAACAATACAAAATTTTACCGTTTCTTTACTAATAAAGAGACAGATATGATTTTGTATATCAGGTTCGGTATCTAATAACATTCATTCAGAATCAATGTATTGTAATACAGGGTGACAGTGACCAACAGACTTGGCTGCAACTCTTGCCCCGTTTTCTGCCTCATGAAACTTATCACCCGTTCTCAGTTCTCTACCTATCTGTAGCCCTATGTAAAAGATTACATATCTGGGATCCTGATCCGGTATCATATACCCAGGACGTAGAGGATACAGAGAAACAGTTCTTTGTAACGAACACACCCGAAGATGATGCATCAGCATGCACTCTCTTCGTTTGGGCGGCACGGGAAATCTGGTATTCCCCAATTTCCTGCTCTGTCTTATAACAATTATAAGTTGAAGCGGGACCAACGTTCCCCAGCTCAGTATAACAAGCGGGTTCGGTCAATATTCCGTATTATTATCTTGATTAAGGCGTGATATGGTCGCTACCTGGAGAGAGAGAGAAGAAAACACTCAGCGTGCGCTTTTGCAAGAATAGATTGGTTATTATTTTATCTAATCAGGATGGCTCCTACTGCTTTTTATCAAATCTTCCTTCAAACCCTAAAAGGAAAGACTAGCCGGGATTAATTACACACTACAAGTTCGCCAATCTTTCAGCCAGGCTAGTGTCGGTACTTTGAGGGAGGTCCCCCGTGCTTTCACACGAACCTAATTACTGTAAACCTCGTTTTCCCAGAGGCGTAACCTCGTTAACACCTTCCTAGACACCTACTTGATCGGCTAATTGTAATGTATAATACTCTCCCAGGAGTAACTCTTACTCGCAGCGGGTATCGGGATCCAACTATCTCATAGAAGGTATGCAATCTCATTGCAAATTTCAACACTTGAAATTCCCGATAATATTTTGCCCCTAACCTCCTATGACCTTGACAATGGCCAACAAACCATAGGATGCTAGTCAAGTTCAACCCGTCATTTCCTGATTGAATTAAACCCACCCGCACGGCCCTTGACAAAGGCCAACATGGTCGCACGACTACCCTAACCCAATCTGCATCATATGCATAAGCAGATAAGCACCAGTTAGCTACCGCACACTGCGCCTTGACAAAGGCCAACAAACGCAGCACGAATACTAACTACTACTTATCTGAAATGACGGAGGGCTACGACAGGTTTTTCTGAAAACCTATTGCGTAATGAACTTGATATCGTTGTAGGATCGAATGAATTTTTAAAATGGAGTGCTTTTGAGGCTTTTCTAGTTTTGCAAAAGGAGTCACTCCCGGTGAAGGGATCGTCGGTCCTTTCCTCGTCGAATGAGGTGCGGGATATATCATATATATCACTGTGCAAAGCAAAAACACTTAAAAGCAATCAAAAGACAAACCGAATGTGTAGCATCTGCCAATTATTGCTAAAGGAGTCACTCCCGGTGAAGGGATCTCGGTCCTTTCCTTATCGAATAAGGTGCAGGATATATCATATATACCGCTGTGCAAAGCAAGAACTGTAGCTACCTGTTTTATTTTGAAATTCGATTCTACAATATCTTAGGTTTCTTTTATTTCATTAATCACATTAATGAAGTCCCATCATTTAAATACCTAAACATCACAGATAGATATGACGTACACTTATGCCATCCGCATTCGCCTCGATGTCCCCTCGTGCACCGTTAGGTTAGGTAACTAACGACAGAGCAGGGCAGGGCTAGCGCGGGTGTAAAACATAAGTAACGTTTATATAATATATCATATATACTATATACTATATCCATCACAGAGTTACAATACAGATATCGCAGCAGAAGAAACATATGAAATATTGGATATACTAGGACGTCCGTGTTTTCAATACGAGCCAGTATAAAACACGGATTCCACGGTCGCGATGAATAGCCAAACCCACACCCCTAGACCCCTACGAGAGCGGAAAGCAACCCTACCAATTCTAGAGTTAGGAAACCCGGACTCGACTCCTCGAGTTGGTCTCCCACTGGACTCCAGAACCCGGTTACTTGTGCTCCCCTCCTTGGGTCTATCCTAGTGCGGAAAAGTAAATAATATACAAAAGGTGACATCATCCGCAACCTGGAAGTGCCCCAATAAAAGAATATTACATACAAGTTTTTACATGAATGAAAATGAAAAACACTCATCTCACATAAAAACCCCCGGCTATTCAAACACGACGATCCAATATAACATATCCAGCAACACATAACATCACATGTCATCAACGTAAGTAAATATGTCCATCCCAATTATCGTTGACATATAGCAACGAAACCGGCGACATCACATATTACACTTACGGTCACAGAAAAGAAAGTGTAAACCTACAACAGTTGGAATCCGCAACCACCTCAGACATTGCATGGCTGACCAAATGAATTACTTAGACATCGCATGCCTAACAATTATAAACCCCGCATTTTAGTCTCATTATCGAAAACACTTTTCAATATCGAGTCGGGCAATTCAAGAAGATTCCCGTTATCCTGATCGAATGCTCATCGTAAACTTTAGTAGGCGGCCGCACCCCCGATACCGTTGACGAAGTGCACCAAGGCGGAACACCGCTGCCGCGAGCACCCGAACGGATGCTTTCGGCGACGGGGTTCTCCTACAGTCACTTGGTCGGGGCTATGGAGTGAGGCTGTCTATTAAGTTTACCCGGCGAGTATCCGCGTACGCTACGTGATTGCAACGGACTTTTGATCACATCAAAATTCCGTGGCAACCGATCTATTGAGACTAAACTGCTACGTTTATAACATTCATTTAGTTATCACATAACTACTTGTGAATTCCAATTATTGTATCCCATTCCGGATAAATAGAAAATGTCAAACTTTTCGATCGAACAATCAAACACCCAAGTTTTCCCGATACAGATCAACACATGAAACAAGTCTAGCAACATTCAGTTCGTGCCTCAGTACCAACGGTCCAGCCGTAGAAGGGTCAAGCCAACGCCTCACATGTGGCACGCCGTACTGCCCCAAACCCGAAGGTTCAAAGGGTAGTTCAAGACGGTCACATAATCGAGTTAAGGTTTGTTGTCTTCTAGAGGGACCATCGCGTTACTTGCACTTCTTAGAACGTCGTTAAACTACGGAAAAATCCAACACTTGGAAATTTCCCGACAGGGGAAAAATTGGGTATTTATATCCGGTCAAACTTTTTAACATATTCTAAAAATTTATCCGGAAAGCCACACAGACAAAATTCGATAATCCGATCGAACATTCGAATCCCCAAAACAACCCAGAAAATTCAACTCTTGAAAAAATATCAAAAATACCCAGGAAAACCAGCACAGCATATTATGAATTACTGTACAAATTTGGATGCCATAAACGACAAAACGGCCGCGGTTCCACCGCACGAGCCATGCTCGTGCCGTGGAAACGCGGCGCATTGATGGAATCAGGCACACGAATTTTTCAGTATTCCTTAGAATTTCCTGCTGATTTTACTGAATATTTTTAATATGGAAAAATGCACTGTTTTGAAAAAAGTACAGAGAGCAAGTTTGGTTTGGGGTTCCGGGTTCGTTCGGACATCAAATTCCGTCTGGACTTCGCCTAAGGCTCTAGCTAGTCTATGATACCACTGTAGTTTTCCTAGGCACACTAGTGAGGTCTCACAAGGCATCGACCATGCCAATTTCAAAAAACCTAGGTGCCGAGAAGCCCGACTACGGATCGTTTGCTAGAAAACTAGGCGAACAAGCTAACTAGTTAACACTTAACTACGAGATACGGAAATACAACCTTTGTAGATCCGGTGCTCCACCTCCATAGCTCCGCAACGAGGTCCTCTCCGCTGTCCAAATCAAATCCGGGCTCAAGCGTCGGCTTCGTCGGAGAATGGGCAAGCTAGGTCGTCGATGTCCATGCCGAAGATGATCTACGTCGAGGCATCGAAAGATCAAGCTCCACCTTCACCAAGTCATGAAAACTTGTGAAGGAAACACACTCTACTACTTGGCAAGAGGTAGAGGATGAAGAAATAGGAAGTGGGTAGACTTTAGAATTGGATTTCTCACTCATATGCTCAATATGCCATTGATGAAGACAAGCTTCTTCATGAAGAAGAAGAAGAGCAAGAAGAAGATAAAAGTTATGATAAAATTATATAGAATAGAAAAGAATAATAATCTTATCATAATTTTCACCATGGTTAGGTGTAGAGAATTAACTTAGGTTAGATCTCTGGTTAGGGTCAAAAGAAGAAGACAAAATGGTTAAGTGGTCAAAGTTTCATGAAGCTTCAATAAGCTTCATGAAGAATAAAGAAAGAAAACCATTTTGTTTTTCTTCTTTTATGCTTTAATTATTTTCCAAAATGAATAAGCAAATAATTAAAAGAATATGCAAAACCCTAATCATCATCTTGACCATAGTTTAAATCGATACACTTAACCAAAAACCATGTATCATCAAACATGATACAAGTAAGTGCACAAAACTATATCGTATATACAATGTGCACACCCGAGCGAGAAAATCCATTTAAAGTGAACCGATACTAGTTAATGCAAAGTAATATATCAAATATATAATTATGCATTAAATCATTAAATCAACACTTGATTCAATGATCCGGTCATGTCGCACATAACCGACTGGTATCATCAGTAACAACTTATCGAATCAACACTTGATCCGATAACTCGGCTATATCGCATTAACCGATCAATGTCACAGCGCGAGAATCGAATACAGTATCACATACTGGTATTATTCTCGGTCCCGCACATATCTCATATGCGCTCCTATTTCGTTTCGCTTGAGCCAGGAAACCTCTGTGTAGGACTCTAAAGACTCGTCAATACGCCGGCAGCTAATGATGATCATATCAAACATCCACAAGCCGCAAGCGGTCTGCTAAACGTAACGGCCACCCGGGTATTGAGCGATCTGAAGATCGACGAGCAAGCCCGCTCACACTGCAGTGAATCCGACCAGTAACACTACCGTACAGTCCGGTCTGATCGTCTGATATGTCGCATATCTCGCCTAGGGGTGGTAAACGTCAGACCCTAATAGCTCAATAAGTCGTGTCGATATGAGGTCTATAACAATTCGAGAAACTACTGATAACACTTACCAGTACATCTCAGCAACCCTGGCCAGGGATTTCCTGTTATAGCCAATCGAACACAGCGCAACATCAACTCCCTATACCGGGAGAGACGAATCCCCTCCTATCGCTCATTGCCTCCATGTGACTCGGGACTGTACCCAAAAACCACCGTTTTGCACGCCCTCTTGGACGTGGTAAGATGGAAATCAAAGCACAGTGGGAACCACACAAAACTCTATGACGATCTCGGGTCAACAGACTACTCTGTACCAGTGTCACCAGAGAACTACCATCTGACGTGAGGTATAATACCATCTGGGAGTTCTCGGCGAGTCCGTCCAGTGTACCCAGTCTCTACTGAGCACCCGTATATAATCTCCGATGTCAAACACCAATGGATATGGGATCATCCATCGCCCATCTGTATGGGTCGAGAAGGTATACGCTAGTCTACTCTGGTATATCGATGCCCCGTCTCGATACACCCATGACTAGGGACTTTGAAGGATGTACTTATGGACTACCATGTCCCCACTAGTATGATCCGCATCATAGTCCAGGTAGTCAAGTACAGATCCTAAGGGCTTTACCAACATGTAACAGAGAGACAAACAGTGTACACGTTAAGGTAAAGAGTAACCAGATAGCATACTATCATATCGAGCAAGATAGTCTTCCCTATATATGTCCCAGCATCCACTACAATATACATCCTATGTACAGTAATGGCTTCTAGGGCATACATATAACTAACAACATCAACCTACAATATCATCCTGGAAAGGTGATTGTAGTTCCTGATGTACTTAGCAGCCAGCCATTAGCAATGAATCTCACTGCTCAGTGGAAGCTTCAGCAGGAATTACACGGATTGGCAATTGAAGTAGCTATGCTAGGTAACGCTTCATATTTGATGAACTTACAAGTCCAGTCTACTATTCTCAATCAGATCAAAATAGCTCAAGAAAATGATGCCAAGCTACAAAAGATCCGAGAACAAGTAAAAAGTGGACTTCGAACTGAGTTCATCATCTACGAAGATGGATCCTTGAGATGTAGAAGTAGATTGTGTGTACCACATGGCCCTGTTCGAGAAGAGTTGATGAAAGAAGCTCACAGCTCTCCTTACTGAGTACACCCCAGTGGTACAAAAATGCACAAGGATCTACAGCAACATTACTAGTGGTATGGAATGAAGTGTGAAGTAGCCAGAAGCGTAGCCAAGTGTTTGGTGTGTCAGCAAGTAAAGGCTGAACATCACAGAACTGCTGGTTTACTTCAGCCATTACCCATCCCAGAATGGAAATGGCAGTACATTACTATGGACTTCGTGACTGCTCTACCTCGCAGCACGAAGGGTAATGATGTGGTATGGGTTATTGTGGATCGACTAACCAAGTCGGCTCACTTTATTCCCTTTCGTGTTGGTCAATCTACCGAGACATTGGCAAAGAAGTACATGGAGGTAAGAATGAATCTAAAGTAAGATTTAACCTCAAAGTATACTATTTTTGATACCCATGAACTCATGCAGGAGATTATGAGATTACATGGAGCACCAGTTTGCATCGTCTCCGATCATGATACCAGATTCCGAACACAGTTTTGGCAGAGCCTGCAATCTAGCCTGGGAACGAGTCTGAACTTCAGCACGGCTTACCATCCACAAATGGACGGACGGTCTGAGCGAACAATTCAGATTCTGGAGGACATGCTAAGAGCTTGTATGTTAGACTTCGGATGTTCATGGGAAGATAACCTACACCTTGTGGAGTTTTCATACAACAACAGCTATCAGGCGAGCATTGGAATGGTACCTTTTCCAGCACTCTACGGAAGGAAGTTTCGATCACTTCTAAGTTGGGACGACATCGAAGATCGTGAATTTCTTGGACCAGAAATGATCGTGGCAACTGTGGATGTATTTCGCACGATCAAGGAAAGAATGCACATAGCTCAAAATAGACAGTAACACTGGGCTGATGCAAAGCGTCGACACCTGGAGTTCCAACCTGGAGATCATGTTTTCTTGAAGATCTCTCTAAACAGAGGAGTAATCTTCTTTGGCAAGAGGGGTATGCTCAGTCCAAGATACATAGGACCGTTCGACATACTCGAACGAGTCGAAGAAGTGGCATATTGTTTGACACTACCACCCTCATTTGAAGGAGTGCATAATGTGTTATACATATCCCAGCTTTGAAGATATGTGAGCGACCCCAACCACATCCTTGTGTAAGTGCACGGCGGCGCCCCGGCCGTCAATCCGACGCCGGAATGCGGAAGCGGTGAATAACTTAAATTTTGCGGACTTAGCAAACCGGCACCACCGCGCACTATAACCGGATCGAACCATTAACTAGTCTAAGCTAACTACAAGAAAGGGAATAGAGATATACCGACGATCCAAGTCCTCCGGTCTTCTCGTCATGGTCCCGATCTCCTGCGGAAAAGTCCCGTCTCCTCCTCGTCGCCGGAAGTGCTCCACATCGCCTACTTTGTTTACGGGCTCCCACCTCAATGACGAGGCAACTCGGGCACGAAGCCGGCTACTCGACGTGCCCAAGATTTACTGTAGAATCTATAGTAGAGCTTGTGTCTCACTTTTGGGGTATTGGAGATGCCATTGTGGTGGAGGGATGATGCAAGGAGTTTTGTGGAGGAACTTGTGGATTTTGGAACATGAAATCAACAACAAAAACCCCACTACAATTTTTGGACAGCTCCCCTTGGACTTGGCCGGCCACTACCAAAAAATGGGGAGATGAGAGAATGAGAGAGTGCATCAAAAAGAATAAGCCCACCATAATGCAAGAGGGAAAGAGAAAGGTATCATGACAAAACATGATCACAAGTGAAAACTAACACTCCATATAACCATCATCAACAACCATGATGCTAACAAAGTCAAGCCATCATGAAGTAGGAAGTCAAGCAAGTCAATGGATGGTGCACCATCATGAAGACTATCATGATGCTACAAAAAGCAAAGACCCCCTCCACAAAAAGCCTATTTGCAACAATGCAAATAAACCCTCCTCCACCAATCTTCGGCCAATGAACGGAACAATGGAAATTGGCCGAAACGAAAAGCAAACTGGCAACTCCAGAAAACTGATCCCGTAATAAATTACAGGAAAACCCCGATACTGTGCATACACACCCGCATCTGTATTTCGACCGAAATACAAATGCAATGAGACAAAATCTCCACTGTACTATACTAGAATCCGGCTTATACCAAAACCGGCTAGTAATATCTGTTCGATCCTGATCCGTGCAATACCGCACGTATCTGATCGAACCCTGCCATATAACCATACGGCCTATAGTACAATCTGTCCGATCCTGATCCGTGCAATACCGCACGTATTTGATCGGACCTTGCCATATCTCCATACGGCCTCTACAACCTTTCGCCCGAAAGCTGAGTAACTGAATGTGGGGGACTCTAAAGACTCGTCAACACCTTGGTTGTGGATTTAACCACTAGCACGTCAGAGGTATAAGCCAATACGTAACGGGCTACCAGGTATTGACCAAAAGGGATGTCTGTGAGCGAACTCAGCCTGACAACCCTATTGAGCCTGTCAGTGACAATATCCGTACAGTCCGGTCCATTCGTCTATGAGTATCGCATGGCGGGCCTAGAGGGTTGGTAAAAGTCAGACCCCCAAAAGCGGTACAAGTCGTGTCGGAGTGTAGCCCAGAACACCCTGAGATACTACTGGAATACCTACCAGTAAATCTCCTTGCCTTGGCCAAGGACTTTGTGTAATGGCTCTCCTAGACACAGCACGACCTCACCCCCAATACCGGGAGAGACGAACCCCTGAAGATACGCTCACTGCCTCCATGTGGCTCGGGACTGTACCCAACTAAAACCTGTTTGCACGACTCCTTTGAGCCGTGGTAGGGTAGTAATCAAAGTACAGTGGGAACTCACACGAGACAAATGACGATCCCCAGGTCGATGAACTAACCTGCACACATGTTACCAGGGAACTGCCATCTGACGTCTGGTATATGACCAACTAGCATGTTCCCGGCGAGTCCTGTCCGGTGTACTCATAACCCAATGAGCACCTGTATACATCTTAGGTGATCCAACTGACACCAGTGGCTTGTGAGACCGGCCACCGCCCCTCGTCGGGGTCTCGACTGTATACACTAGTCTACTAATGGAGTATCGATGCCCGGTCTCGAAACTCCCACGACTAGGGACCTTTTAAAGATATGCTTGTAGACCCCCAGCTCCCACTTATATGATCGCCCTCATACTGCTGGTGGTCAAGCAAGAATCCTAGGGGCTCTATCAACGTGTAATAGCGACGTGTCAGGTCACCTAAAACAGTACACGATGATAAAGGTAAACCAGATAGCATACTATCATCTCGAGTAAGACTGTCCTACCGGGATAGGTCCTCCCTCAATCATTACAATCACGTACCTGTGACCTAATAAATGACTCTGAGGGCACTATTTCCAACAATCTCCCACTTGCACTCAAGGCTAATTATTGCGATGTCGCATACTCACAGCCCGTGTGATACCGAACATCCAACTCCTCTACTAGTCAGTCTCACAAAGCTCGTTTGCGGAACTATTGCGTTCGAGGAATAGCCTCTGTGAGTGGATCCGCTTAGTTGTTTCTTTCTATGTCTCTCTATATCTCAAGTTCGCGGAGAAAACCATCTCCCGAAAAGAGCAATACCTGTCTCAGAATATGTCTGGATGTCTGATGGGACCTAGCTCATAAATGAACTCCAAATCCAAACTTCTTAGACTGTATCGTCAACTGAACTTAATCAGTATCCTGTGCCATGCCACCCTCAGTATTGCCTTGGACCACCTGTCCAAAATACTGCCCCTCATCAGAAGGAAAACTATAACTCTGACAACCTCCTTGTCGTCCATGTCACCTTGGAAGCCTGGAATGATAACTGTCTCCTGAATGAGGCTGTCGTTATCATATCCCTAGAACATCCACTTATGTTCTAAAACTGCTTCCGACTGTTTCTCCAGGATTGGATTAATGTCAACTTATTGCATCTAGTGCAAGAACAACATCTGGTGTGGTACTTGACATCTTACGATTGACTCAATTGCCTGAGCAAGTGATCTGCCAATCATGCCCGTCCCTCTCCTCTTTAGTCTGTAAGACACCTTTGGAGAGGGTGACTCCATTACCTGCAGGTACACTACCGTGCCAGGAGTCGTCCATCCTAAATACTCTTAGAATGCTGTCAAGTACCCTGATTGGGAAACCACCCAAATCTAGATCTAAAACCATATATCTAGTAACCAGTATGTCTGATATAAAATCTAAGTCCCTTGTGGAGAAACCACTGTGTGACGACCAAAATATAACCGATCGTAGTATAGGAATATCACTTCCTACTACCTTCTCAACAGATCCATCCCTTATTCTGATAACGTCAAACCTATGACTGTCATATCAGAAATAGATGATCTATCTCCGCTACATCTGCTTTAGTCTATAAATAGACATAAGCCTGATGTCCACCAATGCTTCCGCTGCTCCCACTGACCACGACAACCCTTTGGTAGAGTCATATAGACGTGCACTTCTAAAGCTGGTTTAGAACGACGCTATACTCATCATCCGGCCGGGTCTCGTAACCTGGAACAACAGCAATGGCAATTGTGGGTAAACAAGAACTTCCCTGTCACCGTCCTTGAGGCTACCGTAGTACCTCTCGGGTGCCTGAAGTTACCCACCGTATCTGCGGAGTGGCCAATGGAATGTCAATCCAGATTGAATCTTTAGGTTCCTTATCAAATCTTCAGTAATCGTTTGTGGTTCTGGAATCACTTCCAGTTCTACCATACTCCCACTACTGTTTTCTGAAAAAATCCATCTTTAATAAAACTGTGGCGAGTCTAGAACAATATCGCTATTGTTCATCCAGATGGTAGAAAGTCAACCCTCGTCATAGCCTGGGTCAACCCACAAACAGCCATTACAGAAACGTGCCTTGAGTTGTCCAGTGTCTGGTTTTAATCATAAACCGGACAACTCCCCGTACCTTAACATCGTTAAGATATGAACTGTTCTATATCCAATATAGAAACAGAGGCACTGATTTAATTGAACCAGATTCAAAACATGCAGCTGCCCCCAGCGCATGTCAACTAAATGGAAGGAGGCCGATCAGCGTTACTCAACTTAGGAATGCTTCCAATTATGAGTAACCTGAAAGAGAAGTAATCTCTCTTTATCATTACTATCAACTGAATACCACAAGTATCTACATCTTCGATCTCTTTGAAGAATCCCGATACTTGCTACACCTGGTTCTCTACTCTATTCAAATACCTATAACTTCTCAAAATTCGGACCCTGTGTTTCCACGAAACACCGGTCTAAAAACTAGAGAAGTAATAAGTAAACCGAATATAGTACGAGGGCCTACCCCTCTGTCCTGATGGACCCTGGACAACATACAATACTCTGTATAAGTCCCTTGAGTCTGATAACTCATTCACTGTGTGTCGTAGGTTGAAAACTGTACTTATGGTTAAGAAGAATTACACCGCTGTTTAATGCTCCTTACCTAACCATCCACTGATATAGGTAAATATCGTAGACATAATTTCAGAAAGGTATATCTCACTCTATGAAAATAGACGTACAGATATATCAATTTGAAATTGGTGCATAACAGCGGATATTCAAAACCAAATATTTGCCGACCGGCAAACAGCCCAGGTGATTTCCTCAAATATCACTGATTACAACGAATCCTGATATAATGAGGATAATCACCCAATTCCCAATAACTTACTCCCACTCATCATCTGTAAAACCATACAGATGTGAGAATCGTACCTGGTAAATACATACCCTGGAGTAAGTATCTAATCGGGAAATCAGTTTTCTTTTAATATTACACAGTGAAACTGAAACATTGAAATGTTTCGATGGGGTATTCTGATATTCTTAGTAATGCCTCTTCCAAATTCACAACTGTAACCGTATAGTTCCTTGCCACCTCTCCAAATCCCTTCATATGTCTTTAGTCTTTACCTTCTGTACACCCCTTTAGGCCAAATGGTTTTCTTCATTCCCTACCGTTCGGCACCAGCCTATGGTTTGGAAGAAGACTATCCAATAAGCATAATGGGTGTACTGTCCCAATCCTAGGAACACTCGCAATGAGAGAGGGTGAAGATAAAAGACAACCGAATAAACCTTATTCCTATTTCTCCTGGACCAGAATCCATCCCCGAACTGGAACAAGTTCCATTCGAGTTCGTATATAACCATACGATGGAGTATCCAAATAAACTGTGGATCTTCGTAGTGATACGGAGTGTCCTGGAGAAATACAAAGGTGATGTGGGAGTGGTAACGAAATATTTTGGTTTGGTCGTGAATATCTGTTGCAATTTACTTTGCCCTCTTACTAATCCCTTACTTTGTCTGAACTTAATACCTTCTGCACACCATCGTTATGCTAATTGGTTTTCTTCATTCCCTACCGGTCGGCACCAGCCTAAGGTTTGGAAGAAGACAATCCAATTTGCGTAATAGGTGTACTACCCCTAAACCAAGGAGTACTCGTAACCTGAGAGAGGGTAAAAGGAAAAGACAACTGAATAATCCTATCCGTTTTCTCCAGAACCAGAAACCATCCTCGAAGTCCTTCGAGTTCGTATATAACCATACGATGGTTTTGTCCAATGGAAGTGGACGTTCGTAGTAATACGGGGTGTCCAGGAGAAAAGGGTAAAAGTAGGAGTGGCAATGAGGTCTGCAACTCTGACAATCCAAAAGCCAGTGTTAAGTAGGTTCGGTCAACTTGGTCTCTGAGTCGTAGTCTTAGAGTCGGGTCAATGGTCGCTGCCGAAGAGAGAGAGAAAAGAAACACTCAGCGTGCACTCTATCCTAGATCAGAATGGTTATCACTTTTTCTAATCAGGAAACCTCCCACTGTACCTCAAATTCTCCTCCAAACCTGAAAGAAGAATTAGTCGGGGTCACCCGAGGAGTAAACTAACTCATCAGTGGGAATCGGGATCCAACTATCATCGCATGAGAACGTGACGGAATCCGCTCACATCATCATACTCTAGATGGTATGCGCATATCTGGCAAGTTTCAGTACTTTTGAAACTCCCGATGTGATTTCTGCCCCATGCTCTTATGACCTTGACTTTGGCCAACATATCATAAGTCACATGTTAAGTTCTACCCGTCATTCTCCAGGTTAATTTGAATCCACCCGTACATACCCTTGACTTTGGCCAACATGGCAGTACGACTGTTCCAAACCAACGCATCTATCTATGCTGCATATGAATAACCAACAGCTACCAAACACTGTGCCTTGACTTTGGCCAACATACACAGCTTGAATACTATTGACTATCCATATGAAACGACGGAGGGCTATGAATGGTTTCTGGTGAAAACCTTTAACGTAATGAACTTGATATCGTTGAAGGAACGGATAGCTTTTAAAAATATAGTGACGAAAACCTTTGCTAAAGAGGTCACTCCCGGTGAAGGGATCTCGGCTCTTTCCCCGTAGAATGAGGTGCAGGATAATCCAACTGAATACCACAATGCAAAGCAAAAGCAATCGGCTATAGTGAAGTTAATGCCCTGACGCAAACTTTTTGTCCAAGGGGTCACTCCCGGTGAAGGGATCTCGGCCCTTGCCTCGTCGACTGAGGAGCAGGATATTCCAAATGAATACCACGATGCAAAACAAAAGTGAACGTCCTTGTAATAACAGCTTTTTGAAAAAGTGTTCCAACAACATCAGATTAGGTTTGTTTTTAACTTTGCATTGATCCGAATCAATGCAGTCCCATCAATTGATCACACCAAAAAGAACGAAAATATACTGATGTACGTATATGCCATCCGCATTCGCCACTGGGTCCCGTCATTACCCGTTAGGTTAGCTAACTAACGACAGAGCGGGGACTGGACTAGCGCGGATGTAAAACATATACAACATCTACTAATATATATACCAATATATTATATTTCGCTCGAGGCGTGAATAAAATGCAACATCACAGAGAATGAACAGCATCACAGAAACAATACAGATATCTGGGAACCCCGGGTTTCACAGAGCCACTACTAAAACCCGACGTTCCCCTGGTCGTGTGGATAGCCTGTGCAATGAGAATCCTAGACCCCTACGGGCGCGGCAAGTCACCCGCCAAAACCTGAAGCGAGGCAGCCCCCTTCAGCACCGTGAATGGACCACCCAGCACTTCACGGAATCCGGTAACTTGGGCACCCCTCCTGGGTCAAACCTGTACCCCCTACGAGTGCGGCGAATAGCCCGCCAATCCTAGAGTGAAGCCCCCTCCGTCTCAATGCCATGAGATGCGGGCTTGTTGCCCTCTAGAACCCGGCTATCCGTGCACCCCTCCGCGGGGCAATCCTAGTACAGAAAGTAAAATATACATACAACGGGTACATCGACCGCAACCAGGTCGTGCCCCAAAATAATAATACAAACAGGCAGTGACGGCAGTCCACATGTCGGACGCTCGCCCCGCAATATCAAATGTACATAATACAACAAAACTGTACTAGTATTGCATCCAGGCTATCCCCACGACTGATCCGCAACATCACAGCATAAACATAGAACATCAACGTGAAAGTCACGTTCGCAAATCTGTCTAACCGGGCTATAGCGGTTAGACCGGATTTACCGATCAAGTGACATTCACGGTCGCAGATATAATGTAAATACTGTGAAAAATGTGTTTAAAATATCCGATCGATCAAATTTTAACAAGTGGGCCCCCAAGCAATACTGTAGCAGTTAAAGAAATTCTGGGCCCAAATTTAATATTCCAAAAACCCTATTTTCTCCCCAGAAGCCCACTATAAAAACCCAACCCACTGATCCCTGTATACTGCGGCGGAAGCGCGGCCACAAGTGGGTTTTGGCCGCCCTTCCACGCTCTGGTGAGAGGATTAGTGCCTCGAATTTGAACAGTGTTCTTATAATTTTTAGTACATAAATATTTTACAACCTGAAAAATTTTTCGAGACTAAAAATTTCCAACAGAAAACTGATGTGAGCAAATACGGGTTTTTGGACATTTCGATCGATCGGAACTGAAAAACACATTACACAAAGCTAGACTAAGTTAATGGGGAGGCTCTGATACCACTGTAAGTGTACGGCGGCGCCCCGGCCGTCAATCCGACGCCGGAATGCGGAAGCGGTGAATAACTTAAATTTTGCGGACTTAGCAAACCGGCACCACCGTGCACTATAACCGGATCGAACCATTAACTAGTCTAAGCTAACTACAAGAAAGGGAATAGAGATATACCGACGATCCAAGTCCTCCGGTCTTCTCGTCATGGTCCCGATCTCCTGCGGAAAAGTCCCGTCTCCTCCTCGTCGCCGGAAGTGCACCACATCGCCTACTTTGTTTACAGGCTCCCACCTCAATGCCGAGGCAACTCGGGCACGAAGCCGGCTACTCGACGTGCCCAAGATTTACTGTAGAATCTATAGTAGAGCTTGTGTCTCACTTTTGGGGTATTAGAGATGCCATTGTGGTGGAGGGATGATGCAAGGAGTTTTGTGGAGGAACTTGTGGATTTTGGAACATGAAATCAACAACAAAAACCCCACTACAATTTTTGGACAGCCCCCCTTGGACTTGGCCGGCCACTACCAAAAAATGGGGAGAGGAGAGAATGAGAGAGTGCATCAAAAAGAATAAGCCCACCATAATGCAAGAGGGAAAGAGAAAGGTATCATGACAAAACATGATCACAAGTGAAAACTAACACTCCACATAACCATCATCAACAACCATGATGCTAACAAAGTCAAGCCATCATGAAGTAGGAAGTCAAGCAAGTCAATGGATGGTGCACCATCATGAAGACTATCATGATGCTACAAAAAGCAAAGACCCCCTCCACAAAAAGCCTATTTGCAACAATGCAAATAAACCCTCCTCCACCAATCTTCGGCCAATGAACGGAACAATGGAAATTGGCCGAAACGAAAAGCAAACTGGCAACTCCAGAAAACTGATCCCGTAATAAATTACAGGAAAACCCCGATACTGTGCATACACACCCGCATCTGTATTTCGACCGAAATACAAATGCAATGAGACAAAATCTCCACTGTACTATACTAGAATCCGGCTTATACCAAAACCGGCTAGTAATATCTGTTCGATCCTGATCCGTGCAATACCGCACGTATCTGATCGAACCCTGCCATATAACCATATGGCCTATAGTACAATCTGTCCGATCCTGATCCGTGCAATACCGCATGTATTTGATCGGACCTTGCCATATCTCCATACGGCCTCTACAACCTTTCGCCCGAAAGCTGAGTAACTGAATGTGGGGGACTCTAAAGACTCGTCAACACATTGGTTGTGGATTTAACCACTAGCACGTCAGAGGTATAAGCCAATACGTAACGGGCTACCAGGTATTGACCAAAAGGGATGTCTGTGAGCGAACTCAGCCTGACAACCCTACTGAGCCTGTCAGTGACAATATCCGTACAGTCTGGTCCGTTCGTCTATGAGTATCGCATGGCGGGCCTAGGGGGTTGGTAAAAGTCAGACCCCCAAAAGCGGTACAAGTCGTGTCGGAGTGTAGCCCAGAACACCCTGAGATACTACTGGAATACCTACCAGTAAATCTCCTTGCCTTGGCCAAGGACTTTGTGTAATGGCTCTCCTAGACACAGCACGACCTCACCCCCAATACCGGGAGAGACGAACCCCTGAAGATACGCTCACTGCCTCCATGTGGCTCGGGACTGTACCCAACTAAAACCTGTTTGCACGACTCCTTTGAGCCGTGGTAGGGTAGTAATCAAAGTACAGTGGGAACTCACACGAGACAAATGACGATCCCCAGGTCGATGAACTAACCTGCACACATGTCACCAGGGAACTGCCATCTGACGTCTGGTATATGACCAACTAGCATGTTCCCGGCGAGTCCTGTCCGGTGTACTCATAACCCAATGAGCACCTGTATACATCTTAGATGATCCAACTGACACCAGTGGCTTGTGAGACCGGCCACCGCCCCTCGTCGGGGTCTCGACTGTATACACTAGTCTACTAATGGAGTATCGATGCCCGGTCTCGAAACTCCCACGACTAGGGACCTTTTAAAGATATGCTTGCAGACCCCCAGCTCCCACTTATATGATCGCCCTCATACCGCTGGTGGTCAAGCAAGAATCCTAGGGGCTCTATCAACGTGTAATAGCGACGTGTCAGGTCACCTAAAACAGTACACGATGATAAAGGTAAACCAGATAGCATACTATCATCTCGAGTAAGACTGTCCTACCGGGATAGGTCCTCCCTCAATCATTACAATCACGTACCTGTGACCTAATAAATGACTCTGAGGGCACTATTTCCAACACCTTGATCACTCCGAGCTCACTGTACAAACTGACCTGACTTGCGAGAAACAACCGGTTGAGATCCTGCATAGAAAGGTAAAAACATTACGGAACAAGGAAGTAAACTTTGTCCGAGTGATGTGGAGAAAAGATTCACTAGGAGAATCAATTTGGGAACGAAAAGATGACATGCGTGGAAGATACCCTTACTTATTTGTAAACTAGTCCTTATGTAATTGTAAATTTCGAGTGCAAAATTTTTATAAGGAGGGTAGAATGTAACGACTCTGAATTTACTGTACGAAAATTTTCAATTTAATATACAGAAAGGAGATTACAAGCCTGGGTACAATTTATAAGTTAATTTTTGTTTAAAAACAGCAAGAAAACACTTGTAGCTCACTAGTAAAGCGTTGCACTGCTGTGACATAGCCCCTGTGTTTGAACCCCATCAGACACATTATATTTTTCCTGATTTTTCTTTTAAAATTTTTGAAAGCCCAAAAATTTACACGTGCAATGCACATAAAAATGAAAAGACAGAAAAATCAAATATGTGCACAATGAATTAATTATAAAGATGTACACATGGTTTCAATCCGACGGCTCCCCCTCACCAAACGACCTGCGAGATCATCAATTGGGTCGGTGCCAACGGTCCCCCTATAACCAATAGTGCCCGTGTTTTACACACACGACCCTTCACCTACCCCTAACACCCCTGCACTGTTTGATTGTTTTGCAATCACACAAAGACTTTTAATTTCACCTTTAAACCAAATTTTAATGCATTTTAATTCATCTTTTTAATTCCAAAACCTTAATTCCACACTATAAATACTATCTCATGCCCTAACCCTTCCTCATTTTGAAAATAATAGCCAAAATTCTCAAAGTTTTCTAAGTACAAGAAGAGTACAAGTGGAGTTAGCAAGAGATCAAATTCCGGCGAGGATCGAAGCAAGTTCCGGCGATCACGATGACAACCCTCCCTACTTCTACCTTCTCTTCATCTATCTAGTTTGTAAGTCCCTCCCAATCTCTCTTTTTCCTCTTTAAAAATCATTTTTCAAAACATATGTCGGAAGTGGAGTTAACACCGACATCTTCTTTTAAACCTCTAAAATTCCACTTTTTCTTACATTTTCTTCATGCATATTCCTACACCATACTTGTTAACATAAAACCAATGCTTAGAACCAAATTTTTTATTTAAGAATATCATGCAAAATAACTTTAAATCAACATTTAAATTAAAATACCATGAACTTCACATATCTCTCTTTTAGTAATTTTGTTAATTATACCTTTAGAAAACCTCATGGGGTAATGACCTATAACTCACATACACACATGGTTTCCATAGCACAATACTCTTCAAGCGTATTTTTTAGCTACGAACACAATATTTCATTAAAATGCCATTTACTATAAAAACAGTGTTTTTTGGAATTGTATTTTAAAATTCCTTTGCAAATAAACCTCTACAACCTTTTTTAGGGGACCCGCTATTAGATGGTGCGGATTATCGCACATCTTTGGGCTAGTAGAGTGAGATGTAGACCTCCTTACGGAGGATTCGGTCTCGAAAATTTTTAATACGGTTTTTAAGAAAAACTTAATTTTTCTACTTACAAAAATTTAATTTTATATATTGCTTATTTACGCTTAACGTATTTATTTCTGAGTAAATACATTGCGTGCCTGCCACGTCTCCGTCTCCGTACACTGGGAAGAGGGGCGTGACAGTATGCTACTTGGTTTGATTTTACCTCAATATGTGTATATGTTTCTTTCAGCATATCGCTAATATATATTGGTAGTGTAGGGTTGCTGGGCACACGCACAAGGGTCTACGAGGTATCAACCATGCCCGATTTAAAAATTAGTCGTGCCGAACAACCCAAAGCCGGATCTTTAAACTAGGGTTTAGGCTAAAACAAGCATGTTAAACACTTTAACACTAAGTGAGAGGGATTACAACCTTTGTAGATCCTGTCCTTCACTTCTTAAGCTCCGTTGGTCCTCTCGCTGCGATCATCGTGTTCCAGACTCTCGAGAGGCTTCACAAAGAGAAAGATGCGGTCTTGCTTCCGATCTTTGATAACAAAGATGATCTACCTTGAAGTTTCATTAGCACAAGCTAACACTCACTAAATGAAGTGAACACTCTCATCTAAAGGGCAATGATAGATGAGGATGATGAAGTAGCATTTTTGCTCTCATTTATATTGTATTTCTCACTCATTTTCATCACTTGGCAAAAAGCTAGAAAGCTTTTCAATGGAAAAAGAAAGAAGGAAGAAGTTGATAATTCATTTGTGATGAATAATGAAAAGATAATAATGATGAATAATGCAACCATGGTTAACTTAACCTTTGTAGAGATTTAACTAGGGCTAGGGTTTTGGTTAGGTTAAACCATGAGTCACTTGAAAATATCTTTACAAAAACAAAAGAAAACCTTCTAGAAACATCTAGAAAGCATTAACCCAAATCAAACCCTAATCTTGTTTAATCTCTACTAAATATGTTGCATTAGTTATCATATCATGTTACAATATTTTATATCACATATATAATATTTATTGTAACAAAATAAAATAATACAATTAACATATATCGCATATATATCAATGTATTACCCGAGTGAGAAAAAGAATCTTTTAGTGAGCTAATATTAGTTAATGTAATTTAATATATTATATATATTATTATACATTAAATTATCGAATCAACACTTGATCCGACAATCCGGCTATATCGCATATAATCGACTAATATCTCATTTACCAATTCATCGAATCAACACTTGATCCGATGACCCGGCTGATATCAAATATCGCGAGAATATAATACGGTATCTCATATCGCATTATCCTCGGTCCCGCACATATCACATATGTGTTCCTACTCCGTTTTGCCTGAGTCAAGAAATCTCAGTGTAGGACTCTAAGAATCGTCAATACGCCGGCAGTAGGTGATGATCATATCAAACACCCACAAGCTGCAAGCGGTCTGCTAAACGTAACAGCCACCCAGGTATTGAGCGCTCAGAAGATCAACAAACAAGCCTGTATTTTCTCCCGTGAATCCAATCAGTAACACTCCCGTACTGTCCGGTCTCGTCGTCTGATATGTTGCATATCTCGCCTAGGGGTGGTAAAACGTCAGACCCCAGTAGCTCGATAAGTCATGTCAATATGAGGTCTATAACAGTTCGAGAAACTACTGATAACACTTACCAGTAAATCTCAGCAACCCTGGCTAGGGATTTCTAGTTATAGCCAATCGAACACAGCACAACATCAACTCCCTATACCGGGAGAGACGAATCCCCTCCTATCTCTCATTGCCTCCATGTGATTCGGGACTGTACCCAAAAGCCACCTTTTTGCACGCCCTCTTGGACGTGGTATGATGGAAATCAAAGCACAGTGGGAATCACACAAGACTCTATGACGATCTCGGGTCAACAGACTATTCTGTAACAGTGTCACCGGAGAACTGCCATCTGACGTGAGGTATAATACCATCTGGGAGTTCTCGGCGAGTCCGTCCAGTGTACCCAGTCTCTACTGAGCACCCGTACACAATCCTTGATGTCAAACACCGATGGATATAGGATCATCCATCGCCCATTATATGGGTCAAGATGCGTATACGCTAGTCTACTCTGGTGCATCGATGCCCTGTCTCGATACACCCTCGACTAGGAACAGTTATAGGATGTACTCGTCGACTACCGTGGCCCCACTAGTATGATCTCATCATAGTCCCAGTAGTCGAGTACATATTCTACGGGCTTTAGCAACATGTAATATAGAGACAATCAGAGTACATGTTAAGATAAAGTACAACCAGATAGCATACTATCATGTCGAGTAAGAAAGTCCTCCCTATATATGTCCAAGCATCCATTACAATATAAATCGTATGTACAGTAATGGCCTCTAGGGCATACATATAACTAACAATCTCCCACTTGCACTAGGGCCATCTGTTGTGGTATCGCATACCCAACAATTAGCTGTGGTCGAAGTATATCATACTCAACCATCCCATAAAAGTCTCTACTGGGAAAAAGGCCTTCGTGAGTGGATCCGCGCTGTCGTCCTCTGTGTCTACTCTCCTAACCTCGATCTCCCTGGAGATTAACCATCTCCATGATCAGGTGATACTGCCTAAGAATTATATCTGGATTTCTGATGGGACGGTTGTTCCTTTGGCAAAAGCCACAACTCCATTGTCACATAATGGTAGGAATGAAGTTCATCTCATGAAATTATATATCCAGACTGCCTCTTTGGTAGCATCCTTGGTAACGATGTATCTTGACTTTAATCGTCTAGTATGTCACGGTATCTAGCTTGGAACTCTTCCAACATACCGTCCCTCCACTGAGGGTAAAGACAATGCCTGCGAATGACATTCAGTCGTCCTTATCACCCTGAAACCTTTCAAGTGATTCTCCTTAGGATCGATTGATACCAGCTCACTACAACTAGTGAGTATCCTAACATCCAATTAGATCTATCTTATAGATCCAAAACCCAGGATTTAGGAGGTATCACTTTGATCCTATATGGAGATTCCTTGTGATAAGCGGTGATTGACCGAGCGTAGCATAGGAAACTCCTTCCCTATCAAGAGTATGTCATCCACGTACTCTACGAGGATCACCACCATACTCCCTACTACCTTTTTTGTATATACAAGGTTCATCTACCATTTTGAAGAAGTCAAACTTTTTGACTACCACATCAAAACAGACGTTCCAACTCCGCGATGCCTGCTTTATCACATAAAACATCTTGCACACATTTCCGCTACTCCCACTGTCTACGAAGCACTCTGGCTGTGTACTTATAGACTCTCTCTTCTAAAACATCATTTAGAAAAGCAGTCATGACACCCAACCACCAGATATCGTAGTCATGGTATGTAGTCGTGGCAAGTAGGATCTGGATGGACTTAACCATAGTTTTGAAAGTCTCAACTTTTCCATGTACACCAAGTAATCTTCTCAAGATATACTTGCTCCTGATGGAGATTTAACCCTTCAGATAAAGCAACCAAAGTCCATACTTTGTTGGTGTATAAGGATTCCATCTCAGATCGTTAAGCATCCAGCCATTCTTACAGAGTCCCACTCCTGATGGCCAGCTCGAAACTAGTTGGGTTATCATCACATGATACAATTCTCGCTCCCACTGTCATAGAGAAAACCGAACTATCTCTCAGGTGGGTGAGGAACCCTACTAGATCGGCGGAGAGACTGAGGTTCGTTGGAAACTATTGAATCCTTTGGTTCTACCAAATCATCAGCTGCAGTTTGTATAGCTAGAACTCTTTCCAATTCTACCTCATGACCAATGATTTCTTCATAAGAAATTCCCTTTCACAAAGGTGGCATGTTGAGAAACAAAATATCTTTTGTTCCTCGGTTAGGTAGAAGATATTCCCTTGCGAATGCTTGGGATATCCAACAAACTTCCACAGATCTGTCTTTGACTCGAGCTTGTCCGGATTTTGCTTTTTAGACATAGGCCGGACAACCCCAAATCTTAACAAACGTAAGATATGGGCTCTTCCCTTTCCATATCACATATGAAGTGGTAGGCAACTGATTTGATTGGAACCCTATTCAATAGGTATGCAGCTTCTCTAGTGCATAACTCCTAAAAGGAAATAGGAAACTTAGTAGTACTCATCATAGAGCTCACCATATCTAATAGGGTGTGATTGCTTCATCCCGATACACCTACGTGCTGTGGTGTATACGGAGGAGTAATGCTGAGAGAGAATCTCATTCTCCTTTAGAATAGTCCAGGAATTCCGTGCTCAAGTATTCTCCCCCCTGATCTCATCGAAGGATATAATACTTATACCCGTTTTGGAAACTTATATTCTGTGAATATCTCAAAAGCTTTGGACTTGTGTTTCAACAGGAACATATGTCTGAATCTTGAGAGATCATCAGAGAATGTAATGAAGTACAAAGAACCGGTCTTGGCATGTGTAGACTGGGGACCTTCATACATCAGCATGTATCAATCCCAAGATTTCACTAAATCTTTCTCTGTTTCCAATAAACAGAGCTGTGGTCATCTTATCTTTCTGACATGACCGGCAAGTTTCACAAGATGTAAATTCAAACTAATTTAAATATGCATCTTTATGTAACTTCAGATAGTCGGGTCGCATTGATATGACCTAGTCTACAATGCCTCAAGAAGGATTCCTTCATTTTTGAACTCTTCCTCTTGTGTGTGTTCTGTACACTAAGAACTGTGGTTTGATTTAGAATGTCAATGCTTTTAGATAACGTGCCTGAACCGATCAACTCTTGATATAGGAAATGTTCAAAACATTATCCAACAATACAAAATTATATCCTTCTTTACTAATAAAGAGACTGATATGATGTTGTATATCAGGTTCGGTATATAATAACATTCGTTCAGAATCAATGTATTCTGGTAATACAGGGTGATAGTGACCAAAAGACTTGGCTGCAACACTTGCACCGTTTCTATCTCATGAAATATATCACCCATTCTCAGTTCTCTACCTATCTGTAGCCCATGTAACAAATTACATATGTGGGATCCTGATCCGGTATCAAATACCCAGGACGTAAAGAATACTGAGAAACAGTTCTCTGTAATGAACACACCCGAAGAAGATGCATCAACATGAACTTTCTTCGTTTGGGCGGCACGGGAATTCTGGTAATCCCCAATTTCCTGCTCTGTCTTATAACAATTATAAGTTGGAGCGGGACCAACATTCCCCAGCTCAGTATAACAAACTGGTTCGGTCAATTCATCCGTATTATTATCTTGATTAAAGCGTGACATCGTCGCTACCTGGAGAGAGAGAGAAGAAAACACTCAGCGTGCGCTTTTACAAGATTAGATTGGTTATCAATTTATTTAATCAGGATGTCTCCCACTGTTTTAGTCAAATCTTCCTTCAAACCCTAAAAGGAAAGACTAGCCGGGATTAATTACACCCTACAAGTTCGCCAATCTTTCAGCCAGGCCAGTGCCGGTAATTTGAGGGAGGTTCTCCGTGCTTTCGCACGGACCTAATTAAAATAAACCTCGTTTTCCCAGGGGCGTAACCCCGTTAACACCATTCTAGACACCTACTTGATCGGCGAATTGTAATGTGTAAAACTCTCCCAGGAGTAACTCTTACTCGCAGCGGTTATCGGGATCCAACTATCTCATAGAAGATATGCAATCTCATTGCAAATTTCAACACTTGAAATTCCCAATAATATTTTATCCCAAGCGATCTATGACCTTGACAAGGTCAACAAACCATAGACCGCAAGTCAAATTCAACCCGTCATTTCCTGATCTGAATTAAACCCACCCGCACGACCCTTGACAAGGTCAACAAATTCGCACGACTACCCTAATCCAATCGCATCATATGCTTATACAGATAAGCAGTAATCAGCTACCGCACACTACGCCTTGACAAGGTCAACAAATGCAGCACGAATACTAACTATTACTTATCTCAAATGATGGAGGGCTACGACAGGTTTTTAAGAAAACCTTTTGCGTAATGAACTTGATATCGTTGTAGAATCGAGTGATTTTTAAATGGAATGTTTCTGAGGCTTTTCTAGTTTTGCTAAAGGGGTCACTCCCGGTGAAGGGATCGTCTGCCCTTTCCTCATCGAATAAGGTGCAGGATATATCATATATACCGCTGTGCAAAGAAAGAACTATAGAAGCAATCAAAAGACAAACCGAGTTTGTAGCATCTGCTAGTTTCACTAAAGAGGTCACTCCTGGTGAAGGGATCTCGGCTCTTTCCTTATCGAATAAGGTGCTGGATGTTCTACAAGAAACACCGCTATGCAAAGCAAGAACTAGAGCTACCAGTTTTTAAACAAGTTTCTAGAACATCTTTAGGTTTCTTTTATTTCATTAATCTCATTAATGAAGTCCCATTTTATCATGCTTCACAAGCATCACATTTGAAACGAAATCTGCAATATAACATATGTCTCATATATATAATATAAACATTCGTCTCAGGCAGTAATATGATCTCATCACAGAACATTGCAGCAGAAGAACATATATGAAATATTGGATATACTAAGACGTCCGTGTTTTAATACGAGCTTGTATAAAACACGGATTCCACGGTCGCGATGAATAGCCAAACCCACATCCCTAGACCCTTACGAGAGCGGCAAGTAACACAGCCAATTCTAAGGTTAGGAGACCCGGTCTCGACTCCTCGAGAGGGTCTCCCACAAGACCCTAGAACCCGGTTACTTGTGCTCCCCGCCTTGGGTCTACCTAATGCGGAAAAGTAAATAATATACAAGGGTGACATCATCCTCAGGCCGAAAGTGCCCCAATAAAAGAATATTACGTACAATGAATTTTACATGAATAAAAATAAAAAACCCTCATCTCACATAAAACCCCCGGCTATTCTGAACGCGACGATCCAATATAATGTAAGTCCATATTGCGACCCCCGGTGCTTACGGGGAGGCGGAAACGGTATAAAAAACGAATTTTTATCGCAAGAGGCAACATGGACTAAACTAGGTCGGGATCGTTGTCTAAACTAAAACTAGTATACAAGCTAAAGAGAGTTAGCTACTATGGAAGATGGTTATACCTAAACTTGAACTCCTTCTTCTTCAAACCTTGTAGAGGTTGTTGGTTCTCTTTTCGTCGCCTTCTCCCGTCGAAGATGGATCCACCTCGAAGGTTCGACCTTTGGGCTCTTCCTCGATCTTTGAGTGAACTAGGGTTTCCGGCTTGCTAAACCTTCATCCTAGAATGAGTAGAGAGTGATTAGGGTTTGCTTTTCCTTTTAAAGAGAAGGATTCTCAACACATGAGAAGGTTTCTCTTTGCTAGAGGAAGAAGAAGATGAAATGAGGAGAGAGAGAGGTTATGATAGAATGAGATATCTTTTCTCTTTCTTGCAACCATAATGCAAAAGAAAAGTATTATCTAAATGATAATAATTGAAATAAGAATAGTTGATGGTAAATATGGAATGACCACTATCATACTTCTTTAAATGAAGTGTAAGCATGAATCAAGGAAGACTTTCAAGGCATGATGGTGGTCAAAGGTCAACAAGTCAACCAAGGTCAACAAGTCAACAAAAAAATCAACCATAACATAATTCTCATTTAATTACTATTATTAATAGATAATATATAAATCCATTAGGGTTTGGAAAATGAAGACTGTTAACTGTGCATACGCACCCGTTCCGAAACCCTAATGAAAAACCTCATTCTCCGCCTCAAGCAACTGTGCATATACACCTGCATTCTCGTTCCGAGGAACAAGAATACCAAGAGATAAAAGCAACCCCAAAACATATACCAGTATCTGGCTCAAACCAGAGCCTGCCAGTATAATCCGTCCGGACTCCAAACGTGCACAAGTGCGCGGATGAGAACGAACCCTGTCGCAAAACCATGCGACCTCTACTCTGTTTTGCCCAGAGGCGAATACCCTCTGTGTGGGACTCTAAAGACTCGACACTACGCTGGCAGTGGGTTTAACCACAGACCGCAAGCGGCACTAGCTGTGCATAACGGTCCCCAGGTAGATGCCGACAAGAAGGCTGACGAGGTGAAACCCCATCTGAACTCCTACTGAGTCTGAATGTGACATTCTCCGTACAGTCCGGTCTGTTCGTCTGATACATCGCATGGCGGGCCTAGGGGGCGGTAAAACATCAGTCCCCCAATAGCGGTACAAGTCGTGTCGGAGTGAAGCCCAAAACACCCTGAGATAACACTGGAAACCTACCAGTATATCTCGCTTGCCCTGGCCAGGGACTACTCGTGTAATGGCTCTCCTAGACACAGCGCGATGTCAACCCCCAATACCGGGAGAGACGAATCCTGTCTAACCGTCACTGCCTCCAAGTGCTTCGGGACTGCACCCAACCACCACCTGTTTGCACGACTCCTTTGAGCCGTGGTAGGGTAGTGATCAAAGTGCAGTGGGAACACACTCGAGGCGAAGTGTCAGTGTCAAGTCAGCGGACTAAGCTGTACTCATGTCACCTGGGAACTGATAACTGACGATAGGTATAATACCAACCTGTCAGTTCCCGACGAGTCCTGTCCAGTGTACTCGTAACCCAACGAGCACCCGTATACTATCTCCAGTACGACGTACTGATGGCTGTGGGACAGACCATCTCCCACACTGGGATGAGAAGCGCATACGCTAGTCTACTCCGGAGTATCGATGCCCTGTCTCGATAGTCCTACGACTAGGGACCTGTATAAGGATGTGCCTATAGATTACCCAGCCCCCACTAGTGTGACTGCCATCACAACGCTGGTAATCAAGCAAAGATCCTAAGGGCTCCACTAATGCGTATAATTGATATACTGAAATAAACACAAGTACACATTGAAGTAGAAACAAACCAAGTAGCATACTACTATATTGAGCAAGATTGTTTATACAAGGTGAATATCCTAAGCTTCCATTAAGTAATATACAAACTAGTATGATACAGTAATGGCCTCTAGGGCATATACACTAACAATCTCCCACTTGCACTAAGGCCATGTACTGGCGTATCGAAGACCTATCATCTCGATCAGCCGCTCGAACTGAGTCTGGGGTAGGGCCTTGGTGAATGGATCTGCAGTGTTCTCTTCTGAAGCAACCCTCCGAACCTCGATCTCCTTGCGATCCACGATCTCCCTGATCAGGTGATACCGCCTCAAGATGTGCCTGGATCTCTGATGGGACCTGGGTTCCTTTGCTAAAGCTATAGCCCCGTTGTTGTCGTAATACAGAGGTACTGGGTCAACAATGGACGGAACCACCTGAAGTTCTTTTAAGAACTTCCTTATCCAGACAGCTTCTTTTGTGGCATCAGATGCAGCGATGTATTCCGCTTCCATAGTCGAGTCTGCAACGGTTTCCTGTTTAGAACTCTTCCAACACACCGCCCCTCCATTGAGGGTAAAGACAAAACCCGACATGGACTTGGAATCATCCTTGTCACTCTGGAAGCTGGAGTCAGCAAAGGCCTCAATCTGGAGGTCTTTTCCGCCATACACCAAGAACATCTCCTTAGTCCTCCTCAGGTACTTGTGAATGTTCTTTACCGCTATCCAATGTTTCTCCCCAGGGTTTGACTGATACCGGCTTACTACACTCAGTGCATAAGCTACATCCGGTCTGGTACACAACATCGCATACATTATAGAGCCTACCGCAGAAGCGTAGGGTATAATAGACATGCGATCCCTCTCCAAATCAGTCTTGGGAGACATCTCTTTAGAGAGGGTGATCCCGTGACAAGCCGGTAGGTTTCCGCGCTTGGAATCTTCCATACTGAATCTTTTCAGTACGGTGTCGATGTACCTGGACTGTGAAAGTCCTAATATCCTCTTGGATCTATCACGATGGATCCGGATCCCCAGGATGTAAGAGGCATCACCCAGGTCTTTCATGGAGAACCTGTGTGACAAGAAACCCTTGACAGATTGTAGCATAGGAATGTCATTTCCTATTAAGAGAATGTCATCCACGTATAAAACAAGGAATACTACAGTTCTCGCTACAAATCTACTATAGATGCACGGTTCATCTGGATTTTTGATAAAGTCAAATTCCTTGACTGTCTCATCAAAACAGATGTTCCAACTCCGCGATGCCTGCTTTAGTCCATAGATGGACTTAAGAAACTTGCACACCTTTCCGCTGCTCCCACTCTGAATGAAACCCTCTGGCTGATCCATATAGACACACTCCTCTAAACTTCCATTTAGAAAAGCAGTCTTTACGTCCATCTGCCAAATCTCATAATCGTGGAAGGCAGCAATGGCAAGAAGGATCCGAATGGATTTCAGCATAGCCACTGGAGAAAAGGTTTCGTCGTAGTCCAAGCCAGGTCTTTGACGGAAACCCTTTGCTACAAGTCTAGCTTTATAGGTCTCAACCTGTCCATCTACACCAATCTTCCTTTTGAAGATCCACTTGCATCCTACGGGTTTTACCCCGTCTGGAGCAATGTCCAACGTCCATACTTTGTTGGTGTACATGGACTCCATTTCGGTCCGCATTGCATCCAGCCATTTTACCGAGTCAACGCTCTGAACGGCCTGCTGGAAGCTGGTAGGCTCATCATAGTCTATGATGCAATCCTCTCTATCCCCGTCTATGAGAAAACCGTAGTATCTCTCGGGCGGATGAGACTGCCTACTACTTCTGTGGAGCGGCATAGGAATGTCCTGTTCATTTGAACCCTCTGGTTCCATTAAGCTTTCAGTAATAGTCTGTGGTTCTGGAATTTCTTCCAGTTCTACTGTGCTCCCACTTATCTGGTTTTCCAAAAACTCAGTTTCCAAGAAGTAGGCATGACGAGAAACAAGGACTTTTTGTTCCTCTTCACAGTAGAAGAAATATCCCTTGGAGTTCTTTGGATATCCCACGAACTTACACTGTACTGAGCGTGCCTCGAGCTTGTCCGCATGCTGCATTTTAACAAAAGCTGGACATCCCCATGTCTTAATGTGTTTAAGATAGGGTCTCTTCCCACTCCACATCTCATATGGTGTAGTAGGCACAGTCTTAGTAGGAACTCGGTTCAAAAGGTACGCAGCTGATTCTAGCGCATACCCCCAGAATGATCGCGGTAACTCAGCGTTACTCATCATGGACCGTACCATATCCAATAGGGTTCGGTTCCGTCTCTCCGATACACCGTTGTGTTGCGGAGTGTATGGAGGAGTAAGCTGAGAGAGAATCCCATTCTCTTTTAAATAATTCAGGAACTCGGCACTTAAGTATTCTCCACCTCGATCCGATCTTAGAATCTTGATACTTTTGCCGGTTTGTTTTTCTACTTCATTATTAAATTCCTGGAATTTTTCAAAAGCTTCGGACTTATGTTTCATTAAGAAGACATAACCGTATCTTGAAAAATCATCCGTAAAAGTAATGAAGTATGAATAACCGCTTCGCGCATGTGTAGACATTGGACCGCACACGTCGCTGTGTACGAGTCCCAAGAGCTCGCTCGCTCTTACTCCGTGTCCAGTGAACGGAGTCTTTGTCATCTTTCCTTTGAGACAGGATTGACAAGTGGCATACGATTGATATTCGAACGGATCCAAATATCCTTCTGTATGTAACTTAGTCAACCTTCTCTCATTGATGTGACCCAGTCTACAATGCCATAAGAAAGTCTGATTGATATCTGGTGACTTTCTTTTGTGTGTATTCTGGATATTGAAAATCTGTGGTTGGTTTAATACGTATATACCATTGCTCAGTGTACCTGACCCAATCAGAACTTGATTAAGGTGAATGTTTACAACATTACTTACAAACGCAAATTCATAACCTTCTTTAGAAACCAAAGATACAGAAATGATATTACAAGTTGCGTTGGGTACAAAAAAGCAATTACGCAAAACCAAAACATGCCCATCTGACATTCCCAGGTGATAGTCCCCTACGGCTTTAGCATCCATGCTAGCTCCGTTCGCAACTCTGAGGGTCATGTCACCTGCCTTCAAAACCCTACGGTTTCTCAACGCCTGCAAAGAATTACAGATATGAGATCCTGATCCGGTATCCAATACCCAGGAAGTAGAGTTTATAGAAAGACAGTTTTCAATAACATACACACCTGAAGCTGAAGCCGCAACCTGCTTCAGTTCCTGTGTCCTGGCTTTCCAAGCCCTGCAATCTTTCTTCCAGTGTCCACTCTTGTGACAATAGAAGCATTCCTCTTTACCAACAAGCTTCCCCGCAATCTTTGTTGCTTTTTCCTTTCCCTTCGTACCCACTTTACTAACACCGCCTCTTGGTTTGGCGGGGGCTTTCTTCCTCTTTCCCTTGGCTTTCGCCTTGGACCTAGAGGAAGAAGATCCTCCTACAAACAAAGCGGGTGTATCCCTACCCTTCTGTAGGGTGCCCTCTGCGCTCCTCAGCAGGTTGAGGAGTTCTGAAAGTTCAACTTCCTTTTCTTGCAAGTTGAAATTCAGTATGAACTGGGCGTAAGTGGATGGAAGGGATTGGAGAATTATATCCGTATAAAGTTCACTGTCCAACGTGGTCCCAAGTTCCGCGAGCTCCTCAGTGTAGCCAATCATCTTAAGCACGTGGTCCGCTACCGATGATCCGACGGCCAACTTAGTCGAAAATAACTTCTTCGACACTTCGTATCTTGCGATACGAGACTGCTCTCCATACAGTTCTTTTGTATGAAGAAATATGGATTCCAAATCCATATTCTCGTGCCTCCTCTGATGGTCGTTGTCCATCGAGGCAAGTACGAGGCATCTGGCCTTCGCGCTGTCAATCTCCCAAGTCTTACGGATTTCCTTATCCGCGACGCTGGAGGTGGGACCTGGGACGGGGAGAGCTTTGGTGGTAAGAAGATACCCCAGCTTGTCGTAAGAGATTGCCAATTTGACATTCCTGAGCCAATCTTTGTAGTTTGGCCCTGTCAATATGTTTTTATCTAGAAGTAACTTAAGTCCAGTCATTTCGATTTGGTCGCTGCAGGGGGAGAGAAGAAACACTTAGCACGATGCTCTTGCAAGTTTAGAATGGTTTTTAATTTGTCTAAACAGGATGGCTCCCACTGTCTCTCGAATCCCTCCTCAAACCACAAAGGAAGAATTAGCCGGGATCAATCCCACCGTACAATACTTGCTTAACCGTTCAGCCAGGCCAGTGTCGGTACTTCGAGGGAGGTTTTCCAACGCTTTCGCGAAGTTCCTTAATTTAAGAACCTCTTTTCCCTGGGGGCATAGCCCCGCTAACACCTTTCTAGGCACCTACTAGGTTTATAGCATTGATCGTTTAGTGAGAAATTTCCCGAGGAGTAGCATATACTCACAGTAGGATCGGGATCCAAATATCATCGCGTGACGAAAATGAAGGAATCCTACCATAATCATCACACTCCAAATGGTATGCAAATCTAGCAAGTTTCAGTACTTATGAAACTCCCGATGTGGATTTTTGCCCCATGCTCTTATGACCTTGACTTTGGCCAACAAATCATAAGTCACATGTCAAGTTCTTCCCGTCGTTCTCCAGGTTAATTTGAATCCACCCGTACATACCCTTGACTTTGGCCAACAAGGCAGTACGACTGTTCCAAATCAATGCATCTATCTATGCTGCACATGAATATCCAATAGCTACCAATCACTATGCCTTGACTTTGGCCAACAAACACAGCTTGAATACTATTGACTATTTATGTGAAATGACGGAGGGCTACGAATGGTTTTGGTAAAACCGTGAACGTAGTGAACTTGATATAATCGATGGAACGAGATAGCTTTTAGAAGGAGTGGCTCAAGCTCCGCATTTAAAAGTTAGTTTTGAAAAGAACCGAGTGGTTTTTCGAAAGTGTTCCATCGACTTAAACTTGGTTTATTATCTTGCATTAGTTCTTTTAATGCGTGATATTCTTGCATTAGTTCTTTTAATGCGTCCCATCATTTAATCCTACCATTGCAGAAAACAACCAAAATATGACGTACGCTTATGCCATTCGCATTCGCCACGGGGTCCCGTCATCACTCGTTAGGTTACTTAACTAACGATAGAGCGGGGGCTGGGCTAGCGCGGCTGTAAAACATAAGCAACGCCTAAATAGAAAGCAATGATAGACATTACGGATCACAGATGAATACATTGGATATACTAGCAATCCGCATTCCTTTCGAGCCTGCAACGAAAAGCGGATTACACGGTCGCGGTGAATAGCAAATACCCCACCCAAGACCCCTACGGGTGCGGCAAACTACCCGCCAAGTTCCCGGTAGTTTGTGCACCCCACCATGGGTCTATCCTAGGAGCAAAAACAGTAAAAAGAATTATACAATGACGGCTACAACCCCGACCCGGTTGTGCGGCCAAACAAATAATATAATTACATCAATTTACATTTACAAATGAATGAAAGAAAAACAAAAGCTCATCTCACATCCACCCCGGCTATTCACCCGCGACAGTCCAACAGATTCATATACACAATCCAACACATTACAGATCATGTATAACCCCGACTAATCGACTTATAGCGATTAGCCGACGTTCAATACATGCAAACATCACAGATATAACCATCATAGTCAAAGTGCAGTGAAGTTCGGAAAAAAATACGGAATTATAGGACCCCAAAAGTGAATTTCAGTTCTGGAAAATCTGGGCACATATAATATATCTGAAAAATCCCAAAACCAACACAGAAGAACACTGCACGAAAAACGATGCAAAGATGAAAACAACCTGCGGCGGTTCCGCGGCCAGATGAAGAGGTGAGGCCGCGGAAGGGCGGCGGTTTGGAGGAATAATGCTATCGTTTTTGGTGTGTGTTCTTAGAAAACCCTGAGACGAATTTACAAGTATAAAGTTTTTCATTTTGAGCAGAAAAAAATTCAACAGAAACTTAGGGTTTTGGTTTTCCGGTTTTGCGATTTTTCGGTTCCGAACTTCGTTACACCTCACTACCAAGCTAGTTTGAGTTTAGTTAGGCTCTGATACCACTGTAAGTCCATATTGCGACCCCCGGTGCTTACGGGGAGGCGGAAACGGTATAAAAAACGAATTTTTATCGCAAGAGGCAACATGGACTAAACTAGGTCGGGATCGTTGTCTAAACTAAAACTAGTATACAAGCTAAAGAGAGTTAGCTACTATGGAAGATGGTTATACCTAAACTTGAACTCCTTCTTCTTCAAACCTTGTAGAGGTTGTTGGTTCTCTTTTCGTCGCCTTCTCCCGTCAAAGATGGATCCACCTCGAAGGTTCGACCTTTGGGCTCTTCCTCGATCTTTGAGTGAACTAGGGTTTCCGGCTTGCTAAACCTTCATCCTAGAATGAGTAGAGAGTGATTAGGGTTTTCTTTTCCTTTTAAAGAGAAGGATTCTCAACACATGAGAAGGTTTCTCTTTGCTAGAGGAAGAAGAAGATGAAATAAGGAGAGAGAGAGGTTATGATAGAATGAGATATCTTTTCTCTTTCTTGCAACCATAATGCAAAAGAAAAGTATTATCTAAATGATAATAATTGAAATAAGAATAGTTGATGGTAAATATGGAATGACCACTATCATACTTCTTTAAATGAAGTGTAAGCATGAATCAAGGAAGACTTTCAAGGCATGATGGTGGTCAAAGGTCAACAAGTCAACCAAGGTCAACAAGTCAACAAAAAAATCAACCATAACATAATTCTCATTTAATTACTATTATTAATAGATAATATATAAATCCATTAGGGTTTGGAAAATGAAGACTGTCAACTGTGCATACGCACCCGTTCCGAAACCCTAATGAAAAACCTCATTCTCCGCCTCAAGCAACTGTGCATACACACCTGCATTCTCGTTCCGAGGAACAAGAATACCAAGAGATAAAAGCAACCCCAAAACATATACCAGTATCTGGCTCAAACCAGAGCCTGCCAGTATAATCCGTCCGGACTCCAAACGTGCACAAGTGCGAGGATGAGAACGAACCCTGTCGCAAAACCATGCGACCTCTACTCTGTTTTGCCTAGAGGCGAATACCCTCTGTGTGGGACTCTAAAGACTCGACACTACGCTGGCAGTGGGTTTAACCACAGACCGCAAGCGGCACTAGCTGTGCATAACGGTCCCTAGGTAGATGCCGACAAGAAGGCTGACGAGGTGAAACCCCATCTGAACTCCTACTGAGTCTGAATGTGACATTCTCCGTACAGTCCGATCTGTTCGTCTGATACATCGCATGGCGGGCCTAGAGGGCGGTAAAACGTCAGTCCCCCAATAGCGGTACAAGTCGTGTCGGAGTGAAGCCCAAAACACCCTGAGATAACACTGGAAACCTACCAGTATATCTCGCTTGCCCTGGCCAGGGACTACTCGTGTAATGGCTCTCCTAGACACAGCGCGATGTCAACCCCCAATACCGGGAGAGACGAATCCTGTCTAACCGTCACTGCCTCCAAGTGCTTCGGGACTGCACCCAACCACCACCTGTTTGCACGACTCCTTTGAGCCGCGGTAGGGTAGTGATCAAAGTGCAGTGGGAACACACTCGAGGCGAAGTGTCAGTGTCAAGTCAGCGGACTAAGCTGTACTCATGTCACCTGGGAACTGATAACTGACGATAGGTATAATACCAACCTGTCAGTTCCCGACGAGTCCTGTCCAGTGTACTCGTAACCCAACGAGCATCCGTATACTATCTCCAGTACGACGTACTGATGGCTGTGGGACAGACCATCTCCCACACTGGGATGAGAAGCGCATACGCTAGTCTACTCCGGAGTATCGATGCCCTGTCTCGATAGTCCTACGACTAGGGACCTGTATAAGGATGTGCCTATAGATTACCCAGCCCCCACTAGTGTGACTGCCATCACAACGCTGGTAATCAAGCAAAGATCCTAAGGGCTCCACTAATGCGTATAAGTGATATACTGAAATAAACACAAGTACACATTTAAGTAGAAACAAACCAAGTAGCATACTACTATATTGAGCAAGATTGTTTATACAAGGTGAATATCCCAAGCTTCCATTAAGTAATATACAAACTAGTATGATACAGTAATGGCCTCTAGGGCATATACACTAACATATAACATATCACAGCAACACATAATATCTCATATCATCAACGTAAGCAAGTATGCGTATCCTGATTGTCGTTCATGTATAGCAACGAAGCCGGCGATACACCACAAACTACGCTTACAGTCACAGAAAAGAATGTGTAAAACTACAACAGTTGGAATCCGCAACCTCTTTAGACATCGCATGCCTAACCAAATGAATTCCTTAGACATCGCATGCCTAACAATTATAAACCCCGCATTTTAGTCTCAATATCGAAAACACTTTTCAATATCTAGTCGGGCAATTCAACGAGATTCCCGACTTCCAGATCGAATGCTCATCGCAAACTTCAGTAGACGGCCGCACCCCCGATGTCTTCGACGACGCGCACTAAGGCGGAACACCGCTGCCGCGAGCATCCGAACGGATGCTTTTGGCGACGGGGTTCTCCTATAGTCACTTGGTCGGGGCTATGGGGCGTAGCTGTCTATTAAGTTTACCCGGCGAGTATCCGCGTATGCTACGTGATTGTGACGGACTTTTGATCACATCAAAATTCCGAGGCAACCGATCATCTGAGACTGAATTGCTAGATTTATAACATTCAAATTAGTTATCTCATAACTACTTGTGGATTCCAAATATTGTATTACATTCTAGATAAATAGATAATATTAAGGTTTGTTGTCTTCTAGAGGGTCCACCGCGTTACTTGCACGACTTAGAACGTTCCTAAACTACGAAAAAATCCAACGCTTGGAAATTTTCCGGCAGGGGAAAAAGTGAGTTATTGATATCCGGTCGAACTTTTTAACACGATCTAAAAATTACCCGGACAAACTAAACAAAGTTAAATTATCCAATCGAATTAACGAGTCCCCAATACAACCCTAGAAAACTCAACACTTGAGTGGAATTAAAAATTCCCAGAAACAAAAATGACAAGAAAGGACCTAAGAATAAATAATGAAGTATGAGGGACTAAGTCATAATTTTGGCCGTGAAACCGCCGCCAAACCCTTGGTTTGGCCGCTGTTCCGCGGTCATATAAAAGCATTAGTGGGCCATACTTCACAGTAATTCTTATTTTTTTCTGCTAAATTTTGTGAGCATTTTTAATTCATAAAAAATCACATTTTTGAAAATTATCCAGAGAAAGGTATATATCGGGCTTTACGGGTTCGATCGGACTTTAAACATCGCTCAGACTTCGCCTAAAGCTCTAACTTGGCTCTGATACCACTGTAGGGTTGCTGGGCATACACACAAGGGTCTACGAGACATCAACCATGCCTGATTTAAAAATTAGCCGTGCCGAACAACCAAAAACCGGATCTTTAAACTAGGGTTTAGGCGAAAACAAGCATGTTAAACACTTTAACACTAAGTGAGAGGGATTACAACCTTTGTAGATCCTTTCCTTCACTTCTTAAGCTCCGTGTTGAGGTCCCTTCGCTGCGATCATCGTGTTCCGGACTCTCGAGAGGCTTCACGAAGAGAAAGATGCGGTCTTGCTTCCGATCTTCGATAACAAAGATGATCTACCTTGAAGTTTCATTAACACAAGCTAACACTCACTAAATGAAGTGAACACTCTCATCTAAAGGGCAAGGATAGATGAGGATGATGAAGTAGCATTTTTGCTCTCATTTATATTCTATTTCTCACTCATTTTCATCACTAGGCAAAAAGCTAGAAAGCTTTTCAATGGAAAAAGAAAGAAGGAAGAAGATGATAATTCATTTGTGATGAATAATGAAAAGATAATAATGATGAATAATTCAACCATGGTTAACTTAACCTTTGTAGAGATTTAACTAGGGCTAGGGTTTGAGTTGGGTTAAAGCATGAGTCACTTGAAAATATCTTTACAAAAACAAAAGAAAACCTTCTAGAAATATCTAGAGAGCATTAACCCAAATGAAACCCTAATCTTGTTTAATCTCTACTAAATATGTTGCATTAGTTATCATATCATGTTACAATATTATATATCACATATATAATATTTATTGTAACAAAATAAAATAATACAATTAACATATATCGCATATATATCAATGTATTATCCGAGTGAGAAAAAGAAGCTTTTAGTGAGCTAATATTAGTTAATGTAATTTAATATATCATATATATTATTATACATTAAATTATCGAATCAACACTTGATCCGACAATCCGGCTATATCGCATATAACCGACTAATATCTCATTTACCGATTCATCAAATGAACACTTGATCCAATGACCCGGCTGATATCAAATATCGTGAGAATATAATACGGTATCTCATATCGCATTATCCTCGGTCCCGCACATATCACATATGTGCCCAGGTCCTTCATGGATAACCTCTGCGACAAGAATCCTTTGACTGACTGTAACATAGGAATATCATTTCCTATTAGGAGAATGTCATCCACGTACAAGACGAGGAATACCACAGTTCTCCCTACAATCTTACTGTAAATGCATGGTTCATCTGGGTTTTTGATAAAGTCGAATTCCTTGACAGTATCATCAAAGCAGATTTTCCAACTCTGCGTTGCCTGCTTAAGTCCACAGATGGACTTTAGCAACTTGCACACTTTACCACTGCTCCCACTCTGAATGAATCCTTCTGGCTGATCCATATAGACACACTCTTCCAATTTTTCATTTAGGAAAGCCGTCTTTACGTCCATTTGCCAGATTTCATAATCGTGGAAGGCAGCAATGGCAGGAAGGATCCGAATGGATTTCAGCATAGCCACTGGAGAAAAGGTCTCGTCATAGTACAAACCAGGTCTTTGACGAAAACCCTTTGCAACAAGTCTAGCTTTATAGGTCTCAACCTGCCCATCTACACCAATCTTCTTTCTGAAGATCCATTTGCAGCCTACGGGTTTTACCCCTTCTGGAGCAAAGTCCAAAGTCCAAACTTTGTTGGTGTACATGGACTCCATCTCGGTCCGCATTGCATCCAGCCATTTTACCGAGTCGCCGCTCTGAATGGCTTGCTGGAAGCTAGTAGGCTCACCATAATCCATGGTGCAATCCTCTCTATCCCCGTCTATGAGAAAACCGTAGTATCTCTCGGGCGGATGAGACTGCCTACTACTCCTGCGGAGTGGTACTGGGATGTCCGGTTCTCTTAAAACTTCTGGTTCTTCCAAGCTTTCAGTAATAGTATGTGGTTCTGGAATTTCTTCCAGTTCTACTACGCTCCCACTTGCTTCTTTTTCTAAAAACTGATGTTCCAGAAAATGGGTATGACGAGAAACAAAAACCTTTTGTTCCTCCGCGTAATAGAAAAAATACCCCCTGGAGTTCTTTGGGTATCCCACAAACTTACACAGTACTGAGCGTGCCTCGAGCTTGTCCGCATGCTGCTTTTTTACAAAAGCTGGACATCCCCATATCTTTAGATACTTAAGACAGGGTTTCTTCCCACACCACATCTGATATGGTGTGGTAGGCAAAGTCTTGGAGGGAACCTTGTTCAAAAGATATGCAGCTGATTCTAGTGCATAACCCCAGAAGGATCGCGGCAACTCAGCCTTACTCATCATGGATCGAACCATATCCAATAGGGTTCGATTCCTCCTTTCTGATACACCGTAGTGTTGTGGTGTGTATGGAGGAGTAAGCTGAGAGAGAATTCCATTCTCTTTTAAGAAGCCCAGAAACTCGGCACTCAAGTATTCACCACCTCGATCAGATCTCAGTGTCTTGATACTTTTGCCTGTTTATTTTTCAACTTCATTCTTGTATTCCTGAAATTTCTCAAAGGCCTCGGATTTGTGCTTCATCAAGAAGACATGCCCATTCCTAGAGAAATCATCTGTGAAAGTAATGAAGTATGAATAACCACTTCGCGCATGTGTAGACAATGGACCACACCCATCACTGTGTATGAGTCCCAAGAGCTCGCTCGCTCTTTCTCCGTGTCCAGTGAACGGAGTCTTTGTCATCTTTCCCATGAGACAAGATTCACAAGTAGCATAAGACTGGTACTCGAACGGATCCAAGTATCCTTCTTTATGTAACTTTGTTAACCGTGTCTCATTAATGTGACCCAGTCTACAATGCCATAAGAAAGCCTGATTTAATTCCGGAGACTTTCTTTTAAGTGTGTTCTGGACACTGAAGACCTGAGCTTGATTCAAAACGTATATACCGTTTTTCAATGTACCTGACCCAATCAGTACTTGATTTAGGTGGATGTTTACTACATCGCTTACAAAAGTAAAATCATATCCTTCCTTAGAAAGTAAGGATACAGATATGATATTACAAGTCGCACCTGGTACATAAAAACAGTCACGCAGAATCAATATCTGCCCAGTTGTCAGTCCTAGATGATATTCCCCTACGGATTCAGCATACATGATCATTCCGTTAGCAACCCTGAGAGTCATATCACCTTTCCTGATAACCCTACGGTTTCTCAGAGCCTGTAATGAATTACAGATATGAGATCCTGATCCGGTATCCAATACCCAGGAAGTAGGGTTAACTGACATACAGTTCTCTATTACAAACACACCCGAAGCCGAAGCCATAACATGCTTCGAATTCTGGCTACTGGCTATGCAAGCCCTGCAATCCTTCTGCCAATGTTCATTCCTGTAACAATAGGAACATACATCTTTTACTACATCCTGTCCCGAAACTTCTGCCCTTCCCTTTCTTTCTACTTCCCTGGTTTCCTTCAGGGTAGTAGGTAGGGACTGTTGAACTAAGTCAGCATCTGACCCGTTCTTCAACGTGGTCTTCTGGTCCGTGAGCTCAAAAGAGCTGGTCTCTGTAAGGACGTTGCCCCTTACAGATGACCCGATAGCCAACCTCGCTGGAAGCAATTCGTTCGAGTTCTCATATCTTGCGATACGAGATTGCTCTCCATATAAATCCTTGTTATGGAGGAAGATAGAAACTGAGTCCATCTTCTCATGCTGCCTCTGGTATGTACCATCAACTGAGGCTAACACGAGGCACTTGGCTTTCGCACAGTCTTTTTCCGATGTCCTATGGATATGAATATCCGTGACAGGGGAAGCTGGACCTGAGACGGCAGGGGTTGGATTAGTTAAGGGCTGTCCCAGCTTGTCATGGGCAATGGACATCTGGACAGACCTTTGCCAGTCATAACAGTCAGATTCAGTCATTTTATTATCTAGATGTAACCTAGGTGCGGTCACTGGGTCGCTGCAATTAAGAGAGAGAGAAGAAAACACTCAGCATGATGCTCTTGCATGTTTAGATTGGTTTTTAATTTATCTAAACAGGATGGCTCCCACTGTCTCTCGAATCCCTCCTCAAACCATAAAGGAAGAATTAGTCAGGATCAATCTCATCGTACAATACTTGCTTAACCGTTCAGCCAGGCCAGTGTCGGTACTTCGAGGGAAGTTTTCCAACGCATTCACGAAGTTCCTTAATTAAGTAACCTCTTTTCCCTGTAGGCGTAGCCCCGCTAACACCTTTCTAGGCACCTACTAGGTTTATAGCATTGATCGTTAAGTGAGAAAGTTCCCGAGGAGTAGCATATACTCAAAGCAGGATCGGGATCCAAATATCATTGTGTGATAAAACTGAAGGAATCCTACTAGAATCATCACACTCCAAATGGTATGCAGCGCTAGCAAGTTTCAGTACTTTTGAAACTCCCGATGTGGATTTTTGCCCCATGCTCTTATGATCTTGACGAAGGCCAACATATCATAAGTCACATGTCAAGTTCTACCCGTCATTGTCCAGGTTAATTTGAACCCACCCGTACATACCCTTGACGAAGGCCAAAATAGTAGTACGACTGTCCCAAACCAACGCATCTATCTATGCTACAGATAAATATTCAGCAGCTACCAATCACTATGCCTTGGCGAAGGTCAAAATACATAGCTTGAATACTACTGAATATTTAACCGAAATGACGGAGGGCTACGAATGGTTTTGGCGAAACCGTGAACGTAGTGAACTTGATATAATCGATGGAACGAGATAGCTTTTAAAAGGAGTGGTTCAAGCTCCGCGTTTAAAAAGCTGGTTTTTGAAAAGAACCGAGTGGTTTTGAAAGTGTTCCAACGACTTTTACTTGGTTTATTTTCTTGCATTAGTTCTTTTAATGCGTCTCATCATTTAATCCTACCATTGCAGAAAACAACCAAAATATGACGTACGCTTATGCCATTCGCATTCGCCACGGGGCCCCGTCATCACCCGTTAGGTTACTTAACTAACGACAGAGCGGGGGCTGGGCTAGCGCGGCTGAAAAACATAAGCAACGCCTAAATAGATATCATATATAGATATATAGCAATGATAGCCATTACAGATCACAGATGAACACTTTGGATATACTAGGAATCCGTGATTCGTTCGAGCCTGCAACGAAAAGCGGATAACACGGTCGTAATGAATAGCCAAACCCCACCCTAGACCCCTACGGGTGCGGCAAACTACCCGCCAAGTACCCGAAGCGAAGCAACCTCGCTCAACCTGTGAGTAGGCCACTCGGCACTTCGAGATACCCGGTAGTTTTTGCACCCCACCTTGGGTCTATCCTAGGAGCAAAAATAGTAAAAAGAAATTATACAATGACGGCTACAACCCCGACCCGGTTGTGCTGCCATACAAATAATATTATATCAATTTACAAATTTTTACAATGAATGAAAGAAAAAAGAAACTCTTATCTCATATCCACCCCGGCTATTCATCCGCGACAATCCACCGAGTTCATATCCACAAACCATCAACATTACAGATCACAGATATGTATAACCCCCACTAATCGACTTATAGCAATTAGTAGACGTTCAATACATATATCACATCACAGATAATATCCATTAGTCAAAGTGTACGGAATACCGATCAAAATACGGTTTTTTGACTACCCCAAAAGTCAATTTGCTCTCTGGAAAATCTGGGTAGAAAAATCATGTATTAAAAATCCCAAAATAGCCAAACTAAAACACTGCAGAAAAGCCGATCCAGTGCCGAGTCAAAACGGCGGCGGAACCGCGGCAATGAGCATGTCATTGCCGCGGAACCGCGGTCGTTTGATCGAATCATTGGTTCGTTTTTCTGCAGTCTTTTCACAAAACCCTGGGACGATTTTTCATATATTTTAAATCACTTTTTTGTTAGTTATATTTATACCCTAGAGGCCATTACTATACATAGGATGTATATTGTAGTGGATGCTTGGACATATATAGGGAGGACATTCTTGCTCGACATGATAGTATGCTATCTGGTTACTCTTTACCTTAACGTGTACACTGATTGTCTCTCTGTCACATGTTGGTAAAGCCCTTAGGATGTGTACTTGACAACCTGGACTATGATGCGGATCATACTAGTGGGGACATGGTAGTCCATAAGTACATCCTTCAAGGTCCCTAGTCGTGGGTGTATCGAGACGGGGCATCGATATACCAGAGTAGACTAGCGTATATCTTCTCGACCCATACAGATGGGCGATGGATGATCCCATATCCATTGGTGTTTGACATCAGAGATGATATACGGGTGCTCAGTGGAGAATAGGTACACTGGACGGACTCGCCGAGAACTCCCAGATGGTATTATACCTTACGTCAGATGGCAGTTCTCTGGTGACACTGGTACAGGTTAGTCTGTAGACCCGAGATTGTCATAGAGTCTTATGTGGTTCCCACTGTGCTTTGATTTCCACCTTACCACGTCCAAGAGGGCGTGCAAAACGGTGGTTTTTGGGTACAGTCCCGAATCACATGGAGGCAATGAGCGATTGGAGGGGATTCGTCTCTCCCGGTATAGGGAGTTGATGTTGCGCTGTGTTCGATTGGCTATAACCGGAAATCCCTGGCCAGGGTTGCTGAGATTTACTGGTAAGTGTTACCAGTAGTTTCTCGAACAGTTATAGACCTCATATCGACACGACTTATCGAGCTATTGGTGTCTGATGTTTACCACCCCTAGGCGAGATATGCGACATATCAGACGACGAGACCGGACTGTACGGTAAGTGCTACTGGTTGGATTCACAGGACTGTGAGCGGGCTTGCTTGTCGATCTTCTGATCGCTCAATACCCGGGTGGCCGTTACGTTTAGCAGACCGCTTGCGGCTTGTGGGTGTTTGATATGATCATCACCTACTGCCGGCGTATTGACGGGTCTTTAGAGTCCTACACAGAGGTTTCCTGGCTCAAGCGAAACGAAATAGGAGCGCATATGAGATATGTGCGGGACCGAGAATAATGCGTGTATGTGATACCGTATTCTATTCTCGCGATTTGTATCATCGGCAGGTTATATATTTGATATAGCCGGGTTACGAATCAAGTGTTGATTCGATACATTGATACACTTGATACTAGTCGGTTATATGCGATATGACCGGATCATTAAATCAAGTGTTGATTTAATGATTTAATATTTAATTATATATATTTGATATATTACTTCGATTAACTGGTATTGGTTCACATTAAATGGATTTTCTCACTCGAATGTGCACATTGTATATATGATATAGTTTTGTGCACTTGTTTGTATCATGTTTGATGATACATGCAAACTTGGATTTGTGTAAAGACTTAAACCATGTTTAGTGAATGGTTAGAGTTTCATTTCACTTATTTATTTATCTATTCATTTTTGAGAAAAAAGAGAAAAGAAAACAAAATGGTTGCTTTCTTACATGAAGCTTCTTGATGCTTCATGTAACTTTGACTAAGTGACCATTCTTGTCTTCTTCTCCTAACCCTAACCATTCATCTAACCTTGGTTTATTCTCTACAACTAACTATGGTTGCAAGATGATAAGTATCTTTTTATTTTATATTTTACACAAGACTTATCATATTATCATCATCTTCTTCTTCTTCTTCTTCTTCTTCAAGAAGAAAAAGCTTGATAGCTTCAATGGCAACTTGAGAAAAAGAGTGAGAAATCCAATTCTAAAGTGAACCCACTTCCTATTTCTTCATCCTCTACCAGTTGCCAAGTAGTATAGGGTGTTTTCTTCACAAGTTTCATGGCTTGGTGAAGTTGGAGCTTGATCTTGTGTTGCCTCGACGTAGATCATCTTCGGCATCGAAGTCGACGACCTAGCCCGATCATTTCTCCGATGAAGCCGACGCTAGAGTCCGGGATTTGATGATCGCAGCGAGGGGACATCGTTACGGAGGAGCTATGGAGGTGGAGGACCGGATCTACAAAGGTTGTAGTCTCTTTCATTTAGTTAAGTTGTTAACTAGTTGCATGTTTCGCTTAAAATTCTAGTTAACGATCCGTATTAGGGTTTCTCGGCACATGAAAAATTTGAAATTGGCATGGTTGATGCCTTGTGAGACCTCATTAGTGTGTCTAGGAACCCTACAGTGGTATCAGAGCTACTAGGCATTGGATGTCGACCTATGGGGGGTTCTCACTGTGTGACAGTGTGGCGAAGCATAGGCTCTTACCCCCAGGGTTTCCTGAGACCGGAAGGTGCTCCGGCGGGTTGTAGTCCTCGCGAGGGGGCATGCGTAAAAAGTAGCGGCTGAGGGACCGGTTGGTGCCACGGCGACCCCATTGGATGGGGTGGATGCTTGACCTACAGTGGTATCAGAGCCTAGCTAGAGCCTTAGGCGATGCGTAGACGGAGTTAGAAGTCCGATCGAACCGAAACCCTAACTCCAAAATGCTCTCTGGACTTTTTTCAAAAACTGGGTTTTTTCCAGATTGAAAATTCTTAAAAAATTCAGCAGGAAGATCTAAGAATTATGGTGCAAACCGAGCCTCTATGTCCATCAAACCGCCGCGGTTCCGCGGCCCGAGCATAGCTCGTGCGGCGGTTCCGCGGCCGTACGGTCTCCTTGTTCAATGAATTTTGCATAGTAATTCCTATTTTGCAGTGCTGAGTTTTCTGGGAATTTTTAATATTTACTCAAGAGTTGAGTTTTCTGGGTTGTATTGGGAGTTCGTAAATTCGATCGGATTATCAAACTTTGTCTATGTGTTTTTCCGGGTAATTTTAGAATATGTTAAAAAGTTCGACCGGATATAAATACCCACTTTTTCCCTACCGAGAAATTTCCAATTGTTGGATTTTTCCGTAGTTTAACGACGTTCTAAGTAGTTCAAGTAACGCGATGGTCCCTCTAGAAGACAACAAACCTTAACTCGATTATGTGACCGTCTTGAACTGCCCTTTGAACCTTCGGGTTTGAGGCAGTACGGCGTGCCACATGTGAGGCGTTGGTTTGACCCTTCTACGGCTGGACCGTTTGTAGTGAGGCACGAAGTGAATGTTTTTAAACTTATTTCATGTGTTGAGCTGTATCGGGAAAACTTGGGTGTTTGATTGTTCGATCGGAAAGTTTAACATTTTCTATCTTATCCGGAATGTGATACAATAATTGGAATTCACAAGTAGTTATGAGATAAATAAATGAATGTTATAAATCTAGCGGTTTAGTCTCACTTGATCGGTTGCCACGGAATTTTGATGTGATCAAAAGTTCGTCGCAATCACGTAGCGTACGCGGATACTCGCCGGGTAAACTTAATAGACAGCCTCACCCCATAGCCCCGACCTGTAGCGCCTTCAAAAGTCGTTTTGGCGTTTTCCTGAAAATCGGTGAAAATTCGGTATTTTTCCGTAAACCGTCTTTTTTGTTATTTTGCAGTTTAGAGCTAATTATACCTAATTTGGATAGGTAATTTCTAGTTTTTAGTAGAAAATGAGTTACTTATGAAATTCTGGTCGTTTAAAAATTTTCCCTAATTTTTCAATTTTTAATATTATTTTAAGCCGGTAAGAAAATATATTAAATTAGCGATAAATACAAATTTAAATGGGCTAAATTTAAGATTTAAAATCATGTTAATTAAAATCTAGTTGTAACATAAATTTTTAGTATTTTATTTTAAGTTTTAACTAATTTTTATTATAGAAAACGAAATTTATTGAATTTAAGCTAAAACTTGCAATTTTTGACTTGTAGGGGGTCTTTTTGCATAAAATTTCTTTTGTAAAACCTCATTCACCCTTCCCTGACCCATAGGCCGGCCCCACCTCAGCAGCAAGCCCACAAAAAAATTTCCCCATCTAATTTGAACAAAATGATATGATAAGGGTTTTAAAGGGGTAAATTTGGAATTATGTATGGTTTGATTTGAGTGGGTTGACTTGGGCTTTTCCCCACAACACCCACACCATCCCCACTCCTCCATTTCAGCTGAGAATTCCTGCATTCTACAGCAGCCCCTTCCCTCTTCTTGTCTATCTCTTTTCATCATCAAATTTCATCAAATTCCACCTCAAAATCCTTATAAATCCACAATTTCCTTCACAATTTCAAAGCAAAACCTTATTCCCTCTCTTCTCTAACTAATTGGTTCAAATGTTGAAGAAAGATGGCATCTTTGGAGTCATCTTGTTCTTGCTAGATCTCTAGTGTGAGGTATAATTTCTAATCTAAGGTTAAATTGTAGTTAAAGTGTGCTAATTAGGACTTGCATGTTGTGTTAGTATTAAAATTATAGCTAAATCCTAATCTAGTTTTTTTTCTAGTTCATGGTTTGAAATTAAACTAGGGTTTTAGAAAACCATTATTAGGTTAGTTAATTTATTTTGCTATCTAATGTTTTGCTAACCTAAATCTAAGTGGTTAACTTGCTAGTTGGGCTAAAATCTAGTGTTAATTTAGGGTTTTTCATGTATAGTTTGGATTAAGATTGCTAATTACAAAAATCAAGAAAGGGTTGGTTGTGGAATATAGGTTTTGAAGCATAGTTAATTGTTTAAAATTAGTGTAGTGGCTATCTAGTGGGTTAGTTTGGATGTTTGTGTTGGATTGTGAGCACTTTATCGCATAACGGCGATGTTGCGCCGATTTTTGGAATGTTTGTGCTTACTAGTTTTGTTATAAAATTATGTGATGAATTATTTTTGATTTCTTGATGATTGTATTGGCTTATCCTATGACATTTAGGATGTGTGAGTGCGGAATTTTGAGTGGTCAGGTTTTAGTTTTGCCGGGCGACCAAATCGACGATTTTAGTTAGTTTTTCCAATTTTCGCGTGTGTTCCGCACACCTTGTGCACGTTGTACCTAGCTTGTGAACGTTGGTATTTTCATTTGGGATTTGCGTCGTTTCATGGTATGTAACCTTATGTTTGGTATTGATGTAAATTCCAGGTTCGGTCGCGGAGACGTCAGACGCGGCACGAAAGGGGAAAGCGGTGATTGGAGGTGACTAGCTAGGGATTCCGGTGAGTAGATGTAACATCTACGGGGGACTATCGTTGGATGGCGCAAGTCGCCCGATAGTTTTAGTAGCTTAAAAAAATTCTTAGTAATGTTAGTAATTAGGGGTGTAATACTTATATGATTATTTGCTACATCCATGCCTTATATTGACATACATATGCGAACCTATTCTATAGGACACGTGCACCATTTCCAGGGTTTTTATATGCAGCACGAGCACTATTCATGCTTACACACACGCCCTGGTAATTGCCATGCCACCACACTAGATAACTTATAATTTGAAACCTTTTACTATAATTGATGCTTTAACCTGTGCTATTGCCTTTAATTCTTTAAAATGAAATCATAAGATTGCTAATCATGTGCATGTACTTCATCATGTTATTTGTTCATGCCCAGTCTATCAATCATACATCGCAACTTGATTATTGACACCATATGCATTCATTATCATTGGCATATGCATTTATGAGGATTTCTTGAGATTTTGTGATATTTCTGGATTTCGGGGGAAAGCCGCAAAATTTCTAAACTTACTATATTTTTAAATATGTAATTTGCGGTTTTCTAGTGATGTAAGTGTCGTCCACCATAAGTTTGCTGTGGTTTTCGAGACCCGTTTCGAGGAGTTGGATGAACCGTCTCGGGTACATGGTGGGCCCGGTAAGGTACCCCGGGGCAAGAAGCTCGTGGTGCTGACGATGAGCCTGGCAGGGGACGGATTACCTACCGGTGACTGTTTGGGACGGCGGATATCCAGAGGATACCGACCGTGGCCGCGAGATGATGAGATATTGATATTGAGATGGGTCAGCCGGATGGCTGAAGCCAGAGATACTATGACATGGATATATGAGATTTGTGATAGTTTTGAGGTGTCGTTGCTGGACACAGGTTCTTGTTGATTCTAGTGGTATTGTACTGGTATTTCAAAAGAGATTCCTAAAGGAAAAACATGATTCTTATACTTACACATTCAGATCATGAGTTGGTTCACATTGCATACATACCTGCTATTATGTCCTGCATACCTGTATTATAGATGCTAGGATGCTTGTATGCATACTTGCGATAGCCTCTTTAGATGTTATTTATTACTCACGAGTTGGCAACTCACCCCCGTTGTGCCACATTCTTTTGCAGGTCCGCTCCGGCAGTACAGTAGCGGCGGGCGCACTTGCTTCTTTTGCCTCTTTTGCCTGGACTCGAGGTTTTGCTCTTAGGTGGGTTATATTATTATTTTTGTACCACCTTGTATATTCTTTGTATCTAGTGTACTCCATCTACTATATCTACCAGTATTGTTGTATATTGACCTAGAGATGAGACTGTGAGATTTGTGGACTTTTATGCTGTATTTTGGGGTCGAACTCACTTGAGTCGACATGCTGTTTTTCTCATGCTTCTTTATGATTATTTTGCATGTTGTTGTTTTATATTACGTGGGATTTGTGACCGTCTTGTGGCGAAGAGCTAGCTCCCGCTTGGGGATGCCATATTTGTTGGATTTACATATATTCGTGTTGTACCCATTTTGGGGGCCAGTATTTACAAAGGAGACTCTGCCGAAATTTTCGGAAAAATTGATATTGTTTTTAAAAAGGGTTTTGTATGACTTATTTGATAAACTCGCTTTCAATTGATTGGTTTTTCTTCACTCTTTTGCTTTTTGGTTTTGGTTTCTGCGCTTTGGCTTACTTATTTTACGGACGTCTTGAGACGTTTCGTAAACTTAAGTGCCAGTCACGTTCCGTACCCTACGGGTCGTGACAAAGTTGGTATCAGAGCGATAGGTTTTACCTTTTTGAGTGTAGGATGACCCTTGGTAGATGGAATAAGTGACTTAAGTAGGGTAACGTAGCGTGTGTATGTCCGAGGCATACTTGCGATACGGTACTCCGCTTAAGTGACTTTAGGATATACTTGCTTGAAATTTCTTCTTCAATTCCGTGTATCCTATGATTCTATTGCACTGTTCTTATTATCCTTTTTTCCTGTACAAGCTACTATGCCGCCGAAGGCTACGAGGGCACAGAGGGCTGCCGCCCGAGACGAGATTCGAGCTGGCTCGTCCGAGACTAGGACTGAGCAGGGTGGTTGCCTATGCCGCAGGGACAGACTGATCCACCTTCCCTAGGCCGTATGGATAGGCTTAAAACTGGTATAGAGGAGTTGCGACAGATGATGGGGAGTATGAAGGAGCTACGTCAGATGGTAGGATCCCTAGTTGCAGCCAGTCGTACACCGAGGCCGGATGACGCACCTACTACATCCCAGACTACTATGATACCTGCTCCTACTACTACCGCCGTGACCATCCCGGTTTCACTACAGGGTTTCATGAGGCTGAGACCTCCAGTATTCACCGGCACCGAGGCAGCGGAGGACCCACAGACGTTCCTTGACAGTTTAGCCAGGATCTGCCATTCGCTGAGATGTTCGGATGATCGATGGGTAGAGCTTGCGAGTTTCCGACTAGAGGGTCTTGCACAGACATGGTGGGAGTCAGTCTTGAGAGGTCGAGCTGCAGGTCTACCGTCTATGACTTGGGCCGAGTTTACAGCGGTCTTTCTAGCTCGTTTCCTCGCAGAGAGCGTTCGTGACGCCAGAGCTCGTAGCTTCGAGGCCTTAGTCAAGACACCTGGGATGACGGTGTCTGAGTATGACATCCAGTTTACATAGTTATCCCGATATGCTCCGTACTTGGTGGATACCGAAGAGAAGATAGTGAAGAGGTTCGTACATGGACTTGATGCCCAGCTATATCTTGCCATTGGCGCCCAGCACTACGACACTTATTCAGCTGCTATGGATACGACATTACGGATGGGGGCACGCCTATCATAGACTTCGGCCGTTTCTAGGCCGAAGAGGATTCGCACCGATGTACCGTCTCAGAGGCAGCGCGCCAGATTCTTTCCGAGAGATAGGCCTGGCAGAGGATTTGGACGGGGACTGTTATATGGTTCATATCCCCAGGGACAGCAGCCGTCGCCAGGGTGTTTTGGGTGCGGGAGTCCGCACCATCTTGTTAGAGACTGTCCGGCGAGACGACAGGGAGCGGTGACCGTTCCGCATGTGACCCTACCACCATCACCACCCCCTCCTCAGAGAGCCCTACTTCCTACCACAGGCGATGCTCCACGCCAGTTAGGTGCACATAGAGGCCGTGGACACGGCGGTCCTGTTCAGAGAGGATGAGGAGGCAGAGGCCGAGGTCGAGGTCAGCCCGCTATCGGTGGAGGACAGGCCCGAGTATTTGCTTTGACACCGCAGGATGCGCAGGCATCCAACGCCGTTGTGACAGGTACCTTATCCGTATGTTCTTTCGATGCACGGGTATTATTCGACCCAGGTTCCACACATTCGTACGTCTCTACACACTTTACACCGATGTTGGGCAGTGAGTCGTCGTCGTTAGATCATCCGCTTGTTGTTGTTACTCCGGTAGGCGAGTCGTTTGTCGCTCGTTTTGTATTTCGATTGTGTTCCGTTCGTATCGGGGAGAGGGATTCATCGGTTGATTTGATTCTCCTCGATATGTTGGACTTTGATGTGCTTCTGGGCATGGACTGGCTGGCCACTTGTTATGCTTCGGTGGACTGCCGTGAGAAGGCAGTCAGATTTAGCTTTCCGGGAGAGCCAGTCCTTGTTATTCAGGGAGACCGCAGCGTCACCCTTCCCAGCTTGATTTCGTCTCTTCGCGCTGGTCAGCTCTTGCGGAAGGGATGCCAGGGATTCTTAGCGTATATTTATGATACTCGAGCTGCAGAGGTTCTGTTGGACCGGGTCCCGGTTGTTTGTGAGTTCCCTGATGTTTTCCCTGATGAGCTACCTGGGCTACCACCTGAGCGCGACGTTGAGTTCTGAATCGATTTGATTCCCGGCTCGGGGCCTATTTCTATACCGCCTTATCGGATGGCCCCGGCAGAGCTTCGAGAGCTGAAGGATCAGTTGCAGGATTTGTTAGATAAGGGGCTTATTCGACCTAGTGTTTCTCCGTGGGGTGCTCCGGTCCTGTTTGTCAAGAAGAAGGATGGAAGTTTGCGCTTATGTATCGACTACCGCCAGCTGAACAAGGTTACCGTGCGGAATAGATATCCGTTGCCACGCATTGATGATTTGTTCGACCAGCTTCACGGTGCGGGGTATTTTTCGAGGATCGACTTGCGATCAGGATACCATCAGCTGCGAGTTCGACAGGAGGATATACCGAGGACAGCTTTCCGCACGCGCTACGGCCACTATGAGTTTTTGGTGATGTCGTTCGGACTCACCAACGCCCCAGCAGCATTCATTGATTTGATGAACCGTACATTCAGGCCGTATCTTGACTTGTTCATCATCGTGTTTATCGACGATATCTTGGTGTACTCCCGGAGTAGAGAGGAGCACGAGCAGCACTTGCGGATTACGTTACAGACTCTGAGAGAGCACCAGCTGTTCGCAAAGTTCTCCAAGTGTGCATTCTGGCTGGACAGCGTCGGATTCTTGCGTCACGTGATTACGAGAGACGGCATATGTGTGGACCCGAAGAAGATTGAGGCTGTTCAGCAGTGGCCCCGACCTACATCGGTTACTGAGATCAGTAGTTTTCTAGGCCTGGCGGGCTACTACAGGCGTTTTGTTCAGGACTTCTCCCGTATAGCTGCACCTTTGACCGGTTAGACCCGAAAGCGAGTTCCTTTCGTTTGGACAGAGGAGTGCGAGCGCAGTTTTCAGCAGCTGCGGACTTGTTTGACTACGGCGCCGGTATTATCTTTGCTTTCGGGATCAGGCGGATTTGTGGTCTACTGTGATGCTTCGCGAGTAGGGTTAGGATGCGTATTGATGCAGCATGGCCGGGTGATCGAATATGCTTCTCGGCAGTTAAAGAAGCATGAACAGAACTACCCCACTCACGATTTGGAGATGGCTGCAGTGGTCTTTGCACTGAAGATTTGGCGACATTACCTATATGGCGAGTCGTGCCAAATATTCACAGACCATAAGAGCTTAAAATACATATTTCAACAGCGAGACCTGAACCTCAGACACCGTCGTTGGATGGAGTTGGTGAAAGACTACGACTGCGAGATCTTATATCACCCAGGCAAGGCGAATGTTGTGGCAGATGCTTTGAGCAGGAGGCCCGGGGGTAATCTATCCTATTTGCACGCAGTGCAGAGGCAGTCGTCAGCAGATTGGCAGATTTTATGCGACAGTCGAGTTGAGTTCGAGTTCACAAAGACAGGGGGACAGCTCGCGCATGTTCGTACATGCCCACAGTTGCTTGACCGTATATATGAGGCACAGCGCAGAGATGACCGTTGCTCAAAGATCATGGCACAGATGGGACAGGGCAGATTTTCCGAGTTCATGATTGATGATCAGGGGATTTTATGATATGGATCTAGACTGTGCGTACCAGATGCTGATGGATTGCGGCGCGACATTCTTGAGGAGGCATACCGATCAGAGTATAGTGTCCACCCCGGTTCCACCAAGATGTACCATGATATGAGAGAGACCTACTAGTAGGACGGGATGAAGAGGGACATTGCGGAGTTTGTATCGAGATGCCTGACTTGTCAGCAAGTCAAGGCCGAGCACCAGAGGCCCGCAGGAGAGCTACAGCCATTACCCATTCCAGAGTGGAAATGGAAGTAGATTTCGATGGATTTCGTTGTGGGTCTACCCAGGACCAGTTGAGGGTATGACTCCATCTGGGTGATCGTAGATCGATTGACGAAAGCGGCTCACTTTCTGCCAGTGAAGACCACTTTCAGCTTCGCTCAGTATGCCCAGCTTTACATCGACGAGATCGTGCGGTTGCATGGCGTACCGACTTGTATCGTGTCAGATCGAGGCACCCAGTTCACCAGCCGACTTTGGCAGAGACTTCAGGAGGCTTTGGGCACTCGTTTAAGCTTCAGCTTAGCGTTTCACCCGCAGACCGACGGACAGTCAGAGCGGACCATTCAAACTCTCGAGGACATGCTCAGAGCGTGCGTTTTAGACTTCGGCGGTAGCTGGGATCGTCATTTACCATTAGTGGAGTTCTCCTACAACAACAGCTTCCAGGATACTATTCAGATGGCACCTTTCGAGGCATTGTATGGGAGGAGATGCAGATCGCCCGTCTGTTGGACAGAGCTCAGCGAGAGCAGTATTTTGGGGCCGCAGCTTGTTGAGGAGACGACAGCGAAGATACAGTTGATCCGAGACCGGATGAGAGCGGCTCAGAGCAGGCAGAAATCATATGCAGACAGGCGCCGTCGCAGACTAGACTTCGCAGTTGGCGATCATGTTTTTCTGAGGGTTTCTCCGATGAAGGGCGTGATGCGATTTGGGCGAAAAGGAAAGCTTAGTCCCAGATTTGTGGGTCCCTTCGAGATTCTCGAGCGTGTCGACGCAGTTGCATATCGTTTGGCTCTTCCACCCAGCTTTCCCGATGTTCACCCCGTCTTCCATGTTTCGATGCTCCGCAAGTACCTTCACGACCCTTCGCATGCGATTCAGCACCCGACAGTCCAGCTAGAGCGCGACCTTTCTTTTGCAGAGCAGCCGGTGGCCATCCTGGATCGGCAGGTGAAGAAGTTGAGATCGAAAATTATACCGACCGTCAAGGTCCTTTGGCGTAGCCCGAGCAGCGAGGAGGTCACCTGGGAGACCGAGGGCGAGATGAGGAAGAAATATCCCCATCTCTTTGAAGGTACGCGTAGTTATATTTTTAAATTCGGGGAATGAATTTTTTTAAGGGGGGAAGATTGTAGCGCCTTGAAAAGTCGTTTTGGTGTTTTCCTGAAAATCGGTGAAAATTCGGTATTTTTCCGTAAACCGTCTTTTTTGTTATTTTGCAGTTTAGGGCTAATTATACCTAATTTGGATAGGTAATTTCTAGTTTTTAGTAGCAAATGAGTTACTTATGAAATTCTGGTCGTTTAAAAATTTTCCCTAATTTTTCAATTTTTAATATTATTTTAAGCCGGTAAGAAAATACATTAAATTAGCGATAAATACAAATTCAAATAGGCTAAATCTAAGCTTTAAAATCATGTTAATTAAAATCTAGTTATAACAAAAATTTTTAGTATTTTATTTTAAGTTTTAACTAATTTTTATTATAGAAAACGAAATTGATTGAATTTAAGCTAAAACTTGCAATTTTGGACTTGTGGGGGGTCTTTTTGCATAAAATTTCTTTTCTAAAACCCCATTCACCCTTTCCTCACCCCTAGGCCGGCCCCACCTCAGCAGCAAGCCCACAAAAAAATTTCCCCATCAAATTTGAACAAAATGATATGATAAGGGTTTTAAAGGGGTAAATTTGGAATTATGTGTGCTTTGATTTGAGTGGGTTGACTTAGGCTTTTCCCCACAACACCCACACCGTCCCCACTCCTCCATTTCAGCTGAGAATTCCTGCATTCTACAGTAGCCCCCTCCCTCTTCTTGTCTATCTCTTTTCATCATCAAATTTCATCAAATTCCACCTTAAAATCCTTATAAATCCACAATTTCCTTCACAATTTCAAAGCAAAACCTTATTCCATCTCTTCTCTAACCTAATTGGTTCAAATGTTGGACAAAGATGGCATCTTTGGAGGCATCTTGTTCTTGCTAGATCTCTAGTGTGAGGTATAATTTCTAATCTAAGGTTAAATTGTAGTTAAAGTGTGCTAATTAGGACTTGCATGTTGTGTTAGTATTAAAATTATAGCTAAATCCTAATCTAGTTTTTTTCTAGTTCATGGTTTGAAATTAAACTAGGGTTTTAGAAAACCATTATTAGCTTAATTAATTTATTTTGCTATCTAATGTTTTGCTAACCTAAATCTAAGTGGTTAACTTGCTAGTTGGGCTAAAATCTAGTGTTAATTTAGGGTTTTTCATGTATAGTTTGGATTAAGATTGCTAATTACAAAAATCAAGAAAGGGTTGGTTGTGGAATATAGGTTTTGAAGCATAGTTAATTGTTTAAAATTAGTGTAGTGGCTATCTAGTGGGTTAGTTTGGATGTTTGTGTTGGATTGTGAGCACTTTATCGCATAACGGCAATGTTGCGCCGATTTTTGGAATGTTTGTGCTTACTAGTTTTGTTATAAAATTATGTGATGAATTATTTTTGATATCTTGATGATTGTATTGGCTTATCCTATGACATTTAGGATGTCTGAGTGCGGATTTTTGAGTGGTCAGGTTTTAGTTTTGCCGGGCGACCAAATCGACGATTTTAGTTAGTTTTTGCAATTTTCGCGTGTGTTCCGCGCACCTTGTGCACGTTGTACCTACCTTGTGAACGTTGGTATTTTCGTTTGGGATTTGCGTCGTTTCATGGTATGTAACCTTATGTTTGGTATTGATGTAAATTCCAGGTTCGGTCACGGAGACGTCAGACGCGGCACGAAAGGGGAAAGCGGTGATTGGACGTGACTAGCTAGGGATTCCGGTGAGTAGATGTAACATCTACGGGGGACTATCGTTGGATGGCGCAAGTCGCCCGATAGTTTTAGTAGCTTAAAAAGATTCTTAGTAATGTTAGTAATTAGGAGTGTAATACTTGTATGATTATTTGCTACATCCATGCCTTATATTGACATACATATTCGAACCCATTCTATAGGACACCTGCACCATTGCATGGGTTTTTATATGCAGCACGAGCACTATTCATGCTTACACACACGCCCTGGTAATTGCCATGCCACCACACTAGATAACCTATAATTTGAAACCTTTTACTATAATTGATGCTTTAACCTGTGCTATTGCCTTTAATTCTTTAAAATGAAATCATAAGATTGCTAATCATGTGCATGTACTTCATCATGTTATTTGTTCATGCCTAGTTTATCAATCATACATCGCAACTTGATTATTGACACCATATGCATTCATTATCATTGGCATATGCATTTATGAGGATTTCTTGAGATTTTGTGATATTTCTGGATTTCGGGGGAAAGCCGCAAAATTTCTAAACTTACTATATTTTTAAATATGTAATTTGCGGTTTTCTAGTGATGTAAGTGTCGTCCACCATGAGTTTGCTGTGGTTTTCGAGACCCGTTTCGAGGAGTTGGATGAACCGTCTTGGGTACATGGTGGGCCCGGTAAGGTACCCCGGGGCAAGAAGCTCGTGGTACTGACGATGAGCCTGGCAGGGGACGGATTACCTACCGGTGACTGTTTGGGATGGCGGATATCCAGAGGATACCGACCGTGGCCGTGAGATGATGAGATATTGATATTGAAATGGGTCAGCCGGATGGCTGAGGCCAGAGATACTATGACATGGATATATGAGATTTGTGATAGTTTTGAGGTGTCGTTACTGGACACAGGTTCTTGTTGATTCTAGTGGTATTGTACTGGTATTTCAAAAGAGATTCCTAAAGGAAAAACATGATTCTTATACTTACATATTCAGATCATGAGTTGATTCACATTGCATACATACCTGCTATTATGTCCTGCATACCTGTATTATAAATGCTAGGATGCTTGTGTGCATACTTGCGATAGCCTCTTTAGATGTTATTTATTACTCACGAGTTGGCAACTCACCCCCGTTGTGCCACAGTCTTTTGCAGGTTCGCTCCGTCAGCACAGTAGCGGCGGGCGCACTTGCTTCTTTTGCCTCTTTTGCCTGGACTCGAGGTTTTGCTCTTAGGTGGGTTATATTATTATTTTTGTACCACCTTGTATATTCTTTGTATCTAGTGTACTCCATCTACTGTATCTACCAGTATTGTTGTATATTGACCTAGAGATGAGACCGTGAGATTTATGGACTTTTATGCTGTATTTTAGGGTCGAGCTCACTTGAGTCGACATGCTGTTTTTCTCATGCTTCTTTATGATTATTTTGCATGTTGTTGTTTTATATTGCGTGGGATTTGTGACCGCCTTGTGGCGAAGAGCTAGCTCCTGCTTGGGGATGCCATATTTGTTGGATTTACATATATTCGTGTTGTTCCCATTTTGGGGGCCAGTATTTACAAAGGAGACTCTGCCGAAATTTTCGGAAAAATTGATATTGTTTTTAAAAAGGGTTTTATATGACTTATTTGATAAACTCGCTTTCAATTGTTTGGTTTTTCTTCACTCTTTTGCTTTTTGGTTTTGGTTTCTGGTCTTTGGCTTACTTATTTTACGGACGTCTTGAGACGTTTCGTAAACTTAAGTGCCAGTCACGTTCCGTACCCTACGGGTCGTGACACGACCAAGTGACTGTAGGAGAACCCCGTCGCCGAAAGCATCCGTTCGGATGCTCGCGGTAGCGGTGTTTCGCCTTAGTGCACTTCGTCGATGGCGTGGGGGGTGCGACCGCCTACTAAAGTTTGCGACGAGCATTCGATCAGAATGTCGGGAATCCTGTTGAATTCCCCGACTTGATATTGAAAAGTGTTTTCTATAATGAGACTAAAATGCGGGGTTTATAATTGTTAGGCATGCGATGTCTAAGGAATTCATATGATTAGGCATGCGATGTCTAAAGAGATTGAGGATTTCAACTGTTGTAGTTTTACACTTTCTTTTCTGTGACCGTAAGTGTAATATGTGATATTGCCGGTTTCGTTGCTATATGTCAACGACAATTGGGATGGGCATATTTACTTACGTTGATGACATGTGATGTTATGTGTTGCTGGATATGTTATATTGGATCGTCGTGTTTGAATAGCCGGGGTTTTTTTTATGTGAGATGAGTGTTTTTCATTTTCATTCATGTAAAAACTTGTATGTAATATTCTTTTATTGGGGTACTTCCAGGTTGCGGAAGATGTCACCATTTGTATATTATTTACTTTTCCGCACTAGTATAGACTCAAGGAAGGGAGCACAAGTAACCGGGTTCTAGAGTCCAGTGGGAGACCAACTCGAGGAGTCGAGTCCGAGTCTCCTAACTCTAGATTTGGTAGGGTTGCTTGCCGCTCTCGTAGGGGTCTAGGGGTGTGGGTTTGGCTATTCATCGCGACCGTGGAATCCGTGTTTTATACTGGCTCGTATTGAAAACACGGACGTCCTAGTATATCCAATATTTCATATGTTTCTTCTGCTGCGATATCTGTGATGTGATCATGTGATGTTCTGTGATAGATATAATATATAGTATATATGATATATTATATAGATGTTACTTATGTTTTACATCCGCGCTAGCCCTGCCCCGCTCTGCCGTTAGTTACCTAACCTAACGGTGCACGAGGGGACATCGAGGCGAATGCGAATGGCATAAGTGTACGTCGTATTTATCTGTGATGTTTAGGTAATTTAAATGATGGGACTTCATTAATGAGATTAATGAAATAAAAGAAACCTAAGATGTTGTGGAATCGAATTTTCAAAAACAGGTAGCTACAGTTCTTGCTTTGCATCGCGGTGTTCCTTGTAGAACATCCTGCACCTTATTCGATAAGGAAAGGACCGAGATCCCTTCACCGGGAGTGACTCCTTTAGCAATAACTGGTAGATGCTACACACTCGGTTTGTCTTTTGATAGCTTCTATAGTTTCTGCTTTGCACAGTGATATATATGATATATCCTGCACCTTATTCGATAAGGAAAGGACCGACGATCCCTTCACCGGGAGTGACTCCTTTAGCAAAACTAGAAAAGCCTCAAAGACACTCCATTTCAAAATTCATTCGATCCTACAACGATATCAAGTTCATTACGCAATAGGTTTCCAGAAAAACCTGTCGTAGCCCTCCGTCATTTCAGATAAGTCCTACTTAGTATTCGTGCTACGTTTGTTGGCCTGCGTCAAGGCGTAGTGTGCGGTAGCTAACTAGTATTTATCTGCTTATGCATATGATGCAGATTGGATTAGGGTAGTCGTGCGACTTTGTTGGCCTGCGTCAAGGGTCGTGCGGGTAGGTTTAATTCAATCAGGAAATGACGGGTTGAACTTGACTAGCGCACTATGGTTTGTTAGCCTGCGTCAAGGTCATAGGACGCTAGGGGCAAAATTATCGGGAATTTCAAGTGTTGAAATTTGCAATGAGATTGCATACCTTCTATGAGATAGTTGGATCCCGATACCCGCTGCGAGTAAGAGTTACTCCTGGGAGAGTTTTACACTTTACAATTAGCCGATCAATTAGGTGTCTAGAAAGGTGTCAACGGGGTTACGCCTCTGGGAAAACGAGGTTTACATTAATTAGGTTCGTGCGAAAGCACGGGGGACCTCCCTCAAAGTACCGATATTGGCCTGGCTGAAAGATTGGCGAACTTGTAGCGTGTAATTAATCCCGGCTAGTCTTTCCTTTTAGGGTTTGAAGGAAGATTTGATAAAAACAGTGGGAGCCATCCTGATTAGATAAAATAATAACCAATCTGATCTTGCAAGAGCGCACGCAGAGTGTTTTCTTCTCTCTCTCTCCTGGTAGCGACCATGTCACGCCTTAATCAAGATAATAATACGGATGTATTGACCGAACCCGCTTGTTATACTGAGCTGGGGAACGTTGGTCCCGCTCCAACTTATAATTGTTATAAGACAGAGCATGAAATTGGGGAATACCAGATTTCCCATGCCTCCCAAACGAAGAAAGTGCATATGATGCATCTCCTTCGGGTGTGTTGGTTACACAGAACTGTTTCTCAGTATCTTATGCGTCCTGGGTATCTGATACCGGAACAGGATCCCAGATATGTAATCTGTTTCATAGGGCTACAGAAAGGCAGAGAACTGAGAATGGGTGATAAGTTTCATGAGACAGAAAACGGGGCAAGTATTGCAGCCAAGTCTGTTGGTCACTGTCACCCTGTATTACCAATACATTGATTCTGAACGAATGTTATTAGATACCGAACCTGATATACAAAATCATATCAGTCTCTTTATTAGTAAAGAAAGGATATAATTTTGTATTGTTGGATTATGTTTTGAACATTTCCTATATCAAAAGTTGATCGGTTCAGGCACGTTATCTAAAAGCATTGATGTTCTGAATCAAACTACAGTTCTTAGTTTATGGAACACACACAAGTGGAAGAGTTCAGAAATGAACAAATCCTTCTTGAGGTATTGTAGACTAGGTCATATCAATGCAACCCGACTAGCTGAAGTTACATAAAAATGCATATTTAAATCAGTTTGAATTTACATCTTGTGAAACTTGCCAGTCATGTCACAAAGATAAGATGACCGTAGCTCCGTTTACTGGTAACAGAGAAAGAGTTAGTGAACTCTTGGGATTGATACATGTTGATGTATAAAGGTCCCCTATCTACACATGCCAAGACCGGTTCTTTGTACTTCATTACATTCTCTGATGATCTCTTTAGATTCAGACATATGTTCCCGTTGAAACACAAGTCCGAAACTTTTGAGATATTCACAGAATATAAGTTAGAAGTAGAGAACCAAAATACGGGTATAAGTATTATGTCCTATGATGAGATCAAGGAGGAGAATATTTAAGCACGGAATTCCTGGATGATTCTAAAGGAGAATGAGATTCTCTCTCAGCATTACTCCTCCGTATACACCATAGCACGATGGTGTATCGGGGCGGAGCAATATCACCCTATATGATAAGGTGCGCTCTATGATGAGTACTACTGAGTTACCTTTTTCTTTTTGGGGGTTATGCACTTGAGAAGCTGCATACCTATTGAATTAGGTTCGAACCAAATCAGTGCCTACCACTTCATATGTGATATGGAAAGTGAAGAGCCCATTTCTTAAGTTAGTTAAGATTTGGGGTTGTCCGGCCTATGTCTAAAAGAAAAATCTGGACAAGCTCGAGGCATGGTCAGTTATGTAGAACTGGAATGGTTCCAGCTATACAAACTACAGCTGATGATTTGATAGAACCAAAGGATTCAATAGTCCCCGACGAATCTCAGCCTCTCCGACGATCTAGTAGGGTTCCTCACCCACCTGAGAGATACTTTGGTTTCTCTATGACAGTGGGAGTGAGGACTGCATCATGAGATGATGACCCAACTGGTTTCGAGCTGGCCATCAGGAGTAGGACTCTGTAAGAATGGCTGGATGCTTAGTGATCTGAGATGGAATCCTTATACACCAAAAAAGTATGGACTTTGGTTGCATTATCTGAAGGGTTAAATCCCCATCAGGAGCAAGTATATCTTGAGAAGATTACTTGGTGTAGATGGAAAAGTTAAGACTTTCAAAGCTAGACATGTTAAAGGTTTTCATCATCGACCAGGCGTGGATAATGATGAATCCTTTTTCAGTGGCTATGCTTAAGTCCATCCAGATTCTACTTGCCACGGCTACATACCATGACTACGATATCTGGCGGTTGGGTGTCATGACTGCTTTTCTAAATGATGTTTTAGAAAAGGGCGTCTATAAGTACACAGCCGAGGGCTTTGTAGACAGTAGGAGCAGCGGAAACATGTAAAAGATGTTTTATAGGATAAAGCAGGCATCGCGGAGTTGGAACGTCTGTTTTGATGAAGTAGTCAAAAGAGTTTGACATCATCAAAATGGTAGATGAACCTTGTATAAACAAAAATGTAGTAGGGAGTATTGTGACGATCCTCGTAGAGTACGTGGATGACATACTCTTGATAGGGAAGGAGTTTCCTATCCTACGCTCGATCAATCTCCGCTTATCACAATGATTCTCCACATAGGATCAAAGTGATACCTACTAAATCCTGGGTTTTGGATCTATGAGATAGATCTAAATGGATGTTAGGATACTCACTAGATGTAGTGAGATGGTATCAATCGATCCTGGGGAGAATCACTGGAAGGGTTCCAGGGTGATAAGGACTTCTGAATGTCAGTCACAGGCATTGTCTTTACCCTTAGTAGAGGGACGGTATATTGGAGGAGTTCCAAGCTAGATACCGTGGCGTACTAGATGATAAAGGCTGGATACATTACTACTTAAGATGCTACCAAAGAGACAGTCTGGGTGTATATTAGTTCATGAGATGAACTTTGTTCCTACCATTGTGAGACAATAGAGTTGTGGCTTATGCCAAGGAACGTCCGTCCCATCAGTGATCTAGACATATTCTGAGGCAGCATCACCTGATCATGGAGATAGTTGATCTCCAGGGTGATCAAGGTTAGGAGAGTAGACTCAGAGGACAACACGGCGGATCCACTCACAAAGGCCTTTTCCCAGAGAGAGACTTTTATGAGATAGTTGAGTATGAGATACTACAACCACTGCTATCAGATGGCCCTAGTGCAAGTGGGAGATCGTTAGTTATATTTATGCCCTAGAGGCCATTACTATACATAGGATGTATATTGTAGTTGATGCTTGGACATATATAGGGAGGACATTCTTGCTCGACATGATAGTATGCTATCTGGTTACTCTTTACCTTAACATGTACACTGATTGTCTCTCTGTCACATGTTGGTAAAGCCCTTAGGATGTGTACTTGACTACCTGGACTATGATGCGGATCATACTAGTGGGGACATGGTAGTCCATAAGTACATCCTTCAAGGTCCCTAGTCGTGGGTGTATCGAGACGGGGCATCGATATACCAGAGTAGACTAGCGTATATCTTCTTGACCCATACAGATGGGCGATGGATGATCCCATATCCATTGGTGTTTGACATCAGAGATGATATACGGGTGCTCAGTGGAGAATGGGTACACTGGACGGACTCGCCGAGAACTCCTAGATGGTATTATACCTTACGTCAGATGGCAGTTCTCTGGTGACACTGGTACAGGTTACTCTGTAGACCCGAGATCGTCATAGAGTCTTGTGTGGTTCCCACTGTGCTTTGATTTCCACCATACCACATCCAAGAGGGCATGCAAAACGGTGGTTTTTGGGTATAGTCCTGAATCACATGGAGGCAATGAGCGATAGGAGGGGATTCGTTTCTCCCGGTATAGGGAGTTGATGATGTGCTGTGTTCGATTGCCTATAACCGGAAATCCCTGGCCAGGGTTGCTGAGATTTACTGGTAAGTGTTACCAGTAGTTTCTCGAACTGTTATAGACCTCATATCGACACGACTTATCGAGCTATTAGGGTCTGACGTTTACCACCCCTAGGCGAGATATGCGACATATCAGACGACGAGACCGGACTATACGGTAAGTGTTACTGGTTGGATTCACAGGAGTGTGAGTAGGCTTGCTCGTCGATCTTCTGATCGCTCAATACCCGGGTGGCCGTTACGTTTAGCAGACTGCTTGCGGCTTGTGGGTGTTTGATATGATCATCACCTGCTGCCGGCGTATTGATGAGTCTTTAGAGTCCTACACAGAGGTTTCCTGGCTCAAGCGAAACGAAATAGGAGCGTATATGAGATATGTGCGGGACTGAGAATAATGTGTGTATGTGATACCGTATTCTATTCTCGCGATTTGTATCATCGGCAGGTTATATGTGATATAGCCGGGTTACCGAATCAAGTGTTGATTCGATACATTGATACACTTGATACTAGTCGGTTATATGCGATATGACCGGATCATTAAATCAAGTGTTGATTTAATAATTTAATGTTTAATTATATATATTTGATATATTACTTAGCATTAACTAGTATTGGTTCACATTAAATGGATTTTCTCACTCGAATGTGCACATTGTATATATGATATAGTTTTGTGCACTTGTTTGTATCATGTTTGATGATACATGCAAACTTGGATTTGTGTAAAGACTTAAACCATGTTTAGTGAATGGTTAGGGTTTCATTTCACTTATTTATTTATCTATTCATTTTTGAGAAAAAAGAGAAAAGAAAACAAAATGGTTGCATTCTTACATGAAGCTTCTTGATGCTTCATGTAACTTTGACTAAGTGACCATTCTTGTCTTCTTCTCCTAACCCTAACCATTCATCTAACCTTGGTTTATTCTCTACAACTAACTATGGTTGCAAGATGATAAGTATCTTTTTATTTTATATTTTACACAAGACTTATCATATTATCATCTTCTTTTTCATCTTCTTCAAGAAGAAAAAGCTTGATAGCTTCAATGGCAACTTGAGAAAAAGAGTGAGAAATCCAATTCTAAAGTGAACCCACTTTCTATTTCTTCATCCTCTACCACTTGCCAAGTAGTATAGGGTGTTTTCTTCACAAGTTTCATGGCTTGGTGAAGTTGGAGCTTGATCTTGTGTTGCCTCGACGTAGATCATCTTCAGTATCGAAGTCGACGACCTAACCCGATCATTTCTCCGATGAAGCCGACGCTAGAGTCCGGGATTTGATGATCGCAGCGAGGGGACATCGTTACGGAGGAGCTATGGAGGTGGAGGACCGGATCTACAAAGGTTATAGTCTCTTTCATTTAGTTAAGTTGTTAACTAGTTGCATGTTTCGCTTAAAATTCTAGTTAACGATCCGTATTAGGGTTTCTCGGCACATGAAAAATTTGAAATTGGCATGGTTGATGCCTTGTGAGACCTCATTAGTGTGTCTAGGAACCCTACAATTTTGAGCAGTATGAAAATCGACAGAAACTTGAGGTTTTGCGGACGTGTTTTGTGACTTTTTTCCGATCGATGTTCTAAACACTTTGCTAACTTACTAGTTTATGTTTAGCTAGGCTCTGATACCACTGTAAGTCCACGTTGCTCATCCCGGTTCTTACGGGGAGGCGGAAATGACGAAAAACAATGATTTGGTATAAGGCAACATGGACTTAAAGCACGGATCTTTTCTAAACTAGTAACTAGTAAACTACTATAGGCTTTAACTACTATGCTGTAGAAAGTATACCTCACGAAACCGGTCCTTCGGGTCTTCATTCCGCTGTCCCGCTCGTCCATCCAAGCTCCAAGTGTCGATCCGGACCTTGGGCACCTCCGCGGCCTTCTTGAGTCGAAGACGATCCACCCGAGAGTTGTACACCGAGCTCCACCTCGAGCCGAGGCAACTAGGGCGACGAGATTGCTAATCTAGAAGTCATAGGTTGTGTAGAAGTGATGTATGGATGTGTATGTTTTTGTGTGATCTTTTTCTCTCAACACATGAGATCAAAAGATAGAATCAAGAGGAGGAAGAAGGAGGAGAACTTAGCAACCATGAGAGCTCATTTTCTTTTCTTCTCATGAGAAAGAGCAAGAGAGAGAAATGAGAATGAATTATGAGCTAAAGAAAATGAGCCATGGTTTAATAATGCAAAAACATTATCATTACTAATCCCATCAAGATAAAGTTGATGGCTACATTGAAATGACCATTTTCATAATCAAAAGAAAAAGAAAATCAAAAGAAGAGTGTAGATCTCTCATGAAGGTCAATGGTCAACCCCGGTCAACCGGTCAACAAAGTCAAGAGAGGTCATGGTGGTCAAATGGTCAATGCAATTAGCCGTCATAAAATTATCACTAAAAGGATTAGTAAACAATGTTCCCGGCTCATAATGGTTTTGACCGAAAGAATTGCCAAAACCCTAATGAGCCTGCCACATAACGGTTTTGGCTGAACCAACTGCCAAAACCCTAATGAGACACCTCCTCCTTCATCACTCCTCAAAACTGTGCATACACACCCGCATCCGCATTCCGTAGAATGCGAATGCACTGAAGACAAAACAAATCCATCCGTGCAATACTAGGATCCGGCTTAAACCAAAGCCCACTAGTATTGCCTGCCCGAACAGCATACGCACACAAGTGTACGCAAGTGATCGCAGCCCTGCCGTAAAACCATACGACCTCTACACGTTTCGCTCAATATAGGGAAACTCTCTGTGTGGGACTCTAAAGACTCGACACTACGCTGGCAGTGGGTTTAACCACAGACCGCAAGCGGCACTAGCTGTACGTAACGGTCCCCAGGTAGATGTCGATAAGAAGGCCGATGAGGTAAACCCATCCGAACTCCTATTGAGCCTGTATGTGACAATCTCCGTACAGTCCGGTCTGTTCGTCTGATACATCGCATGGCGGGCCTATGGGGCGGTAAACGTCAGTCTCCTAATAGCGGTACAAGTCGTGTCGGAGTGAAGCCCAGAACACCCTGAGATAACACTGGAAACCTACCAGTATATTTCGCTAACCCTGGCCAGGGACTACTCGTGTGATGGCTCTCCTAGACACAGCGCGATGTCAACCCCCAATACCAGGAGAGACGAATCCTGTCTAACCGTCACTGCCTCCAAGTGTTTCGGGACTGCACCCAACTACTACCTGTTTGCACGACTCCTTTGAGCCGTGGTAGGGTAGTAATCTAAGTACAGTGGGAACACACTCGAGGCGAAGTGACAATGTCAAGTCGGCGGACTAAGCTGTACTCATGTCACCTGGGAACTGATAACTGACGATAGGTATAATACCAACCAGCAGTTCCCGACGAGTCCTGTCGAGTGTACTCGTAACCTAACGAGCACCTGCATACTATCTTAAGTACGACGTACTGACGGCTGTGGGACAGACCGTCTCCCCCGCTGGGATGAGAAGCGCATACGCTAGTCTACTCCGGAGTATCGATGCCCTGTCTCGATAGTCCTACGACTAAGGACCTGTATAAGGATGTGCTTATGGATTACCCAGCTCCCACGAGTATGACTGCCATCACAACGCTGGTAATCAAGCAAAGATCCTAAGGGCTCTACTAATATGTATATAAGCGATATGCTAAAAGAAACACATGCACATATTGAAGTAGAGACAAACCAAGTAGCATACTACCATTTTGAGCAAGACTGTCAATACAACTGTGAATATCCCAAGCTTCCATTAAGTAATATACAAAGCTAGTATGATACAGTAATGGCCTCTAGGGCATATACACTAACAGTATATTTATTAATATCATATATTCTTTATAATTTCTTCTTTCTTAACGTGTGTGTGTGTGTGTGTGTGTGTGTGTGTGTGTGTGTGATAAATATATATAAATAAACTCATGTATGATGATACACGGTGTTAGTGTGTATAGGATGTGCACACATGATGAGATAAGAACCATTTGGTTTTCTTTTAATTTAGGAAAAATAAAAGATATGACTCAAAAGCAAAAGAAAAGTGTAATTGGCTTAAGATAATTCTACTCTTCACTTGAAGATAAAGGATGTAGACTTCTTTATTCTTATCTAATGCTTTTTCATTCTCATCTCATTATTCTATCTCTTGAGTTTTTCTTTAGAAAAGGGAAAAAGAGAGGAAAAATTGAGGGAATAATACTACATCACTTGAAGATTAGAATTAGAAACACCGATTAAATTACTTCATTACAAAAATCACATCTTCAAGTGAACTTGAAGCTAGAACCTAATTACCTCAAGTGGATCATCTAGGACTTCAAAGATCTACAATCAAGCTTGTTCCATCAACTAGGAGCACAAAAGGACTTCATCAAGGTGCTATAGAAATGAAGACTTGGTCATCAAAGGTTGTATTCCTTGATCATAGTAGCTAAACCCCTAGTTTAGTTAACAAGTTTTAGACTTTAGACTTGATTTTGTGTTTGGGTTCTCTTTGCTCTCTTGAATTTTAGAAAATCCATTTCTGCTACGTATTAAAACATAATCCAGTGAGCAAGGCAACCTTACAGATGCCACGTGGTGCCGGTTCCGCTTATTTTAGTGAAACCGGGATTGGGTGGCCACCCGAGTATTTGTCTCCCCCCCACACCCACTTTCACTCTCACTCCCGCTTTTAGTACTATATATATATATATATATATATATATATATATATATTCTTTCTATGTATATACGTATATGTATACTCTATATACATGTGTGTGTGTGTGTGTGCGCCCCTCCCCCCCACAAACGACAGAAAAATAATACGTCCTAATAGATTCATCTCAACATTACATGAATATGGTGTTTACAAAGATGTCATCAAGCCTTTCTAATTCAACGCTAACCGTGTTTATAATGTCAAACTGCACTTGTACTCGATAAGACGATTCTTGTGCTACATTCGGCTTGAGAAGAGTCCTAAGAACGATGCATTTGAAATACATCTCATAAAGAAGCTCCATTGAATAACCTTTCAGGCGTTCACTTATGAGACCAACTGCAAAAAAAGAGTAAATTTTACTCTCAGTCTGATCTATTATCTTACAAGTTACTTTGGTATGGTAATCAGAAAAAGCATCAAGAATTTCAGTAAAAAGAAGTGCAAGCAAAGGGTATTGTAAAGGAAGAACAAGGTCGATATGTTTTTCCAGCTGATTCAATGTAGTCTTATATTGAGCATCGTTATATGAAGGATGCATCCTTCGAATGACGGATAAAGAAAGAATATCCCTGATAGAAATTACATCACCTTATGAGCTATCTTCTAAAAATAACGGGTTGGCGTCACTTTTGGCTTCGCTAAAAGAAATATTTGGATCAGCCATGATTTAGAAAAAAAAGAATACTAATCAGAAAGAAGAAGATGAGTGGCTGAAGCCTATGAATTGCATCACTATAAAGGAATATCACCATTCCTAAATAACAGGTCCTCTCTAAAAAATTGAGTGCTCTTCAAAAAACTGACCAATTCAAAAATCTCTTGGGAGGGGAGGAAAAGGAAGTTCTTTATTCTCAACAGAATTTTCAGTATGCCATCAACTTCATGTGCACAAATATGAAATGGAAACATTCACCATTTCCTATTCCTACATCCCCAGTTTTGTCCTTTCCCTTCGCCTTTTGACACCACCTCTCGGCTTGGTGGGTTTCTTCTTCTTCTTTCCCTTTGCCTTATCTTTAGGGATAGAAGAGCAAGATTGCTCAACAAGAAGAGAAGGTGTTTTCTCCTTCTTAAAGGTGCTCTCAGCGCTCCTCAACATATTGAGAAGCTCAGGAAGAGTCCTTTTCATATAGTGCATGTTGTAATTCAGTACAAATTGATCATAGGCGGGGGGAAGGGACTGTAAAATTAGATCGGTAAATATTTCATTTTCCAGCATTCAGCCCAGGTCTGCGAGCTCTTCGATAACGCTAATCATCTTTAGGACATGGTCCCCAACAGATGATCCTACAGCCATCCTCATCTAAAACAATTTCTTAGAGGTCTCATATCTAGCTATACGTGATTGCTCTCCATACATATCCTCTGTATAGAGAATGATGGACTGAATGCCCATCTTCTCATGCTGCCTCTGATACTCGTTATCCATCGAGGCCAACACGAGGCACTTGGCTATAGCGCAGTCTTGATCCCATATTTTGCGCATCTCCTTGTCCGTAATTGAGGAATCAGGTCCTGGGAGCTTGGGTGCGGGGGCAGTGAGGACGTATGTGAACTTATCATAAGTTAGGGCAATATTAACGTTCCTCAGCCAATCCTTATAGTTAGGTCCTGTGAGTCTGTTCTTATCTAATAGAAGCTTAAGTCCCATCATTGGTTGTTTCCTGTTAGAGAAAGAAAAGAATTACCCAGCGTGCGCTCTTGTGAGATTAGAATGGTTTATTATCTTATCTAATAAGAATAGCTCCTACTGTTTTGTGGAATTCTCCTTAAAACCTTAAAAAATGGAATTATCCAGGATTAATTGCACCCTTCAACTTTGCTAACCGGTTAGCCAGGCCAATGTTGATACTCCGAGGGAGTCTCCCCGTGCCTTCGCATGTAACTAATTAAATAATCTTGTTTTTGCAAAGGCGTTTCCCCGTTAACACCTTTCTAAAGACCTACTGGATTAGCTAATTTTAAAGTGAAAAATCTCCCGAGAGTAACTCTTACTCACAGTGGGAATTAGGATCCAACTATCACATTGAAGGTATGCAATCTCATTGCAAATTTCAACAATTGAAACTCCAAATGTGGTTTTTACCCCTTACGACTTATAACCTTGACAAAAGATAACAAACCATAAGCCGCTAGTCATTTTCTACCATTTATTTTGTGACTAATTTAAACCCACCCACATAGCCCTTGACGAATGTCAACAAGGCTATGCAAATGTCTTAACTAATCTCATCATATGCGGCAAATAAGCATCACTTAGCTACTATAGACTACGTCTTGACGAAGGACAACAAACGTAGCATGAATACTAAGTACTCTATCCATTTGAATTGATGGAGGGCTATAACTGGTTTTGATGAAAACCATTAACGTAATGAACTTTATATCGTTGTAGAAACCGAGTGTTATAAAATGGAGTGGCTTAAGCTCCGGTTTAAAACAAGTAGTTTTGATAGAGAAAACCGAGTAGTTTTAAAATTTGTTTCTACAACATCATTTTAGCATTATTTTCTTTACATTAATCATATTAATACAGTCCCATCATTTAGTTCCTAGTCACACCAGAAAGAATGAAAATAGAACGCATATATATGCCATCCGCATTTGCCACGGGTCCCCAAATCTTCACTGTAATGTTATTTAACTTACGGCAGGACGGGGGTAGGGATAGCGCGGATGCAAAACATATATAGCATTTATTTATATATATCATATATGTATAATCATCACAGGAATGAATAGTCATCACAGGCAGTATAATGATCACATCACAGAAACAAATGAAAAATGGATATAATAGGAGTTCAGCTTTCGATCGAGCCATCAAATGAAATGCGAAGTTCCACGTTCGTGTGAATATCCACTACCCCATCTATCCTAGACCCCTACAAGTGCAGCAAGATATCCACCAATTCTAGAATTAGGTGACCCGAGTCTCAACTCCTTGATATGGCTACCCTTTAGAGTCTAGGACCCGATAATTCGAGCATCCCACCTTGGGTCAAACCTAGATGCAAGAAAAGTAAAATATACAATGAATGGAGTTATCAACCTCTCCTCGGAAGTGCCATAAAAGAATATACATATTTAACATTGAATGAATGATGAATTACATATAACAATTATACATAAAACCATCACATTCTAAGTTATTCACACAACGATCCGTTTACCATCCAAGCATCAACATTAACAACATCACAAGACAAAATGCGCAACCCCGTCTAATTTTCCATATAGAAATTAGAGAGGTTTATTAATGCATTGTCACAGAAAAGAAACGAAAAACCAATCTATAGAAAAACTATATCGATATCCATTCGTCATTCAATCAAAATTCTAAAATATGAATTTCGAATGAACCCGAAGTCCAAAAAACCATTCATTTTGTGTTGAAATGAGTTCAGAAAAAAACACGAATCGAGCCCGTGAATATCCATAACTTACAAACACGTCAGTGGCACTAGTTTATCTCTCTCTCTCTCTCACAAACACTAATACCATGTATCATTACACATGAGTTTATATCTCTATCTCTCTCTCTCTCTCTCTCTCACACACACACACACATATTAAAAGAGAAGAAATTATAAAGAAATATGATATTAATAAATATACATATTTCAATATATACATCTATTCAATTATTAAATCAACACTTAATTTAATAATCCGGTTATATCAATATATATACCAGCAAATATCATACAACGCTCGATTAAAACTACGTGTATCAAATCTGTGTTTAATCGAACTCCTGCATGTATCCCTATACATGCCCTACATCGTTTCTCGAGAACCGAACTAACCTCTGTGTGGGACTCTAGAGACTCAACAATAAACTGGTAGCAGGTCAGGATCACATCCATAACTTACAAACACGTCAGTGGCACTAGCTGTACGCAACGGCTACCCAGGTATCTGTCGAAGAGAAAGATCGACAAACAAGCCTATCTAAACCCCTATAGAGCCAATCAGTGATATTCACCGTACAGTCCGGCCTCTTCATATAAGAGTATCGCATATCAAGTCAGGATGGAGGAATCCGTCAGACCCACAATAACCCAATAAGTCATGCCGATTAGTGACCTATAACCACTATAGATACAACTGATAACACTTATCATTTTATCTCATCCACCCTGGCCACGGACTTATGATTACAGTCAATCAGGCATAGTAGGACATCAACTCCCCATACCGAGAGAGACGAAACTCTTCTGATTGCTCACTTACTCTATGTGGTTCGGGACTCTACACAACTAAAACCTGTTTGCATGGCTCTTTAAAACCATAGTAGGGTAATAATCAAACCATGGTAGGAAACACATAAGACACTATGATGATCTCAAGTCTACAGAATACCCTGTACTTATGCCACCGGAGAACTGCTATCTGACGATAGGTATTATACGATCCAGGAGTTCTCGGTGAGTTCGTTTAGTGAAACTCATTCTCCAATGATCACCTATATACAATCTTGGGTGTCAAACACTAAGGCTATGGGAGTAATCATCGCTCCAGTCGGAGTCTAGAAACATTTACACTAGTCTACTTTGGAGTATCGATGCCCAATCTCGATACTCTCTCAACTAGAAACATTTAAGGATGTGCTTATAGACTATCCAGACCCCACTAGTATGATCTCTATCATAATCTTGGAAGTCAAGCAATGATTCTACGGTCTTTATCAACATGTATTAGCAAAAGTAATTACAAGTAGAAAGTATACACATGAATGATAAAGGCAAACCAAATATCATACTATCATATTGAGCAAGACTGTCTTATACATATATATGTCCAATAATTATAATAATTTCCTCTAGGGCATACGTATCTGACAACATCCATCCAAGTGATGCCGAACCAGAATTTTCACCTCCCATAGAATTATCTTCATAATCTTTTTCAAGACCGGGAGGCAAAGAAATTCTTTCTCTCTTTGATTTCTTTTGATCATCCTCGATTTCTTTCAATTTCCCTTGATTTATTCCTTAATTTAGGGTAAGGATCCAGATTTGTGAGATGGGTCAGGGTTTTGGTGTGGATTTTGTGGGTTTTTTGATGGATTTCGATCTCCATTCATGGAGATCGAATTAGGCAGCGAATCCATAATGATTCGCCTTGCTAGTTGTTAGCCTCCCTTCAATCATCATTTGGAAGCGATTTCGATCATTATCCTTAAGGAATTAGGGTTTCCCCTAATTCCATTTGAAACTAGGACTTTCCCTAGTTTCTTCATAGCTAAAACATTGAATTTTAAAGGGGAAACTCTGCCAAATTTCTTTAAAATTCTATTTAAATCACATAAGATTTAGAATTTCAAACTTGGGACTTAGAATCCCAACAAAAAAATCGATCAAAATCGAACCCTGGTACCTACTAGAAGTTTCTGGGGGGAAGGCGAGTAATCGTTGGGGACCCCTTTCAGAGTGAGTCCTACCATCGGTTGGGGAACCCGAGTATCGGGTGCCCTTCTTATTCAGGTGCCCTTATTTGAGACACCTTGCTTATATGACTTAGCTAAATTTTGGCTAAGTTTTTTGACTTTTGGCTTTGTTCCCTCATATCAACTTTTAAACGCTTTGGTTTGAGGATTTCCAGTTGTTTGTAATCGGGATATTCAACTTCATTTGACTTGGTATCCAATATACAAGCATAATACATACATAAGTATACATACACATATATTTACGTATATTATCCTTTGTTTTGAGATTCATTTCGTTGTCATTTCATACAAGCATCATGTTTTCTGATAATGTTCCCGCTGCTGCTATAAATAAGAGCGAGCCCGCCGTCCAAGCAACAACTCAGTCTACTCTAGTTTTGCGTGTTGTCCCTGCTTCAATTAATCCGTCAGGGAACCCCTATATTTTAGCTGAAAGATAACAAGTAAAGGAGGATATGGTGAATTATGTATCTCCAAATACACCAGTTGCAAAAGTTGTAGAGGAAATAGTTGAAGACGAAGAAGATGACTATGGTGAAGAGGATGTGATTGATGAGACGGATCCTATTAATCAACGAGCGTCTAAGAAGGCTTCACGGCTTGATGCCGAGCCTTAAGCTGCCGTCTCGGGGGTAAACTCTCAAAGAAATCCTGATACTCAACCCAGCGTGTTAGGATTTTTATGTAAGTTGATGCTCGTGCTCGTGCCGCTAACATGCGGCCAAGGAGGAATACAAAACGAAAATTTTAAAGACAAGAGCACGAACTCTACGACCAATAATCGAATCCAAAAACTAAACTAGTCACAAAGAATGAGTTTAACTACTTGGATAGGTGTTATCTACCTTTGTAGTCATGTTCTTCATCTTCTTTCCACTTCTTTAGCTCCTAGGTCCACTATGAAAGAGCTTGAGAGCCGGTCTTCCTTGTTGGCAATGATCCATCCAAGGGAACCTGATTGGAGTGTTTTCCGTGTCATATTTAGAAAGAATTTTGAAATTATCGCAATCAATAACGGTGTCGTGTGTAGCGAGCCGTGATGAGTACAGGTCGTCCACAGGGAGATGGTAAGTTTTTAGGTTTGTTTTAACGAGTTAATACCGTAACTTGGTTTGTTGTTTATGCTAAGTTTCGTAATTAGGATATATTCAATAAAAAGACTTGTTAAGAGTAGTTCTAGGTTAGTTTGTGTGAGATGATATTTGCCGGTTCCTTATAGACCCAATTTTTGATATTGATGCTAAGGCAATAGGCAACAACGTAGATTAGGGAACTTGAAATACGGTATTTGCGATTTTGAGCTAAATCCGTATTCCTTGTCCCTTGTCCTTCCGTTGATATCTCTTGACCTTAGCCTTTTGCAAACCACTTACAATCTGGTCATGATTATGATTCACCACTATCGTGGTAGGATATGATGTCTAACGGAGCGGAATTGCGAGTGGTTTACTCGGAGTTTCAATTGCAAATTTAAGGTTTTTAAGATTTTAGCAACAAGCATCTCCTAACACAAACTAACCATATTCTACCCTTAACAAGTAAATTGATTACTCATACATATTTACGATACCAAAATAAAAAAGAAAAGAGTAAGGCAACAAAAAAAATAGTAAGAAAAGCAAAGTTAATGTTAGGAAGTTAAGAACCGGTAAAATCAATGTGCAAATATCTTCATTTGTTCTTTAATCCCGTACCCATGTGAAATCAAAATACCAAACTGTAAGGTTGCAAGCTAACTTAAGAGGTTGCATGATCAAAGTAAAGCAATGATTTCACAAGTTCAAAATATGTACAAAGCAAGACATATGTAATGAAATGAGAACTTTATTGAATTTCAAACAAGATACAACTAATCCTGAAATCAAGAACCTAAACCTTAAGCTTGCAAGTTCAATGAAGAAGTTGCAAGGTTAAGACAAAGGGCAAGAGATCAAGAGTTCAAAAGGAAAGCATGTTACAAATTCCAAGAGTTCTAAAGCTAAAGCTAAAGCAAAAAAAGTATATCCCCTTCACTTTGCCCATTGATCTAGTATTTATAGGAACAAAATAAGATTAAACAAATAATATAAAAAGGGTGATGGGACTACAAGAGACATCCACAAGAAAAATGGGGTGCATTTAACTTTGTTGGATTGGTGGTGCCGAGATTTTAGATGATGTCGCCGGTTTTCTTGTGGTCAATTGGGCTCGTGTTGGTGTGGTGGTCTCGAGTACACTCCACAAATCCACTGGTAGTGTTTGATTTCTTTATATCGGCTTGAGTTATACTCTGTGGTCTTGGAGGGAAACTTGATGTTTTAAATCACATCACATCTTTTTGCATTTAATGCTCATGTTCCCTACTTACACAATTCATCATGTCATGTATGCAAGGCAGCCCCACTATGGTCCAAAATACCAAGAGTATTGTGCACATTTGTAATGTGTTGACCAAAACTTGTTTATTTGCAAAAACGAGCTTCTTTGATCGGTTTTCTCTTCTGTTTGCAGTGTTGGTGCCCAAACGTTATATCTATGATATTGAGTGTTTTTCCAGTATTGTGTCACGGATACCTGTAATCTGTATTTACTGAATAGACACTGGTTAATAGCACCGATATATTAAAAAATAGATAATGAATGAGTGGTATTAAGATACAGTTTTCTGATATGAACAAATACCCCCAAACTTATCTTTTGCTCGTCCCGAGCAAAACAAAAATTCCTGACCTCTATTAAGTCAACAGAACAGACCTGAGCAGTAGGTTCGGAGGGTACACTTCCCAACTTGTAAATGTTCAGCTCTATTGACCTATTCCCGAAAGATAGGGTCATAGAACCGTTACGACAGTTGATTATTGCATCGGAAGTGGCCAAAAAGGGACGACCTAAAATCACCGGAATTTGATTCTGTGGGTTCGCTACAGGCTGTGTATCAATTACAATAAAGTCCACAGGGAATATAAATTCCCTGATTTTTATTAACACATCCTCTAGTTCACCCCTACATTTGGTGATTGATCGGTCAGCCATCTGGTGAGTGCAATGGGTTGGCTTCAACTCTCCGATACCCAGTTGCTCATAAACTGAATATGGAAGCAAGTTAACACTAGCGCCAAGGTCTAGTAGAGCACGGTTAATGTGTTTTTCCCTAATAGAAATGGAAATAGTAGGATATCCAGGATCCTTACGTTTCCTCGGTAATTGTTGGGGGAAAGCCGTGTCTACTGTTTTTGCCATGAATATCTTCTTGGGCACTTGAGTCTTCCTCTTCCTAGTGCACAAGTTCTTAAGAGTTTTTGCATAGGACGGAACTTATTGGATAGCATCTAGGAGAGGGATGTTGATGTTAACTTGCTTAAACATGTTCATAATCTTCTCCATATGTGGACTCGATTTGTTTGCCCTTAACCTATTAGGATAAGGTTCTTTAGCAATAAGCGTTAGGTCCATCATAGGAGAAGGAAGTGGGGGTAGACGTGATCCCAAAAGAGGAGTGGGGATCGTCTGTGGAGAACTAGAAGAGGTGGACTGAGGTGGCGAGCCTTGTGGGAAACGAAGAATAGGCTAGCAAGAAAGTGGTGGGGTAAAAGAACTGGGGTTAGAATTAGAAGTAGAAGTGGAAGGAAAGGTCTCAGCCGGGGTTTTATTGATTGATTCATCGGTATCATCAAACTCTTCTCCAATGTGATTGTCAAGCACTCTTCCAGATCTCAACGTGATTGCATCCACATGATGTGAATAGCCAGGATTGGGTAAAGGTTGAGCTGGAAGTTTCCCTTTCTCTCTTGCACTCATTTCGGCTTTTAATCGTGCAATTTCTTCTTCCATCGATTTAATACTTTCGCTTTGGGACGCAGAGTTTTTCTCAAATTTATCGACAGAAGACTTTATTTCAGCTGATACTTGCATGAGATTTGTTAGAAGCAAGTTTATGAATGAAGAGGATTCATCAGTCCTGGTCAACTGCAAAGGACTAGATGGTGCGGTGTGTTGACCGGATTTTGGAAATTTTGTGCTTGAAATGGGTGCTGACTCAATTGAAGTTGTGGTTGCTGTTGTGGTGGAGGAAGCCTTTGGAAATTGTTTTGGGTTGGAACCGTGTTTTGAGATTGTGATTGGTTCAAAGCAGAATTTGGGTGATTCCTCCAACCCTGATTATATGTGGAAGAAAATGAATCGTTTCTAGGTCTTTGAAATGCGGCATTGGTATGCTCATGACCTTGAAACGGACAGTCTTCCGTCAAGTGAGACGGATTAGAACAGCATCCACATACAGTTTTGGAGAGTGACATTTGACTTAGGGCGGCAGCTAAAAATTTGTTTTCCATAGCGTCAAATTTCTTGTGTAAAGCTGAAATTTCAGCTCTAATTCCTATGAAAATATCATTGCCATCCCTAGACGATTGACTTACACCCTCCCACTGTAAAGATTTTTCAGCGAAATTTTCTAGAAAATTCCAGGCTTCCCCATCATCTTTGGTCATGAAGTTGCCTTGACACATGGATTCAAGGGTCTGTCTTGTGTTAGGATTAATGCCCTCATAAATGATTCGGCACAGTTCCCATCTCGGGATGCCGTGATGTGGACATTGGACTAACAGATCCTTGAAACGTTCAAGACATTTTGAAAATGTTTCATTTGGAAGCTGGGTGAATTGATAGATTTCGCTACGGACTCGAGCTGTCTTTTGATGTGGGTAGAATTTCTTAAGGAATGCTTTGACAAATTCGTCCCAATTTGAAATGGAATGTGCGGTAGTGTTATATAGCCACTTCTCGGCTAAATCGCACAAGGTAAATGGGAGAAGACGAAGACGCAAAGCATCCACAGACAACTGTGAGGTACCCATCATTACGCATACATTTTCAAATTTCGTGATAAACACGTATGCGTCCTCAGACTCGAGACCGTGAAATTTTGGTAGAAGGTTGATGTATTGGGGTTTAATCTGAAAATTTTCCCCGTTGGCTGGTGGAATGGAAAGACGGGTGGAATGGGGACCTCGTGTAGGATAGGACCTCTCTTGGAGAGAGATGCGGGGTGGATTCTGAGCACCAACGGACGACGGCAGATTAGGGTTAAAGAAATTCGATGGAGGTGGATCCATCGATGTGGGTGTGGTAGTGGGTAAAGAAGAAGTAAATGGAGAAATACCGACTTCGGAGTCGATAAAGGGTACGCGGACTAAACGGGCACTAGAATCCCGTGTCCAGCCTATCTTGTACTAAAAAAAGGTTAGTACAAGTGGCAGCGTGGCTTATAATTAGGGGTAAATGAATGAATGCGGTGTTTGTTTTGAAAATTGGACGGATTTTGGAAAATATGATGCAACACAACAAATGCAACAACAAAAACCCTAGAATCTAATGGTCACCTAGGTCCGGCTCTAGACCGCTCCTAACTGCCAAAAGACAAGTCGCAGGATAGAATCCTCCACTGCCTCTTTATCCCCCTGTGGCCAGGTAAGTGCCAGGTAAGTGGGAAGGTACTCCACTACGTAAGTAGTGAGCCTAATTAATAACCACTAGCCTTCGACACACTTCCCTTAGACACCACAAGAAAACTCGGATAAGCAATGAATTACCCACGGCCTTCTTCTGTCCTAAGTGAGCGCGACGGTCCTTAGAGCCATCTCTAGATTTCTTTTAATTAATGAGGGTAAATGAAGATGCAAGTTTGTGATTTTCGGGGCTTAGGAAGGGTAATGAACTCCCCACCTAATCTGGATTTGGTCTTTGCCCCTTAATATCCGTATTAATTATGCAAACAACCACAAAGATCAAAACACGCACAATTTAATTTTGCTTTTTGCGCGGCGCTGCTATTTATTTGAAAGAAACCTGCACAAAATGTTAATTGGAGCAGATGAGGGAAGAGATAAGAAAGTATAGAAGTATACCTGAAAATTTGGAGCAGTGATCAAGTTAAACTACGGCGGATCCCCGCAATAGCGCCCAAATGCCGCGGAACCGCGGTACTTTGGAGAGATTGCTGCAAAAAATTTTCTTGACAATGTTTCACTTCAACTCCTCAGCTCTCTGGAAATCTCAGAAAAATTTTATCCAAGCTCCAATGATTCCAGATTTCCTCGCAATCAAATCACAACACATGTATTAGAGTTTGTGCGAGTTTAGATCTAAAAATATAGATGGAATAAATTTTTCAACTCAAATTTCAAAATACGAACAATTAGCGCCCTATCCCCGGCAACGGCGCCATTTGGTTGAATGAAATTCTTGTTGTGTTTATCAAATGATCCCCGGCAACGGCGCCAATTGATTTTATGATATTCTTGATGTATAGTATGAGAATTATAAAGAAATCACAACCAAAAATATTTGACCGCAATCAATAACGGTGTCGGTTGTAGCGCGTTAGTAAGTGCGGATCGTCCACAGGGAAAGTGTAATCGTTCGTGTTTCGATTTAGTTGAGTTGAAACTTTTAAGAAAAGAAAACAAACAATTCATGATTTGTAAATTGAAGTTCAAGAATTAGGAAAATCTAGTCTAAATCAAGAAACGAAAAAAATCAAGAATTGATAGTTTGATGATTTTTTCAACCAAATATCAAGAATCTAAATGAGGCTCGTAGGAATCGATCGGATCTATAGATGTGATATAATCTTACAATTACGTATTCTTATCCTTCGATGAATTGATACTAGATCGATGATGATCGATAAGAATTAGGGATTTCTTGTGAAACTAGGGTTTCATCTTATCCCTTGTTCTTTCATCGATATCATTCATATTCTAGCCTCTAGTAAATTCAAGAAACGATCGTAGATCCCTAATTTCGAGCTATCACAATCAAGAAAGCATCGCAACGAAACTAGGTCATCGATTCTTAAACTTGCTAGGGTTTACAAGACTCGTAGGACTTAAGAATCGTATTAAGATTTGTTACATCATCATTCTATTGATCGTCTCGACTCCTTTACGAGCGGAGTTTTACTCAAACATCACAACAAGAACTACAATCACAAATTGAGATCTAATCATGATGCAAGAATTAAAAGAAAGCAAGATTAAAGAATTTCACCTTTTATTTATATCAACAATTTCATTACATTCACTCAAGAACTACAAGAGGAAGAACTCGATCGTCGATTTGGCTTCGCTCGTCTCCGTGAGTCGCGGATCGGCTTGGATCGCTTGCGCGGTTGAAGATCGGCTCCGCTCCTAAAAAGGTTGAAGGGCTTCTCGCTTGATTGGTACTCGGGATCTTGAATTTAGATTGGAATTAGGGTTAGGGTTTCGCACAAGTTGTGTCACTCAACTTATGGAAGAAGATGAAGAATTAGAGATTAAAGATTGATTTAGGATCTAATGATTGAACAACCTCAACCCTTAGATCTAGGCTCCTATTTATAGACTTCCCTAAACCCTAGATTTAGGATTAGAATTTGAATTTCCCTCCAAAAGTTAGTTAGAAGAGATTTGAATTTCCGTCCAAAAGTTTGTTGAGGAGAAGCTTCTAGATGTGATTAGTTAGGAGCTTAATCAAGATTAGCTAGGAGCTTAATCAAGATTAGCATACTTAATGATCTTTTGCTGATCTGGCAGAAGACTCTGGAGAATTCTGGAATTTGACGTGTCAAAATGAGGTGTACCCACTGAGAGAAGAGTTATGAACCAAAATTGGAAGGATGACGTGGCAGAACCGCCGCGGTTCCGCGGCTCAAGCTGGCTCCTGCCGTGGAACCGCGGCGCTTTGGAGGCTTTGTGGCTTGAAACTTTTAGGCTTCTCTGGTACCGACATATGGGCCCTTTTGAGATATATTGAATTGTATTTGGCCTTCTGTATTGCTACCAGATCAGAAAACATGGAGCTGGTGTATTTTTGATCAGCTTCTTTTGGCTTTGATCCTGCAATTTCCTGCACGAATCTCGACACAAGTGTTGCGCAATACAGGGATGATGCGATGCCATAAAATACAGTCAATTTTCCTTAAAGTGCCGGTTTAAATGTCTAACACATGCAATCTGATATTTAATGACTGATTTGCTAATATGTGAAATAAGAATACCGAACACTTCTAAATGAGTGCAAATGATAGGGAAATTGCCGGTTAAAATATGCAATATTTTCGACTGATCATGTAGTAATCAAAGCACAGTGGGAACTCATACGAGAGAAATGAAGATCTCAAGTCGATGAACTAACCTGTACACATGTCACCAGGGAACTGCTATGTCACCCTAGGTACAATACCAACTAGCAGGTTCCCGACGAGTCCTGTCCGGTGCACTCATAACCCAATGAGCACCTGTATACATCTTAGGTGAACCAACTGACACCAATGGCTTGTGAGACTGGCCATCGCCTCTCGTCGGGGTCTCGACTATATACACTAGTCTACTCCGGAGTATCGATGCTTTGTCTTGAAACTCCCACGACCAGGGACCACTTTTAAGGATGTGCTTATAGACTACCCAACTCTCACATATATGATCGCCATCATACTACTGGTAGTCAAGCAAGGATCCTAAGGGCTCTATCAACGTTTAATATTGATCTGTAATGTCACCTAAAGCAGTGCACAATGATAAAGACAAACCAGATAGCATACTATCATCTCGAGTAAGACCGTCCTACCGGTATTGGTCCTCCTCAATCATTGCAATCACGTGCTTGCGATCCAATAATTGACTTTGAGGGCACTACATCCAACAATCTCCCACTTGCACTTAAGGCTAATTATTGCAATGTCGCATACTCACAGCCCGTGTGATACCGAACACCCAACTCCTCTACTAATCAGTGTCACAAAACTCGTTTGTAAAACTATTGTGTTTGAGAAATAGCCTTAGTGAGTGGATCCGCCCTGATGTTTCTTTCTATGTCTCACTTAATCTCATATTCGCGGAGAAAGCCATCTCCCGAATTGAGTAATACCTGTCTTAGAATATGTCTGGATATCTGATGGGATCTACTTCATAAATGAACTCCAAATCCAAACTTCTTATACTGTATCATCAACTGAACCTAATCAGTATCCTGCACCATGCCTCCCACAGTAACCTCTTGGACCACCTGTCCAAACTAATGTCCCTCATCAGAGGGAAAACTATAACTCTGACAATCACTTTGTTATCCATGTCACCTTAGAAGCCTGGAATGATAACCGTCTCCCGAAGGAGGCTGCCGTTATCATATCCCTAGAATATCCACTTATGTTCTAAAACTGCTTCCAATCGTTTCTCCAGGATTTGATTAATATCAACTTATTGCAGCTAGTGCAAAAACAACATCTGGTGTGGTACTTGACATCTCATGATTGACTCAATTGCCTAAGCAAGTGATATGCCAATCATGCACATCCCTCTCCATTTTAGTTTGTAAGACACCTTTACAGAGGGTGACTCCATCACCTGCAGGTACACCACCATGCCAGGAGTCGTCCAATCTAAAATACCTTTAGAATACTGTCAAAGTATCCAGATTGGGAAACTACCCAAATCTAAATCTAAAACCATAGATCTAGTAACAAGAATGTCTGATATAATATCCATATCCTGTATAGAGAAACTACTGTGTGACAACCATAATATAACCGATCGTAGTGTAGGAATTTTACTTCCTACTCTGTGTATGTCATCTAAATACCTGTACATCACACCCTACTACCTTTTTAACAGATCCATCCCCTATTCTGATGAAGTCAAACCCATGACTGTCACATCAAAAATTAGATGATTTATCTCCGCTATATCTGATCTAGTCTATAAATAGACATAAGCTACTTGTCCACTATGCTTCCGCTGCTCCCACTGACCACAATAACCCTCTGGCAGAATCATATACACGTGCACTTCTAAAGCTAGTTTAGAAAGACGCTATACTCATCCTCCTACCGGGTCTCATAGTCTGGAACAACAGTAATGGCAAGTCTGGGTAAACAAGAACCTCCCTATCACCATCCTTGAGGCTACCAGAGTACCTCTCGGGTGCCTGAGGTTACCCACCATATCCGCGGAGTGGCTAATGGAATGTCATACCTGATTGAATCTTTAGGTCCTATTAAATTTTCAGTAATCGTTTGTGGTTCTGGAATCACTTCCAGTTCTACCATACTCCCACTACTGTTTACTCAAAAAGTCCATTTTACTAAAACTGTGGCGAGTCAAGAGCAATATCACCATTGATCTACCAGATGGTAGAAAGTCAACCCTTGTCAAACCCCGGGTCAACCTACAAACTTCCATTACAGAAACTTGCCTTGAGTTATCCTGATTCTGCTTTTAAGCATAAGCCAGACAACTCTCCGTACCTTAACTTCGTTAAGATATGAACCATTCTATATACCATATAGAAATATAGACACTGATTTAATTGGAACCAGATTCAAATCATGTAGCTGTCTCCAGTGCATGTCAACTAAATGGAGAGAGGCTATTTAGCATTACTCAACTTAGGAGTTCATCCAATTATGAGTAATCTTAAAGAGAAACAAGTTTCTCAAAATCATTACTATCAACTGAATACCAAACACAAGTATCTACATCTTCGATCACCTTGAAGAATCCTGATACTTGCGACACCTGGTTCTCTACTTTATTCTTATACCTATAACTTCTTAAAATTTAGACCTTGTATTTCTAGGAAACACTTGTCTAAGAACTAGAGAAGTCACAAGTAAACAAAATATAGTACGAGTACTAACCCCTCTGTCCTAATGGACACTGGACAATATACAGTATTTTGTATAAGTCCACAGAGTTGAATAACTCAAATCCTGTGCGTCGTAGGTTGAAAACTGTACTATGGTTAAGAACTATACCGCTGTTGAATGCTCCTTACCTAACCATATATTTTCCGTCCGGCAAAATCCCAGGCGATTTCCTTAAATATCACCAATTACAACGAATTCCGATATAATGAGGATGATCACCTAATTCCCAATAACTTACTCCCACTCATCATGTATAAAACCATACAGATGTGAGAATCATACCTGGTAAATACATACCCTGGAGTAAGTATCTAATTGGGAAATCAGTTTTCCTTTAATAAAGCACAGTGAAACTGAAACATGAAAATGTTTCGTAGGGGTATCCTGGTATTCCTAGTAATGCCTCTTCCATTATCCAAATTCATGACTATAACCGTATATTTCATTGCCATCTCTCCAAATCCTTTTATTTGTCTTTAGTCATTACCTTCTGTACACCATCGTTAGGCTTAATGGTTTTCTTCCTACCCTACGGTTCGGTACCAGCCTATTGTTTGGAAGAAGATTATCCAATAAGCGTAATAGGTATACACTCCTAATCCTAGGAGTACTCGCAACTAGAGACAAGGTGATGATAAAATACAACAGAATAACCTTATTATATTTCTCCCGAACCGGAGAAAAGCAAATGTGAAGTAGGAGTAGCGATGATATACTCTGTTTGGTCGTGAATGATAGCAGTCGCAACTTACTTTGCCTTCTTTCTAATCCCTTCATATGTCTTTACTTATTACCTTCTGTACACCATAGTTAGGCTAATTGGTTTTCTTCATTCCCTACCTTTCGGCACATGCCTATGGTTTGAAAAAAGACTATCTAATAAGCGTAATAGGTATACCCTCCTAAACCAAGGAGCCCTCGCAACCTGAGAGAAGGTAAAAGGAAAAGACAACTGAATAATCCTATTCAATTTCTCCAGAACCTGAATCCATCCTCGAATCTGGAACAAGTTCCTTCGAGTTTGTATATAACCATACGATGGATTTATCCAATGGAAGTGGATGTTCGTAGTAATACGGGGTGTTCTGGAGAAATGCAAAGGGTAAAAGAAAGAGTGGCAATGATGTATGCAACTTAGACAATCCAAAATCCGTGTTTTAAGAAAGTTCGGTCAACTTGGTCACTGAGTCATAGTCTAGGGTCGGGCCATGGTCGCTGCTAAAGAGAGAGAGAAAAGAAACATTCTGAGTGCACTCTAACCTAGATCAAAATGGTTATCACTTTATCTAATCAGGAAACCTCCCACTATATCCTCAAATTCTCCTCCAAACCTGAAAGAAGAATTACTCGGGATCACCCGAAGTGTAAACCAACTCATCAGTGGGAATCGGGATCCAACTATCATCGCATGATAACGTGATGGAATCTACTCACGTTATCACACTCCAAAAGGTATGCGCATGCTTGGCAAGTTTTAGTTTCTTTAGAAACTTCTGATATAATTTTTACCCCATGCTCTTATGACCTTGACGAAGGTCAACAAATCATAAGTCACATGTCAAGTTCTACCCGTCATTGTCCAGGTTAATTTGAACCCACCCATACAAGCCCTTGACTTAAGGCCAACAAGGCCGTACGACTGTCCCAAACCAACGCATCTATCTATGCAACAGAAAAGTAACAAGTAGCTACCATACACTATGCCTTGACTAAGGCCAACAAACAAAGCATGAATACTAAGTGCTACCCGTCTGAAATGATGGAGGGATACGGCTGGTTTTTGGCGAAAAACCTTTAACGTAACGAACTTGATATCGTTGAAGGAACCTGATAGCTTTTTACAAAAATATAGTGGCGAAAACCATTCCTAAAGAGGTCACTCCCGGTGAAGGAATCTCAGCTCTTTCCCTGTAGAATGTGGTGCAGGATATTCCAAACTGAATACCGCGATGCAAAGCAAAAAGTAATCGACTACAGTTAAGTTATTACCCTGACGCACACCTCTGCCCAAGGGGTCACTCCCGGTGAACGGATCTCGGCCCTTGCCTCGTCGAATGAGGTGCTGGATATTCATAACCGAATACCACTGTGCAAAACAAAAGAGAACATCCTTGTAATAACAGCCTTTTGAAAAATGTTCCAACAACATCCAACAAGTTTGTTTTCCTTGCATTGATCTGAATCAACGCAGTCCCATCAATTAATCACACTAGAAAAGAACGAAAATAAAATTTATGTATATGCCATTCGCATTCGCCACTAGGTCCCGTCATCACCCGTTAGGTTACTTAACTAACGACAGAGCGAGGACATGACTAGCGCGGGTGTAAAACATATACAACATCAACTAGTATATATACCAATATAGAATAATCGCTCCAGGCGTGATAAATGCAACATTACAGAAAAGTAATAAGCATCACAGAACAATATAGATAATATGGGATCCCCGGGTTTCCTTTGAGCCGGAAATGAAACCCGACGTTCCTATGGTCGTGTGGATAGCCTGTGTAATGAAAACCTAGGACCCTACGAGTGCGGTAAGTTACTCGCCAAAACCTGAAGCGAGGCAGCCCCCTATAACAAAGTGAATGGACCACCCAGCACTTCACGGAATCCGGTAACTTGGGCACTCCATCTTGGGTCAACCTATACCCCCTACGAGTGCGGTGAATAGTCTGCCAATTCTAGAGTGAGGCCCCCTCCCTCTCAAAGCCATGAGATGTGGACCCTTTGCCCTCCAGAACCCGGCTATCCGTGCACTCCATCGCGGGGTAATCCTAGTACAGAAAAGAAAATATGTACAATGGGTACATCGACCTCAACCCGGTCGTGCCCCAAAAGAATAATATACAAATAGGCAGCGACGGCAGTCCACATGTCGGATGGTCACCCCGCGATATCAAATGTACAAATATATCCAAACTGCACTACCATTGCATGCAAGCTATCCACCACGACAAATCCGCAATATCACAGCACAACACAGAATATCAACGTGTATGTCACGTTCGCAAAACCCGTCTAAAGGACTATATCAATTAGACAAGATTTACCGCTCGAATGATATTCACGGTCGCAGATATAATGTAAGCTCTGTAAACTAACGTATTTAAAATTCTGATCGACAAAACTTCTCGAAGTGGGCCCCAAGTGCAAATCCAACACTCAAATAAATCTGGGCCTAAACTAAATATTTCAGAAACAACAATTCCACATGAAAGACACCCAGAAGAAATATGGTGCACTATTGCCATAAATCTGCGGTGGAACTGCGGCCAACACATGGCTTGTGCGGCGGGACCGAGGCAGTCTTGTGGGTACAGTCGACCAAATTTCTTCAGTAGACTTAAAAAAAGCCTGCACGATTTTTTGACATACCCAAAATAATTTTTAAACCAGTTTAAAAATTCGGTAGAAACTTGAAATACGGAATTGCGGTTTTGGAAATTTCGTTCGATCGATATTTTAAATATGTTAGAACAAGCTAGTATGTGTTAATGGCGTGGCTCTGATACCATGTAAGTCTACGCCAGTGCTCCGGCCATCAATCCGACGTAAAATGCGGAACAAAAACTTTTACAATGTCTGGCGCCGTCAATCCGAGGCCAAACATGGAACAAAATCTTTTATGAGCTAGCGCTAGCACAGACTGTCACCCGGATCGTGCCATTAACACTAAACTTGCAAACTACAAAGATGTTAGAATGGCTATATCGATCGATTCGTGTCCTTCGGTCTTTAGCCATCATCCTACGCTCCTCGCGGCATCTCCGATCTCGCTCGATCTCCGGTCTCCTCTTCGAAGTGGCACCACGTCAACGAATCTTTATACGAGCTCCCACTTCAAACCGAAGCAACTCGGACATGAAGTTTGCTAGCCGACACGTCCGAGATTGAAGTAGAGATAGTGTAGAATATTTTGTCTCAAGACACCCAATGGATTGGGTGATGGTAAATTGAAGTTGCCATGGAGATTAAGAAAAATTGAGCTCACACTCAAATGGGGGGGGGGGCAAAATCAGCACACAATAGTGCTCGGCCACAAGAACAAAATTGTTCACTGGGGATAATTTGGAAGGGGTGACCATAAGCTTTCAAGTGGTGATGAAAACGAAAAAAATATCAATACTAAATATCATCATCAAAGATCTTCAAGTGAACAAAAGCATTTAATGTAAAGGATGACTCACAAAATAAACCATGCTTACATTAAATGAGAACAATGACTCACTCAAGCCAAAAGAAACCCAAACCCCACCCCACTAGAAGATTCGGCCATGATGAAAGATGAAGGAAATATGGGCCAAAAACAATGCACATCCAATAACCAATAATTAAACATTAAAACTAATGTTTAATCAAGCGGAGAAAAACTGACAACTTCAAAAGTAATCCCGTAACAAATTACAGAATTACCCCATAAGTGTATATACATACCCGGATTAGTATTCCGGCCGAATACGAATGCAAAGAGACAAAAAATATTCCTACACAATATAATACTAAGATCCGGCTTAAACCAAAGCCCACTAGTATTATCTGTCCGAACCATGACACGTGCACAAGTGCACGTGCATGTTCGAACCTTGCTATAAAACCATACGGCCTCTACAACGTTTCGCCCGATCTTGGGAAACTCTCTGTGGAGGACTCTAAAGACTCATCAATACTCTGGCAGTGGATTTAACCACAAGCCGTCAGTGGTACTAGCTGTACGTAACTGTTGCCCTTGTATTGAGCAAAAAGGAGGCTGATGAGCGAACTCATCCAGAAACCCTACTGAGCCTATCAGTGACAATATCTGTATAGTCCAGTCCCTTCGTCTTTGAGCATCGCATATCGGGCCTAGGGGCTGGTAAACGTCAGACCCCCAATAGCGGTATAAGTCGTGTAGGAGTGTAGCCCAGAACACCCAAACATATTACTAGAATACCTACCAGTAAATCTTCGGCCTTGGCCATGGACTTTATGTAATGGCTCTCCTAGATATAGCGCGATCTCATCCCCAATACCGGGAGAGACGAAGCCCCTGCCGATCCGCTCACTGCCTCCATGTGGCTCGGGACTGCACCCAACTAAAACCTGTTTGCAAGACTCCTTTGAGCCGTGGTAGGGTAGTAATCAAAGCACAGTGGGAACTCACACATGACAAATGATGATCTCAGGTCGATGAACTAACCTGTAAACATGTCACCAGGGAACTGCTATCTGACGCTAGGTACAATAACAACTAGCACGTTCCCGGCGAGTCTTGTCCGGTGCACTCATAACCCAATGAGCACCTGTATACATCTTAGGTGAACCAACTGACACCAATGGCATGTGAGACCGGCCATCGCCCCTCGTTGGGGTCTCGACTTTATACACTAGTCTACTCCGGAGTATCGATGCCCTGTCTCGAAACTCTTATGACTAGGGACCAATTCTAAGGATGTGCTTATAAACTACCCAACTCTCATGTATATGATCGCCATCATAGTACTGGTAGTCAAGCAAGGATCCTAAGGGCTCTATCAACGTGTAATAGTGATCTATAATGTCACCTAAAGCAGTACAAGATGATAAAGACAAACCAGATAGCATACTATTATCTCGAGTAAGACTGTCCTACCGGTATATGTCCTCCTCAATCATTGCAATCACGTGCCTATGGTCCAATAATTGACTTTGAGGGCACTATATCCAATAACAACTCTATTGTTTTCACAATAACAGTTATTGGACGCTCAATGGTAGGAACCATATTCATCTCATGAACAAGAAATATCCAGACAACCTCTTTGGTAGCATCGTTGGTAGTGATGTATCCAGCCTTTATCGTCTAGTATGTCACGGTATCTAGCTTGGAACTCTTCCAACATACCGTCCCTCCACTAAGGGTAAAGACAAAGCCTATGACTGACTTTCAGTCGACTTTATCACTCTGGAAGCCGGAATTGGTAAAGAACTCCCACTGGAGTTCACCATTACCAAAAACCAAGACCATTTCTTCAGTGCTTCTCAAGTACTTAACAATGCCCTTCATAGCTATCCAGTGATTCTCCCAAGATCCGATTGATTCCTGATCACTACTCCTAGTGAGTCAGCTACATCTAGTCTGGTACATAACTTCGCATACATGATAAAGCCTAGTGCCGAAGCATAGGGTATCTCTTGCACGCGAGCTCTCTCCAAATCAGTCTCGGGGGACATCTTTTTGGAGAAAGCGATTCATGAGTAAGTGGGAGAACCACCACTCTTAGAATCCTCCATACTAAACCCCTTTAGTATGGTGTTAAAGTACCTGGATTTGGGACACTCCCAACATCCACTTAGATCTATCATCATAGATCATAATCCACAAGATGTAGTAGGTATCATTCAGATCTTCTATTAAGAATCCTCGTGATAAGAGGAGCTTGACCGAGTATAGCATAGGAAACCCTTTCCTATCAAGAGTATGTTATCTACGTACAATACGTGGAAGACAAGCTTACTCTCTAAAACCTTATTGTATATACAAGGTTCATCTACCTTTTTGATGAAGTCAAACACTTTGACTGCCACATCAAAACTGATGTTCTAACTCCGCCATACCTGCTTTAATCCTGATGGACTTAAACATAGCATCCGGCCAATTCATAGAGTCCTAACTCATGATGTCCTGCTGGAACCTAGTTGGGTCATCATCGACCATGATGCAGTCCTCGCTCCCACTGTCACCGAGAAGACCGTAGTATCTCTCAAGTGGATGAGGAACCCTACCAGACTCGTGGAGAGGCTGAGGTTCGTTGGAGGCTATTGAATCCTTTGGTTTCACCAACTCATCAGCTGTTAGTTTGTCTAGTTGGAACACTTTCCAGTTCTACCTCATGACAACAAACTTCTTCATAAGAAATTCCTTGGCATGCTGAGAAACAAAACATGTTTTGCTCCTCTGTTTGGTAGTTGATATACCTTCGCGAATGTTCGGAATACCTAAAAAACTTATACAGAACGGACCTTGCCTCGAACTTGTCCGAATTTTTCTTTTCAATATAGGCCGGACAACCCCATATCTTAACTCGTTTAAGACATGGTCTCTTTCTATACCATATCTCATATGGAGTGGTAAGCATTGATTTGGATGGAACCCTATTCAATAGGTATGCAGTTTCTCAAGTGCATAACCCCAAACAGGCAACTCAGCAGTACTCATCATAGAGCGCACCATATCTCATAGGGTGTGAATCCTCCACCCCGATACACCGTTGTGCTGTGGTGTACATGAAGGAGTAAGCAGAGAGAGAATCCCATTCTTTTCAATTAATCAAGGAACTCCATGCCCAAGTATTCTCCTCCCCGATTACATCGAAGGAGTTTAATACTTCTACCCGTCTGGTTCTCAACTTCAAGTTTATATTCCTTGAATCTCTTAAAAGTTTCAGACTCGTGTTTCAATAGGAACACATGTACGAATCTTGAGAGATCGTCGATGAATGTAATGAAGTACAAAAAACCAACCCTGGCATGTATAGACATGGACCGTATACATAATCATGTATCTCTCTGTTCATATCTGAATTTTGCACTTTTATACCGCCCATTCTTGATCGCATTGCATATAGGTAGGTACTCTTGATTCTTTTTTTTCTAAATAATTGCAGGTTACATTTTCTCAGCTCTAAAAAATGAAAATCAAGAATAGTCGCGAAAAATTCAGGACAACTGCCAACAACGGATAAAAATAGGGTCTCCGCACACCATCTGTCAGATGCCGCCTACCAGTTCGAGGGACAAAATGGTAATCAAAGGTCATTCATGCACAAAGCACAAGGAGGTAGCACAAGAACCAAGTTTTTAACGCGGAGCTCAAGAAGATCAAGGCAAAAGTCTACATTCATTCATCTTTTTGGACTGTTGAGAATCTGGGAGAAAAATAAAGCGATTCTAAAAAACCAAGTGTACTAAACAGAAAAGAACAGCAACATGGAAAATCCAAGAAAAAACGGCACAACAACTCTCCCAAAGGGCTCCGGAACCGCGGCCGATGTGGCACTTATGCGGCAGTTCCGCGGACGAGTTGACTCAGAGTCAGGAGATATTTTTAGGGTAGTTTTGTAATTGTGTAAGGGCTCAGATTTTAGCCCTAGGGTTTTATCTATTTGCCTATAAATAGCCCAGTTTCAAGCCAAGTAAAGGATGCTTATTCTTGTGTTAGGATTTAGTATAGTAGTTTGTAACTTCTTCTTCCTCTTCATCTATTCTCCTTTAACATTGTAGTGAGTATTTGAGTGAATGATGAATAAAGAAGAGTTCTTTTCATATGCATGTCTAATAATTGTAGTTCTTATATTTTTTTGTAATTCTCTTTGTGAAAGTAGTTGTTCTTATTTGTTTGTTTGTTTGTTTTCTTTTTCCCTTTTCCTTAATCCTTACAACAATGATATTTAAGTGTGATCCTTGCCTAGGTGAGGTCCCAAATAGCTAGTTGTGATTCTCTACCTCATTTCTTTCTACCATCATTGTTTGTTTTATTTTCTTTTTTATAATGGGTGAGTAGTTTCTCACTTGTTAGGGTAGGATAAGAGATGTTTGAGAGAAGGAAATCCCTCTCTCTTTTCTTTGCCTAACATCTTGATTCCACTCTCGTCAATTTAATCACAATCTGCTCCCTACGGCACCCTATCCAACATGATAGTGGTGACACCCTAGTGAGACCGATTGTGGTTGAATTGACTGGAGGTTATGGCTAAGAGCCAAGAGCAGACGGACAAGGACCAAAAAGAAGGAACTAAGCGTTGGAAAGCCTAGATTATACTCGCAAGATTCCTTCCTGGTCATGCTAATCCCCGTTGTTGCCGATTACCGTAACATCGATATTAAAAGTGGTAACGAAAGAAGTGAGCGACTCCTAACTCAAACTAACCTAATCCTAACCCTAACAAGCCTTTTTTATACATATTTAGCACATAGTTAATCTTAAACAAACCTGGTCAATTTGGACTTAACTCGTTAAAACACTAAGAAATAGATTCCAATCTTTCAGTGGACCGACCCGTACTCATTCGGCTAGCTACCAAGCAAAACCGTCTTGATTGCGGTCATTAAAACTAAGCATAACAAATATCTATCAAGCACTGTCCCAAGAGTTCAACAACTCTTCCTCCATTTCCAGTAAACGGAGTTTTGGTCATTTTACCTTTGAGACAAGACTGGAAAGTATCATAATATGAAAATTCGAACGGATTAAAATATTCATCCTTACATAACTTGGCTAGTTGTGTCGCATCGATATTACCTAGTCTACAATACCACAAGAAGGATTCGTTCATTTCTGAACTATTCCTCTTGTGTGTGTTCTATATACTTTGAACTGTGATTTGATTTAGAACGTATATGCCATTACATATTGTGCCTGATCCAATCAACTCTTGATTAAGAAAAATGTTCACAACATTATCCTGCAATTACAAAATTATATACTTCTTTAACTTAATAAAGAAACTGATGTAATGTTGTAATCAGGTTCGGTATGTAATAACATTTGTTCAATGTATTTGGTAATACAAGATGATATCTGCCAACTGATTTGGCTGCAACAGTTGCACCATTCTCTACACTTAGAGACATATCACCCAATCCCAGTTCTCTACCTTTATGTGGCCCATATAACAGATTATATATGCGGGATCCTGATCCGGTATCATATACCCAGGACGTAGAGGATACTGAGAAACAGTTCTCGGCAATGAACACACCTGAAGAAGATGCATCAACATGCACTTTCTTCGATTTGGGTGGCAAAGGAATCCTGGTATTCCCCTATTTCCTGCTCGGACTTATAAAAATTATAAGGTAGAGCAGAACCAACGTTCCCTAGATCAGTATAATAAGCAAGTTCGTTCAAAACATCCATATTATCATCTTGATTAAGGCATGATATGGTCGCTACCAGGAGAGAGAGAAGAAAACACTCTGCGTGCGCTCTTACAAGATTAGATTGGTTATTATTTTATCTAATCAGAATGGCTCCCACTGTTTTTATCAAATATTCATTCAAATCCTAAAAGGTAAGACTAGCCGGGATTAATTACACCCTACAAGTTCGCCAATATTTCGGCCAGGCCAGTGTCGGTACTTTGAGGGAGGTTGCCCATTCTTTCGCATGGACCTAATTAAAATAAACCTCGTTTTCCTAGGGGCGTAACCCCGTTAACACCTTTCTAGACACTTACTTGATCGGCTAATTTTAATATGCAAAACTCTCCCAAGAGTAACTCTTACTCGCAATGGGTATCGGGATCCAACTATCTCATAGAAGGTATGCAATCTCATTGCAAATTTCAACACTTGAAATTCCCGATAATATTCTTCCCCTAGCGTCCTATGATCTTGACGAAAGCCAACAAACCATAGTCCGCTAGTCAAGTTCAACCCGTACATTTCATGATTGAATTAAACTCACCCGCACGACCCTTGACGAAAGCCAACAATGTTATACGACTATCCTAATCCAATCGTATCACATGCTTATGCGGATAAGTATTGATCAGCTACCGCACACTACGCCTTGACGAAAGCCAACAAACGTAGTAGCACGAATACTAAATACTACTTATCTGAATGACGGAGGGTTATGACCGGTTTTTAAGAAAACCTTTTTGCGTAATGAACTTGATATCGTTGTAGAAACGAGTGATTTTGAAAAGGAGTGTTTTTTAGGCTTTTACTAGTTTTTCTAAAGAGATCACTCCCAGTGAAGGGATCTCGGCTCTTTCCTCATCGAATGGGGTGCTGGATATTTCACAAATACCACTATGCAAAGTATGAACTAAAAAAGCAATCAAAAGACAAAACCGAGTGGGTTGTAGCATCTGCCGGTTTCGCTAAAGAGGTCACTCCAGGTGAAGGGATCTCGGCTCTTTCCTTATCGAATATGGTGCTAGATATTTTACAAGGAATATCGCTATGAAAAGCAAGAAGTAGAGCTACCAGTTTTTTAAAACAAGATTCCACAATATCTTTATGTTTCTTTTTATTTCATTAATCTCATTAATGAAGTCCCATCAATTATGCTTCCTAAGCATCACGGAAGAAACGAAAGAGGCAATATTTATTACATATCAAATATATAATATAAGTATTCGTTTCAGAATATCAAGTGATCACATCACAGAATATCAGCAACAGAAGATACACATATGAATTATTGGATATACTAGGAATTCCGTGTTTTAAATTAAGCCAGTAAAAAACACGGATTCCACGGTCATGATGAATAGCCAAACCCACATCCCTAGACCCCTATGAGAGCAACAAGCAGCCCTACCAATTCTAGAGTTAGGAGACCCGGTCTCAACTCTTTGAGATGGTCTCCCACTGGATCCTAGAACCCGGTTACTTGTGCTCCCCGCCTTGGGTTTATCTTAATGCGGAAAAGTAAATATTATACATCAATGGTGACATCATCCTCAACCCGGAAGTGTCCCAATAAAAGAATATTACATACAAGTTTTTACATGAATGAAAACGAAAAACTCTCATCTCTTATAAAAAACCCCGGCTATTAAAAATACGATGATCCAATATAACATATCACAGCAACACATAACATCACATGTCATCAACGTAAGCAAATATGCGTATCCCAATTGTCGTTGACATATAGCAACGAAACCGGTGATACACCACATATTACACTTACGGTCGCAGAAAAGAAAGTGAAAACTACAACAATTGGAATCCGCAACCACCGTAGACATCATAAACCCAATGTATCATATACTTTGGATTTCATGCCTAACCAAATGAATTCCTTAGACATCGCATGTCTAACAATTATAAACCCCGCATTTTTAGTCTCGTTATTGAAAACACTTTCCAATAACCAGTCGAGAAATTCAACAAGATTCCCGACAAATTGATCGAATGCTCCTCGGAAATTTTAGTAGACGGTCGCACCCCCGATGCCGTCGACGAAGTGTACTTAGGCGGAACACCGCGGCCGCGAGCACCCGAACGGATGCTTTTGGCGACAGGGTTCTCCTACAGTCACTTGGTTGGGGCTATGGGGCGTGGCTAGCTAGTAACGTTACCCGGCGAGTATCCACATACACAACGTAATAACGACGGACTTTTGATCCACATCAAAATTCCGTGGTAACCGACCACTTGAGGCTAAATTGCTAAATTTATAAAATTCAAATTAGTTTTCACAAAACTAATTATTGCGGATTTCAAATATTGTATCGCAATCATAAATAGCTAGACGATATTAAACTTTTCGATCGAATCAACAAACACCCAAAATTTCCCGAAGAGCTTAAAACTTGAGCGGAGTTTAAAAAGTACCCAGAACATGCCACAACACCTATGGACCAACCGTAAAAGGGTCAACCTTTGCCTCACCTATTTGCAGGGTTGCCTAGTACGGCAGCAAGGTTTTGGGAGGCATCGTCCATGCCAAATTAAAATTTTAGCCGTATTAGCTAACCCTAACCTAAAATCGTATACTAGAAAATGCGACGAATCGAATGCAAACTACTTTGCAACTAAAGTGAACAAGGAATACAACCTTTGTAGACCGGTCCTTCACTTCTAATGCTCTATGTAGTAGTCCCTTCGCTGCGATCATGAACTCCTGAACTCTAGAGAGCCTCCCATGAAGAAATGAACAAGCTTGCATCGAATTTTTCGAGGCCGAAGATGATCTACGTCGAGGAGACACTAACCCAATCTATCCCTTCACTAATTGTGGAATTAGGGTAGAAATAATTTTCTCACTAATTTTTTTCACCTCCCTAAATCTAGTGAGCTTAAGGAAGGAGATAAAGAAATGCAACCATGAAAAATGGCAAGTAGAGAGAAAACCATAAGTGAGTTAATATCAAATATTAACCCATGTAGAGACTTAACCATGGAATAGAATAATGGTTGGGTTAATAAATATCTCAGACAAAACAAAACAGTGGACATAGTCAATGGTTAGCCAAGCTTCTCCAAGCTTCTAGCAATGACTAAATGCCACCAATTTTAATTTACTAAAATAAATAAAACCCTAAATTATATGTAGAATTAGTGAAGCAAACACCCTATACTAAATGGCAAGTAGTAGAGGATGATGAAGTAGGAATTTTGCTCACTTTACAAATGATTTTCTCACTCATTTTCCATCATCTACATTGAAGCTAGAAAGCTTTTGAGGAAGAAGAAGAAGAAAACTCTCATGATCAAATCCAAAAGATAATTGCAACCATAGATGAGTTAAGCATCATATGCTAACCCTTGTAGAGTCATCACCATCGTTAGGATAATTGGTTGGGTTAATAAATATCTTAGGCAAAACAAAAGAATGGACTTGGTCAATAAACAATACAAGCTTCTACAAGCTACTATCCATGACAAAATCCCACCATTTTGTAATTACCAAAATAAATAAAAACTCTAATTATCATCATAAGCATGGTGTAAGTCATACAAACACCCAAATTGCTTGTATCATCAAGCATGACACAAACATTTACACAAATATACATATCACATATATACAATGTGCACATCAAATGAGAAAATAAATCTTAAGTGAATGAATATTAGTTAATGCAACTTAATATATCAAATATATAATTATACATTAAATCATTAAATCAACACTTGATTTAATAATCTGGCTATATCACATATAACCGACTAATATTATATGTAACAACTTATCGAATCAATACTTGATCCAATAATCCGACTATATCACATATGACCGACTAATATTATATGTAACAACTTATTGAATCAACACTTGATCCGATAATCCGACTATATCACATATAACCGACCGATGTCATAAATCGCGACAAAAGAATACGGTATCTTATAGCGTATTAATCTCGGTCCTGCACATATCACATATGTGCTCCTACTCCGTTTTGCTTGAGCCAGGAAAGCTCTGTGTAGAACTCTAAAGACTCGTCAATACGCCAGCAGTATGTGATGATCATATCAAACACCCACAAGCCGCAAGCAGTCTGCTAAACGTAACGGCCACCCGGGTATTGAGCGATCAGAAAATCAACAAGCATTCCTGCTTATACTCCTGCGAATCCAATCAGTAACACAACCGTATAGTCCTGTCTCTTCGTCTGATATGTCGCATATCTCGTTTAGGGGTGGTAAACATCAGACCCCAGTAACTCGATAAGTCATGCCGATATGAGGCTCATAACGGGTTGAGAAACTACTGATAAGACTCACCAGTATATCTCTGAATCAGCCCTGGACAGGGACATCCAGTTATAGCCAATCGAGCACAGCGCAATATCAACCCCCAATACAGGGAGAGGCGAAACCCCTCATATCGCTCATTGCCTCCATGTGATTCGGGACTGTACCCAAAATCCACCGTTTTGCACATTCTCTTGAACGTGGTAAGGTGGAAATCAAAGCACAGTGGGAATCATACAAGACTCTATGACGATCTCGGGTCTACAGACTAACCCGTATCAGTGTTACCAGAGAACTGCCATCTGATGTGAAGTATAACACCATCTCGGAGTTCTCGGCGGGTCCGTCAAGTGTACCCAGTCTCCACTGAGCACCCGTATACTATCTCTGATGTCAAACACCAATGGATATGAGATCATCCATCGCCCATCTACATGGTTGAGAAGCTATACACTAGTCTACTCTGGTATATCGATGCCCTGTCTCGATACACCCACGACTAGGAATATTTAAAGGATGTACTTACCGACTACTCTGTCCCCATTAGTATGATCTGCATCATAATCCTGGTAGTCAAGCACTCATCCTAAGAGCTTTATCAACATGTAACATAGAGGCAATTAGTGTATATGTAAAGATAAAGAGCAACCAGATAGCATACTATCATATTGAGCAAGAAATTCCTCCATATGTATGTCCAAGCATCCACTACTATATACATCGTATGTGCAGTAATGGCCTCTAGGGCATACATATAATTAACAATCTCCCACTTGCACTAAGGCCATCTGTCGTAGTATCCAATGCCCAACAATCAGCAGTGGTTGGAGTATCTCATACTCAACCATCCCATAAAAGTCTCTCTTAGGAAAAGGCCTTTGTGAGTGGATCCACCGTGTTATCCTCTGTAATCCACTCTCCTAACATCGATCTCCCTGGAGATCAACCATCTCCATGATCAGATGATACTGCCCTAGAATATGTCTGGATCACTGATGGGACGGGGGTTACTATGCCAAAGCCACAAATCCATTGTCACACAATGGTACGAACGAAGTTCATCTCATGAACTTATATACACCCAGACTGCCTCTTTCGTAGTATCATTGGTAGCGATGTATCGAACCTTTATCATCTAGTATGTCACGGTATCTAGCTTGGAACTCTTCCAACATACCGTACCTCTACTGAGGGTAAAGAAAATGCCTGTGACTGACATTCAGTCGACCTTATCACCTTAGAAGCTATCCAGTGATTCTCCTAAGGATTTATTGATACCATCTCACTACACCTTGTGAGAATCCTAACATCTACTTAGATCTATCTCATAGATCCAAAAACCCAGGATTTAGGAGGTATCACCTTGATCCTATATAGAGAATCCTTGTGATAAGAGAAGATTGACCATGTGTAGCATAGGAAACATCTTCCCTACCAAGAGTATGTCATCCACGTACAATACGAGGAAGACCACAATACTCTCTACTACCTTTTTGTATATACAAGGTTCATCTACCATTTTGATGAAGTCAAACACTTTGACTACCACATCAAAACAGATGTTCCATCTCCACGATACCTGCTTTAACCCATAAAGCATCTTGCACACGTTTCCGCTGCTCCCACTGTCTACGAAGCCCTCTGGCTGTATACTTATAAATGCTCTCTTCTAAATCACTATTTAGAATAGCAAACAAGGCACCCAACCGCCAGATATCGCAGTCATGGTATGTAGCAATAGCATGTAGGATCTGGATGGACATAAGCATAGGCACTAGAAAAGGTTTCATCATAATTCAAACTTGATCGATGAAGAAAACCTTTTACAACAAGTCTTGTTTTGAAAGTCTTAACTTTTCCTTTTACACCAAGTAATCTTCTCAAGATATACTTGCTCCTGATGGGGATTTAACCCTTCAGATATAGCAACCAAAGTCCTTACTTTGTTGGTGTATATGGATTCCATCTCAGATCGCTTAGCATCGAGCCATTCTTACAGAGTCCCCACTCTTGATGGCCTGCTCGAAACTAGTTGGGTCATCATCACATGATGCAATCCTCGCTCCCACTGTCATAGAGAAAACCGAAGTATCTATCAGGCGAATGAGCAACCCTACCAGATCGGCGGAGAGGCTGATGTTCGTTGGAAACTATTGAATACTCTGGTTCTACCAAATCATCAGCTGTAATTTGTATAACTGGAACTCCTTCCAGTTCTACCTCATGACCACAAATTTCTTTCCAAAATAAATTCCTTTTCTAAAAAAGTGGTCATGCCGAGAAATAAAACACCTTTTGTTCCTCGGTGCGGTAGAAGATATTCCCCTGCGAATGCTTAGGATATACAACAAACTTCCATAGAACTGACCTTGCCTTGAGCTTGTCCGGATTTTGCTTTTAGACATAGGCCGGACAACACCAAATATTAAATTACTTAAGAGATGGGCTCTTTCCATACCATATCGCATATGGAGTGGTAGGCACCCGATTTGGTTGGAACTGTAGGGTTACTAGACACACTGACAAGGCTCTACAAGGCATCGACCATGCCAAAATTAAATTTTTATGTGCCGAACAACCCTAAGCAAGATCGTATACTAAAGATTAGGCGAATAAAATAGCAAGTAAACAACTTTACGACCAAGTGAATACGAAATACAACCTTTGTAGATCGGTCCTTCACTTCTTTAGCTCCTTGTTGAAGTCCCTTCGCTGCGATCGTGGTTCTCCGGGACCCTTGCATGGCTTCACGAGACGAAAGACGCGTCCTTGCTAGAAGTCTTCGAGGCCGAAGATGATCTACGTCGAGGGGATGCCAACTCAAGCTTCTACTTCACTAACTAGAGAATTAGTGAAGTAAACACCCTAAACTAAAGAGCTAGTCTAGTAGAGGATGGAGAAATAGGAAGTGGGTTCTCTTTAGAATTTTATTTCTCACAATGTTTCTCTCTTTGGATCAAACTCTAGCTTGCTTCTCTTTTGAACTAAAGAAAGAAGATGATGAACAAAAGAAAAGAGATGAGGATAATGATCAAGTGAGTGAGCTAACCATGGTGAGTGAGTATCATATACTAACTCTTGTAGAGACTTAACCTTAGGCTAATTGTTATGGTTAGGTTAATAAATATCCATAGTAAAATACAAACTCAAGTTGAATTAGTCAATGCATCCACAAGATTCCACAAGCTTCATGCCTTTTCTAATCCTCTACTTGATTTTGTATTTAATTTAAATATTAAAACCCAAACTAAAAATTATCTTAGTGTAAGTCTCACACACCCATGGATGATGTATCATCAACCATGATACAAAAAGATAACACATTTCAATATATATCACATATATGTTAAAGTGTGCACATGTGCGAAAAACCTAAAGTGAATAAGTGTTAGTTAATGTAAACTAGTATATCAAATATACAATAAATTATTAAATCAACACTTGACTTAATAATCCGGTCATATCACATATAACCGACTAACATCCAATGTATCGACTTATTGAATCAACACTTGATTCCATAACCCGGCTATATCATATATAACCGACCGATTTAGAAAGTTGCGAGAGTAGAATACGGTATGACATACACGCATTATTCTCGGTCCCGCACATATCACATATGCGCCCCTATTTCGTTTTGCCTGAGCCAGTAAAACCTCTATGTAGGACTCTAAAGACTCGTCAATACGCCGGCAGTAGGTGATGATCACATCACGCACCCACAAGCCGTCAGCGGTATTAGCTGGACGTAACGGCTACCCGGATATTGAGCGATCAGAAGATCAGCAAGCAAGGCCGCTCCAACTCCTGTAAAACCCTGCTGGTAACACTTCCCGTACAGTCCGGTCTTCTCGTCTGATATGTCGCATATCAAGTCTAGGGGTGGTAAATGTCAGACCCCAATAACCGATAAGTCGTGCCGATGTGAGGCTCATAACGGGTCGAGAAACTACTGGTAACACTTATCAGTAAATCTCTAACTCAGCCCTGGCCAGGGACTTCCCTGTTACGGCCAATCGAGCACAGCGCAACATCAACCCCCAATACCGGGAGAGACGAAACCCCTCCTATCGCTCATTGCCTCCATATGACTCAGGACTGTACCCAAAAGCCACCATTTTGCACGCCCTCATGGATGCGGTAAGGTAGAAATCAAAGCACAGTGGGAATCACACAAGACTCTATGACGATCTCGGGTCTACAGACTAACCTGCACAAGTGTCACCAGAGACCTGCCATCTGACGTGAGGTATAATACCATCTGGGAGTTCTCGGCGAGTCCGTCCAGTGTACCCAGTCTCCACTGAGCACCCATATACCATCTCTGATGTCAAACACCAATAGATATGGGATCATCCATCGCCCATCTCATGGGTCGAGAACCGTATACGCTAGTCTACTCTGGTATATCGATGCCCTGTCTCGATACACCCACGACTAGGAATATTGAAGGATGTACTTATAAACTACCATGGCCCCACTAATATGATCTGCATCACAGTCCAGGTAGTCAAGTACACATCCTAAGGGCTTTATCAACATGTAGCTATAAGACAGCATCAAAGAGACTAGTATACATGTTAAGATAAAGAGCAACCAGATAGCATACTATCATATCGAGCAAGAAAGTCCTCTCTCTATATGTCCAAGCATCCATTATACATCATCTGTACAATACTGGCCTCTAGGGCATATATACAACTAACAATCTCCCACTTGCACTAGGGCCAGCTGCTGTAGTATCGCATACCGAGCATCCCGAAGAGTCTCTCAAACAGTATCTGGGGAATGGCCTTCGTGAGTGGATCCGCTGTGTTGTTCTTCGTGTCAACCCTCCTGACCTCGATCTCCCGGTGATCAACTATCTCCCGGATCAGGTGATTCCGCCTCAGAATATGCCTGGATCGCTGATGGGACCTGGGTTCCTTAGCCAAAGCCACCGCTCCATTGTTATCGCAATACAAAGGTATTGGATGCTCAATGGATGGAACCACTCCAAGTTCAGTAATGAACTTCTTGATCCAGACAGCCTCTTTGGCAGCATCGTTGGCAGCGATGTATTCAGCCTCTATCGTCGAGTCTGCCAAGGTTTCCAGCTTGGAACTCGTCCAGCTAACCGCCCCTCCATAAAGGGTAAAGACAAATCCCGACTGCGACTTTGAGTCGTCCTTATCACTCTGGAAGCTCGAATCGGTAAAGGACTCCACTTGGAGTTCTCCGTTACCATACACCAAGAGCGTCTCTTTAGTTCTTCGCAAGTACTTGAGAATGCTCTTCACAGCTGTCCAGTGACTCTCTCCAGGATCAGCTTGATACCTACTCACTACACGTAGTGAGTATATTACATCGGGTCTGGTACATAGCATCGCGTATATGATAGAGCCTACTGCCGAAGCATAGGGTATCCCTTGCATGCGAGCTCTCTCCAAGTCAGTCTTGGGAGACATCTCTTTGGAGAGAGTGGGCCCTGAGATCGTGGGTAAAAACCCACGTCTGGACTCTTCCATACTAAACCTCTTTAGTATGGTGTCAATGTACCTGGATTGGGACAATCCCAATATCCTTTTAGATCTATCTCTATAGATCATAATTCCCAATATGCAGGAGGCATCACCAAGATCTTTCATTGAGAATCTTTGTGATAAGAAGAGCTTGACCGATTGCAGCATAGGAATGTCATTTCATATCAAGAGTATGTCGTCCACGTACAATACGAGGAAGACAACCTTACTCTCTGCCACCTTCTTGTAGATATAAGGTTCATCTACGTTTTTGACGAAATCAAACTCTTTGATAACGATGTCAAAGCAGATGTTCCAACTCCGCGATACTTGCTTTAATCCATAAATGGATTTAAGCAGCTTGCACACCTTCCAGCTACTCCCACTATCTACGAAGCCCTCTGGCTGAGTCATGTACACGCACTCTTCTAAATCACCGTTTAGAAAGGCGGTCTTAACATCCATTTGCCAGATTTCGTAATCATGATATGCAGCGATGGCAAGCATGATCCGGATGGATTTAAGCATAGCCACTGGAGAAAAGGTTTCGTCATAGTTCACACCTGGTCTTTGACGAAAACCCTTTGCAACAAGTCTAGCTTTGAAAGTCTCTACTTTCCCTATCTACACCAAGTTTTTTCTTGAAGATCAACTTGCTCCCAATAGGTTTTACCCCTTCAGGAGAAACTTCCAAAGTCCATACTTTGTTGGTGTACATGGATTCCATCTCGGACCGCATTGCATCTAGCCAATTCACTGAGTCTCCACTCGTGATGGCCTGCTCGAAGCTAGTTGGGTCATCATCAACCATGATGCAATCCTCGCTCCCACCATCCATGAGAAAACCGTAGTATCTCTCAGGTGGGTGAGGAACCCTACTAGATCGGCGGAGAGGCTGAGGTTCGTTGGGAACTACCGAATCCTCCGGTTCCACTAAATCTTCAGTTTGAGTTCGTGTAGCCGGAATTTATTCCAGTTCTACCCTGTCGCCACTAATTTCTTTTGTAAGAAATTCCTTTTCTAAAAAGGTGGCATGTCGAGAAACAAACACTTTTTGTTCCACAGTATGGTAGAAAAGATATCCATGTGAATGTTTGGGATATCCCACAAACTTGCATAGATCTGACCGTGCCTCGAGTTTGTCCGGATTTTGCGTTTTGACATAGGCCGGACAACCCCATATCTTAACTCGTTTAAGACATGGTCTCTTCCCACTCCATATCTCATATGGTGTGGTAGGTACAGATTTAGATGGAACTTGAATCAATAGGTATGCTGCTGTCTCCAGCGCATACCCCCAGAAGGAAATAGGTAACTCAGCTAAGCTCATCATAGAGCGCACCATATCTAATAGGGTGCGGTTCCTCCGTTCCGATATACCGTTGTGCTCTGGTGTATATGGAGGAGTCAGCTGAGAGAGAATCCCATTCTCTTTTAGGAAGTCCAGGAATTCATTGCTCAAGTATTCACCTGCTCGATCAGATCGAAGGATTTTAATACTTTTCCCGGTTTGGTTCTCGACTTCTTGTTTATATTCTCTAAATTTCTTAAAAGCTTCTGATTTGTGTTTCATCAGGAACACATATCCGAATCTAGAGAGATCGTCAGTGAATGTAATGAAGTATGGAGAACCATTCCTGGCATGTGTAGACATGGGGCCGCATACATCACTATGTACCAGTCCCAAGAGTTCCGTAACTCTCTCTCCATGTCCTGTAAACGGAGTTTTGGTTATCTTGCCTTTGAGACATGACTGGCAAGTGTCATAAGATGAAAATTCAAACGGATTTAAATATCCATCCTTATGCAACTTAGCTAGTCCTGTCGCATTGATGTGACCCAGTCTACAATGCCACAAGAAGGATTCGTTCAGTTCTGAACACTTCCTGTTGTGTGTGTTTGTTATGCTCAGAACTGTTGATTGATTTAGAACATAAATGCCATTGCACAACGTGCTTGATCCAACCAACTTTTGGTTAAGGAAAATGTTCATAACATTATCCTGTAATACAAAATTATATCGCTCTTTACTTAGTAAAGAAATCGATATAATGTTGCATATCACGTTCGGTATGTAATAGCATTCTTTCAGAACCAATGTATTACCAGTTGGCAATACTAGGTGATATTCCCCGACGGTTTTAGCTGCAACAATTGCACCATTTCCAACCCTTATGTATTTATCACCTTCTCTAAGTTCTCTACCTTTTCTAAGCCCATGTAACTGATTACATATATGGGATCCTGACCCGGTATCTAAAACCCAGGACGTAAAGCAAAAGGAGAAACAATTCTCTGTAACGAACACACCCGAAGAAAATGCATCAACATGTACTTTCTTCATTCGGGTGGTATGGGAATCCTGGTATTCCCCTATATCCTGTTCAGTCCTATAACTCTTATAAGAAAGAACGGAACCAACGTTCCCCAGCACAGTATAACATGCGGGTTCGGTCAATACATCCATATTATTATCTTGATTAAGGCATGATATGGTCGCTACCAGGAGAGAGAGAGAGAAGAAAATACTTTAGCGTATGCACTTACAAGATCAGATTGGTTATTATTTTATCTAATCAGGATGGCTCCCACTGTTTTTATCAAATCTTCCTTCAAACCCTAAAAGGAAAGACTAGCCGGGATTAATTACACCCTACAATTTCGCCAATCTTTCAGCCAGGCCAGTGTCGGTACTTTGAGGGAGGTTCCCTGTACTTTCGCACGGACCTAATTAAAGTAAACCTCATTTTCCCAGAGGCGTAACCCCGTTGACACCTTTCTAAACGCCTACTTGATCAGCTAACTGTCCTGTGTAAAACTCTTCCAGGAGTAACAATTACTCGCAGTGGGTATCGGGATCCAACTATCTCATAGAAGGTATTCAATCTCATTGCAAATTTCAACACTTGAAATTCCCGATAATATTTTGCCCCTAACCCCTATGACCATGACAAATGCCAACAAATCATAGGATGCTAGTCAAGTTCAACCCGTCATTTCTTGATTGAATCAAACCCACCCGCACGATCCTTGACAAAGGCCAACAAGGTCGTACGACTACCCCAAAGCAATCTGCATCATATGCATAAGCAGATAAGCACCATTTAGCTACCGCACACTACGCCTTGACAAAGGCCAACAAACGCAGCACGAATACTAAATAGTTCTTATCTGAAATGACGGAGGGCTACGACAGGTTTTTCTGAAAACCTATTGCGTAATGAACTTGATATCGTTGTAGAATCGAGTGAATTTTGAAATGGAGTGATTTTGAGGCATTCATTAGTTTTGCTAAAGAGGTCACTCCTAGTGAAGGGATCTCGGCTCTTTCCTCATCGAATAAGGTGCAGGACATATCATATATATCACTATGCAAAGCAAAACTCCAAAAGCAGTCAAAACTCAAACCGAGTGTTGTAGCATCTACCAGTTTTGCTAAAGAGGTCACTCCCGGTGAAGGGATCTCGGCTCTTTCCTCATCGAATAAGGTACAGGGTATATCATATATACCGCTATGCAAAGCAAAACTCTAGCTACCCCTTTTTTATTTGAAAATTTGATTCTACAACATCTTTTAGGTTTATTTTCTTTCATTAATCACATTAATGAAGTCCCATCATTTAAGTCACCTAAACATCACAGATAAATACGACGTACACTTATGCCATCCGCATTCGCCTCGATGTCCCCTCGTGCACCGTTAGGTTAGGTAACTAACGGCAGAGCAGGGCAGGGCTAGCGTTGGTGTAAAACATAAGTAACGTCTATATAATATATCATATATACTATATACAGTATTTATCACAACACATCAAATGATCACATCACAGAAATCGCTGCAGAAAAAACATATGAAACATTGGATATACTAGGACGTCCGTGTTTTATTTTGAGCCTCTATAAAAAACGGATTCCATGGTCACGACGAATAGACAAACCCACACCCCTAAACCCCTACGAGAGCGGCAGGAAACCCTACCAATTCTAGAGTTAGGAGACCCGGACTCGACTCCTCGAGTTGGTCTCCCACTGGACTCCAGAAGCCGGCTACTTGTGCTCTCCTCCTTGGGTCTATCCTAGTGCCGAAAAGTAAATAATATACAAATGGTGACATCGGCCTCATCCCGAAAGTGCCCCAATAAAAGAATATTACATACATTTAATTTTACATGAATGAAAATAAAAACTCTCATCTTACATAAAACCCCCGGCTATTCAGAACGTGACGATCCAATATAACATATCCAGCAACATATAACATCACATGTCATCAACGTAAGTAAATATACGCATCCCAATTGTCGTTGACATATAGCAACGAAACCGGCGATATCACATATTATACTTACGGTCGCAGAAAAGAAAGTGTAAAACTACAACATTTGGAATCCACAATCTCTTTAGACATCGTAAATCCGAAATATCATATATTTCGCATTTCATGCCTAACTGTATGAATTCCACATATTGTATCACATTCCAGATAAATAGACAGCATTAAACTTTCCGATCGAATAATCAAATACCCAAGATTTCCATAATAGCTCAACACTTGAGCGGAGTTCAAAAATTCCAGAATACGTCAGAGTAGCAACGGTCCAGCTGTAGAAGGGTCAAGCCAATGCCTCACATGTGGCATGCCGTACTGCCTCAAACCCTAAGGTTCAAAAGGCAGTTCAAGACGGTCACATAATCGAGTTAAGGTTTGTTGTCTTCTAGAGGGTCCATCGCGTCACATGCAAGTTTTTCCGAAAGATTTAAACCTGAGAAAAATTCAACACTTGAATGTTTTTCCTGCCGGGAAAAATTGAGTTAGTGATATCCGTTCGAACATTTTAATACTTTCTAAATTATCCGGAATAACATAACAAAATTAAACTCTCCGATCGAATCGACGAATACGTCAAAATCAACCCCTCTCTGGACAATTTTTAAAAACTAGGTTTCTTCTGAATTAAAAATACCTAAAAAATTCAGCAGGGTTTTCTAAGAATTACCATGAAAAACGAGCCCCTAAGTCCTCCACGTGGCCGCGGAACCGCGGCACTAAGCCACCTTTGGCGGCGGTTCCACGGCAGAATGGGAGTATTAGGGACGGTTCTTTATGCAATAATATCCAGTACAATTCCTGCATCTTTCTGGATATTTTTACCACTGTAGGGTTACTAGGCATACTAACAAGGCTCTATAAGGCATCGACCATGCCAAAATAAAATTTTTATGTGCCGAACAACCCTAAGCAAGATCGTATATTAGAGATTAGGCGAATGAAATAGCAAGTAAACAACTTTACGACTAAGTGAATACGAAATACAACCTTTGTAGATCGGTCCTTCACTTCTTTAGCTCCTTGTTGAAGTCCCTTCGCAGTGATCGTGGTTCTCCCGGACCCTTGCATGGCTTCACGAGGCGAAAGACGCGTCCTTACTTGAAGTCTTCGAGGCCGAAGATGATCTACGTCGAGGGGATGCCAACTTAAGCTTCTACTTCACTAACTAGAGAATTAGTGAAGTAAACACCCTAAACTAAAGTGCTAGTCTAGTAGAGGATGGAGAAATAGGAAGTGGGTTCTCTTTAGAATTTTATTTCTCACAATGTTTCTCACTTTGGATCAAACCCTAGCTTGCTTTTCTTTTGAACTAAAGAAAGAAGATGATGAACAAAAGAAAAGAGATGAGGATAATGATCAAGTGAGTGAGCTAACCATGGTAAGTGAGTATTGTTGGATATAGTGCCCTCAGAGTCAATTATTGGATCACAGGCACGTGATTGCAATGATTGAGGAGGACCTATGCCGGTAGGATAGTCTTACTTGAGATGATAGTATGCTATCTGGTTTATCTTTATCATCGTGTACTGCTTTAGGTGACCTTACGAGTCGCTATTACACGTTGATAGAGCCCCTAGAATTCTTGCTTGACTACCAGCAGTATGAGGGCGATCATATACGTGAGAGCTGGAGTCTATGAGCACATCCTTAAAAGGTCCCTAGTCGTGGGAGTTTCGAGACAGGGCATCGATTCTCCAGAGTAGACTAGTGTAAACAGTCGAGACCCCGACGAGGGGCGGTGGCCGGTCTCATAAGCCACTGGTGTCAGTTGGTTCACCTAAGATGCATACAGGTGCTCATTGGGTTATGAGTACACCGGACAGGACTCGCCGGGAGCCTGCTAGTTGGTATTATACCTGACGTCAGATAGCAGTTTCCTGGTGACATGTGTACAGGTTAGTTCATCGACCTGAGATCGTCATTTGTCTCATGCGAGTTCCCACTGTACTTAGATTACTACCCTACCACGCTCAAAGGAGACGTGCAAACAGGTTTTAGTTGGGTACAGTCCCGAGCCACATGGAGGCAGTGAGCGGATCTGCAGGGGTTCGTCTCTCCCGGTATTGGGGGTGAGGTCGCGCTGTGTCTAGGAGAGCCGGTACATGAAAAGTCCTTGGCCAAGGCAGGAGATTTACTGGTAGGTATTCCAGTAATATCTCAGGGTGTTCTGGGCTGCACTCCGACACGACTTTTACCGCTATTGGGGGTCTGACTTTTACCAACCCCCTAGGCCCGCCATGCGATGCTCATGGACGAACGGACCGGACTGTACGGATATTGTCACTGACAGGCTCAGTAGGGTGTCAGGATGAGTTCGCTCATCGACGTCCCTTTTGGTCAATAGCTGGTGGCCCGTCACGTATGGCTGATACCTCTGACGTGCTAGTGGTTAAATCCACAGCCATAGTATTGACGAGTCTTCAGAGTCTACCACACACACAGTTACTCAGGTTTCGGGGGAAACGCTGTAGAGGCCGTATGGAGATATGGCAAGGTTCGATCAGATACGTGTGGTATTGCACGAATCGTGATCGGACGGTTTTTACTAGCCGGCTTTGGCTTAAGCCGGATCGTAGTATTAGATAGTGTAGAATTTGTCTCTCTACATTTGTGTTCAGTTGGAATACAAATACGGGCATGTATATGCAGTAGCGGGGTTTTCCTGTAATTTATTACGGGATCGGTTTTCTGAAGTTGCCAGTTTGCATTCCGTTCTGGCCGGTTTTCCTTTGTTCTTTTGCGGCCGGACTTTCCGATGGAGGGGGTTATTTGCAAGGGTGCAAATAACTTATTGTGGAGGGGTTTCTTGCATTTGTAGCTTCATTATGATATTCTTATCATCATGAGATTAGAAAGGATTTGATATTGATTTGATAATGTTATCATTGCCTTTTTGTTGTGGTCACCTTTCTACTTTTTCTACCATCACCTCCCTTCATGGTTTGAGTTTTTTTTTCTCTCCTCATTTTAACAAAAGGGGCCGGCCACACTTTGAGTGAGAGGGACAGGTTTCATTTTGTATGAGGGAAATTTGATTATCTCATTTGGGCTTGCTCACAAAATCCTTAACACTTCACGAAAGTTCATATTATTTCCTCCACCATTGCAACTACATAAACCCCAAAGAGACATGGTTTCTACACTTGCCTACAACAATCCTTGGACGCGTCGGCTAGCCAACTTCACGCCCGAGTTGCCTCGGTCCAGAGGTGGGAGCCCGTAAACGAACCCGGCTACGTGGTTCCCTTTCCGACGAGGAGGTGACGGACGGAGATTCCGCGGGAGATCGGAGTGGAGACGAAGACCGAAGGACACGGATCGCTTGGTATATCTCTTCACCCATCTTTTAGTTTGCTAGTAGCTAGGTTAATGGCCCAATCCGGGTTAAAAGTGCGCGGTGGTGCCGGTTTACTAGTTTGCAAAGTTTTTCGTTTCCGCGTTTTAGGCGTCGGATCGATGGCCGGGGCGCCGCCGTACACTTACATTGGTATCAGAGCCACGCCATTAACTCAGCCTAGCTTGCTCTAACGTGTTTAGAAATCGATCGAACCAAAAAATCCCAAAAACCGTATTTTCTAAAGCACAAGTTTCTGTCGAATTTTTTTTGGCTCCAAAAATTTTTCAGGTTGTTGCAGAATACTGTGCAGGGAATTCTAAGCACTCTGTGAAAAATTGGTCACATGATCTCACCATACCACCGCGGAACCGCGGCCAAACCCATGCTTGGGCCGCGTTTCCGCCGCGCTTTTGACTATTCATTTGACCAAATTTTTACAGAGAGCTTTTGAGTTGAAAATGGGGGTTTTGGGATATTCTTTTTGGGCCCAGATTTTCTGTAAGTGCTACAGTACTGCTTGGGGCCAACTTCGATAAATTTTTTCGATCGGATATTTCAAACATGCTAGTTCACAGTATTTACATTATATCCACGACCGTGAATGTCATTCGATCGGTAAATCCAGTCTATCTGCTATAGCCTTTTTAGAAGGATTTGCGAACGTGACATTCACGTTGATGTTCTGTGTTGTGCTGTGACGTTGCGGATCGGTCATGGGGGATAGCCTGGATGCAATATTAGTACAGTTTTGTTTTATATATACATTTGATATTGCGGGGCAAGCGTCCGACATGTGGACTGCCGTCACTGCCTGTTTGTATTATTCTTTTGGGGCACGGCCGGGTCGAGGTCGATGTACCCGTTGTATGTATATTTTTTTTACTTTCTGTACTAGGTTTACCCCGTGGAGGGGTGCACGGATAGTCGGGTTCTAGAGGGCAACAAGCCCGCATCTCATGGCATTGAGATGGAAGGGGCTTCACTATAGAATTGGCAGGCTATTCGCCGCACTCGTAGGGGGTATAGGTTGACCCAGAAGGGGTGCCCAAGTTACTGGATTCCATGAAGTGCTGGATGGTCCATTCACGTTGCTGAAGGGGGCTGCCTCGCTTCAGGTTTTGGCGGGTAACTTGCCGCGCCCGTAGGGGTCTAGGATCTTATTGCACAGGCTATCCACACGACCAGGGGAACGTCGGGTTTCAGTAGCGGCTCTATGAAACCCGGGGATCCCAGATATCTGTATTGTTCTGTGATGCTGGTTACTCTCTGTGATGTTGCATTTTATCACGCCTTGAGCGAAAATTATATATTATATATATACTAGTAGATGTTGTATATGTTTTGCATCTGCGCTAGTCAAGTCCCCGCTCTGTCGTTAGTTAGCTAACCTAACGGGTGATGACGGGACCCAGTGGCGAACGCTGATGGCATATACGTACGTCATTATTTTCGTTCTTTATTGGTGTGATCAATTGATGGGACTGCGTTGATTCGGATCAATGCAAGATAAACAAACCTATTCTGATGTTGTAGGAACATTTTTCAAAAAGCTGTTATTACAAGGGCGTTCACTTTTGTTTTGCATCGTGGTATTCAGTTGGAATATCCTGCTCCTCAGTCGACGAGGCAAGGGCCGAGATCCATTCACCGGGAGTGACCCCTTGGACAGAAGTTTGCGTCAGGGCAATAACTTCACTATAGCCGATTACTTTTGCTTTGCATCGTGGTATTCAGTTGGAATATCTTGCACCCCATCCTACGGGGAAAGAGCCGAGATCCCTTCACCGGGAGTGACCTCTTTAGCAAAGGTTTTCGTTACTATATTTTTATAAAGCTATCAGTTCCTTCAACGATATCAAGTTCATTACGTTAAAGGTTTTCGCTAGAAACCATTCGTAGCCCTCCGTCGTTTCAGACGGGTAGCACGTAGTATTCATGCTATGTTTGCTGACCTTCGTCAAGGCATAGTGTATGGTAGTTGCTTGTTACCTTTCTGCTGCATAGATAGATGCGTTGGTTTGGGACAGTCATATAGCCTTGTTAACCTTCGTCAAGGGCTTGTACGGGTGGGTTCAAATTAACCTGGACAATGACGGGTAGAACTTGACATGTGACTTATGATTTGTTGACCTTCGCCAAGTTCATAAGAGCATGGGGCAAAAATCACATCGGGAGTTTCTAAAGAAACTGAAACTTGCCAGATATGCACATACCTTTTGGAGTGTGATAACGTGAGCGGATTCCGTCACGTTATCATGCGATGATAGTTGGATCCCGATTCCCACTGATGAGTTGGTTTACTCCTCGGGTGATCCCGACTAATTCTTCTTTCAGGTTTGGGAAAGAATTTGATATTACAGTGGGAGGTTTCCAGATTAGATAAAGTGATAACCATTCTGAACTAGGCTAGAGTGCACGCTGAGTGTTTCTTTTCTCTCTCTCTTTGGCAGCGACCATTGACCCGACCCTAGACTATGACTCAGTGACCTAGTTGACCGAACCTTCTTAACACTGGCTTTTGGATTGTCAGAGTTGCAAACCTCATTGCCACTCCTACTTTTACCCTTTTCTCCAGGACATCCCGTATTACTACGAACGTCCACTTCCATTGGACAAAACCATCGAATGGTTATATACGAACCGAAGGAATTCGAGGATGGTTTCCGGTCCTGGAGAAAACGAATAGGACTATTCAGTTGTCTTTTCCTTTTACCTTCTCTCAGGTTGCGAGTACTCCTTGGTTTAGTAGATAGTACACCTATTACGCAAATTGGATAAGTCTTCTTCCAAACCTTAGGCTGGTGCCGAACGGTAGGGAATGAAGAAAACCAATTAGCCTAAACGGTGTACAGAAGGTATTAAATTAAGACAAAGAAAGGGATTAGTAAGAGGGCAAAGTAAATTGCGACTGCTATTCACGACCAAACCAAGTATTTCTTCGCCAATCCTAAATCACCTTTGTATTTCTCCAGGACACTCCGTATCACTACGAAGATCCTAAGTTTATTGGATAATCCATAGTATGGTTATATACGAACTCGAAAGGAACTTGTTCCAGTTCGGGGATGGATCCTGATTCAGGAGAAATAGGAATAAGGTTTATTCGGTTGTCTTTTATCTTCACCTTCTCTCGCATTGCGAGTGCTCCTAGGATTAGGACAGTACACCCATTATGCTTATTGGATAGTCTTCTTCCAAACCATAGGCTGGTGCCGAACGGTAGGGAAGGAAGAAAACTATTTGGCCTAAAGTGGTGTGCAGAAGGTAACGACTAAAGACATATAAAGGGATTTGGAGAGGTGGCAAAGAATTATACGGTTATAGTTGTGAATCTGGATAATGGAAGAGGCATTACTAGGAATACCAGGATACCCCATCGAAACATTTTAATGTTTCAGTTTCACTGTGTACTGTTAAAAGAAAACTGATTTCCCAATTAGACACTTGCTCCAGGGTATGTATTTACCAGGTTGGATTCTCACATCTGTATGGTTTTACAGATGATGAGTGCGAGTAAGTTATTGGGAATTAGGTGATCATCCTCATTATATCGGAATTCGTTGTAGTTGGTGATATTTGAGGAAGTCACCTGGGTTGTTTGCCGGACGGCAAATATTTGGTTTTGAATATCCGTTGTTATGCACCAATTTCAAATTGATATATCTGTACGTCTATTTTTATAGAGTGAGATATACCTTTTTGAAATTATGTCAATGACATTTACCTATATCAGTGGATGGTTAGGTAAGGAGCATTGAACAACGGTGTAATTCTTCTTAACCATAAGTACAGTTTTCAACCTACGACACACAGTGAATGAGTCGTTAGACTCAGAGGACTTATACAGAGTATTGTATGTTGTCCAGTGTCCATTATGACAGAGGGGTTGGTCCTCGTACTATATTCTGTTTACTAATGACTTCTCTGGTTCTTAGATAAGTGTTTCGTAGAAACACAGGGTCTAAGTTTTGAGAAGTTATAAGTATAAGATTAAAGTAGAGAACCAGGTATTGCAAGTATCGGGATTCTTCAAGGTGATTGAAGATGTAGATACTTGTGAATGGTATTCAGTTGATAGTAATGATTAAGAGAACTTGCTTCTCTTTCAGGTTACTCATAACTGGAAGTACTCCTAAGTTGAGTAACGCTGATCGACCTCTCTTCCATTTAGTTGACATGCACTGGAGACAGCTGCATGATTTGAATCTGGTTCAATTAATTCAGTGCCTCTGTTTCTTGGATATAGAACAGTTCATATCTTGACATTGTTATGATACGGGGAGTTGTCCGGCTTATGCTTAAAACCAGACTCCGGATAACTCAAGGCACGTTTCTGTAATGGTTGTTTGTGGGTTGACCCGGGCTATGACGAGGGTTGACTTTCTACCATCTGGAAGATCAATAGTGATATTGTTCTTGACTCACCACAGTTTTAATAAAAATGGATTTTTTCAGAAAACAGTAGTGGGAGTATGGTAGAACTGGAAGTGATTCCAGAACCGCAAACGATTACTGAAGATTTGATAAGAACTTAAAGATTCAATCTGGTTTGACATTCCATTGGCCACTCCGCAGATATGGTGGGTAACCTCAGGCACCCGAGAGGTACTTCGGTATGCTCAGAGACGGTGGCAGGGAGGTTTTTGTTTACCCAGACTTGCCATTGCTGTTGTTCCAGACTGTGAGACCCGGCAGGAGGATGAGTATAGCGTCGTTCTAAACTAGCTTTAGAAGTGTACGTCTATATGACTTTGCCAAAGGGTTGTCGTGGTCAGTGGGAGCAGCGAAAGCATTGGTGGACTGGTGGCTTATGTCATTTATAGACTAAATCAGATATAGCGGAGATAGATCATCTATTTCTGATGTGACAGTTATAGATTTGACTTGATCAGAATAGGGGATAGATCTGTTAAGAAGGTAGTAGGGTGTGATGTCCTGGTATTTGGATGACACACACGGAGTAGGAAGTGATATTCCTATACTACAATTGGTTATACTTTGGTCGTCACACAGTGGTTTCTCCACATAGGACTTCGGTATTGTATCAGACATTCTGGTTACTGGATCTATAGTTTTAGATCTAGATTTGGGTAGTTTCCCAATCTGGGTACTTAGACAGCATTCTTTGAGTATTTAGAATGGACGACTCCTGGCATGGTAGTATACCTGCAGGTGATGGAGTCACCCTCTCTAAAGGTGTCTTACAAACTAAAGGGGAGAGGGATGTGCATGATTTGCAGATCACTTTCTTAGGCAATTGAGTCAATCATGAGATGTCAAGTACCATACCAGATGTTGTTCTTGCAGTAGATGCAATAAGTTGAAATTGATCCGATCCTGGAGAAACATTCGGAAGCAGTTTTAGAACATAAGTGGATGTTTTAGGGATATGATAACGGCAGCCTCCTTCAGGAAACGGTTATCATTCCAAGCCTCCAAGGTGACATGGATGACAGAGTGGCTGTCAGAGTTATAGTTTTCCCTCTTACGAGGGGCAGTATTATGGACAGATGGTCCAGGTGGATACTGAGGAAAGGTATGGCGCAGGATACTGATTAAGTTCAGTTGACGATACAGTCTAAGAAGTTTAGATTTGGAGTTCATTTATGAGCTAGGTCCCATCAGACATCCAGACACATTCTAAGATAGGTATTGCTCATTTCGGGAGATGGCTTTCTCCGCGAACTTAAGATAAAGAGAGACATAGAAAGAAGCACCATAGCGGATCCACTCACTGAGGCTATTCCTCGAACGCAATAGTTTCGCAAACGAGCTTTGTAAGACTGACTAGTAGAGGAGTTGGGTGTTCGGTATCACAAGGGCTGTGAGTATGCGACATCGCAATAATTACCCATGAGTGCAAGTGGGAGATTGTTGGATATAGTGCCCTCAGAGTCAATTATTGGATCACAGGCACGTGATTGCAATGATTGAGGAGGACCTATGCCGGTAGGACAGTCTTACTCGAGATGATAGTATGCTATCTGGTTTAACTTTATCATCATGTACTGCTTTAGGTGACCTTATGAGTCGCTATTACACGTTGATAGAGCCCCTAGGATTCTTGCTTGACTACCAGCAGTATGATGGCGATCATATACGTGAGAGCTGGAGTCTATAAGCACATCCTTAAAAGGTCCCTAGTCGTGGGAGTTTCGAGACAGGGCATCGATTCTCCAAAGTACACTAGTGTATACAGTCAAGACCCCGATGAGGGGCGGTGGCCGGTCACACAAGCCACTGGTGTTAGTTGGTTCACCTAAGATGTATACAGGTGCTCATTGGGTTATGAGTACACCGGATAGGACTCGCCGGGAGCCTGCTAGTTGGTATTATACCTGACGTCAGATAGCAGTTCCCTGGTGACATGTGTACAGGTTAGTTCATCGACCTGAGATCTTCATTTGTCTCGTGTGAGTTCCTACTATACTTAGATTACTACCCTACCACGCTCAAAGGAGACGTGGAAACAGGTTTTAGTTGGGTACAGTCCCGAGCCACATAGAGGCAGTGAGCGGATCTGCAGGGGTTCGTCTCTCCCGGTATTGGGGGTGAGGTCGCGCTGTGTCTAGGAGAGCCAGTACATGAAAAGTCCTTGGCCAAGGCAGGAGATTTACTGGTAGGTATTCCAGTAGTATCTCAGGGTGTTCTGGGCTGCACTCCGACACGACTTGTACCGCTATTGGGGGTCTGACTTTTACCAACCCCTAGGCCCGCCATGCGATGCTCATAGATGAACGGACCGGACTGTACGGATATTGTCACTGACAGGCTCAGTAGGGTGTCAGGATGAGTTCGCTCATCGACGTCCCTTTTGGTCAATAGCTGGTAGCCCGTCACGAATGGCTGATACCTCTGACGTGCTAGTGGCTAAATCCACAGCCATAGTATTGACGAGTCTTTAGAGTCCACCACATACACAGTTACGCAGGTTTCGGGCGAAACGCTGCAGAGGCCGTATGGAGATATGGCAGCGTTCGATCAGATACGTGCGGTATTGCACGGATCGTAATCGGACAGTTTTTACTAGCCGGCTTTGGCTTAAGCCGGATCCTAGTATTAGATAGTGTAGATTTTGTCTCTCTATATTTGTGTTCAGTGGGAATACAAATGCGGGCATGTATATGCAGTAGCGGGGTTTTCCTATAATTTATTACGGGATCGGTTTTCTGAAGTTGCCAGTTTGCATTCCGTTCCGGCCGGTTTTCCTTTGTTCTTTCGCGGCCGGACTTTCCGATGGAGGGGGTTATTTGCAAGAGTGCAAATAACTTATTGTGGAGGGGTTTCTTGCATTTGTAGCTTCATTATGATATTCTTATCATCATGAGATTAGAAAGGATTTGATATTGATTTGATAATGTTATCATTGCCTTTTTGTTGCGGTCACCTTTCTACTTTTACTACCATCACCTCCCTTCATGGTTTGTGTTTTTTTTCTCTCCTCATTCTAACAAAAGGGGCCGGCCACACTTTGAGTGAGAAGGAGAGGTTTCATTTTGTATGAGGGAAATTTGATTATCTCATTTGGGCTTGCTCACAAAATCCTTAACACTTCTCCAAAGTTCATATTACTTCCTCCACCATGGCAACTACATAAACCCCAAAGAGACATGGTTTCTACACTTGCCTACAGCAAATCTTGGACCCGTCGGCTAGCCAATTTCGCGCCCGAGTTGCCTCGGTCCAGAGGTGGGAGCCTGTAAACGAACCCGGCTACGTGATGCCCTTTCCGACGAGGAGGTGACGGATGGAGATTCCGCGGGAGATCAGAGTGGAGACGAAGACCGAAGGACACGGATCGCTTGGTATATCTATTCACCCATCTTTTAGTTTTCTAGTAGCTAGGTTAATGGCCCGATCCGGGTTAAAAGTGCACGGTGGTGCCGGTTTGCTAGTTTGCAAAGTTTTTCCTTTCCGCGTTTCCGACGTCGGATCGACGGGCGGGACGCCGCCGTGCACTTACAAGTATCATATAATAACTCTTGTAGAGACTTAACCTTAGGCTAATTATTATGGTTAGGTTAATAATATCCATATTAAAATACAAACTCGAGTTGAATTAGTCAATGCATCCACAAGCTTCCACAAGCTTCATGCATTTTCTAATCCTCCACTTGATTTTGTATTTACTTTAAATATTAAAACCCAAACTAAAAATTAGCTTAGTGTAAGTCTCACACACCCATGAATGATGTATCATCAACCATGATACAAAAAGATAACACATTTCAATATATATCACATATATGTTAAAGTGTGCACATGTGAGAAAAACCTAAAGTGAACAAGTGTTAGTTAATGTAAACTAATATATCATATATACAATTATACAATAAATTATTAAATCAATACTTGACTTAATAATCCGGTCATATCACATATAACCGACTAACATCTAATGTATCGACTTATCGAATCAACACTTGATTCGATAACCCGGCAATATCATATATAACCGACCGAAACAGAAAGTCGTGAGAATAGAATATGGTATCACATACACGCATTATTCTCGGTCCCGCACATATCACATATGCGCCCCTATTTCGTTTTGCCTGAGCCAGTAAAACCTCTATGTAGGACTCTAAAGACTCGTCAATACGCCGGCAATAGGTGATGATCACATCACGCACCCACAAGCCGTCAGCGGTACTAGCTGGGCGTAACAGCTACCCGGGTATTGAGCGATCAGAAGATCAGCAAGAAAGCCCGCTCCAACTCCTGTAAAAGCCTGCCGGTAACACTTCCCGTACAGTCCGATCTCCTCGTCAGATATGCCGCATATCAAGTCTAGGGGTGGTAAACGTCATACCACAATAACCGATAAGTCGTGCTGATGTGAGGCTCATAATGGGTCGAGAAACTACTGGTAACACTTATCAGTAAATCTCTAACTCAGCCCTGGCCAGGGACTTCCCTGTTACGGCCAATCGAGCACAGCGCAACATCAACCCCTAATACCGGGAGAGACGAAACCCCTCCTATCGCTCATTGTCTCCATGTGACTCGGGACTGTACCCAAAAACCACCGTTTTGTATGCCCTCATGGATGGGGTAAGGTGGAAATCAAAGCACAGTGGGAATCACACAAGACTCTATGACGATCTCGGGTCTACAGACCAACCTGCACAAGTGTCACCAGAGAACTGCCATCTGACGTGAGGTATATTACCATCTGGGAGTTCTCGGCGAGTCCGTCCAGTGTACCCAGTCTCCACTGAGCACCCGTATACCATCTCTGATGTCAAACACCAATAGATATGGGATCATCCATCGCCCATCTCATGGGTCGAGAAGCGTATACGCTAGTCTACTCTGGTATAACGATGCCTTTTCTCGATACACCCACGACTTGGAACATTGAAGGATGTAGTTATGGACTACCATGGCCCCACTAGTATGATCTGCATCACAGTCCAGGTAGTCAAGTACACATCCTAAGGGCTTTATCAACATGTAGCTATAAGACAGTATCAAGAGACTAGTATACATGTTAAGATAAAGAGCAACCAGATAGCATTCTATCATATCGAGCAAGGAAGTCCTCTCTATATATGTCCAAGCATCCAATATACATTATCTATACAATACTGGCCTCTAGGGCATACATACAACTAACAGGAACCCTATTCAATAGGTATGCAGCTTCTCAAGTGCATAACCCCCAAAGGAAATATGCAATTCAGTAATACTCATCCTAGAACACACCATATCTAATAGTGTGCGATTTCTTCTCCCCGATACACCGTTGTGCTGTGGTGAATACGGAGGAGTAATGTTGAGAGAATCTCATTCTCCTTTAGAATAGTCCAGGAATTCCGTGCTCAAGTATTCTCCTCCCTAATCATATCAAAGGACATAATACTTATATCTGTTTTGGTTCTCTATTTCTGACTTATATTCTTTAAATTTCTCAAAAGCTTCAGACTTGTGTTTCAACAGGAACATATGTCTGAATCTTGAGAGATCATTAGTGAATGTAATGAAGTACAAAGAACCAGTCCTGGCATGTGTAGACAGGGGACTTACATACATCATCATGTATCAATCCCAAAAGTTCATTAACTCTTTCTCTGTTTCCAGTAAACAGAGCTATGGTCATTTTATCTTTGTGACATGACTGGCAAGTTTCACAAGATGTAAATTCAAAATGATTTAAATATGCTTCTTAATGTAATTTAGCTAGTCGGGTCATATTGATATGACCTAGTCTACAATGCCTCAAGAAGGATTCGTTCATTTCTGAACTCTTCCTCTTGTGTGTGTTTTGTACGTTAAGAACTGTGGTTTGATTTAGAACTTATATACCATTAGATAATGTGCCTGAACCGATCAACTCTTGATATAGGAAATGTTCAAAACATTATCCAACAATACAAAATTATATCTTTCTTTACATAATAAAGAGACTGATATGAAGTTGTATATCAGGATCGGTATCTAATAACATTCGTTCAGAATCAATGTATTTGGTAATACAGGGTGATAACTGCCAACAAGCTTGGCTGCAACACTTGCACTGTTTCCAACTCTTGAAACTTATCATCCAGTCCCAGTTCTCTGCCTATATGTAACCCATGTAACAGATTACATATATGGAATCCTGATCCGGTATCTCATACCCAGGACGTTGAGGATACTGAGAAACAGTTCTCGGTAATGAACATACCAGAAGAAGATGCATCAGCATGCACTTTCTTCGTTTGGGCGGCACGGGAATCCTGGTAATCCCCTATTTTCTGCTCGGTTTTATAACAATTATAAGTTGGAGCGGGACAAACGTTTCTCAGCTCAGTATAACAAGCGGGTTCGGTCAATACATCCATATTATTATCTTGATTAAGGCGTGACATGGTCACTACCTGGATAGAGAGAGAGAAGAAAACACTCGGCGTATGCTCTTGCAAAATTAGATTGGTTATTATTTTATCTAATCAGGATGGCTCCCACTGTTTTAGTCAAATCTTCCTTTAAACCCTAAAAGGAAAGACTAGCCGGGATTAATTACACCCTACAAGTTCGCCAATTTTTTTGCCAGGCCAGTGTCGGTACTTTGAGGGAGGTTCCTCGTGCTTTCGCACGGACCTAATTAAAATAAACCTCATTTTCCAAAGGGCGTAACCCCATTAACACCTTTCCAGACACCTACTTGATCGACTAATTGTAATGTGTAAAACTCTCCCAGGAGTAACTCTTACTCGCAGTGGGTATCGGGATCCAACTATCTCATAGAAGGTATGCAATCTCGTTGCAAATTTCAACACTTGAAATTCCCGATAATGTTTTTCCCCTAGCATCCTATGACCTTGACGAAAGCCAACAAACCATAGGCTGCTAGTCAAGTTCAACCCGTACATTTAATGATTGAATTAAACCCACCCGCACTACCCATGACGAATGCCAACAAAGTCGCACGACTACCCTAACTCAATCGCATCATATACTTTTGCAGATAAGCATAAATAGCTACCGCACACTACGCCTTGACGAAAGCCAACAAACGTAGAATGAATACTATGAAATACTTATCTGAAATGATGGAGGGCTATGACGGGTTTTTAAGAAAACCCTTTTCGTAATGAACTTGATTTCGTTGTAGAATCGAGTGAATTTTAAAAGGAGTGTTTTTGAGGCTTTTACTAGTTTTGCTAAGGAGGTCACTCCCGGTGAAGGGATCTCGGCTCTTTCCTTTTCGAATAAGGTGCAAGATATATCATAAATACCACTATGCAAAGCAAAAACTATAAAAGCAATCAAAAGACAAACCGAGTGGGTTGTAGTATCTGCTAGTTTCGCTAAAGAGGTCACTCCCGGTGAAGGGATCTCGGCTTTTTCCTTATCGAATAATGTGTTGGATATTATACAAGGAATACCGCTATGAAAAGCAAAAACTAGAGCTACTAGTTTTTAAAAAAGGTTTCTACAATAACTTTCAGGTTTCTTTTATTTTATTAATATCATTAATGAAGTCCCATCCGTTATGCTTCCTAAGTAACACATAAGAAACAAAAGAAGAATTATTTATTATATCTCATATATATATATCATATAAACATTCGTCTCAGAACATTTCACAGTGATCATATCACAGAGCAGCAGAAGAACATATATGAAATATTGGATATACTAAGATTTCCGTGTTTAATATCAAGCCAGTAGAAAACACGGATTCCACGATCGCGATGAATAGCCAAACCCACATCCCTAGAACCCTACGAGAGCGGCAAGCAACCCTACAAATTCTAGAGTTAGGAGACCCAGTCTCGAATCCTTGAGATGGTCTCCCACTGGACCCTAGAACCCGGTTACTTGTGCTCCCCATCTTGGGTCTATCCTAATGAGGAAAAGTAAATAATATAAATCAATGGTGACACCATCCTCAACCCGGAAGTGCCCAAATAAAAGAATATTACATACCTTGAATTTTACATAAATGAAAAAGAAAAAATCTCATCTCACATAAAACCCCCGGCTATTCAAACATGACGATCCAATATAACATATCCCAGCAACACATAATATCACATGTCATCAACGTATGTAAATATGCGTATCCCAATTGTCGTTGACATATAGCAACGAAACCGGCGATACACCACATATTACACTTACGGTCGTAAAAAAGAAAGTAAAAATACTACAACAGTTGGAATCCGTAACCACCTTAGATATCATAAACCCAACGTATTACATACTTTGGATTTCATGCCAAACGAAATGAATTCCTTAGACATCATATGCCTAACAATTATAAACCCCGCATTTTAGTCTCGATCTCGAAAACACTTTTCAATATCAAGTCAGGTAATTCAACAAGATTCCCGACATCCTGATCGAATACTCGTCGGAAACTTTAGCAGACAGCCGCACCCCCCGATGCCGTCGACGAAGTGCACTAAGGCGGAACACCGAAGCCCCGAGCACCCGAACGGATGCTTTTGGCGACGGGGTTCTCCTACAGTCACTTGGTCGGGGCTATGGGGCGCGGCTATCTTGTAAGGTTACCCGAGGAGTATCCGCGTACACTACGTAATTGCGACGGACTTTTTATCAACATCAAAATCCCATGGCAACCGATCAAATAAGACTAAACTGCTAGATTTATAAAATTCAAACTAGTTATTTCATAACTATTTGTAAATTCCAAATATTGTATCTCATCACGTGATATCCGGACGAAGTTAAACTTTTCGATCGATTCATCATGCCACAGTACCTATGCACCATCCGTAGAAAGGCATACCCAAGCCTCATTAATGGCACCGTGGAACTGCCGCAAACCCTAAGGTTCGAAAGCGGTTCCATGGTCATTATGTCGAGTTAGGGTTTCATTCTTCTAGAGGCTTCACAGAATTACTTGCATGATTTTCCGAATACGTTAAACTTGGAAAAATGAGTTTTTGACATTTGATCGAACTTTTGAACTTCACCTAGACAACATGCGAATACCCGAAACAATGTTAAAACTACGAATAAAAAACACTCTGAATTGCTTATAGTGTAAGATCACATCACATACAAACTTAGCAAAAATAAACAACACCTGAAACACCAAAACCCAGTCAATGGAACATACTAAAAAATTGAGCCTAAAACTGCACTGTTCACCCGAGGTGGCCGGATTTTTGAGCAAAGTGGCCGGCCATTTTCCGGCGAGGGGGGATAAATTTTCTTGTGTGTTCATGTTGCATCTCATACAATATTCTGCAGTTTTTTAAAAAATTTTTTGAAGACGTTTTAAAATCGACAAAAACTACATTTTCGTGTTTCAAGTTTCGGAGTCATTTTGGTTTCGTAATCTAACAAAAGCTGTCTAATTTTCTAGCATGGCTCTGATACCACTGCGGGGTTTCCTTGCACGGAAGCAAGGTTTCGGGAGGTATCGTCCATGCGAAATTAAAATTTTAGCCATACTAGCTAACCCTAACGTAGAATCGTATACTAGAAAATACGACGAATCGACTGCAAACTACTTTGCCACTAAAGTGAACAAGGAATACAACCTTTGTAGACCAGTCTTTCATTTCTAATGCACCGTGTAGTAATCCCTTCACTGCGATTATGAACTTCCGGACTCTAGATAGGCTCCCATGATGAAATGATTAATCTTGCATCGAAGTCTTCGAGGCCGAAAATTATCTACGTCGAGGAGACACCAACCCAAGCTACCTCTTCGCTAATTGTAGAATTAGTGAAGCAAACACCCTATACTAAATGGCAAGTAGTAGAGGATGATGAAGTAGGAATTTTGCTCACTTTAGAAATGATTTTCTCACTCATTTTCCATCATCTCCATTGAAGCTAGAAAGCTTTTGAAGAAGAAGAAGAAGAAACCTCTCATGATCAAATCCAAAAGATAAATGCAATCATGGGTGGGTTAAGAATCATATGCTAACCCTTGTAGAGTCATCACCATGGTTAGGATAATTGGTTGGGTTAATAAATATCTTAGGCAAAACAAAAGAGTGGACTTGGTCAATGAACAATACAAGCTTCTACAAGCTACTAGCCATGACAAATCCCACCATTTTGTAATTACCAAAATAAAAAAACCCTAATTATCATCATAAGCATGGTGTAAGTCATACACACATCCAAGTTTCTTGTATCATCAAGCATGACACAAAAATGTACACAAATATACATATCACATATATACAATGCGCACATCAAGTGAGAAAATAAATCTTAAGTGAATGAATATTAGTTAATGCAACTTAATATATCAAATATATAATTATACATTAAATCAACAATTGATTTAATAATCCGAATATATCATTTATAACCGACTAATATTATATGTAACAACTTATCGAATCAACACTTGATCCGATAACCCGGCTATCTCACATATAACTGACCGATGTCACAAATCGCGAAGATAGAATATAGTATCTCATATCGTATTAATCTCGGTCCCGCACATATCACATATGTTCTCCTAATCCGTTTCACTTGAGCGTGGACACCTCTATGTAGGACTCTAAAGACTCGTCAATACGCCGGCAGTAAGTGATGATCATATCAAACACCCACAAGCCCCAAGCGGTCTGCTAAACGTAACGGCCACCCGGGTATTGAGCGATCAGATGATCAACAATCATGCCTGCTCATACTCCTGCGAATCCAATCAGTAACACTACCGTACAGTCTGGTCTCTTCGTCTGATATGTCGCATATCTCGTCTAGGGGTGGTAAACGTCAGACCACAGTAACTCGATAAGTCGTGCCGATATGAGGCTCATAACGGGTCGAGAAAATACCGATAACACTTACCAGTATATCTCTGAATCAGCCTTGCAAGGTTACCTAAGACGGCAGCAAGGTTTCGGGAGGCATCGTCCATGCCAAATTCAAAAATTTTCCGTTTTAGCTAACCCTAACTTGAATCGTAAACTAGAAATCTACGGAATCAAATGCAAACACTTTGCAATAAGTAAAGAGAGCGAGGAATACAACCTTTGTAGACCGGTCCTTCACTTCAATAGCTCCGTGTAGTATTCCCCTTCACTACGATCGTAAACTCCGGACTCTAGAGAGGCTCCACGAAGAAACGAACATGCTAGCTTCGATGACTTCGAGGCCGAAGATGATCTACGTCGAGGAGACACTAACTCAAGCTATTTCTTCACTAGGTCAAGAACTTTGTGAAGAGAACACCCTATACTAAATAGCAAGTAGTTGAGGATGATGAAGTAGGAAGTGGGCTCACTTTAGAATTGATTTTCTCACACTTTTTCTTATAACTCCATTAGAGCTAGAAAGCTTTTGAGGAGGAAGAAGAAGAAGAAGAAGAACTCAAGTCAATAATTAATCCAAATGAATTATGTAACCATGGGTGAGTTAAGTCCTCATTCTTAACTCATGTAGAGAATTAATCAAGTTATAAGGTTAAGGGTTGGGTTAACTAATATCTTAAGGAATGACAAAAGAGTAGACTTTGTCAATGTTTCTACAAGCTTCATGAAAGCTTGACAACATTGACCAAGTCTCTCTCTTTTGTTATTCTTTGAGAAATAAATAAACCCTTATTTAACCTTAATATGGTTTAAGTCTCATACACCCATCTTGTATGTATCATCAAGTATGACACAAACATGTACACTTGCATATATCACATATATACAATGTGCACAATCTAGTGAGAAAAGAAATCTTAAGTGAGCTAATAATAGTTAATGTAATGTAATATATCTAATATATAATTATACATTAAATTATTAAATCTACTCTTGATTTAATAATCCGGCTATAACCGACTAATATCTTGTGTAACAACTTATCGAATCAACACTTGATCCGATAACCCGGCTATATCGCATATACCCGACCAATGTCACAATTCACGAGAATAGAATACGGTATCTCATATCATATCAATCTTGGTCCCGCACATATCACATATGTGCACCTACTCCATTTCGCTTGAGCCAGGAAACCCCTGTGTAGGACTTTAAAGACTCGTCAATACGGCGGCAGTAGGTGATGATCATATCAAACACCCACAACCCGCAAGCGGTCTGCCAAACGTAACGGCCACCCGGGTATTGAGCGATCAGAAGATCAACAAGCAAGCCTGCTCACACTCCTGTGAATCCAATCAGTAACACTACCGTATAGCCCGGTCTCTTCGTCTGATATGTCGCATATCTCGTTTAGGGGTGGTAAATGTCAAACCCTAGTAACTCGATAAGTCGTGTCGATATGAGGCTCATAACGGGTCGAGAAACTACTGATAACACTTACCGGTAAATCTCTGAAGCAGCCTTGGCCAAGGATTTCCTGTTATAGCCAATCGAACACAGCGCAACATCAACTCTCTATACCGGGAGAGACGAATCCCCTCCTATCTCTCATTGCCTCCATGTGACTCGGGACTGTACCCAAAAACCACCGTTTTGCACGCCCTCTTGGACGTGGTAAGATGGAAATCAAAGCACAGTAGGAACCACACAAGACTCTATGACGATCTCGGGTCAACAGACTACTCTGTACCAGTGTCACCAGAGAACTGCCATCTGACGTGAGGTATAATACCATCTGGGAGTTCTCGGCGAGTCCGTCCAGTGTACCCAGTCTCCACTGAGCACCCGTATAACATCTCTGATGTCAAACACCAATGGATATGGGATCATCCATCGCCATCTACATGGGTCGAGAAGCTATACGCTAGTCTACTCTGGTATATCGATGCCCAGTCTCGATACACCTATGACTAGGAACATTTGAAGGATATACTTAGCGACTACACTGTCCCCACTAGTATGATCTGCATCATAGTCTTGATAGTCAATGTTAGTTATATGTATGCCCTAGAGGCCATTACTGTACATTGGATGTATATTGTAGTGGATGCTGGGACATATATAGGGAGGACTTTCTCGCTCGACATGATAGTATGCTATCTGGTTACTCTTTACCTTAACGTGTACACTGATTGTCTCTCTGTTACATGTTGGTAAAGCCCTTAGGATTTGTACTTGACTACCTAGACTATGATGCGGATCATACTAGTGGGGACATGGTAGTCCATAAGTACATCCTTCAAAGTCCCTAGTCGTGGGTGTATCGAGACGGGGCATCGATATACCAGAGTAGACTAGCGTGTACCTTCTCGACCCATACAGATGGGCGATGGATTGTTGCGCCACGGCAGCGCCCCGACCTCGTACTCGAGGCCAAAATGCGGAATCAAAATTTTTCCTTACTCGGAAACCGGCGCTACCGCGGACAGAGAAAACCCGGATCGTTTACCATTAACCTAATGCTAGCAATCAAGAGATGGGAAGAAAAGTATACCGAGTGATCCGAGTCCTCCGGTCTTCTCTTTATCATCCCGATCTCCCGCGGAAAGTCTTGCCTCCACATCGTCGCCTTCTCGCCGGAAGGGCACCACATCGCCTGCGTCTTTTACGGGCTCCCGCCTCAATACCGAGGCAACTCGGGCATGAAGCCGGCAACTCGACATGCTCAAGATATGCTGTAGAATGTGTAGTAGATCATGCTAGTCTCATTTGGGGTTTGTAGTTGCCTTGATGGAGGAATGGGGTTAGGAAAAATGGTGCTTTCATTTTTCCATAACAAGAAGAAGAAGGAGATGAAGAATTCCTCACAAAAATAAAGATGAACTCTCTCATTCTTTTTCCTCTCTCTAATGTTCTACCATACTCATCAAGTGAGAAGAATAAGGTGGAGGAATGAATATATCAAACAAGAGGGAGGTGAGTGTAGGAGAGCATGAAGGGGTGACCACAACCAAACATCATCATAACAATCTCACATCAACATGAAATCAATCCTAATCACCTATTACAAGAAATGATGATAGAAAAGAAAGGAATAAAAAGATGCTTTCATAATATCTCATCTTACAAATAAACCCTCCACAAAATGTTATTTGCAAACTTGCAAATAACACCCTCCATCGGAAAAGTCCGGCCGGGAAAGAACAAAGGAAAACCGGCCGGGACGGAATGCAAACAGGCAACTCCAGAAAACTGGTCCCGTAATAAATTACAGGAAAAACCCCAACACTGTGCATACACACCCGCATCTGTATTCCGACCGGATACAAATGCAATGAGACAAAATCTACACTGTACTATACTAGGATCCGGCTTAAACCAAAGCCGGCTAGTAATATCCTTTCGATCCTGATCCGTGCAATACCGCACGTATCAGATCAAACCCTGCCATATAACTATACGGCCACTAGTACAAAACTGTCCGATCCTGATCCGTGCAATACCGCACGTATCTGATCGGACCCTGCCATATCTCCATACGGCCTCTACAGCATTTCGCCCGAAAGCTTGAGTAACTGTAAGTGTGGTGGACTCTAAAGACTCGTCAATACTATGGCTGTGGATTTAACCACTAGCACGTCAGAGGTATTAGCCAATACGTGACGGGCCACCAGCTATTGACCAAAAGGGATGTCGATGAGCGAACTCATCCTGACACCCTACTGAGCCTGTCAGTGACAATATCCGTACAGTCCGGTCCGTTCGTCTATGAGTATCGCATGGCGGGCCTAGGGGGTTGGTAAAAGTCAGACCCCCAAAGGCGGTACAAGTCGTGTCGGAGTGTAGCCCAGAACGCCCTGAGATACTACTGGAATACCTACCAGTAAATCTCCTGCCTCGGCCGAGGGCTTTGCGTAATGGCTCTCCTAGACACAGCGTGACCTCACCCCCAATACCGAGAGAGACGAACCCCTGAAGATCCGCTCACTGCCTCCATGTGGCTCGGGACTGTACCCAACTAAAACCTGTTTGCACGACTCCTTTGAGCCGTGGTAGGGTAGTAATCAAAGCACAGTGGGAACTCACACGAGACAAATGACGATCTCAGGTCGATGAACTAACCTGTACACATGTCACCAGGGAACTGCTATCTGACATCTGGTATAAGACCAACTAGCAGGTTCCCGGCGAGTCCTGTCCGGTGTACTCATAACCCAATGAGCACCTGTATACATCTTAGGTGAACCAACTGACACCAGTGGCTTGTGAGACCGGCCACCGCCCCTCGTCGGGGTCTCGACTGTATACACTAGTCTACTAATGGAGTATCGATGCCCAGTCTCGAAACTCCCACGACTAGGGACCTTTTAAGGATGTGCTTATAGACTCCAGCTCCCACGTATATGATCGCCATCATACTGCAGGTCGTCAAGCAAGAATCCTAGGGGCTCTATCAACGTGTAATAGCGACATGTCAGGTCACCTAAAGCAGTACACGATGATAAAGATAAACCAGATAGCATACTATCATCTCGAGTAAGACTGTCCTACCGGGATAGGTCCTCCCTCAATCATTGCAATCACGTGCCTTTGATCCAATAATTGACTTTGAGGGCACTATCTCCAACAATCTCCCACTTGCACTCAAGGCTAATTATTGCGATGTCGCATACTCACAGCCCGTGTGATACCGAACACCCAACTCCTCTACTAGTCAGTCTCACAAAGCTCGTTTGCGAAACTATTGCGTTCGAGGAATAGCCTCAGTGAGTGGATCCGCTGCGATGTTTCTTTCTATGTCTCTCTATATCTCAAGTTCGCGGAGAAAGCCATCTCCTGAAATGAGCAATACCTGTCTTAGAATGTCTGGATGTCTGATGGGACCTAGCTCATAAATAAACTCCAAATCCAAACTTCTTAGACTGTATCAACAACGGAACTTAATCAGTATCCTGCGCCATGCCTCCCTCAGTATTTCCTTGGACCACCTGTCCAAAATACAGTCCCTCGTCAGAGGGAGAACTATAACTCTGACAACCTCCTTGTCGTCCATGTCACCTTGGAAGCCTGGAGTGATAACCGTCTCCTAAAGGAGGCAGCCGTTATCATATCCCTAGAACATTCACTTATGTTCTAAAACTGCTTCCGACTGTTCCTCCAGGATTGGATCAATATCAACTTATTGCATCTAGTGCAAGAACAACATCTGGTGCGGTACTTGACATCACATGATTGACTTAATTGCCTAAGCAAGTGATCTGCCAATCATGCACATCCCTCTCTACTTTAGTCTATAAGACACTTTTAGAGAGGGTGACTCCATTACCTGCAGGTACACTACCATGCCAGGAGTCGTCCATTCTAAATACTCTTAGAATGCTGTCAAAGTATCCTGATTGGGAAAACACCCAAATCTAGATCTAAAACCATAGATCTAGTAACCAGTATGTCTGATATAATGTCCAAGTCCCATGTGGAGAAAACACTGTGTGACGACCAAAGTATAACCGATCGTAGTATAGGAATATCACTTCCTACTACCTTCTCAACAGATCCATCCCCTATTCTGATGACGTCAAACCCATGACTGTCACATCAGAAACAGATGATCTAACTCCGCTATATCTGCTTTAGTCTATAAATAGACATAAGCATGAAGTCCACCAATGCTTCCGCTGCTCCCACTGACTACGACAACCCTCTGCCAGAGTCATATAGACGTGCACTTCTAAAGCTACTTTAGAACGACGCTATACTCATCCTCCTGCCGGGTCTCGCAGCCTGGAACAACAACAATGGCAAGTGTGGGTAAACAAGAACTTCCTTGTCACCGTCCTTGAGGTTACCGGAGCACTTCTCGGGTGCCCGAAGTTACCCACCTTATCTGCGGAGTGGCCAATGGAATGTCAAAACAGATTGAATCTTTAGGTTTCTTATCAAATCTTCAGTAATCGCTTGCGGTTCTGGAATCACTTCCAGTTCTACCATACTCCCACTGCTGTTTTTGAAAAAAAAAACCATTTTTAATAAAACTGTGGCGAGTCTAGAACAATATTTCTATTGATCTGCCAGATGGTAGAAAGTCAACCCTCGTCATAGCCTGGGTCAACCCACAAACAGCCATTACAGAAACGTACCTTGAGTTGTCCAGTGTCTGGTTTTAAGCATAAGCCGGACAACTCCCCGTACCTTAACAATGTCAAGATATGAACTGTTCTATATCCAATATAGAACCAGAGGCACTGATTTAATTGAACCAGATTCAAATCATGCAGCTATCTCCAGTGCATGTCAACTAAATGGAAGGAGGCCGATCAGCGTTACTCAACTTAGGAGTACTTCCAATTCTGAGTAACCTGAAAGAGAAGCAATTTCTCTTTATCATTACTATCAACTGAATACCATACACAAGTATCTACATCTTCGATCACTTTGAAGAATCCCGATACTTGCAATACTTGGTTCTCTACTCTATTCAAATACCTATAACTCCTCAAAAATTTAGACCCTGTGTTTCTACGAAACACATGTCTAAGAACTAGAGAAGTTAAAAGTAAACAGAATATAGTATGAGGACCAACCCCTCTATCCTAATGGACACTGGACAACATACAATACTCTGTATAAGTCCGCTGAGTCTAACAACTCTTTCACTGTGTGTCGTAGGTTGAAAACTGTACTTATAGTTAAGAAGAATTACACCGCTGTTTAATGCTCCTTACCTAACCATCCACTGATATAGGTAAATGTCATCGACATAATATCAAAAGGTATATCTCACTCTATGAAAATAGACGTACAGATATATCAATTTGAAATTGGTGCACAACAGCGGATATTCATAACCAAATATTTGCCGACCGGCAAACAGCCCAGGTGATCTCCTCAAATATCACCGATTACAACGAATCCCGATATAATGAGGATGATCACCGAATTCCCAATAACTTACTCCCACTCATCATCTGTAAAACCATACAGATGTGAGAATCATACCTGGTAAATACATACCCTGGAGTAAGTGTCTAATCGGGAAATCAGTTTTCTTTTAACAGTACACAGTGAAACTGAAACATTGTAATGTTTCGATGGGGTATCCTGGTATTCCTAGTAATGCCTCTACCATTATCCAGATTCACAACTATAACCATATAATTCTTTGCCACCTCTCCAAATCCCTTTATTTGTCTTTAGTCATTACCTTCTGCACACCCCTTTAGGCCAATTGGTTTTCTTCCTTCCCTACCGTTCGGCACCAGCCTATGGTTTGGAAGAAGACTATCTAAAAAGCATAAAGGGTATACTGTCCTAATCCTAGGAGCACTCGCAACGCGAGAGAAGGTGAAGATAAAAGACACCTGAATGTACTTTATTCCTATTTCTCCTGAACCAGAATCCATCCCCGAACTGGAAGAAGTTCCTTTCGAGTTCGTATATAACCATACGATGGAGTATCCAAATAAACTGTGGATCTTCGTAGTGATACGGAGTGTCCTGGAGAGATACAAAGGTGATTTAGATTTGGCGAAGATATACTCGGTTTGGTCGTGAATAGCAGTCGCAATTTACTTTGCCCGTTTACTAATCCCTTGCTTTGTCTTAACTTAATACCTTCTGTACACCATCGTTATGCTAATTGGTTTTCTTCATTCCCCACCGCTCGGCACCAGCCTAAGGTTTGGAAGAAGACTATCCAATTTGCGTAATAGGTGTACTATCTCCTAAACCAAGGAGTACTCGCAATGAGAGAAGGTGAAAAGAAAAGACAACTGAATAATCCTATTCGTTTTCTCCAGAACCAGAAACCATCCTCGAAGTCCTTCGAGTTCGTATATAACCATACGATGGTTTTGTCCAATGGAAGTGGACGTTCGTAGTAATACGGGGTGTCCTGGAGAAAAGGGTAAAAGTAGGAGTGGCAATGAGGTCTGCAACTCTGACAATCCAAAAGCCAGTATTAAGAAGGTTCGGTCAACTTGGTCACTGAGTCATAGTCTTAGGGTCGGTTCAATGGTCGCTGCCAGAGAGAGAGAGAAAAGAAACACTCAGCGTGCACTCTAACCTAGATCAGAATGGTTACCAATTTATCTAATCAGGAAACCTCCCACTGTACCTCAAATTCTCCTCCAAACCTGAAAGAAGAATTAGTCGGGATCACCCGAGGAGTAAACCAACTCATCAGTGGGAATCGGGATCCAACTATCATCGCATGATAACGTGACGGAATCCACTCACGTCACCACACTCCAGAAGGTATGCGCATACCTGGCAAGTTTCAGTTCTTTTGAAACTCCCGATGTGATTTTTACCCCTAGGACTCAAGTGACCTTGACGGAGTCAATAAATCAAAGAGTCCTAGTCAAGTTCAACCCGTCATTATCTGGATTGCATTAAACCCACCCGTGCGTGCCCTTGACGGAGTCAACAAGGCCGCACGACTGTCCTAACCAATCCCACTTATGCAACAAACAAGCACCACTTAGCTACCGTACACTACGCCTTGACGGAGTCAACAAACGCAGCACGAATACTAAATAATACCCATAAGAAATGACGGAGGGCTACGAATGGTTTTTGGCGAAAAACCTTTAACGTAATGAACTTGATATCGTTGAAGGAACTGCATAGCCTTTTATAAAATATAGTGACGAAAACCTTTACTAAAGAGGTCACTCCCGGTGAAGGGATCTCGGCTCTTTCCCCGTAGAATGAGGTGCAGGATATTCCAACTGAATACCACGATGCAAAGCAAAAGTAATCGGCTATAGTGAAGTTAATGCCCTGACGCAAACTTCTGTCCAAGGGGTCACTCCGGGTGAAGGGATCTCGGCCCTTGCCTCGTCGACTGAGGAGCAGGATATTCCAAATGAATACCACGATGCAAAACAAAAGTGAACGTCCTTGCAATAACAGCTTTTTGAAAAGTGTTCCAACAACATCAGAAAAGGTTTGTTTATCTTGCATTGATCCGAATCAACGCAGTCCCATCAATTAATCACACCATAAAGAAAGAAAATATACTGACGTACGTATATGCCATCCGCATTCGCCACTGGGTCCCGTCATCACCCGTTAGGTTAGCTAACTAACGGCAGAGCGGGGACTGGACTAGCGCGGATGAAAAACATATACAACATCTACTAATATATATACCAATATATAGTATTTCGCTCAAGGCATGAATAAAAATGCAACATCACAGAAATGTACAGCATCACAGAACAATACAGATATCTGGAAGCCCCGGGTTTCACAGAGCCGCTGCTGAAACCCGACGTTCACCTGGTCGTGTGGATAGCCTGTGCAATGAAATCCTAGACCCCCACGGGTGCGGCAAGTCACCCGCCAAAACCTGAAGCGAGGCAGCCCCCTTCATCTCCGTGAATGGACCACCCAGCACTTCACGGAATCCGGTAACTTGGGCACCCCTCCTGGGTCAACCTGTACCCCCTACGAGTGCGGCGAATAGCCCGCCAATCCTAGAGCGAATCCCCCTCCGTCTCAATGCCATGAGATGCGGGCCTGTTGCCCTCTAGAACCCGGCTATCCGTGCACCCCTCCGCGGGGTAATCCTAGTACAGAAAGTAAAATATACATATAACGGGTACATCGACCGCAACCAGGTCGTGCCCCAAAAGAATAATACAAACAGGCAGTGACGGCAGTCCACATGTCGGACGCTCGCCCCGCAATATCAAATGTACATAATACAACAAAACTGTACTAGTATTGCATCCAGGCTATCCCCCACGACCGATCCGCAACATCACAGCATAAACATAGAACATCAACGTGAAAGTCACGTTCGCAAATCCGTCTAACCGGGCTATAGCAGTTAGACCGGATTTACCGATCGAGTGACATTCACGGTCGCAGATATAATGTAAATACTGTGAAATAATGTGTTTAAAATATCCGATCGATCAAACAATTAACAAGTGGGCCCCCAACCAATACTGTAGCAGTCACAGAAAACCTGGGCCCAAATTTAATATTCCAAAACCCGCAAAATTAGCCCAAAAGCCCACTGTAAAATTTTGACCCAGTGATGACTCCAGAGTGCGGCGGAACCGCGGCCCAAGGGGGGGTTTGGCCGCGGTTCCGCGCTAAAGAAGTCTACTGAAATTGTCGAATTTTTACAGTGGTCTTAGAATATCATGTACATCAGTTTTATACAACCTGAAAAAATTTTTGACACCAGAAAATTCCAACAGAAAACTGATGCAAAGGAAAAAGTGGTTTTTGGGATTTTGGTCGATCGGAAATGCAAAACACATTAGAACAAGCTAGGTAAGGTTAATGGCGTGGCTCTGATACCATGTTGCGCCACGGCAGCGCCCCGACCTCGTACTCGAGGCCAAAATGCGGAATCAAAATTTTTCCTTACTCGGAAACCGGCGCTACCGCGGACAGAGAAAACCCGGATCGTTTACCATTAACCTAATGCTAGCAATCAAGAGATGGGAAGAAAAGTATACCGAGTGATCCGAGTCCTCCGGTCTTCTCTTTATCATCCCGATCTCCCGCGGAAAGTCTTGCCTCCACATCGTCGCCTTCTCGCCGGAAGGGCACCACATCGCCTGCGTCTTTTACGGGCTCCCGCCTCAATACCGAGGCAACTCGGGCATGAAGCCGGCAACTCGACATGCTCAAGATATGCTGTAGAATGTGTAGTAGATCATGCTAGTCTCATTTGGGGTTTGTAGTTGCCTTGATGGAGGAATGGGGTTAGGAAAAATGGTGCTTTCATTTTTCCATAACAAGAAGAAGAAGGAGATGAAGAATTCCTCACAAAAATAAAGATGAACTCTCTCATTCTTTTTCCTCTCTCTAATATTCTACCATACTCATCAAGTGAGAAGAATAAGGTGGAGGAATGAATATATCAAACAAGTGGGAGGTGAGTGTAGGAGAGCATGAAGGGGTGACCACAACCAAACATCATCATGACAATCTCACATCAACATGAAATCAATCCTAATCACCTTTTACAAGAAATGATGATAGAAAAGAAAGGAATAAAAAGATGCTTTCATAATATCTCATCTTACAAATAAACCCTCCACAAAATGTTATTTGCAAACTTGCAAATAACACCCTCCATCGGAAAAGTCCGGCCGGGAAAGAACAAAGGAAAACCGGCCGGGATGGAATGCAAACAGGCAACTCCAGAAAACTGGTCCCGTAATAAATTACAAGAAAAACCCCAACACTGTGCATACACACCCGCATCTGTATTCCGACCGGATACAAATGCAATGAGACAAAATCTACACTATACTATACTAGGATCCGGCTTAAACCAAAGCCGGCTAGTAATATCCGTTCGATCCTGATCCGTGCAATACCGCACGTATCAGATCAAACCCTGCCATATAACTATACGGCCACTAGTACAAAACTGCCCGATCCTGATCCGTGCAATACCGCACGTATCTGATCGGACCCTGCCATATCTCCATACGGCCTCTACAGCGTTTCGCCCGAAAGCTTGAGTAACTGTAAGTGTGGTGGACTCTAAAGACTCGTCAATACTATGGCTGTGGATTTAACCACTAGCACGTCAGAGGTATTAGCCAATACGTGACGGGCCACCAGCTATTGACCAAAAGGGATGTCGATGAGCGAACTCATCCTGACACCCTACTGAGCCTGTCAGTGACAATATCCGTACAGTCCGGTCCGTTCGTCTATGAGTATCGCATGGCGGGCCTAGGGAGTTGGTAAAAGTCAGACCCCCAAAGGCGGTACAAGTCGTGTCGGAGTGTAGCCCAGAACGCCCTGAGATACTACTGGAATACCTACCAGTAAATCTCCTGCCTCGGCCGAGGGCTTTGCGTAATGGCTCTCCTAGACACAGCGCGACCTCACCCCCAATACCGAGAGAGACGAACCCCTGAAGATCTGCTCACTGCCTCCATGTGGCTCGGGACTGTACCCAACTAAAACCTGTTTGCACGACTCCTTTGAGCCGTGGTAGGGTAGTAATCAAAGCACAGTGGGAACTCATACGAGACAAATGACGATCTCAGGTCGATGAACTAACCTGTACACATGTCACCAGGGAACTGCTATCTGACATCTGGTATAAGACCAACTAGCAGGTTCCCGGCGAGTCCTGTCCGGTGTACTCATAACCCAATGAGCACCTGTATACATCTTAGGTGAACCAACTGACACCAGTGGCTTGTGAGACCGGCCACCGCCCCTCGTCGGGGTCTCGACTGTATACACTAGTCTACTAATGGAGTATCGATGCCTAGTCTCGAAACTCCCACGACTAGGGACCTTTTAAGGATGTGCTTATAGACCCCAGCTCCCACGTATATGATCGCCATCATACTGCTGGTCGTCAAGCAAGAATCCTAGGGGCTCTATCAACGTGTAATAGCGACATGTCAGGTCACCTAAAGTAGTACACGATGATAAAGATAAACCAGATAGCATACTATCATCTCGAGTAAGACTGTCCTACCGGGATAGGTCCTCCCTAAATCATTGCAATCACGTGCCTGTGATCCAATAATTGACTTTGAGGGCACTATCTCCAACATGGATGATCCCATATCCATTGGTGTTTGACATCAGAGATGTTATACGGGTGCTCAGTGGAGACTGGGTACAATGGACGGACTCGCCGAGAACTCGCAGATGGTATTATACCTCACGTCAGATGGCAGTTCTCTGGTGACACTGGTACAGAGTAGTCTGTTGACCCGAGATCGTCATAGAGTCTTGTGTGGTTCCCAATGTGCTTTGATTTCCATCTTACCACGTCCAAGAGGGCGTGAAAAACGGTGGTTTTTGGGTACAGTCCCGAGTCACATGGAGGCAATGAGCGATAGGAGGGGATTCGTCTCTCCCGGTATAGGGAGTTGATGTTGCGCTGTGTTCGATTGGCTATAACAGGAAATCCCTGGCCAGGGTTGCTGAGATTTACTGGTAAGTGTTACCAGTAGTTTCTCGAATTGTTATAGACCTCATATCGACACGACTTATCGAGCTATTGGGGTCTGACGTTTACCACCCCTAGACGAGATATGCGACATATCAGACGATCAGACCGGACTGTACGGTAGTGTTACTGGTTGGATTCACTGGAGTGTGAGCGGGCTTGCTCGTCGATCTTCAGATCGCTCAATACCCGGGTGGCCGTTACGTTTAGCAGACCGCTTGCGGCTTATGGATGCTTGATATGCTCATCATCTGCTGCCGGCGTATTGACGAATCTTTAGAGTCCTACACAGAGGTTTCCTGGCTCAAGCGAAATGAAATAGGAGCGCATATGAGATATGTGCGGGACCGAGAATAATACGGTATGTGATACTGTATTCGATTCTCGCTATGTGACATTGATTGGTTATATGCGATATAGCCGGGTTATCGGATCAAGTGTTGATTCGATAAGTTGTTACTGATCATACCAGTCGGTTATGTGCGACATGACCGGATCATTAAATCAAGTGTTGATTTAATGATTTAATGCATAATTGTATATTTGATATATTACTTTGCATTAACTAGTATCGGTTCACTTTAAATGGATTTTCTCGCTCGGGTGTGCGCATTGCATATGCGATATGATTTTGTGCACTTTATTGTATCATGTTTGATGGTGCATGATTGCTAGGTTATGTGTAAAGAATTTAACCAAAGTTATTTAAATGGTTAAGGCTTTTACTTATTCATTAATTAGTCTTTTTTATTTTTGGAAAAAGGAAAAGAAATGAGAGAAAAATGGTGGCTTATTTTGTTTGCACTTGAAGCTTCATGAAGCTTTTATGATGCAACCATTTTTGTCTCATCTCCTAAACCCTAACCATTCCTTTAACCTTGGTCAATTCTCTACACTTAACTTAGGTTAAAGTTATGATAAGAATGATATTATTATTCTTTTCATAAAAAAACTTATCATATCTTTTCTTCTTCTTCTTCCTTGAACCAAAGAAGAAACCTTGACTTCATCAATGGTGATTGATGAATTAGAGTGAGAAATCCAAAACTAAAGTCTACCCACTTCCTATTTCTTCATCCTCTACCTCTTGCCAAGTAGTAGAGTGTGTTTCTTTCACAAGTTTTCAAGACTAGGTGAAGGTGGAGCTTGATCTAGTGATGCTTCGACGTAGATCATCTTCGGCACGTCGTCGACGACCTAGCCCGTCCATTCTCCGATGAAGCCGACGCTAGAGCCCGGATTTGATTTGGAGAGCCGAGGGGACTTCGTTGCGGAGCTATGGAGGTGGAGCACCGGATCTACAAAGGTTGTATTTCCGTTAAACTTTTAGTTAAGTGTTAACTAGATTTCTTTTTCGCCTAGATTTCTAGCAAACGATCCGTAGTCGGGTTTCTCGGCACCGTTAAAATTTTAATTTGGCATGATCGATGCCTTGTGAGACCTCACTAGAGTGCCTAGGAACCCTACAGTGGTATCAGAGCCTAGCTAGAGCCTTAGGCGAAGTCCAGACGGAATTTGAAGTCCGAACGAACCCGAAACCCGATCACACCCATGCTCTCTGTCCAATTTTCAAAAATAGGGTTTTTTCAGTATTAAAAATATGCAGAGAAATGTGCAGGAAATTCTAAGAAAAACTGGAGAAAACGACAAGGTAATTCAACAGTACAGCCGCGGAACCGCGGCGTTGACCCCCCTTTTGCGGCGGTTCTGTGGCCGTCTGTGATGATTAGAATCTGTGTTTTCTTCAGTTGTTTCTGTTGGTGTTTCTTGTGTGTTCTGGATGTTTTTAATATTTATTCCAGAGTTGTATTTTCTGAGTTGTTTTGGGGATTCGAATGTTCGATCGGATTATCAAATTTTGTCTGTTTGGCTTTCCGGATAAATTTTTGAATATGTTAAAAAGTTCGACCGGATATAAATACCCAATTTTTCCCCTGTCGGGAAATTTCCAAGTGTTGGATTTTTCCGAAGTTTAACGACGTTCTAAGTAGTGCAAGTAACGCGATGGACCTTCTAGAAGACATCAAACCTTAACTCGATTATGTGACCGTCTTGAACTGCCCTTTGAACCTTCGGGTTTGGGGCAGTACGGCGTGCCACATGTGAGGCGTTGGCTTGACCCTTCTACGGCTGGACCGTCGGTACTGAGGCACGAACTGAATGTTGTTAGACTTACTTCATGTGTTGATCTGTATCGGGAAAGGTTGGGTGTTCGATTGTTCGATTGGAAAGTTTGATATTTTCTATTTATCCGGTATGGGATACAATAATTGGAATTCACAAGTAGTTATGTGATAACTAAAAGAATGTTATAAACGTAGCAGTTTAGTCTCAATAGATCGGTTGCCACGGAATTTTGATGTGATCAAAAGTCCGTTGCAATCACGTAGCGTACGCGGATACTCGCCGGGTAAACTTAATAGACAGCCTCACTCCATAGCCCCGACCAAGTGACTGTAGGAGAACCCCGTCGCCGAAAGCATTCGTTCGGGTGCTCGCGGTAGCGGTGTTCCGCCTTGGTGCACTTCGTCGACGGTATCGGGGGTGCGGCCGCCTACTGAAATTTACGACGAGTATTCGATCAGGATGTCGGGAATCTTGTTGAATTGCCCGACTTGATATTGAAAAGTGTTTTCGATATTGAGACTAAAATGCGGGGTTTATAATTGTTAGGCATGCGATGTCTAAGTAATTCATTTGGTCAGGCATGCGATGTCTGAGGTGGTTGCGGATTCCAACTGTTGTAGTTTTACACTTTCTTTTCTGTGACCGTAAGTGTAATATGTGATATCGCCGGTTTCGTTGCTATATGTCAACGACAATTGGGATGGACATATTTACTTACGTTGATGACATGTGATGTTATGTGTTGCTGGATATGTTATATTGGATCGTCGTGTTTGAATAGCCGGGGGGTTTTTATGTGAGATGAGTGTTTTTCATTTTCATTCATGTAAAAACTTGTATGTAATATTCTTTTATTGGGGCACTTCCAGGTTGCGGAAGTTGTCACCCTTTGTATATTATTTACTTTTCCGCACTAGGATAGACCCAAGGAGGAGGGCACAAGTAACCGGGTTCTGGAGTCCAGTGGGAGACCAACTCGAGGAGTCGAGTCCGGGTCTCCTAACTCTAGAATTGGTAGGGTTGCTTGACGCTCTCGTAGGGGTCTATGGGTGTGGGTTTGGCTATTTATCACGACCGTGGAATCCGTGTTTTATACTGGCTCGTATTGAAAACACGGACGTCCTAGTATATCCAATGTTTCATATGTTTCTTCTGCTGCGATATCTGTGATGTGATCATGTGATGTTCTGTGATAGATACAGTATATAGTATATATGATATATTATATAGACGTTACTTATGTTTTACACCCACGCTAGCCCTGCCCTGCTCTGCCGTTAGTTACCTAACCTAACGGTGCACCAGGGGACATCGAGGCGAATGCGGATGGCATAAGTGTACGTTGTATTTATCTGTGATGTTTAGGTATTTATATGATGGGACTTCATTAATGTGATTAATGAAATAAAAGAAACCTAAGATGTTGTAGAATCGAATTTCAAAATAAAATGGTAGCTACAGTTTTTGCTTTGCACAGCGGTATATGTGATATATCCTGCACCTTATTCGATGAGGAAAGGACCGAGATCCCTTCACCGGGAGTGACTCCTTTAGCAATAACTGGCAGATGCTACACACTCGGTTTGTCTTTTGATTGCTTTTAAGTGTTTTTTCTTTGCACAGTGATATATATGATATATCACGCACCTCATTCGACGAGGAAAGGACCGACGATCCCTTCACCGGGAATGACTCCTTTAGCAAAACTATAAAAGCCTCAAAAGCACTCCATTTCAAAATTCATTCGATCCTACAACGATATCAAGTTCATTACGCAATAGGTTTTCAGAAAAACTTGTCGTAGCCCTCCGTCATTTCAGATAAGTTGTATATAGTATTCGTGCTGCATTTGTTGGCTTTTGTCAAGGTGCAGTGTGAGGTAGCTATATGCTGCTTATCTGCAAGCATACGATGCGATTGGATTAGGGTAGTCGTGCGGCTTTGTTGGCTTTCGTCAAGGGTCGTGCGGGTGGGTTTAATTCGATCAAGAAATGTACGGGTTGAACTTGACTAGCGGGCTATGGTTTGTTGGCTTTCGTCAAGGTCATAGCACGTTAGGGGCAAAATATTATCGGGAATTTCAAATGTTGAAATTTGCAATGAGATTGCATACCTTCTATGAGATAGTTGGATCCCGATACCCGCTGCGAGTAAGAGTTACTCCTGGGAGAGTTTTACGCATTACAATTAGCCGATCAAGTAGGTGTCTAGAAAGGTGTCAACGAGGTTACGCCTCTGGGAAAACGAGGTTTACATTAATTAGGTTCGTGCGAAAGCACGGGGGACCTCCCTCAAAGTACCGATACTGGCCTGGCTGAAAGATTGGCGAACTTGTAGTGTGTAATTAATCCCGGCTAGTCTTTCCTTTTAGGGTTTGAAGGAAGATTTGATAAAAAGCAGTGGGAGCCATCCTGATTAGATAAAATAATAACCAATCTATTCTTGCAAGAGCGCACGCTGAGTGTTTTCTTCTCTCTCTCTCCAGGTAGCGACCATATCACGCCTTAATCAAGATAATAATACGGATTATTGACCGAACCCGCTTGTTATACTGAGCTGGGGAACGTTGGTCCCGCTCCAACTTATAAATGTTATAAGACAGAGCAGGAAATTGGGGAATACCAGATTTCCCGTGCCGCCCAAACGAAGAGAGTGCATGCTGATGCATCATCTTCGGGTGTGTTCATTACAAAGAACTGTTTCTTTGTATCCTCTACGTCCTGGGTATGTGATACCAGATCAGGATCCCACATATGTAATCTGTTACATAGGGCTACAGAAAGGTAGAGAACTGAGAACGGGTGATAAGTTTCATGAGGCAGAAAACGGGGCAAGTGTTGCAGCCAAGTCTGTTGGTCACTGTCACCCTGTATTACGAATACATTGATTCTGAACAAATGTTATTAGATACCGAACCTGATATACCAAATCATATCACTCTCTTTGTTAGAAAAGAAAGGATATAATTTTGTATTGATGGATAATGTTTTGAACATTTCCTATATCAAAAGTTGATCGGTTCAGGCACGTTATCTAAAAGCATTGATGTTCTAAATCAAACTGCAGTTCTTAGTATATGGAACACACATAAGAGGAAGAGTTCAGAAATGAACGGATCCTTCTTAAGGTATTGTAGAATAGGTCAGATCAATGTGACCCGACTAGCTGAAGTTACATATAGATGCATATTTAAATCAGTTTGAATCTACATCTTGTGAAACTTGCCAGTCATGTCACAAAGATATAATGACACTAGCTCTGTTTATTGGAAACAGAGAAAGAGTTAGTGAACTCTTGGGATGATACATGTTGATGTATGTAGGTCCCCAGTCTACACATGCCAAGACCGGTTCTTTGTACTTTATTACATTCTCTGATAAATCTCTCAAGATTCAGACATATGTTCCTGTTGAAACACAAGTCCGAACCTTTTGAGATATTCACAGAATATAAGTTAGAACTAGAGAACCAAAATACGGGTATAAGTATTATGTCCTTTGATGTGATCAAGGAGGAGAATACTTGAGCATGGAATTCCTGAATTGTTCTAAAGGAGAATGAGATTCTCTCTCAGCATTACTCCTCTGTATACACCATGGCACGATGGTATATCAGGGCGGAGCAATCACACCCTATATGATATGGTGTGCTCTATGATGAGTATTACTGAGTCACCTATTTCCTTTAGGGAGTTATGCACTTGAGAAGCTGCATACCTATTGAATAGGGTTCGAATCAAATTAGTTGCCTACCATTTCATATGTGATATGGAAAGGGAAGAGCCCATGTCTTAAGCTAGTTAAGATTTGGGGTTGTCCGGCCTATGTCTGAAAAGCAAAATCCGGACAAGCTCGAGGCAAGGTCAGTTATGTAGAACTGGAAATGTTCCAGCTATACAGACTGCAGCTGATGATTTGATAGAACCAAAGGATTCAATAGTTACCAACGAACCTCAGCCTCTCCGCCGATCTAGTAGGGTTCCTCACCCACCTGAGAGATACTTCTGTTTCTCTATGACAGTGGGAGCGAGGATTGCGTCATGAGATGATGACCCAACTAGTTTCGAGCTGGCCATCGAGAGTAAGACTCTGTAAGAATGGCTGGATGCTTAGTGATCTGAGATGGAATCCATAAACACCAACAAAGTATGGACTTTGGTTGCTATATCTGAAGGGTTAAATCCCCATCAGGAGCAGGTATATCTTGAGAAGATTACTTGGTGTACATGGAAAGGTTGAGACTTTCAAAGCTAGACTTGTTAAAAGTTTGCATCATTGACCAGGTGTGGATAATGATGAAACCTTTTCAAGTAGCTATGCTTAAGTCCAGATCCTACTTGTCACGGCTACATACCATGACTGCGATATCTGGTGGTTGGGTGTCTTGACTGCTTTTCTAAATGATGATTTAGAAGAGAGCGTGTATAAGTACACAGCCAGAGGGCTTCGTAGACAGTGGGAGCAGCAGAAACGTGTGCAAGATGCTTTATAGGATAAAGCAGGCATCGCGGAGTTGGAACATCTGTTTTGATGAAGTAGTCAAAAAGTTTGATATCATCAAAATGGTAGATGAACCTTGTATCAACAAAAAGGTAGTAGGGAGTATGGTGATGATCCTCGTAGAGTACGTGGATGTCATACTCTTGATAAGAAAGGAGTTTCCTATGCTACGCTCGGTCAATCTCCGTTTATCACAATGATTCTCCACATAGGATCAAAGTGATACCTACTAAATCCTGGGTTTTGGACCTATGAGATAGATCTAAATGGATGTTAGGATTCTCACTAGTCATAGTGAGATGGTATCAATCAATCCTGGGGAGAATCACTGGAAGGGTTCCAGGGTGATAAAGACGACTGAATGTCAGTCGCAGGCATTGTCTTTACCCTCAGTAAAGGGACGGTATGTTGGAAGAGTTCCAAGCTAGATACCGTGACATACTAGACGATAAAGGCAGGATACATCGCTACTTAAGAAGCTACCAGAAAGGCTATTTGGGTGTATATTGGTTCATGAGATGAACTATGTTCCTCCCATTGTGTGACAATGGAGTTGTGGCTTATGCCAAGGAACGCAGGTCCCATCAGTGATCCAGACATACTCTAAGGCAGTACCACTTGATCATGAAGATGGTTGATCTCCAAGGAGATCAAGGTTAGGAGAGTAGACTCAGAGGACAACACAGCGGATCCACTCACGAAGGCCTGTTCCCAAAGAGAGACTTTTATGGGATGGTTGAGTATGAGATACTGCAACCACTGCTAAAGATGGCCCTAGTGCAAGTGGGAGATTGTTAGTTATATGTATGCCCTAGAGGCCATTACTGTACATTGGATGTATATTGTAGTGGATGCTGGGACATATATAGGGAGGACTTTCTCGCTCGACATGATAGTATGCTATCTGGTTACTCTTTACCTTAACGTGTACACCGATTGTCTCTCTGTTACATGTTGGTAAAGCCCTTAGGATTTGTACTTGACTACCTGGACTATGATGCGGATCATACTAGTGGGGACATGGTAGTCCATAAGTACATCCTTCAAAGTCCCTAGTCGTGGGTGTATCGAGACGGGGCATCGATATACCAGAGTAGACTAGCGTGTACCTTCTCGACCCATACAGATGGGCGATGGATGATCCCATATCTATTGGTGTTTGACATCAGAGATGTTATACGGGTGCTCAGTGGAGACTGGGTACACTGGACGGACTCGCTGAAAACTCCCAGATGGTATTGTACAGTAAGTGCACGGCGGCGCCCCGGCCGTCAATCCGACGCCGGAATGCGGAAGCGGTGATAAACTTTAATTTTTGCGGACTTTGCAAACCGGCACCACCGCGCACTAAACTCCCGGATCGAAACCATTAACAAGTCTAAGCTACTAACAAGAAGGGGAAGAGATATACCGAATGATCTGAGTCCTCCGGTCTTCATCTCCACTCCGATCTCCTCGCGGGATCTCCGTCCGTCTCCTCCTCGTCGGAAAGGGCACCACGAAGCCGGGTACTTATACGGGCTCCCACCTCAATACCGAGGCAACTCGGGCGCGAAGTAGGCTAGCCGACGCGTCCAAGATTTGCTGTAGAATGTGTAGGGTTGAAGCTATGTCTCATTTGGGTTTGTTGCCATTTGAAGATGATGGAGGAAACAAGATAAGAAAAATGGTGCTTGCATTTTTCTTAACATGAAAAATGAGATCAAGAATGCTACTCTCTCAAAGATGAAGCTCTCTTCTTCTTCTCTTTTTCTTCTCACTTTTCTCATGAAAACATTCATACTTAGAAAATGGTGGAGCAAAGATTATGAAGCATGAAGGGAGGTGAGTGTAGGAAGTGAAAAGAGGTGACCACATCCTAGACACAATCATCACAAAACTCAAATCCAAATCAAATCCATTCTTATCACAATAAATGCATGAAAAGCAAAGATGCTTATCATAATAAATCAACTTGCAAATAAATCCTCCATAATGTGTTATTTGCAAACTTGCAAATAACACCCTCCATCGGAAAAGTCCGGCCGGAAAAGAACAAAGGAAAACCGGCCGGAACGGAATGCAAACTGGCAACTCCAGAAAACTGGTCCCGTAATAAATTACAGGAAAACCCCGATACTGTGCATACACACCCGCATCTGTATTCCGTCCGGATACAAATGCAATGAGACAAAATCTACACTGTACTATACTAGGATCCGGCTTAAAACAAAGCCGGCTAGTAATATCCGTCCGATCCTGATCCGTGCAATACCGCACGTATCTGATCGAACGCTGCCATATAACCATACGGCCTTTAGTATAAACCGTCCGATCCTGATCCATGCAATACCGCACGTATCTGATCGGACCCTGCCATATCTCCATACGGCCTCTACAGCGTTTCGCCCGAAACTTGAGTAACTGAAAGTGTGGTAGACTCTAAAGACTCGTCAATACTATGGCTGTGGATTTAACCACTAGCACGTCAGAGGTATAAGCCAATACGTAACGGGCCACCAGCTATTGACTAAAAGGGACGTCGATGAGCGAACTCATCCTGACACCCTACTAAGCCTGTCAGTGACAATATCCGTACAGTCCGGTCCGTTCGTCTATGAGCATCGCATGTCGGGCCTAGGGGGTGGGTAAAAGTCAGACCCCCAAAAGCGGTACAAGTCGTGTCGGAGTGTAGCCCAGAACACCCTGAGATACTACTGGAATACCTACCAGTAAATCTCCTGCCTTGGCCAAGGACTTCGTGTAATGGCTCTCCTAGACACAGCGCGACCTCACCCCCAATACCGGGAGAGACGAACCCCCGAAGATCCGCTCACTGCCTCCATGTGGCTCGGGACTGTACCCAACTAAAACCTGTTTGCACGACTCCTTTGAGCCGTGGTAGGGTAGTAATCAAAGTACAGTGGGGACTCACACGAGACAAATGACGATCCCCAGGTCGATGAACTAACCTGTACACATGTCACCTGGGAACTGCTATCTGACGTCAGGTATAAGACCAACTAGAATGTTCCCGGCGAGTCCTGTCCGGTGTACTCATAACCCAATGAGCACCTGTATACATCTTAGGTGAACCAACTGACACCAGTGGCTTGTGAGACCGGCCACCGCCCCTCGTCGGGGTCTCGACTGTATACACTAGTCTACTCTGGAGAATTGATGCCCTGTCTCGAAACTCCCACGACTAGGGATCATTTAAGGATGTACTTGTAGACTCCAGCTCTCACTTATATGATCACTCTCATACTACCGGCAGTCAAGCAAGAATCCTAGGGGCTCTATCAACATGCAATAGTGACATGTCAGGTCACCTAAAGCAGTACACGATGATAAAGGTAAACCAGATAGCATACTATCATCTCGAGTAAGACTGTCGTCTCGGGATAGGTCATCCCTCAATCATTGCAATCACGTGCCTGTGATCCAATAATTGACTCTGAGGGCACTATCTCCAACAATCTCCCACTTGCACTCAAGGCTAATTATTGCGATGTCGCATACTCACAGCCCGTGTGATACCGAACACCCAACTCCTCTACTAGTCAGTCCCACAAAGCTCGTTTGCGAGACTATTGCGTTCGAGGAATAGCCTCAGCGAGTGGATCCGCTTTGAAGTTTCTTTCTATGTCCCTCTCTATATCTCAAGTTCGCGGAGAAAGCCATCTCCCGAAAAGAGCAATACCTGTCTTAGAGTGTCTGGATGTCTGATGGGACCGAGTTCATAAATGAACTCCAAATCCAAACTTCTTAGACTGTATCGTCAACTGAACTTAATCAGTATCCTGCGCCATGCCACCCTCAGTATTTCCTTGGACCACCTGTCCAAAATACTGCCCCTCGTCAGAAGGAAAACTATAACTCTGACAACCTCCTTGTCGTCCATGTCACCTTGGAAGCCTGGAGTGATAACCGTCTCCTAAAGGAGGCAGCCGTTATCATATCCCTAGAACATTCACTTATGTTCTAAAACTGCTTCCAACTGTTTCTCCAGGATTGGATCAATATCAACTTATTGCATCTAGTGCAAGAACAACATCTGGTGTGGTACTTGACATCTCATGATTGACTCAATTGCCTAAGCAAGTGATCTGCCAATCATACACATCCCTCTCTACTTTAGTCTATAAGACACCTTTAGAGAGGGTGACTCCATTACCTGCAGGTACACTACCATGCCAGGAGTCGTCCATTCTAAATACTCTTAGAATGCTGTCAAAGTACCCTGATTGGGAAACCACCCAAATCTAGATCTAAAACCATAGATCTAGTAACCAGTATGTCTGATATAATGTCCAAGTCCCATGCGGAGAAAACACTGTGTGACGACCAAAGTATAACCGATCGTAGTATAGGAATATCACTTCCTACTACCTTCTCAATAGATCCATCCCCAATTCTGATGACGTCAAACCTATGACTGTCACATCAGAAACAGATGATCTAACTCCGCTACATCTGCTTTAGTCTACAAATAGACATAAGCCTGATGTCCACCAATGCTTCCGCTGCACCCACTGACTACGAAAACCCACTGGCAGAGTCATATAGACGTGCACCTCTAAAGCTAGTTTAGAACGACGCTATACTCATCCTCCTGCCAGGTTTCGCAGCCTGGAACAACAGCAATGGCAAGTGTGGGTAAACAAGAACTTCCCTGTCACCGTCCTTGAGGCTACCGGAGTACCTCTCAGGTACCTGAAGTTACCCACCTTATCTGCGGAGTGGCCAATGGAATGTCAAATCAGATTGAATCTTAGGTTCCTTATCAAATCTTCAGTAATCGTTTGCGGTTCTGGAATCGCTTCCAGTTCTACCATACTCCCACTACTGTTTTCTGAAAAATAACCATTTCTTTTAAAATGTGGCGAGTTAAGAACAATATCACTATTGATCTTCCAGATGGTAGAAAATCAACCCTCGTCATAGCCTGGGTCAACCCACAAACAGCCATTACAGAAACGTGCCTTGAGTTATCCAGAGTCTGGTTTTAATCATAAGCCGGACAACTCCCCATACCTTAACAATGTTAAGATATGAACTGTACTATATCCAATATAGAACCAGAGGCACTGATTTAATTGAACCAGATTCAAATCATGCAGCTATCTCCAGTGCATGTCAACTAAATGGAAGGAGGCCGATCAGCGTTACTCAACTTAGGAATGCTTCCAATTATGAGTAACCTGAAAGAGAAGCAATTTCTCTTTATCATTACTATCAACTGAATACCATACACAAGTATCTACATCTTCGATCACTTTGAAGAATCCCGATACTTGCTACACCTGGTTCTCTACTCTATTCAAATACCTATAACTCCTCAAAACTTAGACCCTGTGTTTCTACGAAACACATGTCTAAGAACTAGAGAAGTTAAAAGTAAACAGAATATAGTATGAGGACCAACCCCTTTGACCTAATGGACACTGGACAACATACAATACTCTGTATGAGTCCGCCGAGTCTAACAACTCTTTCACTGTGTGTCGTAGGTTGAAAACTGTACTTATGGTTAAGAAGAATTACACCGCTGTTTAATGCTCCTTACCTAACCATCCACTGATATAGGTAAATGTCATCGACATAATATCAAAAGGTATATATCACTCTATGAAAATAGACGTACAGATATATCAATTTGAAATTGGTGCATAAAAGCGGATATTCAAAACCAAATATTTGCCGACCGGCAAACAGCCCAGGTGATTTCCTCAAATATCACCGATTACAACGAATCCCGATATAATGAGGATGATCACCCAATTCCCAATAACTTACTCCCACTCATCATCTGTAAAACCATACAGATGTGAGAATCATACCTGGTAAATACATACCCTGGAGTAAGTATCTAATCGGGAAATCAGTTTTCTTTTAACAGTACACAGTGAACTGAAACATTGAAATGTTTCGATAGGGTATCCTGGTATTTCTAGTAATGCCTCTACCATTATCCAGATTCACAACTATAACCGCATAATTCTTTGCCACCTCTCCAAATCTCTTTATATGTCTTTAGTCGTTACCTTCTGCACACCCCTTAGGCCAAATGGTTTTCTTCCTTCCCTACCGTTCGGCACCAGCCTGTGGTTTGGAAGAAGACTATCCAATAAGCATAATGGGTGTACTGTCCTAGTCCTAGGAGCACTCGCAATGCGAGAGAAGGTGAAGATAAAAGACAACCGAATAAACCTTATTCCTATTTCTCCTGGACCAGAATCCATCCCCGAACTGGAACAAATTCCTTTCGAGTTCCTATATAACCATACGATGGAGTATCCAATAAACTGTGGATCTTCGTAGTGATACGGAGTGTCTTGGAGAAATACAAAGGTGATTTAGGATTGGCGAAGAAAAACTTGGTTTGGTCGTGAATATCAGTCGCAATTTACTTTGCCCTCTTACTAATCCCTTGCTTTGTCTGAAATTAAAACCTTCTGTACACCGTTTAGGCTAATTAGTTTTCTTCATTCCCTACCGGTTGGCACCAGCCTATGGTTTGGAAGAAGACTATCCAATTTGCATAATAGGTGTACTACTCCTAAACCAAGGAGTACTCGCAACCTGAGAGAAGGTGAAAAGAAAAGACAACTGAATAGTCCTATCCGTTTTTCTCCAGAACCAGAAACCATCCTCGAAGTCCTTCGAGTTCGTATCTAACCATACGATGGTTTTGTCCAATGGAAGTGGACGTTCGCAGTAATACGGGGTGTCCTGGAGAATAGGGTAAAAGTAGGAGTGGCAATGAGGTCTGCAACTCTGACAATCCAAAAGCCGGTGTAAAGAAGGTTCGGTTGACTTGGTCATTGAGTTATAGTCTTAGGGTCGGGTCAATGGTCACTACCAGAGAGAGAGAGAAAAGAAACACTCAGCGTGCACTCTAACCTAGATCAGAATGGTTATCACTTAATCTAATCTAGAAACCTCCCACTGTACCTCAAATTCTCCTCCAAACCTGAAAGAAGAATTAGTCGGGGTCACCCGAGGAGTAAACCAACTCATCAGTGGGAATCGGGATCCAACTATCATCGCATGATAACGTGACGGAATCCGCTCACGCTATCACACTCCAGAAGGTATGCGCATATCTGGCAAGTTTCAGTTCTTTTGAAACTCCCGATGTGATTTCTGCCTCATGCTCTTATGACCTTGACTAAGGCCAACAAATCATAAGTCACATGTCAAGTTCTACCCGTCATTGTCCAGGTTGATTTGAACCCACCCGTACAAGCCTTTGACTAAGGCCAACAAGGCTATACGACTGTCCCAAACCAACGCATCTATCTATGCAGCATATGAATACCCAATAGCTACCAAACACTGTGCCTTGACTAAGGCCAACAAACACAGCTTGAATACTATTGACTACCCATATGAAACGACGGAGGGCTACGAATGGTTTCTGGCGAAAACCTTTAACGTAATGAACTTGATATCGTTGAAGGAACGGATAGCTTTTTAGAAAATATAGTGACGAAAACCTTTACTAAAGAGGTCACTCCCGGTGAAGGGATTTCGGCTCTTTCCCCGTAGAATGGGGTGCAGGATATTCCAAATGAATACCACGGTGCAAAGCAAAAGTAATCGGCTATAGTGAAGTTAATGCCCTGACGCAAACTTCTGTCCAAGGGGTCACTCCCGGTGAAGGGATCTCGGCCCTTGCCTCGTCGACTGAGGAGCAGGATATTCCAAATGAATACCACGATGCAAAACAAAAAGTGAACGTCCTTGCAGTAACAGCTTTTTGAAAAAGTGTTCCAACAATATCAGATTAGGTTTGTTTATCTTGCATTGATCCGAATCAATGCAGTCCCATCAATTGATCACACCACAAAGAACGAAAATATACTGACGTACATATATGCCATCCGCATTCGCCACTGGGTCCCGTCATCACCCGTTAGGTTAGCTAACTAACGGCAGAGCGGGGACCGGACTAGCGCGGATGAAAAACATATACAACATCTACTAATATATATACCAATATATAGTATTTCGCTCAAGGCGTGAAAAGAAATGCAACATCACAGAAATGTACAGCATCACAGAACAATACAGATATCTGGGATCCCCGCGTTTCACAGAGCCACTACTGAAACCCGACGTTCCCCTGGTCGTGTGGATAGCCTGTGCAATGAAATCCTAGACCCCTACGGGCGCGGCAAGTCACCCGCCAAAACCTGAAGCGAGGCAGCCCCCTTCAGCACCGTGAATGGACCACCCAGCACTTCACGGAATCCGGCAACTTGGGCACCCCTCCTGGGTCAACCTGTACCCCCTACGAGTGCGGCGAATAGCCCGCCAATCCTGGAGTGAAGCCCCCTTCCGTCCCAAAGCCATGAGATGCGGGCTTGTTGCCTTCTAGAACCCGGCTATCCGTGCACCCCTCCGCGGGGTAACCCTAGTACAGAAAGTAAAATATACATACACCGGGTACATCGACCGCAACCAGGTCATGCCCCAAAAGAATAATACAAACAGGCAGTGACGGCAGTCCACATGTCGGACGCTCGCCCCGCAATATCAAATGTACATAATACAACAGAAACTGTACTAGCATTGCATCCAGGCTATCCCCCACGACCGATCCGCAACATCACAGCATAAACATAGAACATCAACGTGAAAGTCACGTTCGCAAATCCGTCTAACCGGGCTATAGCAGTTAGACTGGATTTACCGATCGAGTGACATTCACGGTCGCAGATATAATGTAAATACTGTGAAAAATGTGTTTAAAATTTTCCGATTGACCAAACAATTAACAAGTGGGCCCCAAAGAAAACTGTAGCACTCACAGAAATAATTGGCCCAACTTTAATATTCCAAAACCCCTAAAATAAGCCCAGAAGCCCACTGGAAAAATACGAAGCAGTGACCCCACCAACTTGCGGCGGAACCGCGGCAACAAGGGGGTTCTTGCCGCGGTTCCGCTCTCATGGTGAGGGTTCATTGTCTCGTTTTTTCTCAGAGTTCTTACAAGTCCCTGCACATCATTCTGAGATCACCTGAAAAATTTTTAGACTTCAAAAAATTTCAACAGAAACTGATGTGAAGGAAAAATACGGTTTTTGGAATTTTGGTCGATCGGAACTGAAAAACACATCAAACGAAGCTAGAAGAAGTTAATGGCGAGGCTCTGATACCACAGTAAGTGCACGGCGGCGCCCCGGCCGTCATTCTGATGCCGGAATGCAGAAGCGGTGATAAACTTTAATTTTTGCGGACTTTGCAAACTGGCACCACCGCGCACTAAACTCCCGGATCGAAACCATTAACAAGTCTAAGCTACTAACAAGAAGGGGAAGAGATATACCGAATGATCCGAGTCCTCCGGTCTTCATCTCCACTCCGATCTCCTCGCGGGATCTCCGTCCGTCTCCTCCTCGTCGGAAAGGGCACCACGAAGCCGGGTACTTATACGGGCTCCCACCTCAATACCGAGGCAACTCGGGCGCGAAGTAGGCTAGCCGACGCGTCCAAGATTTGCTGTAGAATGTGTAGGGTTGAAGCTATGTCTCATTTGGGTTTGTTGCCATTTGAAGATGATGGAGGAAACAAGATAAGAAAAATGGTGCTTGCATTTTTCTTAACATGAAAAATGAGATCAAGAATGCTACTCTCTCAAAGATGAAGCACTCTTCTTCTTCTCTTTTTCTTCTCTTTTTCTTCTCACTTTTCTCATGAAAACATTCATACTTAGAAAATGGTGGAGCAAAGATTATGAAGCATGAAGGGAGGTGAGTGTAGGAAGTGAAAAGAGGTGACCACATCCTAGACATAATCATCACAAAACTCAAATCCAAATCAAATCCATTCTTATCACAATAAATGCATGAAAAGCAAAGATGCTTATCATAATAAATCAACTTGCAAATAAATCCTCCATAATGTGTTATTTGCAAACTTGCAAATAACACCCTCCATCGGAAAAGTCCGGCCGGGAAAGAACAAAGGAAAACCGGCCGGAACGGAATGCAAACTGGCAACTCCAGAAAACTGATCTCGTAATAAATTACAGGAAAACCCCGATACTTTGCATACACACCCGCATCTGTATTCCGTCCGGATACAAATGCAATGAGACAAAATCTACACTGTACTATACTAGGATCCGACTTAAAACAAAGCCGGCTAGTAATATCCGTCCGATCCTGATCCGTGCAATACCGCACGTATCTGATCGAACGCTGCCATATAACCATACGGCCTCTAGTAAAAACCGTCCGATCCTGATCCGTGCAATACCGCACGTATCTGATCGGACCCTGCCATATCTCCATACGGCCTCTACAGCGTTTCGCCCGAAACGTGAGTAACTGAAAGTGTGGTAGACTCTAAAGACTCGTCAATACTATGGCTGTGGATTTAACCACTAGCACGTCAGAGGTATAAGCCAATACGTAACGGGCCACCAGCTATTGACTAAAAGGGACGTCGATGAGCGAACTCATCCTGACACCCTACTGAGCCTGTCAGTGACAATATCCGTACAGTCCGGTCCGTTCGTCTATGAGCATCGCATGTCGGGCCTAGAGGGTGGGTAAAAGTCAGACCCCCAAAAGCGGTACAAGTCGTGTCGGAGTGTAGCCCAGAACACCCTGAGATACTACTGGAATACCTACCAGTAAATCTCCTGCCTTGGCCAAGGACTTCGTGTAATGGCTCTCCTAGACACAGCGCGACCTCACCCCCAATACCGGGAGAGACGAACCCCCGAAGATCCGCTCACTGCCTCCATGTGGCTCGGGACTGTACCCAACTAAAACCTGTTTGCACGACTCCTTTGAGCCGTGGTAGGGTAGTAATCAAAGTACAGTAGGAACTCACACGAGAAAAATGACGATCCCCAGGTCGATGAACTAACCTGTACACATGTCACCTGGGAACTGCTATCTGACGTCAGGTATAAGACCAACTAGCATGTTCCCGGCGAGTCCTGTCCGGTGTACTCATAACCCAATGAGCACCTATATACATCTTAGGCGAACCAACTGACACCAGTGGCTTGTGAGACCGGCCACCGCCCCTCGTCGGGGTCTCGACTGTATACACTAGTCTACTCTGGAGAATCGATGCCCTGTCTCGAAACTCCCACGACTAGGGACCATTTAAGGATGTGCTTGTAGACTCCAGCTCTCACTTATATGATCACCCTCATACTGCCGGCAGTCAAGCAAGAATCCTAGGGGCTCTATCAACGTGCAATAGTGACATGTCAGGTCACCTAAAGCAGTACACGATGATAAAGGTAAACCTGATAGCATACTATCATCTCGAGTAAGACTGTCGTCTCGGGATAGGTCCTCCCTCAATCATTGCAATCACGTGCCTGTGATCCAATAATTGACTCTGAGGGCACTATCTCCAACATATACCTCACGTCAGATGGCAGTTCTCTGGTGACACTGGTACAGAGTAGTCTGTTGACCCGAGATCGTCATAGAGTCTTGTGTGGTTCCCACTGTGCTTTGATTTCCATCTTACCACGTCCAAGAGGGCGTGCAAAACGGTGGTTTTTGGGTACAGTCCCGAGTCACATGGAGGCAATAAGCGATAGGAGGGGATTCGTCTCTCCCGGTATAGGGAGTTGATGTTGCGCTGTGTTCGATTGGCTATAACAGGAAATCCCTGGCCAGGGTTGCTGAGATTTACTGGTAAGTGTTACCAGTAGTTTCTCGAATTGTTATAGACCTCATATCGACACGACTTATCGAGCTATTGGGGTCTGACGTTTACCACCCCTAGGCGAGATATGCGACATATCAGACGATCAGACCGGACTGTACGGTAGTGTTACTGGTTGGATTCACTGGAGTGTGAGCGGGCTTGCTCGTCGATCTTCAGATCGCTCAATACCCGGGTGGCCGTTACGTTTAGCAGAACGCTTGCGGCTTGTGGATGCTTGATATGATCATCATCTGCTGCCGGCGTATTGACGAGTCTTTAGAGTCCTACACAGAGGTTTCCTGGCTCAAGCGAAATGAAATAGGAGCGCATATGAGATATGTGCGGGACCGAGAATAATACGGTATGTGATACTGTATTCGATTCTCGCGATGTGACATTGATCGGTTATATGCGATATAGCCGGGTTATCGGATCAAGTGTTGATTCGATAAGTTGTTACTGATGATACCAGTCGGTTATGTGCGACATGACCGGATCGTTAAATCAAGTGTTGATTTAATGATTTAATGCATAATTGTATATTTGATATATTACTTTGCATTAACTAGTATCGGTTCACTTTAAATGGATTTTCTCGCTCGGGTGTGCGCATTGCATATGCGATATGATTTTGTGCACTTTATTGTATCATGTTTGATGGTGCATGATTGCTAGGTTATGTGTAAAGAATTTAACCAAAGTTATTTAAATGGTTAAGGCTTTTACTTATTCATTAATTAGTCTTTTTTATTTTTGGAAAAAGGAAAAGAAATGAGAGAAAAATGGTGGCTTATTTTGTTTGCACTTGAAGCTTCATGAAGCTTTTATGATGCAACCATTTTTGTCTCATCTCCTAAACCCTAACCATTCCTTTAACCTTGGTCAATTCTCTACACTTAACTTAGGTTAAAGTTACGATAAGAATGATATTATTATTCTTTTCATAAAAAAACTTATCATATCTTTTCTTCTTCTTCTTCCTTGAACCAAAGAAGAAACCTTGACTTCATCAATGGTGATTGATGAATTAGGGTGAGAAATCCAAAACTAAAGTCTACCCACTTCCTATTTCTTTATCCTCTACCTCTTGCCAAGTAGTAGATTGTGTTTCCTTCACAAGTTTTCAAGACTAGGTGAAGGTGGAGCTTGATCTAGTGATGCTTCGACGTAGATCATCTTCGGCACGTCGTCGATGACCTAGCCCGTCCATTCTCCGATGAAGCCGACGCTAGAGCCCGAATTTAATTTGGACAGCCGAGGGGACTTCGTTGCGGAGCTATGGAGGTGGAGCACCGGATCTACAAAGGTTGTATTTCTGTTAAACTTTTAGTTAAGTGTTAACTAGATTTCTTTTTCGCTTAGATTTCTAGCAAACGATCCGTAGTCGGGTTTCTCGGCACCGTTAAAATATTAATTTGGCATGATCGATGCCTTGTGAGACCTCACTAGAGTGCCTAGGAACCCTACAGTCAAGTACTCATCCTAAGGGCTTTATCAACATAAAACATAGAGACAATCAGAGTACACGTTAAGATAAAGAGCAACCAGATAGCATACTATCATGTCGAGCAAGAAAGTCCTCCATATATATGTCCAAACTTCCAGTACAATGTACATCGTATGTACAATAATGGCCTCCAGGGCATACATATAACTAACAATCTCCCACTTGCTCTAGGGCCATCTATTATAGTATCTCATACCCAACAATCATCAGTGGTTGAAGTATCTCATACTCAACCATCCCATAAAAGTTTCTCCTGGGAATAGTCCTTTGTGAGTGGATCCACCATGTTCTTCTCTGTGTCTACTCTCCTAACCTCGATCTCCCTTGAGATCAACCATCTCTATAATCAGGTGATACTGTCTAAGAATATGTCTGGATCTCTGATGGGACGGGGGTTCCTAGGCCAAAGCCACAACTCCATTGTCACACAATGGTAGGAACGAAGTTCAAATCATGAACTCTATACATCCAGACTGCATCTTTGGTAGCATCCTTAGTAGCCATGTACCCATCCTTTCTCGTCTAGTTTGCCATGGTATCTAGCTTGGAACTCTTCCAACATACCGTCCCTCCTCTGAAGGTAAAGACAATGCCTGTGACTGACATTCATTTGACTTTACCACCCTGGAAGTTATCCAGTGATTCTCCTCAGGATCGATTAATACCATCTCACTACTCCTAGTGAGAATCCTAGCATCCAATTAGATCTATCTCATAGATCCAAAACCCAGGATTTAGGACGTATCACCTTGATCTTATATGGAGAATCCTTATGATAATAGGAGATTGACCGAGCGTAGCATAGGAAACTCCTTCCCTATCAAGAGTATATCATCCACGTACAATACGAGGATCACCACCATACTCCCTACTACCTTTTTATATATACAAGGTTCATCTACCATTTTGATGAAGTCAAACTCTTTGACTACCACATCAAAACAGATGTTCCAACTCCGCTATGCCTGCTTTAACTTATAAAGCAACTTGCACACATTTCCGCTGCTCCCACTGTCTACGAAGCCCTCTGGCTGTGTACTTATAGATGCTCACTTCTAAATCACCATTTAGAAAAGCAGTCATGACACCCAACCGCCAGATATCGTAGTCATGGTATGTAGCAATGGCAAGTAGGATCTGGATGGACTTAAGCATAGGGACTAGAAAAGGTTTCATCATTATCCACATCTGGTCGATGACGAGAACCTTTTGCAACAATTCTTAGCTTTGAAAGTCTCAACTTTTCCATGTACACCAAGTAATCTTCTGAAGATATACTTGCTCCTGATGGGGATTTAATATAAAGCAACCAAAGTCCATACTTTTTTGTGTATATGGATTCCATCTCAGATCGCTTATCACCCAGCCATTCTCACAGAGTCCCCACTCCTGATGGCCTGCTTTAAACTAGTTGGTTCATCATCTCATGAGGCAATCCTCGCTCCCACTGTCATAGAGAAAACCGAAGTATCTCTCGGATGGGTGAGGAACCCTACTAGATTGGCGAAGAGACTGAGATTCGTTGGGAACTATTGAATCCTCCGGTTCTACCAAATCATTAGCTGCAGTTTGTATAGCTGGAACTTCTTCCAGTTCTACCTCATGACCACTAATTTCTTCACAAGAAATTCGATTTCCAAAAGGTGGCATGCTGAGAAACAAAACGCCTTTTGCTCCTCAGTGTGGTAGAAGATATTCCCTTGCGAATACTTAGGATATCCAACAAACATACACAGAACTGACCTTGCCTCGAGCTTGTCCGGATTTTGCTTTTAGACATAGGCCGGACAACCCCAAATCTTAACATCCTTAAGAGATGAGCTCTTCCCATACCATATCTGTAAGTGCACGGCGGCGCCCCGGCCGTCAATCCGACGCCGGAATGCGGAAGCGGTGAATAACTTAAATTTTGCGGACTTAGCAAACCGGCACCACCGCGCACTAAACACCCGGATCGAAACCATTAACAAGTCTAAGCTAACTAGAAGATGGGTTAGAGATATACCGACTGATCCGAGTCCTCCGGTCTTCATCTCCACTCCGATCTCCTCGCGGGATCTCCGTCCGTCTCCTCCTCGTCGGAAAGGGCACCACATCGCCTGTAGCTTTTACGGGCTCCCACCTCAATACCGAGGCAACTCGGGCGCGAAGCTGGCGAATCGACGCGTCCAAGATTTGCTGTAGCAAGTGTAGTGTAGAATACGCTTTGTCTCAATGGGGTATTGGAGTTGCCCTTGATGGAGGAATCAAGAAGAACTTTGGAGAGGTGAGAAGGTTTTGTGTACAAGGCAAGAATGAGATCATGAAATTTCCTCATACAAAAATGAACCAATTTTTCACACTCCCACCAAAATGTGGCCGGCCAAATGATCTAGGAAAAATGGTGGTGGAGTTGTGAACCAATTGCAAGAGGGAGGTAAGTGTAGGATAACCACAGAGGTGATCACATCAAACAACAACCATGCTTTATTTAAAAACCAACCATACCCTTTCAATTCTCATCCTCATTCAATCAAATCCCATTAAAACAAAAGCATGGTGCAAAAGAAAAGATTCTTATCATATCAAACCCTTTTGCAATAAAACCCCTCCACAAAAGTTATTTGCACAATTGCAAATAACCCCCGCCATCGGAAAAGTCCGGCCGGGAAAGAACAAAGGAAAACCGGCCGGAACGGAATGCAAACTGGCAACTCCAGAAAACTGGTCCCGTAAAAAATTACAGGAAAACCCCGATACTGTGCATACACACCCGCATCTGTATTCCGTCCGGATACAAATGCAAAGAGACAAAATCTACACTGTACTAAACTAGGACCGGCTTAAACCAAAGTCGGCTAGTAATATCCGTTCGATCCTGATCCATGCAATACCGCACGTATCTGATCGAACCCAGCCATATACCTATACGGCTACTAGTACAAACCGTCCGATCCTGATCCGTGCAATACCGCACGTATCTGATCGGACCCTGCCATATCTCCATACGGCCTCTACAGCGTTTCGCCCGAAACTTGAGTAACTGAAAGTGTGGTGGACTCTAAAGACTCGTCAATACTATGGCTGTGGATTTAACCACTAGCACGTCAGAGGTATAAGCCAATACGTGACGGGCCACCAGCTATTGACCAAAAGGGACGTCGATGAGCGAACTCATCCTGACACCCTACTGAGCCTGTCAGTGACAATATCCGTGCAGTCCGGTCCGTTCGTCTATGAGTATCGCATGGCGGGCCTAGGGGGTTGGTAAAAGTCAGACCCCCAAAAGCGGTACAAGTCGTGTCGGAGTGTAGCCCAGAACACCCTGAGATACTACTGGAATACCTACCAGTAAATCTCCTTGCCTTGGCCAAGGACTTTGTGTAATGGCTCTCCTAGACACAGCACGACCTCACCCCCAATACCGGGAGAGACGAACCCCTGAAGATACGCTCACTGCCTCCATGTGGCTCGGGACTGTACCCAACTAAAACCTGTTTGCACGACTCCTTTGAGCCGTGGTAGGGTAGTAATCAAAGTACAGTGGGAACTCACACGAGACAAATGACGATCCCCAGGTCGATGAACTAACCTGCACACATGTCACCAGGGAACTGCCATCTGACGTCTGGTATATGACCAACTAGCATGTTCCCGGCGAGTCCTGTCCGGTGTACTCATAACCCAATGAGCACCTGTATACATCTTAGGTGATCCAACTGACACCAGTGGCTTGTGAGACCGGCCACCGCCCCTCGTCGGGGTCTCGACTGTATACACTAGTCTACTAATGGAGTATCGATGCCCAGTCTCGAAACTCCTTCGACTAGGGACCTTTTAAGGATAAGCTTGTAGACCCCAGCTCCCACTTATATGATCGCCCTCATACTGCTGGTGGTCAAGCAAGAATCCTAGGGGCTCTATCAACGTGTAATAGCGACGTGTCATGTCACCTAAAGCAGTACACGATGATAAAGGTAAACCAGATAGCATACTATCATCTCGAGTAAGACTGTCCTACCGGGATAGGTCCTCCCTCAATCATTACAATCACGTACCTGTGACCTAATAATTGACTCTGAGGGCACTATCTCCAACAATCTCCCACTTGCACTCAAGGCTAATTATTGCGATGTCGCATACTCACAGCCCGTGTGATACCGAACATCCAACTCCTCTACTAGTCAGTCTCACAAAGCTCGTTTGCGGAACTATTGCGTTCGAGGAATAGCCTTAGTGAGTGGATCCGCTTAGTTGTATCTTTCTATGTCTCTCTATATCTCAAGTTCGCGGAGAAACCCATCTCCCGAAATGAGCAATACCTGTCTTAGAATGTGTCTGGATGTCTGATGGGACATAGCTCATAAATGAACTCCAAATCCAAACTTCTTAGACTGTATCGTCAATTGAACTTAATCAGTATCCTGCGCGCCATGCCTCCCTCAGTATTGCCTTGGATCACCTGTCCAAAATACTGCCCTTCGTCAGAGGAAAATTATAACTCTGACAACCTCCTTGTCGTCCATGTCACCTTGGAAGCCTGGAATGATAACCGTCTCCTGAATGAGGCTGTCGTTATCATATCCCTAGAACATCCACTTATGTTCTAAAACTGCTTCCGACTGTTTCTCCAGGATTGGATTAATGTCAACTTATTGCATCTAGTGCAAGAACAACATCTGGTGTGGTACTTGACATCTCATGATTGACTCAATTGCCTAAGCAAGTGATCTGCCAATCATGCGCATCCCTCTCCCCTTTAGTCTGTAAGACATCTTTAGAGAGGGTGACTCCATCTGCTGCAGGTACACTACCGTGCATGGAGTCGTCCATCCTAAATACTCTTAGAATGCTGTCAAGTACCCTGATTGGGAAACCACCCAAATCTAGATCTAAAACCATAGATCTAGTAACCAGTATGTCAGATACAAAATCCATTTCCTTTGTGGAGAAATCACTGTGTGACGACCAAAGTATAACCGATCGTAGTGTAGGAGTTTCTTTTCCTACTCTGTGTATATCATCCAAATACCAGGATATCACACCCTACTACCTTCTCAACAGATCCATCCCCTATTCTGACGAAGTCAAACCCATGACTGTCACGTCAGAAATAGATGATCTATCTCCGCTACTTCTGCTCTAGTCTATAAATAGACATAAGCAACCTGTCCACCAATGCTTCCGCTGCTCCCACTGACTACGACAACCCTCTGGCAGAGTCATATAGACGTACACTTCTAAAACTGGTTTAGAACGACGCTATACTCATCCTCCCGCCGGGTCTCGTAACCTGGAACAACAGCAATGGCAATTGTGGGTAAACAAGAACTTCCCTGTCACCGTCCTTGAGGCTACCGTAGTACCTCTCGGGTGCCTGAAGTTACCCACCTTATCTGCGGAGTGGCCAATGGAATGTCAAATCAGATTGAATCTTTAGGTTCCTTATCAAATCTCCAGTAATCGTTTGCGGTTCTGGAATCGCTTCCAGTTCTACCATACTCCCACTACTGTTTTCTGAAAAATAACCATTTCTTTTAAAATGTGGCGAGTTAAGAACAATATCACTATTGATCTTCCAGATGGTAGAAAATCAACCCTCGTCATAGCCTGGGTCAACCCACAAACAGCCATTACAGAAACGTGCCTTGAGTTATTCAGAGTCTGGTTTTAATCATAAGCCGGACAACTCCCCGTACCTTAACTATGTTAAGATATGAACTGTACTATATCCAATATAGAACCAGAGGCACTGATTTAATTGAACCAGATTCAAATCATGCAGCTGTCTCCAGTGCACGTCAACTAAATGGAAAGAGGCCGATCAGCGTTACTCAACTTAGGAATGCTTCCAATTATGAGTAACCTGAAAGAGAAGCAATTTCTCTTTATCATTACTATCAACTGAATACCATGCACAAGTATCTACATCTTAGATCACTTTGAAGAATCCCGATACTTGCTATACCTGGTTCTCTACTCTATTCAAATACCTATAACTCCTCAAAACTTAGACCCTGTGTTTCCACGAAACACCTGTCTAAAAACTAAAGAAGTCATAAGTAAACCGAATATAGTACGAGAACCAACCCCTCTGTCCTGATGGACCCTGGACAACATACAATACTCTGTATAAGTCCCTTGAGTCTGATAACTCATTCACTGTGTGTCGTAGGTTGAAAACTGTACTTATGGTTAAGAAGAATTACACCGCTGTTTAATGCTCCTTACCTAACCATCCACAGATATAGGTAAATGTCGTAGACATAATTTCAGAAAGGTATATCTCACTCTATGAAAATAGACGTACAGATATATCAATTTGAAATTGGTGCATAACAGCGGATATTCAAAACCAAATATTTGCCGACCGGCAAACAGCCCAGGTGATTTCCTCAAATATCACCGATTACAACGAATCCCGATATAATGAGGATAATCACCCAATTCCCAATAACTTACTCCCACTCATCATCTGTAAAACCATATAGATGTGAGAATCGTACCTGGTAAATACATACCCTGGAGTAAGTATCTAATCGGGAAATCAGTTTTCCTTTAACATTACATAGTGAAACTAAAACATTGAAATGTTCCGATGGGGTATTCTGGTATTCCTAGTAATACCTCTTCCAGATTCACGACTGTAACCGTATAGTTCTTTGCCACCTCTCCATATCCCTTCATATGTCTTTAGTCTTTACCTTCTGTACACCCCTTTAGGCCAAATGGTTTTCTTCCTTCCCTACCGTTCGGCACCAGCCTATGGTTTGGAAGAAGACTATCCAATAAGCATAATGGGTGTACTGTCCCAATCCTAGGAACACTGGCAATGAGAGAGGGTGAAGATAAAAGACAACCGAATAAACCTTATTCCTATTTCTCCTGAACCAGAATCCATCCCCGAACTGGAACAAGTTCCTTTCGAGTTCGTATATAACCATACGATGGAATATCCAAATAAACTATGGATCTTCGTAGTGATACGGAGTGTCCTGGAGAAATACAAAGGTGATGTGGGAGTGGTAACGAAATATTTGGTTTGGTCGTGAATATCTGTTGCAATTTACTTTGCCCTCTTACTAATCCCTTGCTTTGTCTGAACTTAATACCTTCTGCACACCATCGTTATGCTAATTGGTTTTCTTCATTCCCTACCGGTCGGCACCAGCCTAAGGTTTGGAAGAAGACAATCCAATTTGCGTAATAGGTGTACTACCCCTAAACCAAGGAGTACTCGTAACCTGAGAGAGGGTAAAAGGAAAAGACAACTGAATAATCCTATCCGTTTTCTCCAGAACCAGAAACCATCCTCGAATAAATTCTTTCGAGTTCGTATCTAACCATACGATGGTTTTGTCCAATGGAAGTGGACGTTCGTAGTAAAACGGGGTGTCCTGGAGAAAAGGGTAAAAGTAGGAGTGGCAAAGAGGTTTGCAACTCTGACAATCCAAAAGCCAGTGTTAAGAAGGTTCGGTCAACTTGGTCACTGAGTCAAAGTCTTAGGGTCGGGTCAATGGTCACTTCCAGAGAGAGAGAGAGAAAAGAAACACTCAGCGTGCACTCTAACCTAGATCAGAATGGTCACCAATTTATCTAATCTGGAATCCTCCCACTGTACCTCAAATTCTCCTCCAAACCTGAAAGAAGAATTAGTCGGGGTCACCCGAGGAGTAAACTAACTCATCAGTGGGAATCGGGATCCAACTCTCATCGCATGATAACGTGACGGAATCCGCTCACGGTATCACACTCCAGAAGGTATGCGCATATCTGGCAAGTTTCAGTACTTTTGAAACTCCCGATGTGATTTCTGCCCCATGCTCTTATAACCTTGACTATGGCCAACAAATCATAAGTCACATGTCAAGTTCTACCCGTCATTATCCAGGTTGATTTGAACCCACCCGTACAAGCCCTTGACTAGGGCCAACAAGGCTATACGACTGTCCCAAACCAACGCATCTATCTATGCTGCATATGAATAACCAACAGCTACCAAACACTGTGCCTTGACTATGGCCAACAAACACAGCTTGAATACTATTGACTATCCATATGAAACGACGGAGGGCTACGAATGGTTTCTGGCGAAAACCTTTAACGTAATGAACTTGATATCGTTGAAGGAACGGATAGCTTTTTAGAAAATATAGTGACGAAAACCTTTACTAAAGAGGTCACTCCCGGTGAAGGGATCTCGGCTCTTTCCCCATAGAATGAGGTGCAGGATATTCCAACTGAATACCACGGTGCAAAGCAAAAGTAATCGGCTATAGTGAAGTTAGTGCCCTGACGCAAACTTCTGTCCAAGGGGTCACTCCCGGTGAAGGGATCTCGGCCCTTGCCTCGTCGACTGAGGAGCAGGATATTCTAAATGAATACCACGATGCAAAACAAAAGTAAACGTCCTTGCAATAACAGCTTTTTGAAAAAAGTGTTCCAACAACATCAGATTAGGTTTGTTTTTAACTTTGCATTGATCCGAATCAATGCAGTCCCATCAATTGATCACACCAAAAAGAACGAAAATATACTGATGTACGTATATGCCATCCGCATTCGCCACTGGGTCCCGTCATCACCCGTTAGGTTAGCTAACTAACAGCAGAGCGGGGACTGGACTAGCGCGGATGAAAAACATATACAACATCTACTAATATATATACCAATATATAGTATTTCGCTCAAGGCGTGAATAAAATGCAACATCACAGAGAATGAACAGCATCACAGAAACAATACAGATATCTGGGATCCCCGGGTTTCACAGAGCCGCTGAAACCCGACGTTCCCCTAGTCGTGTGGATAGCCTGTGCAATGAGAATCCTAGACCCCTACGGGCGCGGCAAGTCACCCGCCAAAACCTGAAGCGAGGCAGCCCCCTTCAGCACCGTGAATGGACCACCCAGCAATTCACGGAATCCGGTAACTTGGGAACCCCTCCTGGGTCAAACCTGTACCCCCTACGAGTGCGGCGAATAGCCCGCCAATCCTAGAGTGAAGCCCCTTCCGTCCCAATGCCATGAGATGCGGGCTTGTTGCCTTCTAGAACCCGGCTATCCGTGCACCCCTCCGCGGGGCAATCCTAGTACAGAAAGTAAAATATACATACACCGGGTACATCGGCCGCAACCAGGTCGTGCCCCAAAATAATAATACAATCAGGCAGTGACGGCAGTCCACATGTCGGACGCTCGCCCCGCAATATAAAATGTACATAATACAACAGCACTGTACTAGCATTGCATCCAGGCTATCCCCCACGACCGATCCGCAACAACACAGCAAATACATAGAACATCAACGTGAAAGTCACGTTCGCAAATCCGTCTAACCGGGCTATAGCAGTTAGACCGGATTTACCGATCAAGTGACATTCACGGTCGCAGATATAATGTAAATACTGTGAAAAATGTGTTTAAAAAATTTCCGATTGATCAAACAATTAACAAGTGGGCCCCAAAGAAAACTGTAGCACTCACAGAAACAATTGGCCCAACTTTAGTATTCCAAAACCCATATTTTAAGCCCAGAAGGCCTCTGTAAAAAAATGGTGAAGTGATGTGAATAGTGCGCGGCGGAAGGGCCGCACAAATGGGCTTTTCGCGGCGGTTCCGCGCTCCAACCGTGGAGTTACTTCGTCAAATTTTTACAGAACTCTTAGATTTTCCAGTACATCAATATTTTATAACCTGAAAAATTTTTCGAGACCAAAATTTTTCAACAGAAACTGATGCGAACTAAAATGCAGTTTTGGAACTTTTTGATCGATCGGAAATGCAAACACATTACACAAAGCTAGACTAAGTTAATGGCGAGGCTCTGATACCACTGTAAGTGCACGGCGGCGCCCCGGCCGTCAATCCGACGCCGGAATGCGGAAGCGGTGAATAACTTAAATTTTGCGGACTTAGCAAACCGGCACCACCGCGCACTAAACACCCGGATCGAAACCATTAACAAGTCTAAGCTAACTAGAAGATGGGTTAGAGATATACCGACTGATCCGAGTCCTCCGGTCTTCATCTCCACTCCGATCTCCTCGCGGGATCTCCGTCCGTCTCCTCCTCGTCGGAAAGGGCACCACATCGCCTGTAGCTTTTACGGGCTCCCACCTCAATACCGAGGCAACTCGGGCGCGAAGCTGGCGAATCGACGCGTCCAAGATTTGCTGTAGCAAGTGTAGTGTAGAATACGCTTTGTCTCAATGGGGTATTGGAGTTGCCCTTGATGGAGGAATCAAGAAGAACTTTGGAGAGGTGAGAAGGTTTTGTGTACAAGGCAAGAATGAGATCATGAAATTTCCTCATACAAAAATGAACCAATTTTTCACTCCCACCAAAATGTGGCCGGCCAAATGATCTAGGAAAAATGGTGGTGGAGTTGTGAACCAATTGCAAGAGGGAGGTAAGTGTAGGATAACCAAAGAGGTGATCACATCAAACAACAACCATGCTTTATTTAAAAACCAACCATACCCTTTCAATTCTCATCCTCATTCAATCAAATCCCATTAAAACAAAAGCATGGTGCAAAAGAAAAGATTCTTATCATATCAAACCCTTTTGCAATAAAACCCCTCCACAAAAGTTATTTGCACAATTGCAAATAACCCCCTCCATCGGAAAAGTCCGGCCGGGAAAGAACAAAGGAAAACCGGCCGGAACGGAATGCAAACTGGCAACTCCAGAAAACTGGTCCCGTAGTAAATTACAGGAAAACCCCGATACTGTGCATACACACCCGCATCTGTATTCCGTCCGGATACAAATGCAAAGAGACAAAATCTACACTGTACTAAACTAGGACCGGCTTAAACCAAAGTCGGCTAGTAATATCCGTTCGATCCTGATCCGTGCAATACCGCACGTATCTGATCGAACCCAGCCATATACCTATACGGCTACTAGTACAAACCGTCTGATCCTGATCCGTGCAATACCGCACGTATCTGATCGGACCCTGCCATATCTCCATACGGCCTCTACAGCGTTTCGCCCGAAACTTGAGTAACTGAAAGTGTGGTGGACTCTAAAGACTCGTCAATACTATGGCTGTGGATTTAACCACTAGCACGTCAGAGGTATAAGCCAATACGTGACGGGCCACCAGCTATTGACCAAAAGGGACGTCGATGAGCGAACTCATCCTGACACCCTACTGAGCCTGTCAGTGACAATATCCGTGCAGTCCGGTCCGTTCGTCTATGAGTATCGCATGGCGGGCCTAGGGGGTTGGTAAAAGTCAGACCCCCAAAAGCGTTACAAGTCGTGTCGGAGTGTAGCCCAGAACACCCTGAGATACTACTGGAATACCTACCAGTAAATCTCCTTGCCTTGGCCAAGGACTTTGTGTAATGGCTCTCCTAGACACAGCACGACCTCACCCCCAATACCGGGAGAGACGAACCCCTGAAGATACGCTCACTGCCTCCATGTGGCTCGGGACTGTACCCAACTAAAACCTGTTTGCACGACTCCTTTGAGCCGTGGTAGGGTAGTAATCAAAGTACAGTGGGAACTCACACGAGACAAATGACGATCCCCAGGTCGATGAACTAACCTGCACACATGTCACCAGGGAACTGCCATCTGACGTCTGGTATATGACCAACTAGCATGTTCCCGGCGAGTCCTGTCCGGTGTACTCATAACCCAATGAGCACCTGTATACATCTTAGGTGATCCAACTGACACCAGTGGCTTGTGAGACCGGCCACCGCCCCTCGTCGGGGTCTCGACTGTATACACTAGTCTACTAATGGAGTATCGATGCCCAGTCTCGAAACTCCTTCGACTAGGGACCTTTTAAGGATAAGCTTGTAGACCCCAGCTCCCACTTATATGATCGCCCTCATACTGCTGGTGGTCAAGCAAGAATCCTAGGGGCTCTATCAACGTGTAATAGCGACGTGTCATGTCACCTAAAGCAGTACATGATGATAAAGGTAAACCAGATAGCATACTATCATCTCGAGTAAGACTGTCCTACCGGGATAGGTCCTCCCTCAATCATTACAATCACGTACCTGTGACCTAATAATTGACTCTGAGGGCACTATCTCCAACAATATCACATATGGAGTGGTAGGTACCTGATTTGATTGGAACCCTATTCAATAGGTATGCAACTTCTCAAGTGCATAACCCCCCAAAAGAAAAAGGTATCTCAGTAGTACTCATCATAGAGCACACCATATCACATAGGGTGCGATTTCTCCGTCCCGATACACTGACGTGCTATGGTGTATACGGAGGAGTAATGCTGAGAGAGAATCTCATTCTCCATTAGAATAGTCCAGGAATTCCGTGCTCAAGTATTCTCATCCCTGATCTCATCAAAGGACATAATAGTTATACCCGTTTTGGTTCTCTACTTCTGACTTATATTCTTTGAATATCTCAAAAGGCTCAGACTTGTCTTTCAACAGGAACATATGTCCGAATCTTGAGAGATCATCAATGAATGTAATGAAGTACAAAGAACCAGTCCTGCATGTGTAGATAGGGGACTTACATACATCATCATGTATCAATCCCAAGAGTTCATCTAACTCTTTCTCTGTTTCCAATAAACAGAGCTATGGTCAACCAATCTTTGTGACATGACTGACAAGTTTCACAAGATGTAAATTCAAACTGATTTAAATATGCATCTCTATGTAACTTAGCTAGTCGGGTCGCATTGATATGACCTAGTCTACAATGCCTCAAGAAAGATTCGTTCATTTCTGAACTCTTCCTCTTATGTGTGTTTTGTACGTTAAGAACTGTGGTTTGATTTAGAACGTATATGCTTTTAGATAACGTGCCTGAAACGATCAACACTTGATATAAGAAAATGTTCAAAACATTATCCAACAATACAAAATTATATCCTTCTTTACTAAGTAAAGAGACCGATATGATGTTGTATTTCAGGTTCGGTATCTAATAACATTCGTTCAGAATCAATGTATTTGGTAATACAGGGTGATAACTGCCAACAAACTTGGCTGCAACACTGGCACCGTTTTCAACTCTTGAAACTTATAACCCATTCTCAGTTCTATACCTATCTGTAGCCCATGTAACAGATCACATATGTGGGATCCTGATCCGGTTTCTCATACCCAGGACGTAAAGGATAATGAGAAATATTTCTCGGTAATGAACACACCCGAAGATGATGCACAGCATGCACTTTCTTCGTTTGGGCGGCACGGGAATTCTGGTAATCCCCAATTTCCTGCTCGGTCTTATAACATTTATAAGTTGGAGCGGGACCAACGTTCCCCAGCTCAGTATAACAAGCGGGTTCGGTCATTATATCCATATTATTATCTTGATTAAGGCGTGACATGGTCGCTACCTGGAGAGAGAGAGAAAGAGAAGAAAACACTCAGCGTATGCTCTTGCAAGATTAGATTGGTTATTAATATATCTAATCAGGATGGCTCCCACTGTTTTAGTCAAATCTTCCTTCAAACCCTGAAAGGAAAGACTAGCCGGGATTAATTACACCCTATAATCTCGCCAATCTTTCAGCCAGGCCAGTGGTGGTACTTTGAAGGAGGTTCCCCGTGCTTTCGCATGGACCTTATTAAAATAAACCTCGTTTTCCCAAGTGCGTAACCCCGTTGACATTTTTCTAGACACCTACTTAATCAGCTAATTGTTGTTAGTTATATGTATGCCCTAGAGGACATTACTATACATAGGATGTATATTATAGTGGATGCTGGGACATATATAGGGAGGACTTTCTTGCTCGACATGATAGTATGCTATCTGGTTGATCTTTACCTTAACGTGTACACTGATAGTCTCTCTGTTACATGTTGGTAAAGCCCTTAGGATGAGTACTTGACTACCTAGACAATGATGCAGATCATACTAGTGGGGACAGGTAGTCCATAAGTACATCCTTCAAAATCCCTAGTCGAGGGTGTATCGAGACGGGGCATCGATATACCAGAGTAGACTAGCGTGTACCTTCTCGACCCATACAGATGGGCGATGGATGATCCCATATCCATTGGTGTTTGACATCAGAGATGATATACGGGTGCTCAGTAGAGACTGGGTACACTGGACGGACTCGCCGAGAACTCCCAGATGGTATTATACCTCATGTCAGATGGCAGTTCTCTGGTGGCACTGGTACAGAGTAGTCTGTTGACCCGAGATCGTCATAGAGTCTTGTGTGGTTCCCACTGTGCTTTGATTTCCATCTTACCACGTCCAAGAGGGCGTGCAAAACGGTGGTTTTTGGGTACAGTCCCGAGTCACATGGAGGCAATGAGCGATAGGAGGGGATTCGTCTCTCCCGGTATAGGGGGTTGATGTTGCGCTGTGTTCGATTGGCTATAACAGGAAATCCCTGGCCAGGGTTGCTGAGATTTACTGGTAAGTGTTACCAGTAGTTTCGCGAATTGTTATAGACCTCATATCAACCCAACTTATCGAGCTATTGGGGTCTGACGTTTCCACCCCTAGGCGAGATATGCGACATATCAGACGATCAGACCGGACTGTACGGTAGTGTTTCTGGTTGGATTCACAGGAGTGTGAGCGGGCTTGCTCGTCAATCTTCTGATCGCTCAATACCCGGGTGGCCGTTACGTTTAGCAGACCGCTTATGGCTTGTGGGTGTTTGATATGATCATCACCTGCTTCCGGCGTATTGACGAGTCTTTAGAGTCCTACACAGAGGTTTCCTGGCTCAAGCGAAACGAAATAGGAGCGCATATGAGATATGTGCGGGACCGAGAATAATGCGTGTATGTGATACCGTATTTCATTCTCGCGATGAGTGTGTCGAATGGTTGTATGCGATATAACCTAGTTATCGAATCAAGGATTGATTCGATAAGACGATACATTGTATACTAGTCGGTTGTGTGCGATATGACCGGATCGTTAAATCAAGTGTTGATTTAATGATTTAATGCATAATTATATAATTAATATATTACTTTGCATTAATTAGTATCGGTTCACTTTAAATGGATTTTCTCGCTCGGATGTGCGCATTATATATGTGATATGATTTTGTGCACTTGCTTGTATCATGTTTGATGGTGCATGTAAAATTGGTTAAGTATAAAGAATTAAACCTTGGTTAATGAAATGGTTAGAGTTTATTATTTTCTTATTCATTTTATTCATTTATTTATTCTTTTGGAAAAAAAAGGAAATGATAAAATGGTGGCATTCTTTGTTCTTTCATGAAGCTTCATGAATACTTTGACTAAGTCACCATTTTTGTCTCATCCTTAAACCTAACCATTCCATTTAACCATGATTCATTCTCTACACTAAACCATGGTTTGAATATGATAAGGTTTGATTTTCTTTTCCTTTTTTAATTAACACTTATCATATTCTTCATCTTCTTCTTCTTCTTCACTTCAAAAAAAAAAGCTTGAAAGCTTTAATGGCAAAGTGAGAAAAAGGGTGAGAAATCCAAAACTAAAGTCTACCCACTTCCTATTTCTTCATCCTCTACATCTTGCCAAGTAGTAGAGTGTGTTTCCTTCACAAGTTTTCATGGCTTGGTGAAGGTGGAGCTTGATCTAGCGATGCCTCGACGTAGATCATCTTCGGCATGGACATCGACGACCTAGCTCGCCATTTCTCCGACGAAGCCGACGCTAGAGCCCGGGAATTCATTTAGACAGCGAGGGGACTTCGTTGCGGAGCTATGGAGGTGGAGCACCGGATCTACAAAGGTTTTATTTCCGTACTCTTAGTTAAAGTTGTTAACTAGTTGCTTTTTCGCCTAGTTTTCTAGCCAACGATCCGTAGTCGGGTTTCTCGGCACCGTTTAAATTTGAAATTGGCATAGTTGATGGCTTGTGAGACCTCATTAGGGTGCCTAGGAACCCTACAGTGGTATCAGAGCCTAGCTAGAGCCTTAGGCGAAGTCTAGAAGACGTGCATTCGATCAAAATGTCGGGAATCCTGTTGAATTGCCCGACTTGGTATTGAAAAGTGTTTTCGATAAAGAGACTAAAATGCGGGGTTTATAATTTTTAGGCATGCGATGTCTAAAGAATCCATTTGGTCAGGCATGCAATGTCTGAGGAGGTTGCGGATTCCAACTGTTGTAGTTTTACACTTTCTTTTCTGTGACCGTAAGTGTAATATGTGATATCGCCGGTTTCGTTGCTATATATCAACGACAATTGGGATGCGCATATTTACTTACGTTGATGACATGTGATGTTATGTATTGCTGGATATGTTATATTGGATCTCGTGTTTGAATAGCCGGGGGTTTTTATGTGAGATGAGTGTTTTTCATTTTCATTCATGTAAAAACTTGTATGTAATATTCTTTTATTGGGACACTTCCAGGTTGCGGAAGTTGTCACCTTTTGTATATTATTTACTTTTCCGCACTAGGATAGACCCAAGGAGGGGAGCACAAGTAACCGGGTTCTGGAGTCCAGTGGGAGACCAACTCGAGGAGTCGAGTCCGGGTCTCCTAACTCTAGAATTGGTAGGGTTGCTTGCCGCTCTCGTAGGGGTCTAGGGGTGTGGGTTTGGCTATTCACCTCGACCGTGGAATCCGTGTTTTATACTGGCTCGTATTGAAAACACGGACGTCCTAGTATATCCAATATTTCATATGATTCTTCTGCTGCGATATCTGTGATGTGATCATGTGATGTTCTGTGATAGATACAGTATATAGTATATATGATATATTATATAGGCGTTACTTATATTTTACACCCGCGCTAGCCCTGCCCCGCTCTGCCGTTAGTTACCTAACCTAACGGTGCACGAGGGGACATCGAGGCGAATGCAGATGGCATAAGTGTACGTCGTATTTATCTGTGATGTTTAGGTACTTAAATGATGGGACTTCATTAATGTGATTAATGAAAGAAAAGAAACCTAAGATGTTGTAGAATCGAATTTCAAAATTAAAACAGGTAGCTACAGTTCTTGCTTTGCATAGAGGTATATGTGATATATCCTGCACCTTATTCGATGAGGAAAGGACCGAGATCCCTTCACCGGGAGTGACTCCTTTAGCAATAACTGGCAGATGCTACACACTCGGTTTGTCTTTTGATTGATTTTAAGAGTTTTTGCTTTGCACAGTGATATATGTGATATATCCCGCACCTCATTCGACGAGGAAAGGACCGACGATCCCTTCACCGGGAGTGACTCCTTTAGCAAAACTAGAAAGGCCTAAAAAACACTCCATTTCAAAATTCATTCGATCCTACAACGATATCAAGTTCATTACGCAATAGGTTTTCAGAAAAACCTGTCGTAGCCCTCCGTCATTTCAGATAAGTACTAGTTAGTATTCGTGCTACGTTTGTTGACTATGTTAAGGCGTAGTGTGCGGTAGCTAATTAGTGCTTATCTGCATAAGCATATGATGTGATTGGATTAGGGTAGTCGTGCGACTTTATTGACTATGTTAAGGGTCGTGCGGGTGGGTTTAATTCAATCGGGAAATGACGGGTTGAACTTGACTAGCACTTATGATTTGTTGACTATGTTAAGGTCATATAGCTGCTAGGGGCAAAATATTATCGGGAATTTCAAGTGTTGAAATTTGCAATGAGATTGCATACCTTCTATGAGATAGTTGGATCCCGATACCCGCTGTGAGTAAGAGTTACTCCTGGGAGTGTTTTATACATTACAATTAGCCGATCAAGTAGGTGTCTAGAAAGGTGTTAATGAGGTTACGCCTCTAGGAAAACGAGGTTTACATTAATTAGGTTCATTCGAAAGCACGGGGGACCTCCCTCAAAGTACCGACACTGGTCTGGCTGAAAGATTGGCGAACTTGTAGTGTGTAATTAATCCCGGCTAGTCTTTCCTTTTAGGGTTTGAAGGAAGATTTGATAAAAAGCAGTGCGAGCCATCCTGATTAGATAAAATAATAACCAATCTGATCTTGCAAGAGCATACGCTGAGTGTTTTCTTCTCTCTCTCTCCAGGTAGCGACCATATCACGCCTTAATCAAGATAATAATACGGATAATTGACCGAACCCGCTTGTTATACTGAGCTGGGGAACGTTGGTCCCGCTCCAACTTATAATTGTTATAAGACAAAGCAGGAAATTGGGGATTACCAGAATTCCCGTGCCGCCCAAATGAAGAGAGTGCATGCTGATGCATCATCTTCGGGTGTGTTCATTACAGAGAATTGTTTCTCAGTAACCTTTACGTCCTGGGTATGTGATACCAGACCAGGATCCCAGATATGTAATCTGTTACATAGGGCTACAGAAAGGTAGAGAACTGAGAACGGGTGATAAGTTTCATGAGGCAGAAAACGGTGCAAGTGTTGCAGCTAAGTCTGTTGGTCACTGTCACCCTGTATTACCAATACATTGATTCTGAACAAATGTTATTAGATACCGAACCTGATATACAAAATCATATCTGTCTCTTTATTAGTAAAGAAACGGTAAAATTTTGTATTGTTGGATAATGTTTTGAACATTTCCTATATCAAAAGTTGATCGGTTCAGGCACGTTATCTAAAAGCGTTGATGTTCTAAATCAAACTACAGTTCTTAGTATACGGAACACACAAAAGAGGAAGAGTTCTGAAATGAACGAATCCTTCTTGAGGCATTGTAGACTAGGTCAGATCAATGTGATCCGACCAGCTAGAGTTACATATAGATGCATATTTAAATCAGTTTGAATTTACATCTTGTGAAACTCACCAGTCATGTCACAAAGATAAGATGACCACAGCTCTGTTTATTGGAAACAGAGAAAGAGTTAGTGAACTTTTGGGATGATACATGTTGATGTATGTACGTCCCCAGTCTACACTTGCCAAGACTGGTTCTTTATACTTCATTACATTCTCTGATGATCTTTCGAGATTCATACCTATGTTCCTGTTGAAACACAAGTCTGAACCTTTTAAGATATTCACAGAATATAAGTTAGAAGTAGAGAACCAAAATACGGGTACAAGTATTATGTCCTTTGATGAGATCAAGGAGGAGAATACTTGAGCACGGAATTCCTGGATTATTCTAAAGGAGAATGAGATTCTCTCTCAGCATTACTCCTCCATATACACCATTGCACGATGGTATGTCGGGGTGGAGCAGATACACCCTATCTGATATGGTATGCTCTATGATGCGTACAACTGAGTTACCTATTTCCTTTTTGGGAGTTATGACTTAAGAAGCTGCATACCTATTGAATAAGGGTTCCAATCAAATCAGTTGCCTACCGCTTCATATGTGATATGGTAAGGGAAGAGCCCATCTCTCAAGTTAGTTGAGATTTGGGGTTGTCCAGCCTATGTCTGAAAAGCAAAATCTGGACAAGCTCGAGGCAAGATCTGTTATGTAGAACAGGAAATGTTCCAGCTATACGAACTACAGCAGATGATTTGGTAGAACCAAAGGATTCAGTAGATTCCAACGAACCTCAGCCTCTCCGCCGATCTAGTAGGGTTCCTTACCCACCTGAGAGATACTTCGGTTCCTCTATGACAGTGGGAGCGAGGATTGCATCATGAGATGATGACCCAACTAGTTTCGAGCTGGCCATCAGGAGTGAGACTCTGTAAGAATGGCTGGATGTTTATCGATCTGAGATGGAATCCTTATACACCAACAAAGTATGGACTTTGGTTGCTATATCTGAAGGGTTAAATCCCCATCAGGAGCAAGTATATCTTGAGAAGATTACTTGGTGTAGATGGAAAAGTTGAGACTTTCAAAGCTAGACTTATTAAAGTTTGCATCATTGACCAGGTGTGGATAATGATGAAACCTTTTCAGGCAACTATGCTTAAGTCCATCCAGATCCTACTTGCCACGGCTACATACCATGACTACGATATCTGGCGGTTGGGTGTCATGACTGCTTTTCTAAATAATGTTTTAGAAGAGAACGTCTATAAGTACACAGCCAGAGGGCTTCGTAAACAGTGGAAGTAGCGGAAACGTGTGCAAGTTGCTTTACAGATTAAAGCAGGCATCGCGGAGTTGGAACATCTGTTTTGATGGATTAGTCAAAGAGTTTGACATCATCAAAATGGTAGATAAACCTTGTATAAACAAAAAGGTAGTAGGGAGTATGGTGATGATCCTCATAGAGTACGTGGATGATATACTCTTGATAGGGAAGAAGTTTCCTATGCTACGCTCGGTCAATCTCCGCTTATCACCAGAATTCGCCATAAAGGATCAAAGTGATACCTCCTAAATCCTGGGTTTTGGATCTATGAAATAGATCTAATTGGATGTTAGAATTCTCACTAGTTGTAGTGAGATGGTATCAATCGATCTTGGGGAGAATCACTGGAAGGGTTCCAGGGTGATAAGAATGACTGAAAGTCAGTCGCAGGCATTGTCTTTACCCTCAGTAAAGGGACGGTATGTTGGAAGAGTTCCAAGCTAAATACCGTGACATACTAGACGATAAAGGCTGAATACATCGCTACTTAAGATGCTACCATAGAGGCAGTTTGGGTGTATAATAGTTCATGAGATGAACTTCGTTCTTACCATTGTGAGACAATGGAGTTGTGGCTTATGCCAAGGAACATCCGTCCCATCAGTGACCCAGGCGTATTCTGAGGCCGCATCACCTGATCATGGAGATAGTTGATCTCCAGGGTGATCGAGGTAAGGAGAGTAGATTCTGAGGACAACACAGCGGATCCACTCACAAAGGCCTGTTCCCAAAGAGAGATTTTTTTATGGGATGGTTTAGTATGAGATACTGCAACCACTGCTACAGATAGCCCTAGTGCAAGTGGGAGATTGTTAGTTATATGTATGCCCTAGAGGCCATTACTATACATAGGATGTATACTGTACTGGATGCTGGGACATATATAGGGAGGACTTTCTTGCTCGACATAATAGAATGCTATCTGGTTAATCTTTACCTTAACGTGTACACTGATAGTCTCTCTGTTACATGTTGGTAAAGCCCTTAGGATGAGTACTTGACTACCTAGACTACGATGCAGATCATACTAGTAGGGACAGGTAGTCCATAACTACATCCTTCAAAGTCCCTAGTCGAAGGTGTATCGAGACGGGGCATCGATATACCAGAGTAGACTAGCGTGTACCTTCTCGACCCATACAGATGGGCGATGGATGATCCCATATCCATTGGTGTTTGACATCAGAGATGATATACGGGTGCTCAGTAGAGACTGGGTACACTGGACGGACTCGCCGAGAACTCCCAGATGGTATTATACCTCACGTCAGATGGCAGTTCTCTGGTGACACTGGTACAGAGTAGTCTGTTGACCCGAGATCGTCATAGAGTCTTGTGTGGTTCCCACTGTGCTTTGATTTCCATCTTACCACGTCCAAGAGGGCGTGCAAAACGGTGGTTTTTGGGTACAGTCCCGAGTCACATGGAGGCAATGAGCGATAGGAGGGGATTCGTCTCTCCCGGTATAGGGGGTTGATGTTGCGCTGTGTTCGATTGGCTATAACAGGAAATCCCTGGCCAGGGTTGCTGAGATTTACTGGTAAGTGTTACCAGTAGTTTCTCGAATTGTTATAGACCTCATATCAACACGACTTATCGAGCTATTGGGGTCTGACGTTAACCACCCCTAGGCGAGATATGCGACATATCAGACGATCAGACCGGACTGTACGGTAGTGTTACTGGTTGGATTCACAGGAGTGTGAGCGGGCTTGCTCGTCGATCTTCTGATTGCTCAATACCCGGGTGGCCGTTACGTTTAGCAGACCGCTTGCGGCTTGTGGGTGTTTGATATGATCATCACCTGCTGCCGGCGTATTGACGAGTCTTTAGAGTCCTACACAGAGGTTTCCTGGCTCAAGCGAAACGAAATAGGAGCGCATATGAGATATGTGCGGGACCGAGAATAATGCGTGTATGTGATACCATATTTCATTCTCGTGATGAGTGTGTCGAATGGTTGTATGCGATATAACCTTGTTATCGAATATGGGATTGATTCGATAAGACGATACATTGTATACTAGTCGGTTGTGTGCGATATGACCGGATCGTTAAATCAAGTGTTGATTTAATGATTTAATGCATAATTATATATTTGATATATTACTTTGCATTAACTAGTATCGGTTCACTTTAAATGGATTTTCTCGCTCGGATGTGCGCATTATATATGTGATATGATTTTGTGCACTTGCTTGTATCATGTTTGATGGTGCATGTAAAATTGGTTAAGTATAAAGAATTAAACCTTGGTTAATGAAATGGTTAGGGTTTATTATTTTCTTATTCATTTTATTCTTTTATTTATTCTTTTGGAAAAAAAAAAGGAAATGATAAAATGGTGGCATTCTTTGTTCTTTCATGAAGCTTCATGAATACTTTGACTAAGTCACCATTTTTGTCTCATCCTTAAACCTAACCATTCCATTTAACCATGATTCATTCTCTACACTAAACCATGGTTTGAATATGATAAGGTTTGATTTTCTTTTCCTTTTTTAATTAACACTTATCATATTCTTCATCTTCTTCTTCTTCTTCACTTCAAAAAAAAAGCTTGAAAGCGTTAATGGCAAAGTGAGAAAAAGAGTGAGAAATCCAAAACTAAAGTCTACCCACTTCCTATTTCTTCATCCTCTACCTCTTGCCAAGTAGTAGAGTGTGTTTCCTTCATAAGTTTTCATGGCTTGGTGAAGGTGGAGCTTGATCTAGCGATGCCTCGACGTAGATCATCTTCGGCATGGACATCGACGACCTAGCTCGCCATTTCTTCGACGAAGCCGACGCTAGAGCCCGGGAATTCATTTGGACAGCGAGGGGACTTCGTTGCGGAGCTATGGAGGTGGAGCACCGGATCTACAAAGGTTGTATTTCCGTACTCTTAGTTAAAGTTGTTAACTAGTTGCTTTTTCGCCTAGTTTTCTAGCCAACGATCCGTAGTCGGGTTTCTCAGCACCGTTAAAATTTGAAATGGGCATGGTTGATGCCTTGTGAGACCTCATTAGGGTGCCTAGGAACCCTACAATTGTAATGTGTAAAACTCTCCAAGGAGTAACTCTTACTCGCAGTGGGTATCAGGATCCAATTATCTTATAGGAGTTATGCAATCTCATTGAAAATTTCAACACTTGAAATTCCCGATAATATTTTGCCCCTAGCGTGCTATGACCTTGACGCATGCCAAACAACCCATAGTCCGCTAGTCAAGTTCAACCCGCGCATTTCCTGATTGAATTAAACCTACCTGTATAACCAATGACACATGCCAAACAACGCCGTACGAATACCCTAATCCAATCACATCGTATGCTAGCAGATAAGCACTAGTTAGCTACCATACACTACGCCTTGACGCATGCCAAACTACCGCAGCACGAATACTAAGTAGTACTTATCTAAAATGACGGAGGGCTACGACAGCTTTTTAAGAAAACCTTTTGCGTAAGGAACTTGAAATCCTCGTAGAATCGAGTGATTTTGAAAAGGAGTGTTTTTGAGGCTTTTACTAGTTTTGCTAAAGAGATCACTCCCGGTGAAGGGATCTCGGCTCTTTCCTTTTCAAATAAGGTGCAGGATATTTCACAAATACCACTATGCAAAGCAAAAACTATAAAAGTAATCAAAAGACAAATCGAGTTTGTAGCATTTGCTAGTTTCGCTAAAAAGGTCACTCCCGATGAAGGGATCTCGGCTCTTTCCTTATCGAATAAGGTGCTGGATATTCTACAAGGAATACCGCTATGCAAAGCAAGAACTAGAGCTACCAGTTTTTAAAACAAGTTTCTACAATATCTTTAGGTTTCATTTTTTTCATTAATCTCATTAATGAAGTCCCATTTATTATGCTTCCCAAGCATCACATATGAAACGAAAGCAACAATATATAATATATCATATATATATATATAAGCATTCGTCTCAGGCAGTAATATGATCTCATCACAGAACATTGCAGCAGAAGAACATATATTAAATATTGGATATTCTAGGATTTCCGTGTTTTATATTAAGCCTGTATAAAACACGGATTCCACGATCGTGATGAATAGCCAATCCCACACCCCTAGACCCCTACGAGAGCGGCAAGCAACCCTGCCAATTCTAGAGTTAGGAGACCCGGTCTCGACTCCTCGAGATGTTCTGCCACTGGACCCTAAAATCTGGTTACTTATGCTCCCCGCCTTGGGTCTATCCTAATGCGAGAAAGTAAATAATATACAATGGTGACATCATCCTCAACCCGGAAGTGCCCCAATAAAAGAATATTACATACAATGAATTTTACATAAATGAAAATGAAAAACTCTCATCTCACATAAAACCCCCGGCTATTCAAACACGATGATCCAATATAACATATCACAGCAACACATAACATCACATATCATCAACCTGAGTAAATATGTGTATCCCAATTGTCGTTGACATATAGCACCGAAATCGGCAATACACTACATATTATACTTACGGTCGCAAAAAAGAAAGTGAAAAAGTACAACAGTTGGAATCCGCAACCACCTTAGACATCATAAACCCAATATATCACATATATTGGATTTCATGCCTAACTAAATGAATTCCTTAGACATCACATGCTTAAAAATTATAAACCTCACATTTTATTCTCGATACCGAAAACACTTTTCAATAATAAGTCGGGCAATTCAACAAGATTCCCGACATCCAGATCGAATGCTCATCGGAAACTTCAGTAGACAGCCGCACCGCCCTATACCATCGATGAAGTGCACTAGGGCGGAACACCGCTGCCGCGAGCACCTGAACGGATGATTTTGGCGACGGGGTTCTCCTACAGTCACTTGGTCGGGGCTATGGGGCATGGCTATCTATTAAGTTTACCCGGCAAGTATCCGCGTACACTACGTGATTGCGACGGACTTTTGATCGCATCAAAATCCCGTGGCAACCGATCAAATGAGACTAAACTGCTAGATTTATAACATTCAAATTAGTTATCTCATAACTACTTGTGGATTCCAAATATTGTATCCCATCACATAATATCCGGACGACGTTAAACTTTTTGACCGATTCATCAAAGTCCAACAATTTCCCGACAACTCAACACTTGAGCACAGTTTTAATAATATCCAGAAGATGCCACAGTACCTATGGACCAGCCGTAGAAGGGTCAAACCAACGCCTCACATGTGACAACGCTAAACTACCACAAAACTTAGGGTTCAAGTGGCGGTTTTGATGACCACACAATCGAGTTAAGGTTTACGTTCTTCTAGAAGGTCCACGGAATCACTTGCATCTTTTTCCGAATACGTTAAACTTGGAAAAATGGGTTTTTGACATTCGATCGATCTTTTTAACTTCGCCTAGACAATACGTGAACAACCCGAAACAATGTTAAAGCTATGAATATGAAACACTCCGAATTGCTTATAGTGTAAGATTACATCATATGCAAAATTAGCCAAAATAAACAACACCTGAAACACCAAAACACAGTATCTGGAGCACACCCAAAAAAATTAACCCCATTTCCCCCTACATGGCCGGCGAGCTCGAAATCCCTAGCCTAGGGCTCGGCCAAATTCTGACGACTGGGGGTGAAATTTCTTGTGTGTTCATGTTGAATCCCATACAACATTCTGCACTTGTTTAAATAATTTTTTGAACACTATTTAAAATCGACAGAAACTGGGGTTTTCCATTTCAAGTTTCGGAGTCGTTTCGGTTTTGTAATTCTAACAAAATCCATATTAATTTCTACCATGGCTCTGATACCACTGGAGGGTTAATTAAGACGGAAGCAAGGTTTCGGGAGGCATCGTCCATGCTAAATTCAAAAATTTGCCATTTTAGCTAACCCTAACTTGAATCGTAAACTAGAAATATACGAAAGCAAATGCAAACACTTTGCAATAAGTAAACAGAGCAAGGAATACAACCTTTATAGACCGGTTCTTCACTTCAATAGCTCCGTGTAGTAGTTGTAGGGTTCCTAGGCACTCTAACAAGGTTCTACAAGGCATCTACCATGCCCGATTCAAAAATTTAGCCGTGCCAAACAACCCTAACCAAGATCGTATACTAGAGATTATGCGAAAAATTAGTAAGTAAACAACTTTAACACTAAGTGAAAAGGATTACAACCTTTGTAGATCCGGTCCTTCACTTCAATAGCTCCGTGTAGATGTCCATTTCGCTGCGATCGTGAACTCCGGACTCTAGCGATGGTTTCCTCGAAGAAATGAGCGGGCTAGGTCGTTGACTTCGAGGCCGAAGATGATCTACGTCGGGGAGATACTAACTCAAGCTATTCCTTCACTAGGTCATGAACTTTGTGAGGAGAACACACTCTACTACATGGCAAGTGGTAGAGGATGAAGAAGTAAGAAGTGGGCTCACTTTAGAATTGATTTTCTCACACTTTTTCTCATGGCACCATTAGAGCTAGCAAGCTTTTCATGGAGCTTGATGAAGAAGAAGAAGAAAGAATAATCATCATATCAATTTCTTTTAAATGAATAATCAAGTGAAGTCTATCATGATGCAACCATGGGTGAGTTAACCTTTGTAGAGACTAAACCATAGTTAATTATAATGGTTTGGTTAATGAATATCTTAATCAAGACAAAATGAGTGGACTTTGTCAAAAGTTGCTTCAAGCTTCATGAAGCTTCAAGACATAACAAAAGAAGGCACCATTTTGAATAATTAAGATAAATAAAAACCCAAATTATAATTAACATGGTGTATGTCACACACCCACCCATGTTTGCATGTATCATCAATCATGATACAAACTAGTGCATAAACATATATCACATATACAACTTGTGCACATCATGTGAAAAATCAATCTTAAGTGAGCTAATACTAGTTAATGTAATGTAATATATCAAATATATAATTATATACTAAATTATTAAATCAACTCTTGATTTAATAACCCGGCTATAACCGACTAATATCATGTGTAACAACTTATCGAATCAACACTTGATCCGATAACCCAGCTATATCGCATACAACCGTCCAATGATACAAATCGTGAGAATAGAATACAGTATCACATACTGGTATTATTCTCGGTCCTGCACATATCTCATATGCGCTCCTATTTCGTTTCTCTTGAGCCAGAAAACCTCTGTGTAGGACTCTAAAGACTCGTCAATACGCCGGCAGTAGGTGGTGATCATATCAATCACCCACAAGCCGCAATCGGTCTGCTAAACGTAAAGGCCACCCGGGTATTGAGCGATCAGAAGATCAACGAGCAAGCCTGCTCACACTCCTGCGAATCCAATCAGTAACACTTACCGCACAGTCCGGTCTGTTCGTCTGATATGTCGCATATCTCGCCTAGGGGTGGTAAACGTCAGACCCCAGCAGCTTGATAAGTCATGCCGATGTAAGGTCCATAACAAGCAAGAAACTATTGATAACACTTACCAGTAAATCAGTGCAACCCTGGCCAGGGATTTCCAGTTATGGCCAGTCGAGCATAGCGCAATATCAACCCCCAATACCGGAAGAGACGAATCCCCTCCTATCGCTCATTGCCTCCATGTGAATCGGGACTGTACCAAAAAACCACCTGTTTGCACGACTCAGTAGAGCCGTGGTAGGGTGGAAATCAAAGCACAGTGGGAGACACACAAGACTCTATGACGATCTTGGGTCAACATACTAAGTTGTACCAGTGTCACTAGAGAACTGCCATCTGACGTAAGGTATAATACCATCTGGAAGTTCTCGGCGAGTCCGTTCAGTGTACCCAGTCTCCACTGAGCACCCGCATACCGTCTCTGATGTCAAACACCAATGGATATGGGATCATCCATCGCCCATCACATCGGTCAAGAAGATATACGCTAGTCTACTCTGTAATATCGATGCCCCGTCTCGATATTCCCACGACTAGGAACATTGAAGGATGTACTCATGGACTACCCAGGCCCCACTAGTATGATCTACATCATAGTCCTGGAAGTCGAGTACACATCCTAAGGGCTTTATCAACATGTAATAGAGAGACAGCAAGTATACATGTTAAGACAAAGAGCAACCAGATAGCGTACTATCATGTCGAGCAAGAAAGTCCTACCTATATATGTCCCAGCATCCACTACAATATACATCTCATGTACAGTAATGGCCTCTAGGGCATGCATATAACTAATAATCTCCCACTTACACTAGGGCCATCTGTAGCAGTGGTTGCAGTATCTCATACTCAACCATCCCACAAAAGTCTCTCTATGAGAAAAGGCCTTTATGAGTGGATCCGCCGTCTTGTCCTCCGAGTCTACTCTCCTAACCTCGATCACCCTGGAGATCAACTATCTCCTTGATCAGGTGATGCTGCCTCAGAATATGTCTGGGTCACCGATGGGACCGGGGTTCCTGGGCCAAAGCCACACTTCCATTGTCACACAATGGTAGGAACCTAGTTCATCTCATGAACTAATATACACCTAAACTTCCTCTTTGGTAGTATCTTTGATAGCGATGTCACCAGCCTTAATCGTCTAGTTTGCCACGGTATCTCGCTTGGAACTCTTCCAACATACCATCCCTCCTCTGAGGGTAAAGACAATGCATGCGACTGACATTCAGTCGTCCTTATCACCCTGGAAATTTTCCAGTAATTCTCCCTAGGATCAACTGATACCATCTCACTACAACTAGTGAGAATCTTAACATCCAATTAGATCTATCTTATAGATCCAAAACCCAGGATTTAGGAGGTATCACTTTGATCCTATATGGAGAATCCATGTGATAAGAGGAGATTAACCGAGCGTAGCATAGGAAACTCTTTTCCTATCAAGAGTATGTTGTCCACGTACAATACGAGGATGACCACCTTACTCTCTACTACCTTTTTGTATATACAAGGTTCATCTACTATTTTGATGAAGTCAAACTCTTTGACTACCACATCAAAACAGACGTTCCAACTCCGCGATGCCTGCTTTATCCTGTAAAGCAACTTGCATACGTTTTCGCTGCTTCCACTGTCTACGAAGCCCTCTGGCTGTGTACTTATAGACGCTCTCTTCTAAATCATATTTAGAAAAGCAGTCATGACACCCAACTACCAGATATCGTAGTCATGGTATGTAGCAATGTCAAGTAGGATCCGGATGGACTTAAGCACAGCCACTGGAAAAGGTTTGATCATTATCCATGCCTGGTCGATGACGAAAACCTTTAACAAGTTTAGCTTCGAATGTCTCAACTTTTCCATTTACACCAAGTAATCTTCTCAAGATATACTTGCTCCTGATGGGTATTTAACCCTTCAGACATAGCAACCAAAGTCCATACTTTGTTGGTGTACATGGATTCCATCTCAGATTGCTAAGCATCCAGCCATTCTTACAGAGTCCCTACTTGTTAGTTCTCTTTAACGTGGTAAGGTGGAAATCAAAGCACAATGGGAATCACACAAGACTCTATGACGATCTCGGGTCTACAGACTAACATGTACCAGTGTCACCAGAAAACTGCCATCTGACGTTAGGTATAATACCATCTGGGAGTTCTCGGCAAGTCCGTTCAGTGTACCCAGTCTCCACTGAGCACCCGTATGATGTCTCTGATGTCAAACACCAATGGATATGGGATCCTCCATTGCCCATCTACATGAGTCGAGAAGCTATATGCTAGTCTACTCTGGTATATCGATGCCCTGTCTCGATACACCTACGACTAGGAACATTTGAAGGATGTACTTAGCGACTACACTGTCCCCACTAGTATGATCTGTATCATAGTCCTGGTAGTCAAGTACTCATCCTAAGGGCTTTATCAACATGTAACATAGAGACAATCAAAATACACGTTAAGATAAAGAGCAACCAGATAGCATACTATCATGTCGAGCAAGAAAGTACTCCATATATATGTCCAAGCATCCCCTACAATATACATCGTATGTACAGTAATGGCCTCTAGGGCTTACATATAACTAACAAGCCTTGGCCAGGGACTTCCAGTTATAACCAATCTAGCACAGCACAACATCAACCCCCAACACCGGGAGAGACGAAGCCCCTCCTATCGCTCATTGCCTCCAAGATATTCGGGACTGTACTCAAAATCCACTGTTTTTCATGTTCTCTTGAACGTGGTAAGGTGGAAATCAAAGAACAGTGGGAATCACACATGACTCTATGATGATCTTGGGTCTACAGACTAACCTGTACCACTGTCACCAGAGAACTGCCATCTGACGTTAGGTATAATACCATCTGGGAGTTCTCGGCGAGTCCGTTCAGTGTACCTAGTCTCCACTGAGCACCCGTATACTGTCTCTGATGTCAAACACCAATGGATATGGGATCATCCATCGCCCATCTACATGGGTCGAGAAGTTATACGCTAGTCTACTCTGGTATATCGATGCCCAGTCACGACATACCTACGACTAGGAAAATTTGAAGGATGTACTTAGCGACTACACTGTCCCCACTAGTATGATCTGCATCATAGTCCTGGTAGTCAGCTACTCATCCTAAGGGCTTTATCAACATGTAACATAGAGACAATTAGTGTACATGTTAAGATAAAGAGCAACCGGTTAGTATACTATCATGTTGTGCAAGAAAATCCTCCCTATGTATGTCCAAGCATCCACTACTATATACATCGTATGTACAGTAATGGCCTCTAGAGCATACATATAACTAACACTATGGCGCCGTGGAACTACCGCAAACCCTAGGGTTTGGTGGCGGTTCCGACAGTCACATAATCGAGTTAGGGTTTCGTTCTTCTTGTGGGTTCATAGAAAACACTTGCATGATTTTCTGAAAATTTCAAACTTGGAAAAAATCCAACTCTTGGAAAATTTCCAAGGAGGGAAAAATTGGATTATTGATATCCGCTCGAACTTCTTAATGTCGTCTAAATAACCCGAAATGATGTTAGAATTACGACTATGAAACACTTTGATTGCCTTTACAAAGATATAACATTACATGCAATATCAGTAAAAACAAGCAACACCTGAAACACCAAAACCCAGAGACTGGAGCACCACAAGAAAACGAAGCCAGAACAAGTCATCAAGACCACCCGGGCCGGATTTTAACTGCATGTGGCCGACCATTTTCCGACGAGAGGGGTTCATCTTCCTATGGTGTTCATGTTACATCTCATGTAACATTCTGCAGTTGCTTAAAAAAATTTTAGACACCTTAAAAAATTCGACAGAAACTTGGTTTTTATTTCGTGCGTTTCAGAGTTGTTTCGGTTTCGTAATCCTACAAATATCGTCTAATTCTCTAGCATGGCTCTGATACCACTGCAGGGTTATCTATCACGACAGCAAGGTTTCGGGAGGCATCGTCCATGCCGTTTTCAAAAATTTGCCGTGCTAAAGAACCCTAACCTAGAATCTTAACTAGAGATTTAGACGAATCAAGCATAGAAACAACTTTACATACAAACTGAACAAGGAATACAACCTTTGTATACCGGTCCTTCACTTTAATAGCTCCGTGTAGTAATCCCTTCGCTCCAAGTAGTGATCTTACGGACTCTAGTGAGGCTCCACAAGGTGAAATGAACAAACTTGCTTGAAGTCTTCAAGGACGAAGATGATCTACGTCGAGGAAACACTAACTCAAGCTACCTCTTCACTAAGTGATGAACTAGTGAAGAAACAACCCAATGTAAATGGCTAGTAAAGAAGAGGTTGATGATGTAGGAATTTTGCTCACTTTAGAAATAATTTTCTCACTCATTTTCTTCACCTAACATGAAGCTAGAAAGTTTGAGGAAGGAGATGAAGAAAGCAACCATAGAATGAAGCAAGTGAAGAATGAATCAAGTTATGAGAATAGTAACCATGGGTAAGTTAATATCATATACTAACTCATGTAGAGACTAAACCATGGCTAATCATAATGGTTGGGTTAATAAATATCTTAAGTAAAACAAAATTGGTGGACTTAGTCAATGATTCTACAAGCTTCCACTAAGTATCAACCATGACTAATTTCCATCCAATTTTGAATTACTTTAAATAAATAAAACCCTTGATTATGTTAAGCATGGTGTGAGTCTCATACACCCATGTAGCATGTGGCATCTAGCATGACACAAAAAAAATGTACATTAATATATATCACAATATACTAAATGCACAAGTGAGAAAAAGAATTCTTAAGTGAGCCAATATTAGTTAATATAAGTTAATATATCAAATATATAATTATACATTAAATTAATAAATCAACACTTGATTTAATAATCCGGCTATATCACTTACAACCGACTAATATCTAATGTATTAACTTATCGAATCAACACTTGATCCGATAATCCGACTATATTATATATAACCGACCGATATGAACAGGGCCGGCCAGGCCAGATTTTAAGCTTGTCTCGCCGGGTCAAATCCGGCCAAATGGCTTCGTGTTTGTCACCAGAGAACTGCTATCCGACGATAGATATAATACCATTTAGGAGTTCTCGGCGAGTCCGATCAGTGTACCAAGTCTCCACTAAGCACCCGTATACCATTTCTGATATCAAACACCAATAGATATAGGATCATCCATCGCCCATCACATGTGTCAAGAAGCGTATACGCTAGTCTACTCTGGAATATCGATGCCCCGTCTTGATACTCCCACGTCTAGGAACATTTGAAGGATGTACGTACCGACTACCCTTGTCCCCACTAGTATGATCTGCATCATAATCCCGGTAGTCAAGTACTCATCCTAAGGGTTTTATCAACATGTAATAGAGAAACAATCAGTGTACATGTTAAGATATAGTGCAACCAGATAGCATACTATCATATCGAGCAAGAAATTCCTCCCTATATATGTCCAAGCATCCACTACAATATACATCGTATGTACAGTAATGGCCTGTAGGGTATACATATAACTAACAGAACTTGTATACAAAACCTAGTGAGTTAAACTAATCTACTATGTGTAGAATACTCACATTCTCAAACTTTCTTCAAGTTCTCCGAATCGCGCTTGCAAGCCGGTCCTCCTTCGCCGAACTTGATCCACCTAAGGGAAACTATTCAGGCTCCAACTTCTCCTAGTGAAGCAACTGACGCTCCAAGGTCACTTGGAATAGAGAGTGGGGATGTAGGAATTTTTCACTATCTTTTTCTCTCAAGTCTTAAACTCAAGTGAGCAACTAAAGAAGAAGGAGGAGGAGGTGGAAAAACATGGGCATGAGCAACTCAAGAAAGAGTGAGCTAAAATGAAGAAGGGAGAAATGTCATGTAGAAAGAATGGCTCCTAAATCATTTTTCAACCATACAAAAATATCTCACAACATTTTCAATAAACTAATAAAGGCCATACCTCTCACCATGCTCATGCCACCTCACCCTCCACCTCATTTGCAAATGGTTGTCTAAAACAGAAAATCATATAATGAGGTGCCCATCTTCTAGAAGATATTCCATATATATACGAAATACACCCGGTATACGTATCAAAATATATATACGCATATTCGTATAAAAATACGAATTGCCAAGAGAGAAAATGAATAGTTAAAAATAATACTAGAATACATATACTATATATGTATATATATGTATATATATATACATATATAAATTATTAAATCAAAACATGATTTAATAATACGGCTTAATCCTAAACCTCTAGTATTATCAATCATTCGATAAAAATCTGTGTAGCCTCTACACATATTTAATCAGACACATGTATGTACCAACATACATCATGTACATTGTATCGCCTTAATTGTGAAAACTCTCTGTGTGGGACTCTAAAAACTCATCAATACGCTGGCAATGGGTTTAACTACAAGCACGTCAGCGGCACTAGCTGTACATAACGGCTGCCCAGGTATTGAGCGAAAGGAAGGACGATGGGCAAACTTATCCGTACCCCTACTGAGCTTATCTATGACAATCTCCGTACAGTCCGGTCTGTTCATCTAAGAGTATTGCATATCGGGTCTAGAGGGTGGATAAAGTCAGAACCCTAATAACGCGATATTTCGTGTCGGTATGAAGCCCATCACCCACTGAGAAACTACTAATCCAAATCAGTAATTCTCGTTCACCTTGGCTAAGGATTTCTGGTGATGGACACTTGTGCACAGCGCATCATCTACCCCCAATACTGGGAGAGACAAATCCCCAACGATCCGCTCACTATCTCCATGTGGCTCGGGACTGTACCCAACTAAAACCTATTTGCACGACTCCTTTGAGCCAGGGTAGGGTAGTACTCTAAACACAGTGGGAACTCACACGAGACAAATGACGTTATGAGGTCGACATACTAACCTGTACTCATGTCACCTGAGAACTGCTATCTGAGAATAGGTATAATACCATCTAGCATGTTCCGGACGAGTATGTCTCGTGTAACTCATATCCCAATGAGTACATGTATAGTATCGTAGGTGACTAACTAACACCAATGGCTTGTGAGACCGGCCACTGCCCCTCGTCCAGGTTTCGAATAGTGTACACTAGTCTACTCTGGAGTATCGATACCCGGTCTCGATACTCTCTCGACTATGGACATTTAAGGATGTGCTTATAGACCACCCAGCTCCCACGTATATGATCGCCATCATAATACTGGTAGTCAAGCAAGAATCCTATGGGCTCTATCAATATGTAATAGTATCTGTAATACCACATAATGTATGTACATAATGATAGAGACAAACCAAATATCGTTCTATCATCTCAAGTAAGACTATTATACCCGTATAGATCCTTCCTCAATCATCATAATCGCCTGCCAACGATTATAATAATTGCCTTAAGGGCACTATAGCCAACACTCACTGCTTGATCTTGATTCTTCAGGGATAATGGGCTCCTTTTGATTAATGGCCCGAGCAGGCTCTTCATCATTTGAGCCGAGCCGGTGTTGGATAGCTACAACAACGTCATTATCGTGATTATGAAGCGTAGGAGGATTTGTTCTTCCGGACTCCGCCATATAGACCATATGGATTGTGTACCCGTCCACACCTCCTCATTGGTAATATCTCTCGTTGGACTTTTGGCTCGCTGGCTTGGTCCGCTCCTTTCTAAAGAGCAAACAATTAAGAGTAGCATGTTCCCAAAGGGATTCAGTCTCTATTTTTACAAAATTGGCGGTCCCAGCTTGATTGTTCGCTAACATGCCTTTGGACAGTTCTATTTATCCTTCCTTGTATTGTTTCTCAACCCAATCTTTAAAGACAAAGCAGTCCTCAATAGCATGACTTACCGCTCTATGATAAGGGCAGTATTCGGAGTCGTCGGTCATATTCGCTTCTTGCGGTGTTTTCGACTCTGGCAATTGTAGACTGTTTCTTAAGGTGTTTTTGAATTTCTTATGGATTTTGTCCCTTCTGAAAGAATAAATCTTATCCAGCTTTTCTTTCATGGGCGATTCTTCTCCCTCTCCCAACACTGGCTTCTGAGGTTGATTGATATTGGGCTCGCCTGTCCCTCGCTTATTTTGGTCAATCGAAATATAAAAAGATTTAGTATCGTCGGAATTTCCTACTTTGCGATTATCGTCCTTTCAATTCCTTCAGGGTATATTGTTAATTTGGGGGTCCGAGATGGACTTTTGCTTTGATCGTTCCAACATTTGGACCTTCCCGGTTAGCTCTTGGAACATTTTTGAGACCCGCGGCGCATAAAAATGGAGCCATCTAATTGTTGAGATTCCCGATGAGAAGGCTGACAGATTGGTCCTGCTCTATCGGTGGTTCGCATTTGATGGCGATGTTGCGCCATCGGGCTATGAAGTCTGTGTTGCTATTATTTTTCCCTGGCTTAGTTCTCACAAGGTTAGTAATGGAGATTTTGTCGCTAACACTTATGAATCTTTGCCAAAATAGAGACTCTATTTGGGCGAAAATTGTGATGGAACCATCTGGGATGCTCGCATACTAGTCGAAAGCAACACCGATTAAACTGTTCACAAACTGATGGAGAAGAAACGCATCATTGCCCAATGTATTTCTGCATGATTCTTTAAAGTGGGCAACATGCTGATTAGCATTTCCCGTCCCGTCAAATCTTCCGAATTTAGGAATGACGTAATCGTTACGAAACTCGATAAGATCATATTGTAAGGGATACGACCTCCTACTACTGCTAATATCTTTCCGAGCCTCGGCTTTGGCCACCGATATTTTAACTTTGCTAGTGACCAAATATATGATCCGACCTTGTGTTAGCGGAATACTGCCTTTAGGGGCCTAGGCGCCCCCAGAAGCGCAATGTGCTAGGCTTTCATCAAGATCGCCCATATTTGGACCTTAAGGGACAAGCATCGGTTGTTTCAGGTCATTGTCACACGGCTCATGAGTAGAGACTTGCGCTTGATTGGAAGGCGGCCGAGTAATCTGAGCCGTGAGCTGCATCACGACATTCGTTAAGTCATCAATTTTAGAGTAAAGTTTGGCCATCTCTTTGTCTTTACTTGTGAGCTATTTTTAGAGCTTTTAAAGCAACTACTGCTCTGCGGTCCTAGGGATGAAACTTGTCTCCTCATTGCTCTCCAATCTTTACTCCTCATTGAAGGCTCTCACTGCTTATCAGCCTCACCGAAAGGGTTTTCATCACTTTCCGGAAGAGGCTGGTCTTGGGAAGTGGCAGCCACATTATAACCAAAATGGGCTTCGGATGTGGTTGCCCAATCCTTGCTCTTGCTGTATATGCCTGTCATATAGAAAATATGGAGCACATACCCAGTCATCTTTTCATCTTTGGCAGCTGATCTTTCAGACCGTCATTGTGGACCTTCCTCTTCGGGAAAGAACGAGCGACTGAAAACAATCGGCCCGGCGAGGTCCTTGGGTGGTGAAGGTCCTCCATTTTTGGATCTTTCCTGTAGCTTTTGCGCGACACAGAGCGCTTAGTAGTCTTCTAAAGAGACGGTGTCATACTTTCTATGTTAGGGCTTGGACACATCTCTTTGAAGCACCGTTCGGATTGTCACCTTCTTGATCTTGGTGGAAGTAGCATTTTTATGAACCCACTTCAAGGGCTCAAAAGAGTTGTTTACTTTTACGGTTGATTCGATTGTTGTTGCAGAGTAACCCGGATCTTGAAACTTTATAATGTTCAATTTGATTTGAGCCCTGGCACTTTTGTTGGCTCTATATCTAAGATGCATCTTCTTAGTTTTTCCGCTTTGAGTGCCTGGCAGGCTTTTGATCTTCGGCAAGCAATGGTAGGTCTGTTGACAAAGAGTCTTGAAAAGACATCTGTTTGTGCACTCGTCGAAGGCGTCGCTTGAGCTTTCCCATGACATTTGATGATTTCCAATGTTTCGGTGGTCTTGCCCCCAGCTGGAGTGCCAGAGAGTCGTTCGAACACCTACTTACATTTGGGTTGTGGTTTCTTACCGATAACGACATTCGGCCTCCTGCCCTTTGAGGTCTGTTTAGCCACTTGGTTTTTCAGGGTCTCTACCAGATGAGCGCTTCCAACAGGGTAGATGATGACAGAACCAAATTTACGGGACGATTTCTCCCATTACCGACTGAGACTTGCGGGGAGAACAACGTGAACATTAATCTAGACAACATATAGGATCGAAATTGCCTTGGAGATCGAGCTGGTTCTTGGAGACATTCTCTCTGAGTTTGAAAAATAGGATTGGAAAGCTGTTATCCTACACAAAGAAGTATGATTTCAGTACAAGCAAAAGATATATATGTTGATTGAGTTCGCATGAACGTTTAGCCTGAAACATGGGAGGAATGACATGGTCCCATCAGGCATGTCAAAATCTGTAGAGTGTTTTTCGTCACCCTATTGAGATAGGAATACGCGTTGCTTGTCAGGCATATTACAGATTCCCCCTATCTAGGATAGGTAGGAGTTTATTGATCGTGGTGATCCAAATCTCTAGCAGTCGCGGACTAAGCTTCCGTTAATTACCCCTCACTTTTGGAGCCAGAGAACCTCCGATTAATAGGTCGAACAGATCATGCGAACTCTATGTGCAATATGCATATGTGTGTGTGTCTTGAGAGTGTTTTGGACATATTGGGGACCTCATAAAGTTTACGGGGGTCCTGCTACCTGGATAGCTGGCTAGGGGTCAAGGGGGCTAGAATCCCCCTTATAGGGTGCGGGGCCGCGCCGTGTTAGAAATTTCTCTAAGTAGAGAAGGCTTTTGAGTGTGGGGCATGTCTATTTTATTCATTTTTTTATTTGGTAAAATATTTACAAGAAAGATAGAAGTGAGAGATACGTGTGTGCTATATACCCACTTAACAAAGTGAGCACATGGTAAGGTACACACATGACAAGGTGCGTGTTCATATCAGATTTTTGCATTTTCATGCCGCCCAATTTTTATCACATTGCATATCGGTAGATACTCTTGAGCCGTGTTTGCTAGCCAATTGCAGGATACAGGTTCTTGGTTCTAAAACGGTGAAATTCATGAAAACACGACAAAATCCGTGTTCCTTCCAACCACAGATAAAACACGGTCTCCGCTCTTCATCCGTATGTTGCCAGATACCAGTTTAGGAAGACAAAATGGCAAATCGATTGTCACCTTCATGCACAAGGCTCAATGGCAACAACAAGTTCCAAGAAATCTACGCGGAGCTCGAGGCAATCATGCCAAATCTTGACAAAAAGTCCACCTTTCCCTCAACAGAAATTCTGGAAAATTCGTGAAGAAATTATGAGAAAATACAGATATAAGAATGATGGGAACAGAAAACCAGGGTACCACCAAAAAGCCCTAGGCCCAACTCAACCAGAAGGCCGTGGATCCGCGGCCAAAGGGGGGTATAGGCCGCGGATCCGCGGCCGTATAGGCGCCAAATCTACAGATCTTTGGGGGGTATTTTGGTCTTTTTGTTTGGGTTCTGGTGGTTGCCCTAGGTTTCCATTCTCCAGCCTATAAATAGCCCAGAACTTTGAGAAGGAAAGGGTCCATTCTTGTATTTTCATTTTGCTAAGTTTAGTGTGTTTCTTCTTCCTCTTCTCACCTCTTCTCCATTGAAACTTGTAGTGAGCTTATAAGTGAAGAGTGATGAATAAAGAAGAACCATTTATTATCATGCTTGTCTCTTTATCTTGTTAATTGTTGTAATTTTAATTTGTTAAGTAGTTGTTGTTATTTTCTTGTTGTTTCTTTCTTCTCTCTTTTTCTTTATCCTTAATATGACAATGATGCTTACGCTCGATCCTCGCCAAGGTGAGGTCGCAAATAGCTAGTCGTATTCTTCTAATCTCCTTCTTTCTATCTTCCTCTTTTGTTTTGTTTTATTTTTCCGTATCATGATGTGTGAGTAGTTCATACTTGTTAGGGTAGGATAAGGGAAGTTTGAGAGAAGGAAATCTCTCTCACTCTTTCCTTGCCCAACAGCTTAAATCGACTCCCATTAATTGAACCACAATCCGCTCCTTACGGCACCCTTATTCTACATGATAGCGGTGATTCCGTAGTGAGACCGGTTGTGGTTGAATTAACCGGAGGTTATGGCTAAGAGCCAAGAACGGACGGACAAGCACCAAAAGGAAGGACTTATGCGTTGGAAAGCCTAGCTTATACTCGCAAGTTCCTTCCTAGTCGTGCTAATCCCCGTTGTTGCCGATTACCGTAACACCGATATTAAGAGGGGCAACGAAAGATGTGGAGACTCTTAACTCAAACTAACCTAATCCTAACCCTAACAAGCTCTCTTTAAAACATCAACTTAACACTTAGATAATCACAAACAACTCTGAACTCTCGGACTTAACTCGTTAAAACACATAGAAAAAGACTCCCATCTCCCTGCGGACGACCCGTACTCAACCGGCTAGCTACAAGCGAAACCGTCTTGATTGCGGTATTTTAACTAAAACTTGAACACGCACATACTCTAACAATCAAATGGCGCCGTTGCCGGGGAGACGGTAGTTTATTTCCTTGTGTAATTTGGGGTTAACTTGTAAATTTAACCGAAAAACAAAACAAAAAAATATACCTTGTAAAAGAAACCATCTTGTTATTCTTGATTAGTTTTTGTGCAAGTGTGCAGGAAAATACAAAGTTCGAGTTCAGTGGCCAAGACGTTGAAAATACGGAGTTCAAGTACAGTGCCAAAGACGTAGGAAGATAGACCCACATTTCGCGGCTACACCGCGACGGACCAAAACGGAACAAACGGTTTACTGTGAAAATCTGGAGCATATACAGTGATCAAACAAAGATTCAACAACTACAGAAAAGCAGAGGAGACAAAGACCAGAACAGCCCAAATTTTTTGAGCTCCAATTCATCCGTACAGTCGCGGAACCGCGGTCTAAGGTGGTGTTTGGACGCGGATCCGCGGCCATTTAGTGGTTTCAGGGTATCAGTTTCTCTGGGTAACTTCCTCTCCTCTCTCCCACTCTTCTGGACTCCACTGAATTGTGTTTTCTGCAGATTTCTTTGTGCAAATTCTTCTCCCCCTTCCAATAAACTGTTCTTGTGCAGGATTCTTTGCGCCGCAAATAAAAATTGTTTGCAGTTGATTTGTTACTGCTTTGCATTTCTTTAATACGGACTTAAGGGGCTTGAAACCAATCCAGATTGGGTGGGGATTTCATCACCCTTCTCAGGACCCCAAAAATCACTAAAGCATATGCATTGTCCATTGTAAATTAAAAAATAATAGACTTCAGCCCTAAGGACTTCGCGCTCATTAGGAGAAGATAAACCGTATTTAGAACCTCGCTTAACGGTATATTGTTTACGGGGTGTCTAGGAAAGTGTTAAAGGCGCAACCGCCGAAAGAGAAAGGGTTATTTAATTAAGGAACTTCGCGAAAGCGTTGGACAACCTCCCCTTATCTCTGCACTTACCTGGCCTCGTGATCAGTGTATTTTTAAGCCCGTTTCTCGACACTGTTTAACTTCGACAATCAAGTTCAGGAGCAGGTCTAGTAGACCTAGGTTACCCTAGATCTAGGTGTGATTGTGCATATCTTGTTTGTGATTGCTTAAGCCGTATATCCGTACATATTTCTGTAAATCTCTTTCTAAAAACAAAACTAAAAAAAAAAAAAAATCAAAAACTTTTATAAAAACTAGCCCTTTGTCGCAAAATCCATTTTTTACCCTCCACCCATCGCCTTTCTCCATTGACGTTTTCTTAACCTCACCTTCTCCGCTTTGACGATACTAAACTCGTTTAGTGTATGTCCGCTTGGACTCGGGACACCAGCGCCCGTCTAGTCCGCGTTACATTAGTCGCTACCGACTACGCGATCGACTCCGAAGTCGATACTCCGTCCATTCTTGTATTTTCATTTTGCTAAGTTTAGTGTGTTTCTTCTTCCTCTTCTCACCTCTTCTCCATTGAAACTTGTAGTGAGCTTATGAGTGAAGAGTGATGAATAAAGAAGAACCATTTATTATCATGCTTGTCTCTTTATCTTGTTAATTGTTGTAATTTTAATTTGTTAAGTAGTTGTTGTTATTTTCTTGTTGTTTCTTTCTTCTCTCTTTTTCTTTATCCTTAATACGACAATGATGCTTACGCTCGATCCTCGCCAAGGTGAGGTCGCAAATAGCTAGTCGTATTCTTCTAATCTCCTTCTTTCTATCTTCCTTTTTTGTTTTGTTTTATTTTTCCGTATCATGATGTGTGAGTAGTTCATACTTGTTAGGGTAGGATAAGGGAAGTTTGAGAGAAGGAAATCTCTCTCACTCTTTCCTTGCCCAACAGCTTAAATCGACTCTCGTTAATTAAACCACAATCCGCTCCTTACGGCACCCTATCCTACATGATAGCGGTGATTCCGTAGTGAGACCGGTTGTGGTTGAATTAACCGGAGGTTATGGCTAAGAGCCAAGAACGGACGGACAAGCACCAAAAGGAAGGACTTATGCGTTGGAAAGCCTAGCTTATACTCGCAAGTTCCTTCCTAGTCGTGCTAATCCCCGTTGTTGCCGATTACCGTAACACCGATATTAAGAGGGGCAACGAAAGATGTGGAGACTCCTAACTCAAACTAACTTAATCCTAACCCTAACAAGCTCTCTTTAAAACATCAACTTAACACTTAGATAATCACAAACAACTCTGAACTCTCGGACTTAACTCGTTAAAACACATAGAAAAAGACTCCCATCTCCCTGCGGACGACCCGTACTCAACCGGCTAGCTACAAGCGAAACCGTCTTGATTGCGGTATTTTAACTAAAACTTGAACACGCACATACTTTAACAATCAGTGCGCATCTGGAAGGGTGTCCCTGGTAAGGTGGACATTTGGCAAGGTAAGCACTTGGCGAGGTGTGAGAGAGTGGGGGGAAGGGTCCCGAATGGGGCAAAAGGTCTAGTAAGGTGCGAGAGTAAGGGGCGAAAGGGTCCCAAATAAGCAAAAAGGTCCAGTAAGATAAACACCTAGCAAGATGCACACCTGGGCTGGTGCACATATGGCATGATGTGCACCCAACAGGGTGCGCATCTAACCAAATGGGCATCTAGAGATGCACACACTCAATACGGTGAAAGTAAGGGTCTAACCCAATGGAGCTACAACCCCAAACACAAAAATTTTGACTTAAGAAGATCAAAAGAGGCTCTTCCCCCCCCCCAAGAGGCTTCAGAACGTGCGCAGATGGGTTTTCTCTTCTTCCTTCTCTCCTCTATTGGATCTTGAAGAGAGAGATAAAAAAAGGTTGCTCCTTTGGTGATTTCAATGGGAGATCTATATTCTTCCCAATGGATTAATGGCCAAAATCAATTTTGTTTTAGAAAAAGGAAAATTTGCCATGGATTTAATTAAAAAAGAAGGAAGAAGAAGAAGACCTTGAGAGAGCGGCCCAAAACCCTAAAAAAATTTAGAAGAGAATATTCTTCTTTATTTTATTATATGATTAGCCTTATATAGCCTTTACATTTCGTTTGAGTTATTGGGCTTTTATCTACTACACTTTTGCCTATTGCATTTATTCATAAAAAAAAGAAACTACATTAAATTTATTTGTCGCATAATTTTTCTTCTTGGTATGGATCCGGGTTCACTTGGGCTCGAACTTCGATTCCACTTGGATGCTGACATTGACCCTTTGACTTGTCGATTTTCTGACTTTGGCTTTTTTGCAAGAGGTGTAAAATTTGATCCCAACAATCATAATTGCCTGCCTGCGATTACAATAATTACCTTGAGGGTGATATAGTTAACAATCTCCCACTTACACTTAAGGCTAATTATTATGGTATCGCATACTCACAGCCCGTGTGCTACCGAACACCCAACTTCTCTACTAATCTGTTTTGCAAAGCATATTTGCGAAACATTCATGATCGAGAAATAGCCTCTGTGAGTGGATTTGCTCCAATGATTCTATATTTATCTCTCTATATCTTATCTTTGCGGAGAACGACTATCTTCCGAAATGAGCGATACCTGTCTTAGAACTTGTCTGGATATCTGATGGGACCAAGTTCATAAATGAACTCCAAATCCAACAAACTTCTTAGACTGTATCTTCCACTGAATTTAATCAGCATCCTACGCCATTCATACCTCAGCATCCACTTGGATCACTATCCAATATACTTCCCTTCAGAAGAGGGTAAACTTTAACTCTGACAGCCACTCTGTTATCCAGGTCACCTTAAAAGACTGAAATGATAACCGCCTCCTAAAGGAGGTTGCTGTTACGATATACCAAGAACATTCTCTCATGTTCATAACTGCAAGGATGTTTGCTTGACTACCAGGACTATAATGCGGATCATACTTTTGGGACTTGTGTAGTCCACAAGCACATCCTTTAATTCTTCCTAGTCTAGGGAGTATCGATACAGGGCATCGATATTCCAAAGTAGACTAGTGTGTAAGTTTCTTGACCCTGTACGGGCGATCGTTGATCCCATAACCATTAGTGTTTGATATCAAAGATTGTACGCAGGTGCTCATTAGAGAATGGGTATACTGAACAGAACTCGCCGAGAACTCTTAAATGGTATTGTACCTATCGTCAGATAGCAGTCCTCTGGTGACACTGGTACAGCTTAGTCTGTAGACCCGAGATCATCATAGTATCTTATGTGGTTCCAACCGTGATTTGATTTCCTCCCTACCACGGCTCAAAGGAGTAATGCAAACAGGTGGATTTTGGGTACAGTTCCGAGTCACAAGGAGGCAGTGAGCGATAGGAGGGGTTTCGTCTCTCCCGGTATTGGGAGTTGATGTTGCGCTATGCTCGATTGGCTATAACAGTAAGTCCTTGTCCTGGGATAATGAGATTTATCGGTAAGTGTGATCAGTAGTTTCTCGAACCGTTATGAGCCACACATCGGCATGACTTATCAAGTTACCGGGGTCTCACGATTCTACCCCTAGACTTAATATGCGACATATCAGATGAAGAGACCGGACTGTACGGTAAGAGTTACGTTTAGGTTTCATGGGAGTTTGGACAAGCTTGCTTGTTGATCTTCTAATCGTTCAATACCTGGGTAGCCATTACATCCAGGTAGTACCGCAGACGGTTTACGGGTAACTGATGTGATCATTACCTATTGCTGGCGTATTGATGAGTCTTTAGAGTTCCACATAGAGGTTTCCTAGCTCAAGCGAAACGAAGTAGGATACATATGTTGATATGTATAGGAGCCTGATTAAATATGAGTATGTGATACCGTATTCTAATCTGGTGACATTTGATATCGGTTAGGTTATATGTGATATAACAAGATTAATGAATCAAGTGTTGATTTGATAATATGATATATAGATAAATAATATTAGTCGGTTATATATGATATAACCGGATTATTAAATCAAGTGTTGATTTAATAATTTGATATGTGTTTATATTTGATATATTTGTATATTAACTAATATTAATGCTCACCAATTATTTTCTTCTATATATATATGTGTGTGTGTGTGTGTGTGTGTCATATATTTATATATATATATCTATATATATATATATATATATATATATATATATATGTATGTATGTATGTATGTATACATACATATATATAGGATATATATACATATCATATACATATATATATGATATATATACATATTTGATATATATATATATATATATATGTATGTATGTACATAGATTTTCTATTTTGAGAAAATAGAATTATGTGGTGGAAAATAGGGAGATGTTTGATGAATGGGTGAGGCATGGCTTAAACATTAGTTTCTTCATTTGGCTATACTATTGAAGCATGGTTGTATATTTCTATTGTGAAATATTCATGCTTCAATGAGTGAGATGTTATGTAATCCATTCTTCACTTGTTCAATGCTAGCTCATTCTCTTACTCTCTCCATTATCTTCTTCTTCCTCCTCCAAGCCATAACCCTCACATAAGTTGTGAACCCTAAGGCTTTAGAGATTTTTTAGTGAGCTAAAACACCTACTTCATCATCCTACTCTAGATTCGCCATTTATATTAGGTGTTTCCTTCACTAATGCATAATTAGTGAAGAGGTAGCTTGAACTAGAGAATTTTCAAGGTGGATCATTTTCGACACGATGATCGCGAAGCAAGCCCGTACATTTCTTCACGTAGAGCCAAGAGGAGTCGTAGGGACTACTATCCGTAGCTTTAGAAGAGAAGAACTTGTTCTACAAAGGTTGTAGTCTCTTTCTCTTAGCATAGATATTGCTTTATCATAAGTTAAACCCTAATATTCTAGGTTAGTGTAGTTTAGCACCCCAAAAATTATAAAATTGCATGCTTGATGCCGATATAAACCGTGTGATGGTGCTAGAAAACACTTTCATGGTATCAAAGCCAAGCTAGAACAGTAGAGGAAGTTTTTACGACGTTAATGTGTTCGATCGAGTTTTGAAACCCGCATTTTTATCAAGTTTCTATCCATTTTTCAAAAGTTGGAATTTTTCAGATTAAAAATAGTCAGAAAATCGTGTAGGGTATTTTATGGAGCCCCAAGAAGTACGAGGCCCCAATTCATTCAAAGCGCTGTGAAACCGCGGCCTAACCCCTTATTTGGTCGCGGTTCCGCCGCAGGTTTGTGGTTTTGTAGGATCATGCTACTTGTGCTGCTCTATTACCATATTTGGCACATTCTGAGTATTTTTAGTGAGGCTCAAGTTGCTGAGGTCTCTATGATTTGTAGGTGTTTGATAAATTGATCGAAATGTTTAACGTCGTCAATATTATGATGATATATAATACAATATTTGGAATCCACAATAATTAGTTTTGAGAAAACTAGTTAGTGTTTAGTAAATCTAGTGGTTTAGACTCATTTAATCGATTGCCACGGAGTTTCGATTCGGATCAAAACTCCGTCGCAATCGCGTATAGTACGCGAACACTTGCCGGGTAACACTAATAGATAGCCATGCCCCATATCCCCGACTAAGTGACTGTAGGAGAACGCCGTTGCCAAAAGCATCTATACGGATGCTCACGGCTGCGATGTTCTTCCTAAGTGCACTTCGTTGACGACATATGGGGTGCGGCCATCTTCTAAAGTTCCCAACGAGCATTCAATCATTTATCGGGAATCCTGTTGAATTACCCAACTGGCTATTGAAAAGCGTTTTCAATCAGAGACTAAAATGCAAGGTTTATGAGTTAGGCTTGAAATTCAGAATATGTGATATTCCGGGTTTATGATGTATAAGGAATATGCAGATTCTAATTATTGTAGATTTTTATTTCTTTTTTGCGACCGTAAGTGTAATATGTGGGGTATCCCCGATCTCATTCTATAAGTCAACGGAATTCGGGATACGCATATTTACTTACGTTGATGACATTGTGATGTTATGTGTTGCTTTGATATATTATATTAGATCGTCGTGATTAAATAGCCGGGGTTTTTTACGTGAGATGAGAGTTTTTGTATTTTCATTCATGTAAAATTATATGTAATATTCTTTTATTGGGACACTTCCGGGTTGTGGATGATGTCACTATTGATGTATATTATTTACTTTTCCGCATTAGGATAGGCCCAAGGTGGGGAGCACAAGAAACCGGGTTCTAGAGTCCAGTGGGAGACCATCTCGAGGAGTGGAGATCGGATCTCCTAACTCTAGAATTGGCAGGGTTGCTTGCCGTCCTCGTAGGGGTCTAGGGATGTGGGTTTGGCTATTCATCAAGAGCGTGGAATCCGTGTTTTTTATTACTGGCTGAATTTAAAACATGGACATCCTAGAATATCCAATATTTCATATGTTCCCTTTTGCAGCTTTAGTTATGTGATGTAATCATATAACCGCGTGAGACGAATGCTATATATATATATATATATATATATATATAATAAACATTGCTTATGTTTTGCACCCACGCTAGTCCAGCCCCCGCTCTGCCGTTAGTTAAGTAACATAACGGTGCATGATGGGGCTCCGTGGCGAATGTGGATGGCATAAGTGTACATTCTATTTTCGTTTCTTCTGTGATGTTTAGGAAACATTAATGATGGGACGTCATTAATGAGATTAATGAAAAGAAAAGAAATCTAAAGATGTTGTAGAATCAAATTTTTCAAAATGGTAGCTCTAGTTCTTGCTTTGCATAGCGGTATTCCTTGATGAATATCCAGCACCTCATTCGATCTGGAAAGAGCCGAGATCCCTTCACCGGGAGTGACCTCTTTAGCAAAGACAAGCAAATGCTACAACCCACTCGATTTGTTTCATAAAGGTAGCTCTAGTTCTTACTTTGCATAGTGGTATTTCTCGATGAATATCCAGCACCTCATTTGATGAGGAAAGAGCCGAGATCCCTTTACCAGGAGTGACCTCTTTAGCAAAACTAGAAAATGCTACAACCCACGTGGTTTGTTTTGAAAACTAATAGATTTTAAAAGCGGAGCTTAAACCACTCCTTTTCAAATCACTTGATTCTGTTGAATATGTATGCCCTAGAGGCCATTATTGTATATGTATACATGTGGATGCTGGGGATATGTATGTACAGGACAATCTTGCTCAGTTATATATAGTATATTATTTGAGTTGTCTTTATCAGGATATGTGTATTTGTTTCTATTGATGCTTTATCCAGCTTGCATATATTGATAATGAAATGATACAGTAGTATACTATTATGGTTTGACTTTATCTTAATATGGCATATATTATACTCATTATTACATATTGCAGTTACATGTTGATAAAACCCGTGGGATCGTGCTTGACTACCAGCGTTATGTTGGCGATCATACTTATGGGAGCGGTGTAGTCCATGAGCACATCCTTAAATGGTCCCTAGTCGCGTAAGTATAAGACTGGGCATTGATATTCCAGAGTAGACTAGTGTATACGTTTCTATCCCCGACGAGGGGTAATAGTTGGTCCCGCAGCCATTGGTCTAATGCACCTAAGATCGTATACAGGTGCTCACTAGGTGTGAGTACACTGGACGGACTCGCCGAGAACTTCCAGATGGTACTATACCTATCGTCATATGGAAGTTCTCAGGTGACATGTGTACAGGTTAGTCTTTGGATATAAGATCGTCATTTTTCTCATGTGAGTTCCCATTGGTCTTTGATCACTACCATACCATGGTTCTACTGAGTCATGCAAACAGCTTTTGGTTGGGTACAGTCCCGAGCCATATGGAGGCAGTGCGTGATTGTTGAGGATTCGTCTCTCCCAGTATTGGGAGTCATTATCGCACTATGTTCGATTGGTCAGGACCATAAGATCTTGGCCAAGGCAGTTGGGATTTACTGATAGGTTGATTATTAGTTTCCCGGATTGGTCCTAAGTTGCATCAGCACGAATTATCGGGTTATTAGGGTCTGACGTTGACCCGATATACGATAATATTCGACGAAGAGACCGGACTATACGGAGATTGTCACGGATAGGCTCAGTAAGAATTCGGACGAGTTTGCTTGTCGGCCTTCCTTTTCGACAGGTGCCTGGGTAGCCGTTAGGTGCAACTAGTACCGCTGACGTGCTTGTGGTTAAACCCTCTACCAGCATACCGTCGAGTCTTTAGAGTCCCACATAGAGGGTTTTCCTACTTCGGGCAAAACGATGTAGAGGCCGTATGGTTTTACGGCAGGGGTTCGATCACATATGTGTACTTATGCACATATGATATTCGGGCGGATAATACTAGTGGGCTTTGGTTTAAGCCGGATCCTAGTATTATATTCTTGGATTATTTTGTCTCTTTGTATTCGTATTTTTCGGAATACGGATATGGGTATGTATATACGGTGAGGTGCATTCTTGTAATTATGCAAGATGCTTTTAGAAGAAGACACCTCATTAATTTTTTAACCATTTTTGTTAATGGTTAATGAGGTGGAGAAATGAGGTGTTCATTCGCTTTAAATGAAGCATGGCTACTTAGCAACTCATAGCATTACTCATTGTTTACTATTGGAGTATGCTTGATATTTTCAAGTGTTGTGAATTATTGATGCAAGGTGGAATTATATATTTGTGTAGCTTCAAGATATTTCGGCTTTGCATTATTATTAGTTCACAACACTTAGCCATTCTTTATTACTCTATGTTCACTTCACACTCTTATCTTCTCCTTGCTCTCTTCTTCTAGCTCTAACCCTAAAAGTCTCATGAGTTGAGAAACCTAGGGTTAGTGAGACAAAGCAATCCATCATCATCCTCTACTTAATCTAGGAAAATTAGTTTAGCATTCTAAGTACCCTGGTTACCTTATTTTAGAGGTAGGAGTTCAAAGCACACTCTCGGGTGGATCATCTTTGACGTAGGGAGGCCGTCGATCAAGAGCAATCTGTACATCTTTCAAGGAGCTAGAGGAGAGGATTGAAGACCCGAATGACTTATTTCTTTATGTATAATCTTCTATCATAATAGATAGAACTTCTTTAGTTGTTGGTTAGGTTTATGGTAGATCCGGTTTAGGGTTATCTTGGCACCAAGTTTCACTCATTGTAAAAATTTTGTTCCGCAAACGGCCACGGATGATGGTTAAGGTATTAGTATAACCCAACATGGTATCAAAGCCAGCCCATAAAACCTATACTAGCAGATTTAAACGATGTTAAAGTAACGAAACTGAAATAACTCCGAAATATCAAAACCAAATAGATGCACATGGTTGCCAAAAAATGCAAATAAGTCTTGGTTACGCGAACATGAAGCCTGCAGGGTATTTTCTCACCTGGTGCCTTAAAATTTTATGTTTTAGGATGAATCGGCCTAATGATTGTTATGAAGTGACCAAGGCACATAATAAGATGTTAATAAATAAGTCTAGGTTGCGTGAACATGAAGCCTACAGGTATTTTCTCACCTGGTGCCCTAAAATCGTTTGGTTCAGAAGTTATCAGCCTAATATTTGTTACGAAGTGACCTAGACATTTTAATAAGATGTAAATGAAATAATTAAGGACATGAATACTTTAAATTAAATTTTTTGAGAGAAAATTACGCTATTGCACGAGCACGTAAAGTCGTATAAGAGCTTAAGTTAAATAAAGAGTGGGGTGTGAAAAATAGGGGTTAGATGTTTCTAATTTGGGATAATAGAATTTTTAGCTTAGAGACTAAACCTTAAGATTTGAGTCGACGGTTAACTTATGAAACTTGTTTGACGGCATTTTCTTGGTGTAATCTGCTGAAAACTCTCACAAGACAACACTCGTCCTCTAGAGCAACCTAAATGTTTAACGGCTTGTTACACATGCTAAGTGCAACCGTGATGCCTATGAAAGTGAGTTAGGACTTTTCTTTTCTTTAAAATTAAAATGGTTTTGCTCTGGACGAGCAAAAGATAAGTTTATAGGTATTTGTTCATATCATAATATTGCATCTTAATACCAATGATTCTTAATCATGCTACATGTTAATATGTGCTTTTGATATGTGTTTTCTACATAAGTGCAGAGAAACAGTGGAGTAGTGTGACGGACTTTTTAGCCTAAACCGGACCAATTTGGACCCAGTCAAAGTCAATGGTCAACAAGTCAAATCTGCAAATATCAAAGTTCAAAAATTCAAGTTATGATGTGCTAAAAGACCACCTACAATAGGGACAAGAATACAAAAAATTTCCAGAGACCCAACTCATTTATATGGCCGCTAATTCGTGGCCAGGATAGTTCAATTGACTATGGAATCGCGGCCATTCTGGCACCCCACGAGTTAGGGTTTTAGGGTTATTTTCGTCTTTTCGTGTGCAGCCAGAAAAACCCTAGGGTTTCACCCTCCAATCCCTATAAATACCACGGAGCAACAACCAAGGAAGATGATCATAGGTTTTATCTTTTAGGTTAATAAAAGTGTTAGGATTTGTAGCCTCTTTATTTTTTTAGCCATTAAAAATTCTGTAGAAGTTCATGTTATCAATAAAATGTTTGCTAATTTTTATCTTGCCTTGTTCTTCAATATTTATTATCATTTCTCATATTTAAATTCATTAGAAAATTGTATTAGATCTGATGAATGATTATAATAGATAGTTGTTGATTTTTCCATTGATTTTATTCTCTTTTATCTTCATCTCTTTTAATGCAATGATACTGGATGGTTTCTCCTCGCTATTGTGAAAGCCCTAATAGTTAGCTTTTTATCTCTTTTCTCTTTTTCTTATTTTATTGTTTTGTTTTATTTTAATAGCTGAGTAATTTTTCTCACTCGTTAGGGTTTAGGAAAGGATAGTATGAGAGATGGAAAAATTCCTTATACTTTCCCTTTGCCCAACATATTAAGTTGAACTTCGGCCAAGTTACTCACATCCTTCTCCTTTTGAATGCTCTATCCCCACATGATTGTTGCGGCCCAAATTTGAGACAAGTTGTGTTATCTTCGCCGAAGGATTGATCTAAGAGCAAAAAACGGAAGGACAACGGTCAATAGGGAGAACTCGCCAGTACCCCTTTAAGAACCCTAGTCCACATTATTTGCTATTATCCTAGCATCAATTCAATAAGTAGCTAAAAGGATAATATTAAATACATCGCTTAAACTGTCTAATCCTAAAAACCCTAAGGAGTCGCTTTCTTAATATATTTCAAATCACCTAAATTAGAACAAGCAACATCAAAACTTATATTTTAAATCGTCTGAAACCTTATCTATAACTTATCTTCTCTCTGTAGACGACCCATACTTATCCCGGCTAGCTTATGCGACACCATTTTGATTGCAGTTTCTAGGACTTAATATAACACACTTTTCCACATCAATCATTATACAAAATTTCTTGTGATTTCAAAACTTTTTCATCGTTGATTTAATGGGTGAAAATTAACGGTTTACCGACAAGAGAACTTTTTACATTGCTAATTCAACAGTAAAAAAGTGGTGGAATCACATGAAATTTGGTGTATCCACATCCACTACAAGAAAAAAGGGTTTATTCTGTCGAGTGATTTATTCTGTCGGCTATTAGCCGATGGAATAAACCCTAAATATGCTAAATGGGTCTCCAGGAGATTTAATAATTTTATTTAGTTATTCCGTCGGTTAGTACCCGACGGAATAACCAAATAAATACTTAAGGGGCTCGGGCCGAGACTCTCCCCTCATTTTTCACCCAAAATCAAAAAAATACCTTAGCTCTCCTCTTCCTCCTCCTCGACCCTGAATACCCTAGCTCTCCTCCTCCTCCTCCTCCTCCTCGGCCCTGAAGCTCATCCTCCTCTTCCGATCGAGCACCGGAGCTCGTCCTCCTCCTCCTCTTCGGCCCTGAAGCTCGTTCCCCTCCTTCGATTGAGCCCTGGAGCTCGTCCTCCACCTCCTCATCGGCCCCGAAGCCCTTCTACCTCCTCCAATCAGATCCCCTTTCCACCTCCTCCCCGACGATCGGCCCCCTCCACCTATTTCTCCTTCAAGCCCTCGCCACTGACGCCGTCGCCGGCGTAAGACGCCCTCTTGCTTTCTCCCTCTCTTTTTTTCTTACTCACACACTCTCTCCATCTCTCTCGCAGGCACCGCCTCTCTCCCTCTCATGCAGACACCACCGCCTCCACCGTCGAGACTGCCACCATGTTGCCCCGTCAAATCCTATGCCACCCCGTCTCCCTGTTCGATCCCGGCCCTTTCGATCGAATCCTTAGCCCTCGAGTTCGAGATCGTCGAAGCTCGCCGCCGCCATCAATCGAAGTCCTATCACGATCGAGCTCTGCTCCATGGTCGTCTTTGACAAGAAGTAAGTAAAATTGGTTTAATTTTAATCTTCTTGTTTAATTTTAAATTTTTTGCTTCCGGCTAAAAATTGGGTTGCTGATGTTGTTGTTGTCGTTGTTATTGTTGATGATGTTGCTGTTGTTGATGAGTTAGAGAGGGTTTGGGTTTAGGGGTTAGGGCTGGGTTAAGGTTAGGGTTAGAGTTAAGTGTTAAGGTTAGCGTTTGGGTAATTTAGCTAATTTTTCTAAGTAGTTTATTAAAAAGCAACAATATTTAAAGGTATTTTAGTAAAATTGCAACAATAGTTAAGGGTATTTTAGTAAAATTTTTAGTAATTTAGTTAATTTAAGAAGATGAATTATTTATTTAAATTTGTTAAGGTAGTTTAGTGAAAAACCAACAATAGTTAATTTATGAATATGAATCGTATGCTTGTATGTGTATGTGGGTATATGTTTGTGCATGCGAATAAGTTTCTCAACCATATCCATTGTAAATTGAACCTTGAATATCAAAACAACACGAAAATATTACAATATATACTAAGTGTATGATTCTCGATGATAACATGAAAATTACTTGTTATCATCGAGGATCTCACATTCAAAAATTCGAAACACGCTTTAGAACCCATCTATCAGTTATATATGTAACAGTCTCTATCGTGATATAAAATTACGTGATGGTTGTCAAAACTAAGCGTTTAATCATTTATTTTTGCAACCGTCATGTAGTTTATGTGACGAGAGAACTGTTCATACTATAACTGATAGAGTTATCCAGTGTTGACAAATTAAGAATTTATAACGCTTACACACCCTGCATTTGTATTTTCATTCATTTCGAGATTAGTTTCGTCGGCATCTTTTCGTTGGTTCTCCATATACAAATGTAAAGGGGATGATCATTAATTTCATTTTTGATATTCAACATTGAAATGATTATCATCCCTTCTATTGCAATGTACTCAGAGTTTAGCGAGGAAGTGCTGCCGAAATTTTCTTGAAACGAATGAAAACACAAACGCAGGGGTGTAAGCGTTATAAATTCTTAATAGGATAGAAGCTTTACTCCCGACAGCCGATGTGATGAATTGATAGATCTAACTGAAACATTAAACCTTAAATAAAAACATGAAATAAATGGCTGATTTCGTAATACATGATGTCAGATATCGGAGAGTAATTGATAGAAGTTGGATGCAAGTGTCCAAATTTAGTGTTGAATATAAGGCCGGCGTCGAAGAGTTTATTGAATTTGCATTGAGAGACCGATCTCCTGAAGAATTGATTTCATGTCCGTGTAAAAAGTGTCTTAATGTCTACGACCTCCGTCCGGATATTGTGTATGAACATATACTAAAAAATAAGATATCTCCTTGGTATACACAATGTACATATTATGGAGAAGCGAGACCGATAATCGATATGTCTACGAGTCGTTGGATTAGGCCAAATAATCCTCGTTTTACGAATGTTAGAGACACCTGTTTGAATAGTATGTTGGACGAGCTCCGAACCGGCATGCATCCTGATCATGACATTGTTCCTGAACCTAATGCCAGAGAAGAAGATATCCGCAGTCACCCTGATGCAGAATAGGCAAAATATATGAAGTATATGGATGATGCAAATGTACCCCTTTTCGAAGGTGCAGACATCTCTGAGTTAGGATGGATTGCCAAAATGTTTCATCTCAAATGCCAGAATAATTGGACCAACAAGTCTTTCGATTAGTTTCTTGAGGTGCAAAGGGAGTCTTAGCCTAAAGTTCTATTGCCGGAAAATTTCACAGAGAAGAAGAAGATCTTGAATGATATCGGTTTCAGTTATGAGAAAATCAACTCGTGTCCGAACGATTGCATGTTATACTGGACAGCGGAGGATAAGAAGTTGGATAACTGTAGAACTTGTAACGTATTTAAGTGGATCATCCCTCGAAGGGATACCAGTGAGATGTGTCTATACTTGATACTCCTAGACAGATTCCAGCAAAGGTTTTGCGATACTTCTGAAAGGTTCCTAGGCACCCTATAGAGGTCTCTCAAGGCATCAACCATGCCATTTTACAAAAATTATGGTGCCGAGAAACGCTAACACGGATCTTAGACTAGAATTCTAGGCGAAAAACTAAACTAGTTAGCAAATTAACTAAAGGTCGGAAGCTACAACCTTTGTAGATCCGGATATCCACCTCCTTAGCTCCATGTGGTCGTCCCCTCGCTGTCCATCACGAACCTCGGACTCTCACGACGGCTTCATCGGAGAAGTGAGCGGAATAGTTCGACGGCTTCGTGTCAAAGACGATCTACGTCGAGGTTGCACAAACTCAAGCTCCGACTTCACAAAGTTGTGAAACTTGTGAAGAAAACACCCAAAACAACTTGGCAAGAGGTAGAGGGTGAAGAAATAGGAGGTGGGTTCACTTTAGAATTGGATTTATCTCACTTTAACTCAAGTTGCCATTGATGGACCTTGAGCTTGAAGAAGAAGAAGAAGATGAAGATGAAGAAAGAATGATTAGTCTTCATATTTTAAAATAAAACTAATATGAATACTTATCATATCTTGACCATGGTCAAGTGTAGAGATTAAACCAAGGTTAGTTAGAGTGGTTAGGGTTAAGGATGAGATAAGGATGGTGGACTTTGTCAAAGTTTCAAGAAGCTTCAACATAGCTCCAAAATAAGCCACCATTCTTAACTAAATCCTTTACAAATAAATAAACAAATAAATAAATGAAAAACCAAAACCCTAATCATCACTTAACCATGGTTTAACCCTTTACACTTAACCACATTATCAAGTATCATCAAACATGATACAAAAAGTGCACAAAAGTATATCACATATACAATGTGCAATCTAAGTGAGAAAAATCCGTTTAAAGTGAACCAATACTAGTTAATGCAATGCAATATATCAAATATATAATTATGCATTAAATCATTAAATCAACATTTGATTCAATGATCCGGTCATGTCGCACATAACCGACTAGAATCCAATGTATCGATTTATCGAATCAATGATTCGACAACTAGGTCATATCGAATATAACCAATCGAAACATATAACGCGAGAATGAAATGCGGTATCACATACACGCATTATTCTCGCTCCCGCACATATCTCATATGCGCTCCTATTTCGTTTCGCTTGAGCCAGGAAACCTCTGTGTAGGACTCTAAAGACTCGTCAATACGCCGGTAGCAGATGATGATCATATCAAGCACCCACAAGCCGCAAGCGGTCTGCTAAACGTAACGGCCACCCGGGTATTGAGCGATCAGAAGATCGACGAGCTAGCCCGCTCACACTCCTGCGAATCCGACCAGTAACACTTACCGTACAGTCCGGTCTCTTCATCTGATACGTCGCATATCAAGTCTAGGGGTGGTAAACGTCAGACTCCAATAACCCGATAAGTCGTGCCGATGTGAGGCTCGTAACGGGTCGAGAAACTACTGGTAACACTTACCAGCAAATCTCTGATCAGCCCTGGCTAGGGACTTCCCTGCTACGGCCAATCGAGCACAGCGCAACATCAACTCCCAATACCGGGAGAGACGAAACCCCTCCTATCGCTCATTGCCTCCATGTGACTCGGGACTGTGCCCAAAGACCACCGTTTTGCACGTCCTCATGGACGTGGTAAGGTGGAGATCAAAGCACAGTGGGAATCACACAAGACTCTATGACGATCTCGGGTCTACAGACTAACCTGTACAAGTGTCACCTGAGAACTGCCATCTGACGTAAGGTATAATACCATCTGGGAGTTCTCGGCGAGTCCGTCCAGTGTACCCAGTCTCTACTGAGCACCCGCATACCATCTCTGATGTCAAACACCAATGGATATGGGATCATCCATCGCCCATCACATGGGTCGAGAAGCGTATACGCTAGTCTACTCTGGTATATCGATGCCCCGTCTCGATACACCCACGACTAGGGACCTTGAAGGATGTACTTATGGACTACCATGTCCCCACTAGTATGATCTGCATCATAGTCCAGGTAGTCAAGTACACATCCTAAGGGCTTTACCAACATGTAACTATAAGAAAGTATAAAGAGACTAGTGTACATGTTAAGATAAATAGCAACCAGATAGCATACTATCATGTCGAGCAAGAAAGTCATCTCTATATATGTCCAAGCATCCAATATAATATACATAATCTGTACAATACTGGCCTCTAGGGCATACATACAACTAACAACTTCTCAATCAAGGAATGACTTCGGCGTTTATTTCTTTCAACCAAAAATGTTGATTATATATCATGGCATGCAAATGGTCGCACTAAGGACAGATTCATGCGGCATCCAGCCGATGGTGAAGAGTGGAAACACTTTGATGCCCTTTATAAAGATTTTGCTGCGGATTCACATAATATCAGGCTTGGTTTATCTGCAGATGGCATGGAGTCGTTCATCCAAGGTGCGAATCACAGTATATGGCATGTTACACTTGTTGTTTATAATCTACTTCCATAGATGAGTATGAAACATTCTTATACACAGATGCCCTTCTTGATCCCTGGAAGTACATCTCCTTCAAATAACATCAATGTATACTTGAGACCATTGATTTAGGAACTGAAGGAGCTGTGAGAGCCAGGTATAAAGGTATACAATTCCTATAAGAAAGAGACATTTACACTTCGTGCGGCACTCTTGTACACAATCAACGATTTTCCAGCCTACGTTATGTTGTCTAGATGGAGCACTAAAGGTTACAAAGCTTGCATGGTATGTCTATAGGAAACCGTTTATGATCCTCAAGTAGGTTAGTGCAAGATCAAGTGTTACACAGGTCACCGTCGATGGTTGGATATAAACCACCGATATCGTCGTAATTGCAGCAAGTTCAATGGTAAACAAGAGCATAGGCGTGCCCCACCTGAGCCAACGAGTTTGAAGTTATAGGAGGCCACACAAGGTTTCAATAATATTGTTTTTGTTAGTGATATGTATGCCCTAGAGGCCATTACTGTACATGCGATGTATATTGTAGTGGATGCTTGGACATATATATGGAGGACTTTCTTGCTCGACATGATAGTATGCTATCTGGTTGCTCTTTATCTTAAAATGTACTCTGATAGTCTCTATGTTACATGTTGATAAAGCCCTTAGGATGAGTACTTGACTACCAGGACTATGATGCAGATCATACTAGTGGGCACAGTGTAGTCGCTAAGTACATTCTTCAAAATTTCTTAGTCGCAGGTGTATCGAGACAGGGCATCGATATACCAGAGTAGACTAGCGTATGCTTCTTGACTCATGTAGATGGGCGATGGATGATCCCATATCCATTGATGTTTGACATCATAGATAGTATACGGATGCTCAGTGGAGACTGGGTACACTGGACGGACTCGCCGAGAACTCCCAGATGGTATTATACCTCCCGTCATATGGCAGTTCTCTGGAACACTGGTACAGGTTAGTCTGTAGACCCGAGATCGTCATAGAGTCTTGTGTGATTCCCACTGTGCTTTGATTTCCATCATACCACGTCCAAGAGGGCGTGCAAAACGGTGGCTTTTGGGTACAGTCCCGAATCATATGGAGGCAATGAGCGATAGGAGGGGTTTCGTCTCTCCCGGTATAGGGAGTTGATATTGCGCTGTGTTCGATTGGCTATAACTGGAAATCCCTGGCCAGGGTTGCTGAGATTTACAGGTAAGTGTTATTAGTAGTTTCTCGAACTGTTATGGACCTCATATCGACACGACTTATCGGTTACTGGGGTCTGACGTTTTCCACCTCAAGACTGGATATGTGACATATCAGGCGAAGAGACCGGACTGTACGGGAGTGTTACTGATTGGATTCGCAGGAGAATGTACAGGCTTACTTGTTGATCTTCTGATTGCTCAATGCACGGGTGGCTGTTACGTTTAGCTGACCGCTAGCAGCTTGTGGGTGTTTTGATATGATCAACATTAAGGGGTTCCTATAGCACCACTACAAGAGTTTGGTGGCATCACACATGCCGTATTTAAAATTTATATGGTGCTAGAGAAACAAACCTAAGGATTATACTAGAAAAGCTAGGGTAACAAAACTATAACACAAACACAAGTAGTAAAAGCTGGGGTTTTGAGAGTACAACCTTTATAGCTCCCTATGCTAGACTCCTTGGCTACTTGAGGGTTGGAAAAGGATCACTTGAGATCCTCTAGGTCCACGACGATCTACCCGGAGTCCTCTTTGTCCAAGCTTGAAGCTCTACTAGATCAAGAGAAGAAATAGAAGCTAACACTCTACACTAATGGGCAAGACTAGTATAGAATGGTGATGTGGTTTGTTTTCTCACTTCAAAAACCCTAACTTGATGACTCTTTTGCTCACAAGTGAAAACTAGAGAGCAAGAGAGAAAGGAGGAAGAAGATGATGGCTTGTGAAGAGCTCAAGATAAAGATAATCTTATGTTAAAAATGAGTAATGAAAATATATATATATTCTCTTTCTCATTCTTAACCATAGTTATAAAATATCTAGATATTTATTTTGGATCAAAAATGGCCATAGAAATTAAATCATGGTTAAAGCAAAGGGTTAGCGCATGAATAAAATATTAAACCATGATAACAATTTCCATTTCCATTTTTTTTTCCAAAAAAGAAATATCCATATATTTATAAATGGTGTGAGTTTTATATTGCCACCATCTACTATATCAACAACCATGATAGAATTATGTATGCATGTATGTGTGCATGCACATCCATATATGCATTAATGAGAATAAATGCATACATGCATGCATACAACAAAAAGACAAGAAAGGGTTTAAAGTGAGAAACTAATGGTCAATGATAAATCAACACTTGATTTAGCAAACCGGTCATATCACATACGACCCGACCAAAAGCAAACCGCCCGATTAATATATGGTATCCCATACGCGCATTTTAACCGGTTCCACACTCATATCTCATATGCGCACCACATCATTTCGCCTGGACTAGGTAACTCCATTGTGGGACTCTAAGACTCGTCAATACGCCGGCAGTGGGTGATGATCATATCAAGCACCCCCAAGCCGCAAGCGGTCAGCTAAACGTAACGGCCACCCGGGTATTGAGCGATCAGAAGAAAACAAGAGAACCTGTCACAACTCCCGTCGAGCCAACCGGCAACACTACCGTATAGTCCGGTCTCTTCGTCAGATATGCCCCATATCGAGTATAGGGATGGTAACGTCGACCCCAATAACTCAATAAGTCGTGCCGATGAATGGTCTATAACAGATCGAGAAACTACTGATAACACTTATCAGTAATTCTCAACAGCCCTGACCAGGGACTTACTGATATAGCCAATCGAGCACAGCACAGCATCAACTCCCAATACCGGGAGAGACGAAATCTCTCCTATCCCTCATCGCCTTAGTGTGTCTCGGGACTGTACCCAACGGCCACCTATTTGCATGACTCGGTAGAGCCATGGTAAGGTGGTAATCAAAGTACAGTGGGAGAACACACAAGACTCTATGACGATCTCGGGTCTACAGACTAACCCGTACCAGTGTCACCTAAGAACTGCTATCCGACGATAGATATAATTCCATATAGGAGTTCTCGGCGAGTCCATCCAGTGTACCCAGTCACCACTGAGCACCCGTATACGATCTCGATGTCAAACATCGATGAATGTGGGAACATCCATCGCCCATCACATGGGTCAAGTATCATATACGCTAATCTACTCTGGTATATCGATGCCCCGTCTCGATACACCTACGACTAGGGACATTCCAGGATATGTTTATAAACTACAGATGTCCCACTAGTATGATCTCCATCATAATCACAGTAGTCAAGCCTATATCCTCAGGGCTTTATCAACATGTATGAATGAATAAAAACATGATCAAGTCAACATATCAGATAAAGAAGAACCAGATAGCATACTATCATGTCGAGTAAGAATGTACACTGAATATATATATATATATATATATATATATATATATATATAAACATGTATAAATACATCCACTATCATATAATGGCATCTAGGGCATACATATATCCAACAATCTCCCACTTGCACTAAGTCCAGTTATTGGCGTATCTCATACCCAACATCTCAAAAAGTCACTCATGCTGCGGCTGAGGGAGGGCCTTGGTGAGTAGATCCACGGCGTTATTCTTTGAGTCTACTCTCCTAATCTCGATCTCGCGGCGATCTACAATCTCCCGGATCAAATGAAAGCGCCTCAGGATGTGTCTGGACTGCTGATAGGGCTTGGGCTCCTTGGCTAACGCCATAGCTCCATTATTATCACAATACAATTGTATTGGATCAATAATGGTTGGAACTACTCCTAGCTCCGAGACGAACTTCTTCATCCAGACGGCTCCCTTGGCGGCATCATTCGCAGCAATGTACTCAGCTTCCATCGTAGAGTCTGCAACGGTATCCTGTTTGAAACTCTTCCAACTTACCGCCCCTCCATTGAGGGTAAATACAAACCCAGAGATAGATTTGCTGTCGTCCTTATCGCTATGGAAGCTCGAATCGGTAAAGGCCTCCATTTGGAGATCTCCATTACCATACACCAAGAACAATTCTTTAGTCCTTCGCAAGTACTTAAGAATGGTCCTCACAGCTATCCAGTGATTCTCCCCTTGGTTGGATTGATACCTGCTTACAACACTAAGTGCATAAGCTACATCTGGGCGTATACATAACATCGCATACATTATAGATCCTACTGCCGAAGCATAGGGTATAATGCTCATGCGAGCTCTCTCTTCATCGGTCTTTGGGCAAGAGTCCTTAGAGAGAGTGACCCCATGACAAGCGGGTAAGGCACCCCGCTTAGAGTCTTCCATACTAAACCTTTTTAGGATGGTGTTGATGTACCTGGTTTGGGACAATCCTAATAACCACTTGGATCTATCCCTAAAGATCCTAATGCCTAGAATGTATGTGGCATCACCCAGGTCCTTTATGGAGAACCTTAGTGATAAGAAATATTTGACCGACTGTAGCATAGGAATATCATTTCCTATCAGAAGAATGTCATCCACGTACAATACAAGGAATGTGACAGCTCTCCCTACAGCCTTCTTATAAACACAAGGTTCATCTGGATTTTTGATGAAATTAAACTCTTAGATAAAATCATCGAAACAGATGTTCCAACTCCGTGATGCCTGCTTTAACCCATAAATGGATTTAAGCAATCTACATGCTTTCCCGCTGCTCCCACTGTCAATGAAGCCTTCTGGCTGATCCATATAAACGCATTCTTCTAAATCTCCATTTAGAAATGCCATTTTAACGTCCATCTGCGAGATTTCATAGTCGTAGTGAGCAGCTATAGCAAGTAGGATTCGAATGGATTTAAGCATGGCTACGAGAGAAAAAGTTTCGTCATAGTCCAAACCTGGTCTTTGACGAAAACCCTTCACCACAAGTCTTGCCTTATAGGTCTCTACCTGCCTATCTACACCAATCTTTCTTTTAAAGATCCATTTGCACCCCACAGGTTTTACCCCAGGGGGTACAACGTCCAAAGTCCATACTTTGTTGGTGTACATAGACTCCATTTCGGATCTCATGGCATCCAGCCACTTTACAGAGTCTCCACTCGTGATAGCTTGCTGAAAGCTGGTAGGATCATCATCCTCCATGATGCAGTCTTCTCTGTCACCATCAATGAGGAAACCGTAGTACCTCTCTGGTTGACGAGAAGTCCTACCAGACCTACGGAGTGGTCGAGGTTCCTCAGTTTCTATTGCAACTGCCGGTTCAACCAAGTCGTCATTTGTAGTTTGTGTTTCTAGAATCTCTTCTAGATCCACCACATTGCCATCAGTTTCATTTATGAAAAACTCTTTTTCCAAGAATGTGGCATGCTGAGAAACAAACACCTTTTGTTCCTCCTTGTGGTAGAAAAGATATCCATAAGAATTCCTTGGATATCCCATAAAGTTACACATGACCGACCGTGTCTCGAGTTTGTCCAGATTCTGCTTTTTAGCATAGGCCGGGCATCCCTAAATCTTAATTCTCTTAAGAGATGGTCTCTTCCCATGCCATATCTTATATGGCGTGGTAGATATGGTTTTGGTTGGGACCCTGTTCAGTAGAAACGCTGCATTCTCCAATGCATACCCCCAAAATAAGACGGGTAACTCAGCATCACTCATCATGGAACGGACCATATCTAATAGGGTCCGATTCCGTAGTTCTGACACACCGTTGTGCTGTGGTGTGTAAGGAGGAGTGAGCTGAGAGAGAATCCCATTCTCTTTTAGGAAGTTTGCAAACTCTGTACTGTGATACTCCCCACTTCGATCTGATCGAAGCATTTTGATACTCAAGCCGGTTTGTTTTTTTACTTCTTGTTTGTACTCAGTGAATTTCTCGAAAGCTTCGGATTTGTGCTTTAATAAAAATACATGACTGAATCTTGAGAAATCATCAGTGAAAGTAATGAAGTATGAAAAACCGCCTCTAGCCTGTGTAGACATTGGCCCACATACATCACTATGTATGAGACCTAAGAGCTCAGTAGCTCTTTCTCCGTGTACGGTAAACGGAGTTTTGGTCATTTTACCCTTGATACAAGACTGGCAAGTTGCATAAGATTTATATTCAAAAGGGTTTAAATATCCATCTTTATGTAGCTTGTTTAGTCTTGTTTCGTTAATATGACCAAGTCTACAGTGCCAAAGAAAAACTTCATTTATTTTTGAAAGTTTCCTTTTATTAGTGTGTTGTATGCTGAAAACTGTGTGTTGATTTAGGACGTATATCCCATTATTAAGCGTACCATACCCAACCAACATTTGATTCAGGTGAATGTTCATAACATTGTTCTGCAATACAAAATTATATCCTTCATTGTCTAACAAAGAAACGGATATTATATTACAAAGCAAACTAGGTACATAATAACATGGGTTCAAAACCAATATACACCCAGATGGCAACCCCAAGTGATACTCTCCTACTGCAACTGTATGTACATTGGAACCATTTCCAACGCGGAGAGTATGGTCACATGTCTTCAAAACCTTGCTTTTTCTCAGCCCCTGCATAGAATTGCAAATGTGAGAACCTGAACCGGTATCTAATACCCTGGAAGCAGAGTTTATTGAAAAACAGTTTTCGGTCACAAACACACCTGAAGCGGAAGCATCCCCATGCTTCTTCTTGAGATCCAAGTACTCCGTGCACTTGCGCTTCCAATGTCCTGTTTTGTGGCAGTGATAACATTCCCCTTTCCCCGATTCTCCAGCTTTGGACTTGTCCTTCCCCTTAACCTTTTTAACTCCACTCCTAGGCTTGGTGGGCTTCTTCTTTATCTTTCCTTTGGCCTTAGCCTTTGGACGAGAAGAGGAAGATTGCCCAACACTCAAAACGGGAGTTTTCACTGATTTCAGTGTGCTCTCTGCACTCCTTAACATATTAAGGAGTTCAGCTAGTTCCTTCTCCATATTGTGCATGTTGAAGTTAACTATAAATTGAGCAATGATGGAGGGGAGAGACTGCAGAATAATATCCGTATATTGTTCATTGTCCATTGTCCATCCAAGGTCCTCAAGCTCTTCTATGAGAGCTATCATCTTCAGAATATGGTCTCCTACTGGTGTGCCAGGGGCCATTCGCATCTCAAACAATTTTCTTGATGCTTCGTATCGTAATACGCGGGATTGCTCTCCATACAACTCCTTTGTATGGAGGAATATGGCGTGAACATCCATATTCTCGTGCTGCTTTTGATGTGTGTTATCCATCGATGCAAGCGTGAGGCATTTGGCCGTAGCACAGTCAGTGTCCCATGTCTTGCGGACTTCAATATCCGCAACTGAGGATTTTGGACCTGGGACGGGCGGGGCTGGAGCCGTGAGGACATATGATACCTTATCATAAGTTAAGGCAATGTTAAGATTCCTCAGCCAGTCTTTATAATTGGTCCTATTCAGTTTATTTTTATCTAGTAGAAGCTTGAGTCCTGACATTGGTATCTGCCATTAAGAGAGAGAAAAGAATACACTCAGCGAAAGCTCTTGCAAAGATCAGATTGGTTATTATCTTATCTAATCGATGTCTCCCACTGCTTTAATCAAGTTTTCCTTTCAAACGTTAAAAAGAAAACTAGCCAGGATTAATTACATTCCACAACTTCGCTAACCGTTCAGCGAGGCCAGTGTCGGTACTTGAGGGAGGTTCCCCGTGCTTTCGCACGGACCTAATTAATATAAACCGCGTCTTCCCAGAGGCATAGCACCGTTAATACTTTTCTAGACACCTAATGAGTTAGCTAATTGTAAACTGTAAGACTCTCCTGGGAGCAACTATTGTCCACAGTGGGATCGGGATCCAACCATCATATGGAAGGTATGCAATCTCATTGCAAATTTGAACTCTTGAAACTCCCGATGTGGTTTTTACCCCTAGCACTCATGACCATAGCTATGGTCAACAAATCACAAGCACTAGTCAAGTTCAACCCGTCATTTCTTGATTAATTAGACCCATTCACATGACCCTTGCCTAAGGTCAATAAAGTCATATGCCCGTCCCAATTAATCTGCATCATATGCATTATAGGAAGACATCACTTAGCTACCGTACACTACGCCTTGGCTAAGGTCTAATACTCTACTTCCTGAAATGACGGAGGGTTGCGGATGATTTTTAAGAAAATCTTTAACGCTTTGAACTTGATATCGTCATAGAATCAAATGGTTTTCAAAAGGAGTGGCTTGAGCTCCGCAGTTTTGAAATGTAGCTTTTTCATAAAGAGCCGAGTGGTTTTCAAATCCGATTCTACAACATCGTTTTAAGTTTATTTTCTTTACATTAATCATATTAATGTAGCCCCATCATTTAAGTCCTTAAGCCAATCACAGAAAAGAAACGAAAATACAACGTACGCTTATGCCATCCGCATTCGCCGCAATGTTCCATTATGCACCGTTAGGTTACTTAACTAACGGCATACCGGGACGGGACTAGCGCGGGTGTAAAACATAAGCAACGTCTACTATATATCTCATATATAATATTGCATTCGTCTCAGATATCACATCACAGTATATAGGCAGCAGAAACACAGATGTGATAATATAGGATATATTAGGACGTCCGTATTTAGTATTTAGCCAATAATAGAAAATACGGATTCCACGGTCGCGATGAATAGCCAAGCCCACACCCTTAGACCCCTACGAGAGCGGCAAGCGACCCTACCAATTCTGGAGTTTAGGAGACCCGGTCTCAACTCCTCGAGATGGCCTCCCTCTGAATCCCAGAACCCGGTCACTCGTGCTCCCCTTCTTGGGTCTATCCTAATGCAAAAAAGTAAATAATATACAACACTGGTGACATCATCCTCAACCCGGAAGTGCCCCAAATAATAGAATATTATATTACATTTGAATTTTACATGAATGAAAAGAAAACTCTCATCTCACATCAAACCCCCGGGCTATTCAATCATGACAATCTCAGCAACACATAATATCACATATCATCAACGTAAGTAATTATGCGTACCCCGATTGTCGTTGATGTATAACAACGAAACCGGCGATATACCACATACTACACTTACGGTCACAAAGAAATAAAATGAAAAACTACAACAATTGGAATCATAACTGCCTTTAGACAACACTAACCCAGAATATCACATATACAAGATTTCATACCTAACAATGTAAAGCTCGCATTTAGGTCTCATCCATGAAAACACTTTTTCAAAACAAGCCGGATAATTCAACAAGATTTCCGATTGTTGCCGAGACCGAACTGCTAGATTTACACTCAACAAACAAATTTATAGATTCCAATTATTGTATCAAATATTAATAAACTAGGCGTAGTTAAAACATCCGATCGAACGATTGAACACCCAAAGACTTCTTAGAAAGCTCAACACCTGAGCAGATTTAAAAAAATACCAGTGACTGCACAAAATACATACGGGCCTGCACAAGAAAACACGGCCCATAACTCTCCTACAGCGCCGCGGAACCGCCGCGGAAAGGCAACTATGGCCGTGGTTCCGCGGTTGTACGGATGAGTCAGGGCGTCGTACTTCTGGTGGGCCCATATAATACCCTGCTGAATTTTTTAAGTATTTTTAATTTGAAAAAATCCAGGTTTTAGAAAAATTTCCAGAGAGCACCCTTCGGGCGTCGATTTTCATTCGTTCGAGGTTTTTAACATCGTCTATGTTACCCTAAGGCTCTTGCTTGGCTCTGATACCATGAAGGGGTTCCTATAGCACCACTATAAGGGTTTGGTGGCATCACACATGCCATATTTACAATTTATATGGTGCTAGAGAAACAAACCTAAGGATCATACTAGAAAAGCTAGGGTAACAAAACTATAACACAAACACAAGTAGTAAAAGCTGGGGTTTTGAGAATACAACCTTTGTAGCTCCCTACGCTAGACTCGTTGGCTACTTGAGGGTTGGAAAAGGTTCACTTGAGATCCTCTAGGTCCACGACGATCCACCCGGAGTCCTCTTTGTCCAAGCTTGAAGCTCCACTAGATCAAGAGAAGAAATAGAAGCTAACACTCTACACTAATGGGCAAGACTAGTGTAGAATGGTGATGTGGTTTGTTTTCTCACTTCAAAAACCCTAAATTGATGACTCATTTGCTCACAAGTGAAAGCTAGAGAGCAAGAGAGAAAGGAGGAAGAAGATGATGGCTTGTGAAAAGCTCAAGATAATGATAATCTTATGTTAAAAATGAGAAATGAAAATATATATATTTTCTTTTTCTCATTCTCAACCATAGTTATAAAATATCTAGATATTTATTTTGGATCAAAAATGGCCATAGAAATTAAATCATTGTTAAAGCAAAGGGTTAGTGCATGAATAAAATATTAAACCATGATAACAATTTCCATTTCTATTTTTCTTTTCCAAAAAAGAAATATCCATATATTTATAAATGGTGTAAGTCTTATATTGCCACCATCCACTATATCAACAACCATGATAGAATTATGTATGCATGTATGTGTGCATGCACATCCATATGTGCATTAATGAGAATAAATGCATACATGCATGCATACAACAAAAAGACAAGAAAGGGTTTAAAGTGAGAAACTAATGGTCAATGATAAATCAACACTTGATTTAGCAAACCGGTCATATCACATACGACCCGACAAAAATCAAACCGCCCGATTAATATACGGTATCTCATACGCGCATTTTAACCGGTTCCACACGCATATCTCATATGCGCACCACATCGTTTCGCCTGGACTAGGTAACTCCTTTATGGGACTCTAATACTCATCAATACGCCGGCAGTGGGTGATGATCATATCAAGCACCCCAAGCCACAAGCGGTCAGCTAAACGTAACGGCCACCCGGGTATTGAGCGATCAGAAGAAAACAAGCGAACCTGTCACAACTCCCGTCGAGCCAACCGGCAACACTAACGTACAGTCCGGTCTCTTCGTCAGATATGCTCCATATCGAGTCTATGGATGGTAACGTCGACCCCAATAACTCAATAAGTCGTGCGGACGAATGGTCTATAACAGATCGAGAAACTACTGATAACATTTATCAGTAAATCTCAACAGCCCTGTCCAGGGACTTACTGATATAGCCAATCGAGCACAGTACAGAATCAACTCCCAATACCGGGAGAGATGAAACCCCTCCTATCGCTCATCGCATTCGTGTGTCTCGGGACTGTACCCAACGGCCACCTATTTGCACGACTCAGTAGAGCCGTGGTAGGATGGTAATCAAAGTACAGTGGGAGAACACACAAGACTCTATGACGATCTCGGGTCTACAGACTAACCTGTACCAGTGTCACCTGAGAACTGCTATCCGATGATAGATATAATTCCATATAGGAGTTCTCGGTGAGTCCGTCCAGTGTACCCAGTCACCACTGAGCACCCGTATACGATCTCGATGTCAAACATCGATGAATGTGGGAACATCCATCGCCCATCACATGGGTCAAGTATCATATACGCTAGTCTACTCTGGTATATCGATGCCCCGTCTTGATACACCTACGACTAGGGACATTCCAGGATATGCTTATAAACTACAGATGTCCCACTAGTATGATCTCCATCATAATCACAGTAGTCAAGTCTATATCCTCGGGGCTTTATCAACATGTATGAATGAATAAAAACATGATCAAGTCAACATGTCAGATAAAGAAGAACCAGATAGCATACTATCATGTCGAGCAAGAATGTACACTGAATATATATATATATATATATATATATAAACATGTATAAATACATCCACTATCATATAATGGCCTTTAGGGCATACATATATCCAACACATCACCTTCTGCCGGCGTATTGACGATTCTTTAGTGTCCTACACAGAGGTTTCCTGGCTCAGGCAAAACGGAGTAGGAGCACATATGTGATATGTGCGGGACCGAGAATAATATGATATGAGATACCGTATTAGATTCTCGCGATATATGGTATCGGCCGGGTATATGTGATATAGCCAGGTCATCGGATCAAGTATTGATTCGATGAACTGATACAGATTATATTAGTCGGTTATTTATGAAATAGCCGGATTATCGGATCAAGTGTTGATTTGATAATTTAATGTATAATTATATATTTGATATATTACATTACATTAACTAATATAAGCTCACTTAAAAATTCTTTTTCTCACATGGATAATATATTGATATATATGAGATATATGTTAATTGTATTATTTTCTTTTGTTACAAAATATATTGTATATGTTATATATAATATTGTAACAAGTTAGGGTTACAAATGCAACATGCTTTGTGGAGTTTAAACAAGTTCAGGTTTGGATTTTGGTTAGCTTTTGGGTTAGCTTTTTCATGAAGCTTCATGAAGCTTTCTTTTGTCTTTATCTTAGATATTTAGTGTTGATATTTATTAACCCAACCCAAACCTTAGCCTCTAGTTTATTCTCTACAAGGGTTAACTTTATCATTATTTAACCCATGGTTGAAATTCTAACCTCACACAATAATTCATTATTCATCACAAATGAAATTCTTCTTCTTCTTCCTCTTGAAAAAGCTTTCTAGTTTTTTGTGTTGTGATGAAATAATGTGAGAAATTGAAAACAAAAGAGAGCAAAATTCCTACTTCATCATCCTCATCTATTCTATCCACTTATATTAGGGTGTTTGCTTTGCTCATACTTGATTAGTAAAGCAAGTGCTTGGGTTTGAGATTCTTTAAGATAGATCATCTTAGTAGTTGATGATCGAAAGTAAGCTTGTATCTTTCTCTTCATGGAGTCTCTCTAGAGTCCGGGTGCTTGATGATCGCAGCGAAGGGACCTCAACACAGAGCTTATGAAGCGAAGGAACAGACTACAAAGATTGTAATTGTAACATTTCAGAGAAATAAAACATTATTTTTGGGTAATTTTTATAATTTAATATTAAGTTTAATGAATATTTTAATATTTCGGTATAATTAAATTCCGATAAATGGGAAAAAATTTGGAAAATTATAGAAATCACTAGAAAGAGAGTGTTTTATGTGAATTATGCAAGTTTTAAGTTTTTATGATTAGCTTGACACTAATTTAGTGCTAATCGCGATTAAAAATCGCTAATCGGTTTTTTAGCATATTTGTGCAAAACATGCACCATATCTTTTTTTACACTTGTTACATATTTTTCCATGGCTTTCCTACATGTTTTATCATGGTTGATGATTTTATGAGAGAAGAAAAGAAAAGAAAAGAAAAGAAAAGAACTATAATATTGGGTATGGGTGAGAGAGAGAAAGGTGAGGGGTATCTTGACTTGGCTATTCCTTCTCCATTTCCTCACTCATTTCTCACCCCCTCTCCTCATGTTGCTGCTGCTGTTGCTGCACCCTCTCTCCCTCTTCACAAAATCCCCCAAAACACCATGGAAATCACCTCAAAACCCAAATCCCATTTCACAAAAAGATGCACAAGCTCAAGGGAAACACATTGGACCAAGATAGGAAAGGTTTTAGACACTTGGGGCAACTCAAGAATTTTCTTGAGTTGCCAAAGGAGATATTTCCTGAACCACTAGCTTAGTTTTCCTATTGCTCTCACATCCATGTTAACTTTAAACCGATATAGTGATGTTTAGTGAGGGTATGAAAATTCTAGTTAGGGTAATTGGAAATTGAGAGTTGTGGTGAGCAATTAAGCTCAGTAGAGGCCATACAAACCCCTTAGTGCTAGAATTAAGACCTAAACCAGAGACTAGAAACCCGGAATACAGATTTAGAAGCCGATATCGGAAAAACTGTGATTCTGTGAAGGTTAAATGGAATCTGCTATCACCCCGAGACTCTGAAAATTAGTTTGTATGGACAATGATACATGCAGGCACCTAGGAAGCTACCACCAAAACCCCAGCCCCTAACTCCTAACCATGGCCGCAGATTTATTCCCCCTGGCCGCAATTTGCGGCCAGACCTGGAGCATTTTGGCTCGTTCTTGTTCTATAGCTCCTACATCTATGAATTAGACCCCTGGCATATGCAAAATTGTCCAATTTGACCTAGGGTAGAATCTGGAGCCTTTTTCCTGAGTTGCTGTTTTAATTCGTGTTTTCGTTTTGCGTATTTTAAATTCTGGATTTGTATAATTGCGTGTTACCTCGATTACTTGGCATTTATATGACGATATCGAGGATTGTTTGATGGTTTTGAAAGCGTAGTCCATAGGTTCTAACCTATAAGATTTTAAGCGTATCGTTTTGGTTTTCACGTGTCGTTTTGGTTTCGATTTGGTTTTAATGCGATGCGATACGTGTGATATGTAGGTACCCCCACGATGATTCGAGACAATGAAGAAGATGAAGGCGACATCGACACCGACATGCAGGATTCAAGGTGAGTAGATTATATCTACGGGGAAAGTCGGGTGGATGGCATATAGCACCCCCACAGTTCGATATTTAGTATAGTATATATGTACTATTTATGATAGCTTATAGTGTGTCATGGATATTTGAGATGAGATTAGATGTACTTTAGTTAGATTAGGGCGTAGAAGTAAACTAGTATAGTTTCCTAATTGCGAACCCTAGAATAGCTTACACCCACACGCACATACATGCTTATTTGTTATGGTTATGCTTAGGTGACGAGGATAGTGTATGATGTTTGGAGATGAGTCGATTGAGATTGGGCATAGAACCATGAGATCGGTGATATATTGTGATTCATATCTGGGATACGACATATGATTCTAGAGGGCCTTTGGACGTGTGTTTCACACACGCATTCATAATTACCTAGATGGTATCGATTTGTACTAGACTTAGATCAGTACCCCAGATCATGAGATATGATGATAAGGATACCTGATAATTGATGAGAGGAATGTGATATTGACCCGTACCCAGCTTTTGGGATGTCGTACGATGATTTGCCGTACGAGCTTTGTATTGATGATAGATCTGCACTCATGACTCGAGAATGTCATATGATATTGTATCGTACGCGGTACCTTTGAGGCGGGATCACCGACTATGATATATATATATATATATATATATATATATATATATATATATATATATATATATCGACTCGGATTTAGGTGGTTTCCATACCCCTCTTGATTGACTTGTTAGTTAGAGCTGAGTTTTGCTAGTAGATGTTAGGCTAGGTTGATGTCATACCTATTTCAAAAACTAATGAATCGGGAGTATTTTAAAGACAGGCAAAGGGGTTCTACGGATATTTTCAAAAGACGCATCTTTTCTTAAAAACACCGTAGCCCTTATTTTACTAAAAAACCCGATCGTCTTATTTCAAATAGCAAACTGTATGACTTTTTATATTGATGCAGATGCGTCACTGTTGCATTTATTAATCGATACCTGCATATTCTTGTTATTCGCATCGCATTGCATGTGCAAATGGTTATTGTTATATTAAAAGCATGCTCTTAGGACACCAGCACCATTATCGATGATGCATATGTTCCACGTACACCTGCTTGCCGGCTCACACACTTCATCATCGATAATTGCCATGTCACTACACCGTAGTACTGTTGCATTCAGGATATGATCTCTTGCATGGCATACTTGTGTACATACCCATTGTACACCTATACTTACATATATAAGTATTTGTACAAACATAGATGATTCTGGCTTGATTAGAGATTTGGGAACCGCAAGATACTCTTTAAAACTGATTCATTTTAAAAGAGCGGTTTTCCCTCAATAAGTGTATATTACTATTCCATATTGCATGATATACTGATATGCTTACATTTCTTTTACATGTCGCATACATCATGCTTTTGATTATACGCATTGAAATATGTTGTTTCCATGATATTTCTGGATTTCGGAACCGTGGATATTTCAAAAGAGATTATATAATTGTTTTAAAACCCGGTTACCCTTGATATGATATTTCAGTGCGTCCACCATGTGTTTTCTCGGTGCTGAGAGCGACATGTGAAACCCGATTCGAGGAGGCTGATGAGGCCGATTGCGGGTACATGGTGGGCCCGGTATGGTACCTCGGGCAAGAAAGGGATGCTTTGTATACAGACGTTGAGCCTGGCAGAGGGACTACTACCTACTGGTGATTGTATTTGAGCTCGGCGGATATCCGGAGGATACCGACCGGAGTTGAGAGATGATGTGGGCCGATTCCGGACTGATGGAGCCCCATATATATGAGGATTTACGTGCCGATGCTAGGCACAGTTTTCATGATATTTTCGAGTGTCGATGCTAGACACTCAGGTTCCATGATTTTGATATGTCTTAAGGGACACATGTTGATTTATATTGTCACGTCCCAAAGTACGGAACATGACCGGCACTTAAACTACGGACGTCTCGAGGCGTACGTAATCTAAGTAAGCCGAAAACCCAGAAAACCAAACCAAGAAAAATAGTAGAGTGAAGGAAAACTAATTTAAATCAAGTAGTTTTAATAGCATAAGCCGAATTATGCGTTTTAAAAAAACATCAAATATTTCCTGAAAATTTCGGCAGAGTCTCCTTTGTAAATACCGGCCCCCAAACGGGATACAACATGAATAGTATACGAAATCAAAAAAGGGCATCCCCAAGCGGGAGCTAGCTCTTTGTCAATCGACGGTCACAACCACACAAGCAATATAATATACAATGCCAACGGCGAGGATCAAAAACTCAAAAGGAAACTCAAAAACCACAAGAAGTATAACGCGCGACTCTAAGGTCGAAAGAATAACATCACTGGTCTCTATCTCAAAATAATTACATGTTTGGTTGATGGAACTTATAGATACAACAGAATAATGATATACAAGATATATAATGTGAGTACGATACAAGTAAACCCACCTACTACCAAATCACCCGAAGTAAACTATGCCCGCAAAGCCGTAAAGAAACCTGTACGGCAAACTTTCAAGAAACTGGGGCACAACGGGGGTGAGTTGCCAACTCGTGAATAGAAAAACATCTACGGAAAGAAATCGCATAAATAACGCAACCTAGGTCAATGATCATAATATAACCTCAAATATATGTAAAACATGCTGCCTATAACAATGGCTAGGGTAATATCTAACCGAGTGTGATCTCATATGCCCGTGTCAGTGCCTCAGGTAGCAATATACCATATGGATGATGTATGAATGCATGAAACAGAATGCATGTACTGAATAAAACTGGTTTCATAAATCAGTGAGATTTCTGTATTTTAAAAGAAATGAGGTACCATATATGAAATCAGCATAAAACAGTGCCCAGCATCGACACAAAACAAGTGTCCAAATACCTCGATATCTCTGTGTCACAATCTATGTACCTCAAGTCTCAATCTCAATTCTCAATCACAATATCTAGGACGCCGTCAGTCTAGACCGGCCCCTACCATCCATCTCAAGACCACGACGGTATCCTCCGGATATCCGACGCGTCGGGTAATATCACCGGTAGGTAGTGCTCCCCTGCCAGGCTCACATCGTCATCATCACGTGCTTCTTGCCCCGGGGTACCTTACCGGGTCCACCATGTACCCGAAATGGTTCATCCGTCTCCTCGAATCGGGTTTCGAAATCCATCAGCAAACTCATGGTGGACGACTCATACATCATGGGAAAACCGCACTTTTTATTTTAAAAGAGAGAAAAGGTTTATTTATGGTTTTGCGGTTTTCCTCCAAATCCAGAAAATCTCATGGAAATCCGAATCCGAAACCTCAATAACACGTAAAATAGTGAATATATGCATGAGAATCCATGAATGCGGCATAACAATGAATAACAGTATGCATGAAGTAGCAGGTAATAACTACAATGTCTAAACTATTAGTTAACATGCTATGTCAAGCAATAATATTTTCTAAGGTGTACGTGACATGGCAATTACCGATGAAGATGTGTGTGAGCCGGCAAGTAAGTGTACGTGGTACATACGCATCATCGGTAATGGTGCTGGTGTCCTAACAGCATGATATCAATAATGGAGTATGAAACATAATACAAGCATGCGATGCGAAGCGAACCACAATAAGGAGCGGGAGCTGAATACTAGACGCAACTATAACTAATCTGCATTAATCTAATATAAGTCCTACAAATGGTGCCTTTTGAAATAACACGAATCATGGGGTTTTGAAAATAGGGGCCACGGTGTTTTTATGAAAAGATACGTCTTTTGAAATATCCGTAGGATCTCTTGGGCTGCCTTTTAAAATACCCACGATTCGTTAGTTTTGAAATAGGTAAGAATCGAATCTAATCTAACAACTAAACTAAACTAAGGGCTAAGCTAACAAGCTGGACTACAGGTAAGGAAACCGCCTATCATCTGAGTCGATACATATACATACCTGTATATGTATAGTCGGTGATCCCGCCTCAATAATATCATATCCATAACCAGACATCCCAAGTCAAGAGTGCGGATCAATCATCAAAATATAGCTCGTACGTAAATCCGTCGTACGGCATCCCCAAATCTGGGTACGGGTCAATATCACATTCATCATACTATTCACCTGGTGTCCTCTTTATCAAATATCATGATCGGGGTACTGATCTACGTCTAGTACAATACTGATACCGCCTAAGTATGCATGGACGTGTGTGAAACACTATGTCAAGGACCTGCTACAACGTCATGTCGTATCTCAAATACGAATCCTGCCATATCACCGAAGTCACAACCTCAATACAAATCTCATCGACTCATCTCAAACCCAAGCCTCAAATTCGTATGTGAACCCATAGTCCCATACCCATGTGAACACATAACTATATATCCCGTATAAGCATAAATGAAAGAAGAAAGTATGCAAGTATGGGTTGGTGTGTGCATGTGTAGTGCGACCACTACTCTAGGGTTTCGGGACACTAAATCATCCAAGAACACCAAATATCCATATTATCATCAATATACTGAAACAATATATAAACAATATATATATATATATGTGTGTGTGTGTGTATACGTATTCGTATACATCACCACGAACTGCGAGGGTGCTATACGCCATCCACCCGACTTATCCCCGTAGATATAAATCTACTCACCTGGTCCTCGCTTGCCGGTGCCGACGCCGCCACGCGCTTGCTTGTCGTCTCGAAGTCCACATGGGATACCTACATATCATAACGCACCGTATCGCATTAAAATCCGACTCATGACCAAAACGACGCACGAATCCCACATAGGTCAAAACCTATGGTTGCTTCACAAATCGACCCAAAAACCCTCGATGTCGGAGTACAAACGCCAAACCATCGAGAAAGCTCCCAACACACTCATTTGTACAATTAAAAGCACTAATTATAATATAAAATAGCTTAAAATTCACAAAAACCCCAATTTCACTTAAAAAGTCATTTTTCCGAAAATCTAGCAAGCACAAATCACCGTTTTTGTACAAAACTCGATGTATAGACGAATCTAGAGGCCACAATATTCACTAAATATCTTAAATAACTCAAAAAAATGATTCCCATAATTTAATCTCATTAAATTCCATAAACCCCAAAAACCTAGTTTACAAATTATCCAATTTTAACAATTTTCAAGCAAAAATTCTCGATTTAAGAATTAAGCTTAGATTTGCATAACCTAAGGTATTAAACCACTCATTATAATGTTAATAATGCTATGAAACCATAATTAGATTTTTAAACCTAATTATTAGACTAATTATAAAACCTAGTTAGCAATTAGCAAAGTTATCACAATTTTAAATTAACAAATTAGCAAATAGCAACTAACTTAGATTTTGCATACAACTACATGTTAATCTCCTCATTACAACCATAAACAAATGATAAAAACCTCACTTGATCACAAACCCTAATCATTAATTCAAAACCCTTCTTTTGAATTTTAATTCAAGCACCTAGAACTAATTAAAAAAAACTTAATTAAGCTAACATGAAACAATTAGCACAATTTAAGAAAAGGTTAGAATTATACCTCATGATCAAGAGATCAAATATGAAAATCATGCCTCTAAAATGCCAACTTGCTCCCTAGATCCATGCAAGAATAGCAAATGAAAAATGGGTAGGAATTGGATTTTGATTTTGCTTTGATTTTGTAGGGATTTTGATGCATTTTGAGTGGATTTTTGATTAGAAATGAGATGAAGAATTGAAGGGGCTGAAGAAAGGGGGAGGCTCGGCCATTGTGCAGGTGGGGAAAGTGTGGGAGAGAGTGAGGTGTTGATTAGAGAAAGAGAAAGTCAAAAACCCATACCTCAAGTCAACACACTCATTCTTTATTCTTTCTTTTCTTTTCTTTTGTTTTCTTCTCTTTTCTTTTTGAAGTGGGGAAAAGAGTGGGAGTGGGGAAGCAAGGGTTCAGCCATCATGATGGGGAAATGGGGGTTTGGGTGTGTGTAGGTGAGGAAAAAGATAAATACAATACCTCAATTTCCATTTACACTAATTTCACCAAATAAGCCTCTTTTCTTCAATAATTTCTAAACCGTTTGGGCAAATGATTTCATTTCAAAAACCATATGATAAAATTTTATTTAATGTGTGATGATGTACAAAATTTGTTTCAACTCATTCCAGTTTGTAATTTTCCCTAATTAAATATATTAGTGACGGCTTAAAATAATAATAAAATAATTTTTTTTCAGAAAATTTGAAATTTCACCAGTGGCTCAATAAACACCAAATACTAGCAATTACATTACTAGAATATTTATATTTAATTTTTATAATAAGATATTTGTATTTTGACTTTTTACAGAAAACCCCCTTATTTTACCGATTTTTCGAAATTTCACCGAAACGATTTTCAAAACGTTACAATCTTCCCCCCTTAAAGAAATTCGGTCCCCGAATTTAAATTACAACTCCCCCCAAATACTAAAACATCTAAGCAAAACCATCAAGTCGTCGGGGCTCCGAAATCATAAATACATAAAACAAATCGTAGTGCAGCGCATGCGCATGAAAAATGAGCATATAACTCAATTAAAACTCCGTCAAGCATCCCGCAATCATCGGAATCATGGTAATGACACAATGTCAATTCCAATACCAAAACCAATATGATATAACTCGAAACTATACACGTAAATATCAGGAGGAAATGCATGCCAAATCCTTTAAGTTACTGTGCAATGCCCGTAACACTGCACAGTGGCGGACGTCTATCATAAGAAAATAACTATATACATATATACATTTATTTGAAATGTACGTTCCACCGTTCTGGGAAACAATTTAGAAGGGTTTTCCTTGTTTTAAACGTTTCGCGTCATATCAGACACGTAGGTAAATACTGAGACTATAGCTCGCTTTTTGGAATTCCCTTCAATAGCTATCAATGCATGCAAAATATATTCAGGTACTGTCCTCTGATTAGTCCTGCTTAGTACGAAAACACATTGCAATTATCATTAAAAAAAACGTACTGCTCTATAAGAAATCAATCCCAAGATACGCGTATGAATACTACGTGCGTCTGGTGCACACGACAATCAAAATCCATATACGTGCCATACAAGTGCACAGAAACAAGATCTAAGTGTATCAGGTGTGCACAAAGCATCTGTCGTAGGCAACGTGTGTGCCTGACAGCAAAATCAGGTGCATCTGACATGCACGAAAGAAAAAAATCTCGATTTAGTGCATCTGGTGTGCACCAAAATCGCATCTCAAGACATGCGCTCAACATGCGCAAAAACCCAAAACCAGGGGCATCCATCATGCACGAAATCATGAAATCCAATATCAAGCGCCGAACATGCGCAAAATTAAATCAGGTGCACAAGGTGCACAAAACAAATATCGAGTATCACAATTGAAATCGAAGTCCAGTGCATCTAAGTGCACCAAAGGCGTATCACTGCACTCCAAGCATATATAAACTATACAGAGTGCAGGAACCAAATCGTGTGCGTGCATACGCACAAAATCAACTCAAATGTCTAAAACCGTAAAATCACAACCACGTGAAACCAAAGCACGAAAACGATATCAAGTGCAACACTGTGCAAAGATCGTAAATCCTCAATCATCAAAATCAAATCATGCGAATAAATCACCCAAAACCATCGAAATCAATAATGGCGGAATAGTACCGCTCAAGTGTATCCTCTAAGAATTTCGGGCCAACTGTCGCGGTCAATAGAGGGACGTCTCGTCGATGATCATGAACTCTGGCCTGCTAGTGTGCGTAACAATGACCACTCCTGGGTCGAGGTCTTCACTGTGAATTACCAATCTCTCGGTCTATCGGCTCATCGGCCCTGTCAGGTGTGCTAACGGGGATGATCCCGTTCTGGCACTTCTCTGGCCATCTCTCGGTCAATCATCGCGACCACTCGTAAGACAGCATATCACTGGCGTCGGCCTCTGGCTCTCTGAATGTACGTGACCCATCCGATCCTGGGTGCAAGTATCATTGCAGCAGAGTCCTGAAAGGAATCCTGCTCACGGTCTCTTCCATGTCTCGTCTCTGCCAACTGTTCGGAAGTCATCGTCCTTTCCTATATCTGCATCTTGCTCTGGAGCGGCTGCACACCCATCGCGACTCCTTCTGGAAGGTATATCCAGTACTCTGCCACGGCATGCGCATCGCATCTCTGATGTCGGCGGAGGGAAACGTCATCATATCCAGATCTTGTACGATCCTCTTACTCCATTTTCTCTAATGTCGACTGCTTCGGACTCGTCTCATCGTGGCTGCATGGACTGAGCTCCAACGGCTATCCTCGTATCGGGAGTCTCCCAAGAAATACATCTCACCACCTAACATCCGAATTAAGTCGAACCATCCAATCGATTGTCAAAATCTCATAATCCCCCAAGAGCTCAACATCTTGGGCACAGTTTAATAGTATCGAGTACATACCACAGCATCGGTGGTCCAGCCGTAGAAGGACAAACCCAAGCCTCACTAATGGCGCCGCAGAACTGCCGCAAACCCTAAGGTTCAAAGGCTTTCATACGTTCATTAAGTCGAGTTAGGGTTTCATTCTTCTAGAGGGACCACAGAATTGCCTGCATGTCTTTCCGAATACTTTAAACTTGGAATAGTAGGTTTCTGACATTCGATCATCTCTGTCGACTCCCAACGTCTCCGCGTGAAGTCGTCTCTAGCTGGAATCAATCTATCTGATGACCTCGCATCGGGGTAGCGAACGAACCACCTGTCTTAGTCATTTATCATCGGGTGACTAGCGACCTTGGTTATTCGTATTATATTTGTATTATTATTCAATCTCTAGGTTATTCGTATTTTAGAGTGAATATGTGTGTATATATAGTAGAAAATGTTTTATATTTATACAAAATACATTCTAGAAGAAGAACACCTCATTCTTGTATTTTCCATTTATTCTTTTATTTGGAAATGAGGTGGAGGGTTATATGGCAAATGAGAATGGTGGAGGGTATGGCCAAGTGAATTATTAATTCATTTAGAGATTCTATTGAAGTATGGCAATTATTTTATATTATGAAATTCTTTTTCACAAAATAAAAAGGTTTTGCATATTTTTGAAAAAAGATTTTCATTTCCTCATTCTCATTCTCTCTCCTCTCAATCCCTCATCTTTCTCCTCAATCCAAACCCTCTCATGTGTTGAGAATCATAGGTTTTGAGATAGATTAAAAGCATAAAATAATCTCTACATCACCTAAATAATCTAGATTAGCAATCTAGTTTATTTAGTTGCTTCATTTATGAAGTTGAAGCTTGAACCATATTCCTTCGGGTGGATCATCTAAGATTAAGAAGACCTCCAAGAAATCTTGATCAAGGATCCCTAGGATAAAAAGAGAGAAAAGTTTTGGAGATGGAAGGACACTAATTCCTTTGGTATAACTTTATTTCATAGTAGTTAAACTCATCCTAGTTGCTAGTTTAGGGTTATGGTTTGATCACTTAGGGTTTTCTTAATTGTGCATGCTCAAAATTTGATTTTTTTGCATTCCGCCTCTCTACTTTCATTGTAGAGTGAGCAAAAATAACTAACATGGTATCAAAAATGCTCGATAATCTTTAACTAGCTTGTTACGAAATTTAAATTCTGCCATTTTCGTTGCGCAAAAACTGCCGACAAAAACAGAGCCAAAATTTCAACTTTTAGATGTTTGCACTCCCCGCGGGCTCACGGTTTGGACCAAGAAGCCGCGTGGTGTTGTGTGGGTACCCTGGGGATCTTACCATGGGGAAAAAGGTCAGGCCCATCCCCCTAGACTACCATGAGGTGTCCTTCGGTAGTAGGGACCTGAGACCTACCCCAAAAGGGTAGGCTCGGGTCTGCCCTCCACTCTTGGCCACCTCGTGGTGGCCTCGGAGGGTGTGTAATAACAAGTTCCACTATAAATAACATCCGTATTTTAAATAAATACTTTTCCCAAAAATTTTCTATTTCTAAATTTTACAATTATTAGTTCCTAAATTTTCTAAATTTAATTTCAAATTTTAATTTTCTAACCCTAATTATTAATCCCGAACCTGACCCGGCCCAAACTCCCCTCTCCCTTTTTCTTCTCCTTCGTGTTCCCTTCTTTCCCGCTCTTTTCCACACTTCCCCATGACCCACGCCTATGCCCCAACAGCCGTGACCACTCCACCACGACCCGCGCCCCATGCCCCAACGGCCGCGCACGTTTCCCTACGACCCATGCTCGCCCCACGACCTCTCCTCCTTCGCCAACTACTGCGACGATAGTGTCTCCATCGCTAATGAACTTCCCACGACCGCGCCTCAACCCACCGACCCCATCTCTCATTCTCGTTCTCTCACTCGCACTCTCCCCTCTTCCCTCCCACGCACCACCGCACCGAGCACCCCACTGTAAACCCACCGCCGGAGCTCCCATTGTTAGTTTTTATATCCTAAAGGCCATTATTGTATCATACTAGTTTGTATATTACTTAATGGAAGCTTGGGATATTCACAGTTGTATTGACGGTCTTGCTAAAAATGCTAGTATGCATATGTTTCTGTTAACATATCGCTTATACATATTAGTAGAGCCCTTAGGATCTTTGCTTGATTACCAGCGTTGTGATGGCAGTCACACTAGTGGGTGCTGGGCAGTCTATAAGCAACATCCTATACAGGTCTCTGGTCGTAAGATTATCGAGACGGGGCATCGATACTCCGGAGTAGACTGGTGTATACACTTCTCATCCCAGCATAGGGAGATGGTCTGTCCTACAGCCATCAGTACGTCGTACTAGAGATAGTATGCAAGTGCTCCTTAGGTTAAGGGTAGACCGCACAGGACTCGCCGGGAATTGCAGGTTGGTTCTATACCCATCATCAGAAAGCAGTTCCCAGGTGATATGAGTACAGCTTAGTTCGTCGACTTGACACTGCTCCTTCGCCTCGGGTGTGTTCCCACTGTACTTAGATTACTACCCTACCACGGCTCAAAGGAGTCGTGCAAACAGGTAATAGTTGGGTGCAGTCCCGAAGCACTTGGGGGCAGTGGCGGTTAGACAGGATTCATCTCTCCCGGTATTGGGGGTTGATATCGCGTTGTGTATGGAGAGCCATTACGCAAAGTCCCTGACCAGGGCAAACGAGATTTACTGGTAAGTTCCAGTAGTTTCTCAAGGTGTAATGGGCTTCACTCCGACACGACTTATATCGATATTAAGGGTCTGACGTTTACCGCCCCCTAGGCCCGATATGCGATAGTCCTAGACGAACAGACCGGACTGTACGGAGATTGTCACAGTCAGGCTCAGTGGGAGTTCGGATGGGTTTCCTCATCGTCCTTCTTATCGACATCTACCTGGGGACCGTTGCATACAGTTAGTACCGCTTGCGGCCTATAGTTAAACCCACTGTTAGCGTAGTGTCGAGTATTTAGTGTCCCACACAGAGAGTTTCCCTGCACCAGGAAAAAGGTGTAGAGGCCGTATGGTTTTACGGCAGGGCCGCGATCACTTACGTACACTTGTGCACGTACTATGATCGGGCAGATAATACTAGTGGGCTTTGGTTTAAGCCGGATCCTAGTATTATAGAGATGGATTTATTCAGTCTAAGATTATCCATGTTTTTTTCAGAAATACGGATGGGAGGGGCAGTCTCGTAATTTCTCAGGAAGCTTCTAGAAGAAGGCGACTCATTTGTGTTTATTTCCTTTTAGGATTTAAACTAAATGATGTGGAGGATGAGGTGTATGTTTACATTAAATGCTTAATGACTCATGAGGTGATTCACCCTTAGAATTAAATGAAGCATTCTAGATATTATCTTGATATTATCAAGAGAGATATTTGTATGCTTCATATTATTCTAGCATGAGTATTATTCATTTCATTATCACAAAACACCTCTCTCTCCTCAAGTCTTCATCTTCTTCCTCAAACCCTAAAAGCTCTCATGAGTTGAGAATCCTAGGGTTTAAGTGACTAAGTAATCCATCTAAATACTCTGCACCCTCTAGGACTTCTAGATTAGCAAACTAGAAGCCGTAGTTATCCCAGATTCGAGATAGAAGCTCGGACTATAAACTCTCGGGTGGATTGTCTTTGACTCGAGGAGGCCGTTGAGGTACCCATGATCCATAGAGCTGACGAGGTGTGGAGGACAGCGATGAAGACCCGAAGGACATGTAACGTGAGGTATAACTTCGAATCAGAGTAGGTATACCTCTCATAGTTTGCTAGTAATGGTTTCGACACGATCCGTGTGCTCAAGTCCGTGTTACGAAGCTTTGATAATTGTTTTTCATATATTCCGCCTCTCCGCGAACACGTGGGGTGCGTGACATGGACTTACACCCATCGCCTCCACCAACCCGGCTCCATCCTTCGCCATGACCACCACCAGCACCTCCTTCATCTCCTTCTCTTCTTCCTCGTCGTCACCGACCCAGCACCACTACCATCATCACCATCGCTGCCTCCACCACCGAACTTGTCGCCGCAACCCCCACCGAACTGAGCCCTCTTCATCAACACCACCAAGCTTCCCTTCCTCTCACAACCGTGCTCCTCTACCCATGGTTTTGTGATGGGGTCAAAAAAGTCAACCTCTTACCTAACACCATGCTCATTTCCCTCAAGTGTGCAGATTTTCCTTCAAACACCCCAAAAATCTCCTTTTTCCATGGTTTTGTGATGATAAATGTGTTGATTTGTGTAGGTTTTGTTTGGGAATCAAGGAGAAGTGAAAACGAGAGGAAAAGATGAAGGAAAGACAAGGTTTTCTGCTGAAATCTCCAGAATTTTCTGAAGTGAGGAGAAGAGAGAGAGAGAAGAGAAGGAAATGGGGTCAAAAAAGTCAACCTCTTACCTAACACCATGCTCTTTTGTTTATTAGGATTTTGAATTATGAAAAGGGTTATGATATGATTAAAAATGGTGGGGAATAAGTTAGCAACCATGCAACAAAAGAATTGGCTAACACTTTAAACCTATGTCTCAAAAATGGCTAAGTGTGCAAAGTGTACACTACAAAGGAAAATTTTTCCAATTTGCCAACACGACTAAATATAACTAATAATCCTATGCACACATATATAATAACACGTAAAATTACTAATTATCATGAAAAACATTCTAACGGAAATTCAAAGTGTTACAGTACCTCTGCCAACGTCGATCCAAGTGAGTTTTAGCCAATCAAAAGCAAGAATTCGAGGCCACGCCACTACGGTTCCAAGGCTCGCGAACTCCAGTTTTGTCGCAACGACTATTGTCGCATCCGTAACGTGCATTGCAGCGCTCGATTGATCCATCATCTCCGTGATATCGTCAGCAAGGTAAGTGAACTCTCTCACTTGCTAAATCATGCTATACCTATATATATAATTATATTAATCGAGTTGATAAATGTTAATCTTGATTTAAATAAGTTTGTGTTCTAGAAGATAGCCGCGACTATCATAATCGAAACCCAATGGAAAATGCTGGAATTTATAATCAATACATTCCTTTGCTGTTAATAAACTTCGCGTAGACATTTGAATGGATATTATTGATGTTTCATACATAAAGGGACATCCCAAGATATGTTGTAATATCTGAAAACAGCAATATACCTTGCATTGTAAAATTCATTATTAATTGAATATAACTTGGAATGAAACATTCCCGAGCTTATATCGAAGCCAACTAAATGACCCTTAACCCTCTATAGATGGTTACTGAATATTGTTTTGTTACTATAAGTCAAACTGAAGCAAGATTTGACTCTGGATTGCAGTCCAGAGCAGTACCATTTGTTGACGCCTGAATTAAAATGTTGTTATAGCTCTGTGGAAAAATGATATTATAGGGAACCCTACACCGTGGGGAAGATATATCTGTTAGCTAAACATTGAAAGTGGTTTCATTCGTTTTTATCATCGTTTGCTATTTTAATCACATTTTAAACTATCAGTATATACTGCAGTCCCAAGCAGGGACAGAAGGCATATCCCAATATTAAACATTGCATAACTCCCAGCGTACATTGGATATTATCAATCCATCTGATATGTTGGAAACCTAACTGTAAAACCAAAATATTATCCAACTGTAGCATCTCCTAATTATGCTCCCAACTAGGAGTAAAGCGTTTTACGAAACGGACTTCCAGTTCAGAAATTGGATTTCCAGCAGTAAACACTTAAAATGAAGTGACCGTAACTGGAAAACCTGAAATCCGATTGACAAGAAACCGATTTTTCTGTACATATAATTAAATATACTGCTTACCCCTTTTATATTGTTTTGCTAAATTCTGCGCGTGTGATTTATAGTAAATTTTGCAGTTGGTATGACACTTGCTGCTATATTTTATTCGTATTACAATTAATTGCATTCTCATCAGATCATGTAGCGGTTATATCCTCATTGAATAGTGGTCATATACATTGATAATCTAGTGACCGTGATACATTACCAAGTGATAAATATTAGTGATTAGATTGTGGCAAATACGTTAGTGTATAAGCGTGATTGAATAGTGGTAGTGACACGTACTTGTACACAATCAGCGGAACCAGTTAATTATTGCATTGTCTACGCCTATGGGCCATATGTAAGTGTAACTATAACTGGCGTGGGACGGTTATGGAAGCACTTATATTAGTGTCATAGGTAAGGCGTTAAATACTGTCCATTTATCTTGGATACTAGTCGAGACATGCTTGATGGAGATTCTGTCTCCAGTTCTAGCGTAGACTTATCATAGACCGACTAGTATTTGGGTTTATGGTCGGTATTTTATATAGACCGTGGGTGTGGGGTAGTTTGTGTGTGAGTTCAATCAACGGAATCTCGGAAGTCCCACTGCCGGCATATACAGCGATTCTGGGAGTCATATAGGTGATATTACTGATTATTAGCGAGCGAGATTCGGGCCAGTGTTCCTTTGCCCATAGGGCCTACCCTTGGGTTGGGGATACTCCTGCGGTGGTTGACGCTCACACTTGGACTGACGATAGATTTAGTGACCTGGACATTGAGACTTAGAGACTGGTAGGTTTAATGACATGGACATGCATTGATTACTGATTCGATATACTTGCTTTACTGTTTACCTGTACCGATTAATTCATACGCTTCATCGTTCTATATCTACTGCTTCATGTTTGTCATTATTGCATGTGTTTACATATATATATATATATATATATATATATATATATTGTTGGAGATAGTGCCCTCAGAGTCAATTATTAGGTCACAGGTACGTGATTGTAATGATTGAGGGAGGACCTATCCCGATAGGACAGTCTTACTCGAGATGATAGTATGCTATCTGGTTTACCTTTATCATCGTGTACTGCTTTAGGTGACATGACACGTCGCTATTACACGTTGATAGAGCCCCTAGGATTCTTGCTTGACCACCAGCAGTATGAGGGCGATCATATAAGTGGGAGCTGGGGGTCTACAAGCATATCCTTAAAAGGTCCCTAGTCGTGGGAGTTTCGAGACCGGGCATCGATACTCCATTAGTAGACTAGTGTATACAGTCGAGACCCCGACGAGGGGCGGTGGCCGGTCTCACAAGCCACTGGTGTCAGTTGGATCACCTAAGATGTATACAGGTGCTCATTGGGTTATGAGTACACCGGACAGGACTCGCCGGGAACATGCTAGTTGGTCATATACCAGACGTCAGATGGCAGTTCCCTGGTGACATGTGTGCAGGTTAGTTCATCGACCTGGGGATCGTCATTTGTCTCGTGTGAGTTCCCACTGTACTTTGATTACTACCCTACCACGGCTCAAAGGAGTCGTGCAAACAGGTTTTAGTTGGGTACAGTCCCGAGCCACATGGAGGCAGTGAGCGTATCTTCAGGGGTTCGTCTCTCCCGGTATTGGGGGTGAGGTCGTGCTGTGTCTAGGAGAGCCATTACACAAAGTCCTTGGCCAAGGCAAGGAGATTTACTGGTAGGTATTCCAGTAGTATCTCAGGGTGTTCTGGGCTACACTCCGACACGACTTGTACCGCTTTTGGGGGTCTGACTTTTACCAACCCCCTAGGCCCGCCATGCGATACTCATAGACGAACGGACCGGACTGCACGGATATTGTCACTGACAGGCTCAGTAGGGTGTCAGGATGAGTTCTCTCATCGACCTCCTTTTTAGTCAGTACCTGGTAGCCCGTTATGTATTGGCTTATACCTCTAACGTGCTAGTGGTTAAATCCACAACCAAGGTGTTGACGAGTCTTTAGAGTCCCCCACATTCAGTTACTCAAGTTTCGGGCGAAACGCTGTAGAGGCCGTATGGAGATATGGCAGGGTCCGATCAGATACGTGCGGTATTGCACGGATCAGGATCGGACGGTTTGTACTAGTAGCCGTATAGGTATATGGCAGGGTTCGATCAGATACGTGCGGTATTGCACGGATCAGGATCGAACGGATATTACTAGCCGGCTTTGGTTTAAGCCGGTCCTAGTTTAGTACAGTGTAGATTTTGTCTCATTGCATTTGTATCCGGACGGAATACAGATGCGGGTGTGTATGCACAGTATCGGGGTTTTTCCTGTAATTTATTACGGGACCAGTTTTCTGGAGTTGCCAGTTTGCATTCCGTTCCGGCCGGTTTTCCTTTGTTCTTTCCCGGCCGGACTTTTTCGATGGAGGGGGTTATTTGCAAGTTCGCAAATAACACTTTGTGGAGGGTTTTATTGCATATATATTGATTATGATAGCTTTCTTTTCTTTGCACCATGACTTGCTTTGACTTGTGATTTGAGTGGGCATGGGTTTTGATGTGAGTTGAAGCATGGTGTATGCTTTCTTGTCTCTTGGTGTGGTCACCACTTGACTTCTCCTACCCTCACCTCCCTTAAGGTTTTGTATTTGTTCCCTCCACCATTTCCATATAGTTTTTGGCCGGCCTCTTTGATGGGGTGAGGATGGTTCATTTGTTTTGGTGTTGGAAATTTATCAATCATCTCATTTTTATCATGCCACCAAAACCCTCTCCAAAGTTCATGATTTCCTTCTCCCTCCATGGCAACTTCACCACCCTAAAAGAGACTATGATTCTACACTACACATTCTACAGCAAATCTTGGGCATGTCGAGTTGCCGGCTTCATGCCCGAGTTGCCTCGGTATAGAGGCGGGAGCCCGTAAAAGTACCCGGCTTCGTGGTGCCCTTTCCGACGAGGAGGAGATGGACGGAGATCCCGCGAGGAGATCGGAGTGGAGATGAAGACCGGAGGACTTGGATCGTCGGTATACATCTCTATTCCCATTCTTGTAGATAGCTTAGACTAGTTAATGGTCCGATCCGGTTAAAGTGCGCGGTGGTGCCGGTTTGCAAAGTCCGCAAAATTTAAGTTATTCACCGCTTCCGCATTCCGGCGTCGGATTGACGGCCGGGGCGCCGCCGTGCACTTACAGTGGTATCAGAGCCTCGCCATTAACTTAGTCTAGCTTTGTGTAATGTGTTTTTCAGTTCCGATCGATCGAAATGTCCAAAAACCCGTATTTGCCCACGACAGTTTCTGTTGAAATTTTTTGGTCTCGAAAAATTTTTCAGGTTGTAAAATATTGATGTACTGGAAAATCTAAGAGTTCTGTAAAAATTTGACGAAGTAACTCCACAGTTGGAGCGCGGAACCGCCGCGAAAACCCCCTTTGTGCGGCCCTTCCGCCGCGCACTATTCACATCACTTCACCATTTTTTTACAGAGGCCTTCTGGGCTTAAAATATGGGCTTTGGAATATTAAAGTTGGGCCAATTGTTTCTGTGAGTGCTACAGTTTTCTTTGGGGCCCACTTGTTAATTGTTTGATCAATCGGAAATTTTTTAAACACATTTTTCACAGTATTTACATTATATCTGCGACCGTGAATGTCACTCGATCGGTAAATCCGGTCTAACTGCTATAGCCCGGTTAGACGGATTTGCGAACGTGATTTTCACGTTGATGTTCTATGTATTTGCTGTGATGTTGCGGATCGGTCGTGGGGGATAGCCTGGATGCAATGCTAGTACTGTGCTGTTGTATTATGTACATTTGATATTGCGGGGCGAGCGTCCGACATGTGGACTGCCGTCACTGCCTGACTGTATTATTATTTTGGGGCACGACCTGGTTGCGGTCGATGTACCCGGTGTATGTATATTTTACTTTCTGTACTAGGATTGCCCCGCGGAGGGGTGCACGGATAGCCGGGTTCTGGAGGGCAACAAGCCCGCATCTCATGGCATTGAGACGGAGGGGGCTTCACTCTAGGATTGGCGGGCTATTCGCCGCACTCGTAGGGGGTACAGGTTGACCCAGGAGGGGTGCCCAAGTTGCCGGATTCCGTGAAGTGCTGGGTGGTCCATTCACGGCGCTGAAGGGGGCTGCCTCGCTTCAGGTTTTGGCGGGTGACTTGCCGCGCCCGTAGGGGTCTAGGATTTCATTGCACAGGCTATCCACACGACCAGGGGAACGTCGGGTTTCAGCGGCTCTGTGAAACCCGGGGATCCCAGATATCTGTATTGTTTCTGTGATGCTGTTCATTATCTGTGATGTTGCATTCTATTCACGCCTTGAGCGAAATATAATATATTGGTATATATATTAGTAGATGTTGTATATGTTTTGCATCCGCGCTAGTCCAGTCCCCGCTCTGTCGTTAGTAAGCTAACCTAACGGGTAATGACGGGACCCAGTGGCGAATGCGGATGGCATATACGTACATCAGTATATTTTCGTTCTTTTTGGTGTGATCAATTGATGGGACTGCATTGATTCGGATCAATGCAAGTTAAAAACAAACCTAATCTGATGTTGTTGGAACACTTTTCAAAAAGCTGTTATTGCAAGGACGTTCACTTTTGTTTTGCATCGCGGTATTCATTTAGAATATCCTGCTCCTCAGTCGACGAGGCAAGGGCCGAGATCCCTTCACCGGGAGTGACCCCTTGGACAAACAGTTTGCGTCAGGGCAATGACTTCACTATAGCCGATTACTTTTGCTTTGCACCGTGGTATTCAGTTGGAATATCCTGCACCTCATTCTACGGGGAAAGAGCCGAGATCCCTTCACCGGGAGTGACCTCTTTAGCAATGGTTTTTCGTCACTATATTTTCTAAAAAGCTATCCGTTCCTTCAACGATATCAAGTTCATTACGTTAAAGGTTTTTCGCCAGAAACCATTCGTAGCCCTCCGTCGTTTCAGACGGGTAGCACGTAGTATTCATGCTATGTTTGTTGACCTTCGTCAAGGCATAGTGTTTGGTAGCTGCTTGTTACTTTTCTGCTGCATAGATAGATGCGTTGGTTTGGGACAGTCGTACAACCTTGTTGACCTTCGTCAAGGGCTTGTACGGGTGGATTCAAATTAACCTGGATAATGACGGGTAGAACTTGACATGTGACTTATGATTTGTTGACCTTCGCCAAGGTCATAAGAGCATGGGGCAGAAATCACATCGGGAGTTTCAAAAGAACTGAAACTTGCCAGATATGCGCATACCTTCTGGAGTGTGATACCGTGAGCGGATTCTGTCACGTTATCATGCGATGAGAGTTGGATCCCGATTCCCACTGATGAGTTAGTTTACTCCTCGGGTGACCCCGACTAATTCTTCTTTCAGGTTTGGAGGAGAATTTGAGGTACAGTGGGAGGATTCCAGATTAGATAAATTGGTGACCATTCTGATCTAGGTTAGAGTGCACGCTGAGTGTTTCTTTTCTCTCTCTCTTTGGCAGCGACCATTGACCCGACCCTAAGACTATGACTCAGTGACCAAGTTGACCGAACCTTCTTAAACACTGGCTTTTGGATTGTCAGAGTTGCAGACCTCATTGCCACTCCTACTTTTACCCTTTTCTCCAGGACACCCCGTATTGCTACGAACGTCCACTTCCATTGGACAAAACCATCGTATGGTTAGATACGAACTCGAAGGGATTCGAGGATGGTTTCCGGTTCTGGAGAAAACGGATAGGATTATTCAGTTGTCTTTTCCTTCTACCCTCTCTCAGGTTACGAGTACTCCTTGGTTTAGGGGTAGCACACCTATTATGCAAATTGGATTGTCTTCTTCCAAACCTTAGGCTGGTGCCGACCGGTAGGGAATGAAGAAAACCAATTAGCATAACGATGGTGTGCAGAAGGTATTAAGTTCAGACAAAGCAAGGGATTAGTAAGAGGGCAAAGTAAATTGCAACAGATATTCACGACCAAACCAAATATTTCGTTACCACTCCCACATCACCTTTGTATTTCTCCAGGACACTCCGTATCACTACGAAGATCTACAGTTTATTTGGATACTCCATCGTATGGTTATATACGAACTCGAATGGAACTTGTTCCAGTTCGGGGATGGATTCTGGTCCAGGAGAAATAGGAATAAAGTACATGCAGGTGTCTTTTATCTTCACCTTCTCTCGCGTTGCGAGTGCTCCTAGGATTAGGACAGTACACCCTTTATGCTTATTGGATAGTCTTCTTCCAAACCATAGGCTGGTGCCGAACGGTAGGGAAGGAAGAAAACCATTTGGCCTAAAGGGGTGTGCAGAAGGTAAAGACTAAAGACATATGAAGGGATTTGGAGAGGTGGCAAAGAACTATACGGTTACAGTCGTGAATCTGGAAGAGGCATTACTAGGAATACCAGGATACCCCACCGAAACATTTCAATGTTTCAGTTTCACTGTGTACTGTTAAAAGAAAACTGATTTCCCGATTAGATACTTACTCCAGGGTATGTATTTACCAGGTATGATTCTCACATCTGTATGGTTTTACAGATGATGAGAGGGAGTAGGTTATTGGGAATTGGGTGATCATCCTCATTATATCGGGATTCGTTGTAATCGGTGATATTTGAGGAAATCACCTGGGCTGTTTGCCGGTCGGCAAATATTTGGTTTTGAATATCCGCAGTTATGCACCAATTTCAAATTGATATATCTGTACGTCTATTTTTATAGAGTGAGATATACCTTTCTGAAATTATGTCTACGACATTTACCTATATCAGTGGATGGTTAGGTAAGGAGCATTAAACAGCGGTGTAATTCTTCTTAACCATAAGTACAGTTTTCAACCTACGGCACACAGTGAATGAGTTATCAGACTCAAGGGACTTATACAGAGTATTGTATGTTGTCCAGGGTCCATCAGGACAGAGGGGTAGGTCCTCGTACTATATTCGGTTTACTTATGACTTCTCTAGTTTTTAGACAGGTGTTTCGCGGAAACACAGCGTCCAAATTTTGAGAAGTTATAGGTATTTGAATAGAGTAGAGAACCAGGTATAGCAAGTATCGGGATTCTTCAAAGAGATCGAAGATGTAGATACTTGTGTATGGTATTCAGTTGATAGTAATGATAAAGAGATCTTGCTTCTCTTTCAGGTTATTCATAATTGGAAGTATTCCTAAGTTGAGTAACGCTGATCGGCCTCCTTCCATTTAGTTGACATGCGCTGGGGACAGCTGCATGATTTGAATCTGGTTCAATTAAATCAGTGCCTCTGTTTCTATATTGGATATAGAACAGTTCATATCTTAACGATGTTAAGGTACGGGGAGTTGTCCGGCTTATGATTAAAACCAGACACTAGACAACTCAAGGCACGTTTCTGTAATGGCTGTTTGTGGGTTGACCCAGGCTATGACGAGGGTTGATTTTCTACCATCTGGATGAACAATAGCGATATTGTTCTAGACTCGCCACAGTTTTATTAAAAATGGATTTTTTCAGAAAACAGTAGTGGGAGTATGGTAGAACTGGAAGTGATTCCAGAACCACAAACGATTACTGAAGATTTGATAAGGAACCTAAAGATTCAATCTGGATTGACATTCCATTGGCCACTCCGCAGATAAGGTGGGTAACTTCAGGCACCCGAGAGGCACTACGGTGGCCTCAAGGACGGTGACAGGGAAGTTCTTGTTTACCCACAATTGCCATTGCTGTTGTTCCAGGTTACGAGACCCGGCGGGAGGATGAGTATAGCGTCGTTCTAAAACTAGTTTTAGAAGTGTACGTGTATATGACTCTGCCAGAGGGTTGTCGTAGTCAGTGGGAGCAGCGGAAGCATTGGTGGACAGGTTGTTTATGTCTATTTATAGACTAAAGCAGATGTAGCGGAGATAGATCATCTATTTCTGACGTGACAGTCATGGGTTTGACTTCATCAGAATAGGGGATGGATCTGTTGAGAAGGTAGTAGGGTGTGATATCCTGGTATTTGGATGATATACACAGAGTAGGAAAAGAAACTCCTACACTACGATCGGTTATACTTTGGTCGTCACAATTGTTTCTCCACAAAGGAAATGGATTTTACATCAGACATACTGGTTACTAGATCTATGGTTTTAGATCTACATTTGGGTGGTTTCTCAATCAGGGTACCTTGACAGCATTCTAAGAGTATTTAGAATGGACGACTCCTAGCACGGTAGTATACCTGCAGGTGATGGAGTCACCCTCTCCAAAGGTGTCTTACAGACTAAAGGGGAGAGGGACGTGCATGATTGGCAGATCACTTGCTTAGGCAATTGAGTCAATCATGAGATGTCAAGTACCACACCAGATGTTGTTCTTGCACTAGATGCAATAAGTTGACATTAATCCAATCCTGGAGAAACAGTCGGAAGCAGTTTTAGAACATAAGTGGATGTTCTAGGGATATGATAACGACAGCCTCATTCGGGAAACAGTTATCATTCCAGGCTTCCAAGGTGACATGGACGACAAGGAGGTTGTCAGAGTTATAGTTTTCCCTCTGACGAGGGGCAGTATTTTGGACAGGTGATCCAAGGCAATACTGAGGGAGGCATGGCGCGCAGGATACTGATTAAGTTCAGTTGACGATACAGTCTAAGAAGTTTGGATTTGGAGTTCATTTATGAGCTATGTCCCATCAGACATCCAGGCACATTCTAAGACAGGTATTGCTCATTTCGGGAGATGGGTTTCTCCGCGAACTTGAGATATAGAGAGACATAGAAAGAAACAACTAAGCGGATCCACTCACTGAGGCTATTCCTCGAACGCAATAGTTCCGCAAACGAGCTTTGTGAGACTGACTAGTAGAGGAGTTGGATGTTCGGTATCACACGGGCTGTGAGTATGCGACATCGCAATAATTAGCCTTGAGTGCAAGTGGGAGATTGTTGGAGATAGTGCCCTCAGAGTCAATTATTAGGTCACAGGTACGTGATTGTAATGATTGAGGGAGGACCTATCCCGATAGGACAGTCTTACTCGAGATGATAGTATGCTATCTGGTTTACCTTTATCATCGTGTACTGCTTTAGGTGACATGACACGTCGCTATTACACGTTGATAGAGCCCCTAGGATTCTTGCTTGACCACCAGCAGTATGAGGGCGATCATATAAGTGGGAGCTGGGGGTCTACAAGCATATCCTTAAAAGGTCCCTAGTCGTGGGAGTTTCGAGACCGGGCATCGATACTCCATTAGTAGACTAGTGTATACAGTCGAGACCCCGACGAGGGGCGGTGGCCGGTCTCACAAGCCACTGGTGTCAGTTGGATCACCTAAGATGTATACAGGTGCTCATTGGGTTATGAGTACACCGGACAGGACTCGCCGGGAACATGCTAGTTGGTCATATACCAGACGTCAGATGGCAGTTCCCTGGTGACATGTGTGCAGGTTAGTTCATCGACCTGGGGATCGTCATTTGTCTCGTGTGAGTTCCCACTGTACTTTGATTACTACCCTACCACGGCTCAAAGGAGTCGTGCAAACAGGTTTTAGTTGGGTACAGTCCCGAGCCACATGGAGGCAGTGAGCGTATCTTCAGGGGTTCGTCTCTCCCGGTATTGGGGGTGAGGTCGTGCTGTGTCTAGGAGAGCCATTACACAAAGTCCTTGGCCAAGGCAAGGAGATTTACTAGTAGGTATTCCAGTAGTATCTCAGGGTGTTCTGGGCTACACTCCGACACGACTTGTACCGCTTTTGGGGGTCTGACTTTTACCAACCCCCTAGGCCCGCCATGCGATACTCATAGACGAACGGACCGGACTGCACGGATATTGTCACTGACAGGCTCAGTAGGGTGTCAGGATGAGTTCGCTCATCGACCTCCTTTTTAGTCAGTACCTGGTAGCCCGTTATGTATTGGCTTATACCTCTAACGTGCTAGTGGTTAAATCCACAACCAAGGTGTTGACGAGTCTTTAGAGTCCCCCACATTCAGTTACTCAAGTTTCGGGCGAAACGCTGTAGAGGCCGTATGGAGATATGGCAGGGTCCGATCAGATACGTGCGGTATTGCACGGATCAGGATCGGACGGTTTGTACTAGTAGCCGTATAGGTATATGGCAGGGTTCGATCAGATACGTGCGGTATTGCACGGATCAGGATCGAACGGATATTACTAGCCGGCTTTGGTTTAAGCCGGTCCTAGTTTAGTACAGTGTAGATTTTGTCTCATTGCATTTGTATCCGGACGGAATACAGATGCGGGTGTGTATGCACAGTATCGGGGTTTTTCCTGTAATTTATTACGGGACCAGTTTTCTGGAGTTGCCAGTTTGCATTCCGTTCCGGCCGGTTTTCCTTTGTTCTTTCCCGGCCGGACTTTTTCGATGGAGGGGGTTATTTGCAAGTTCGCAAATAACACTTTGTGGAGGGTTTTATTGCATATATATTGATTATGATAGCTTTCTTTTCTTTGCACCATGACTTGCTTTGACTTGTGATTTGAGTGGGCATGGGTTTTGATGTGAGTTGAAGCATGGTGTATGCTTTCTTGTCTCTTGGTGTGGTCACCACTTGACTTCTCCTACCCTCACCTCCCTTAAGGTTTTGTATTTGTTCCCTCCACCATTTCCATATAGTTTTTGGCCGGCCTCTTTGATGGGGTGAGGATGGTTCATTTGTTTTGGTGTTGGAAATTTATCAATCATCTCATTTTTATCATGCCACCAAAACCCTCTCCAAAGTTCATGATTTCCTTCTCCCTCCATGGCAACTTCACCACCCCAAAAGAGACTATGATTCTACACTACACATTCTACAGCAAATCTTGGGCATGTCGAGTTGCCGGCTTCATGCCCGAGTTGCCTCGGTATAGAGGCGGGAGCCCGTAAAAGTACCCGGCTTCGTGGTGCCCTTTCCGACGAGGAGGAGATGGACGGAGATCCCGCGAGGAGATCGGAGTGGAGATGAAGACCGGAGGACTTGGATCGTCGGTATACATCTCTATTCCCATTCTTGTAGATAGCTTAGACTAGTTAATGGTCCGATCCGGTTAAAGTGCGCGGTGGTGCCGGTTTGCAAAGTCCGCAAAATTTAAGTTATTCACCGCTTCCGCATTCCGGCGTCGGATTGACGGCCGGGGCGCCGCCGTGCACTTACATATATATATATATATATATATATATATATATATATATATATATATATATATGTATTGCTATTGTGTCGCTCTGACGACATGAGTATGCATGCTTAGAAGGAGAAGTGGACTTAGCTCGAATCAGGACCTGTCATACCTCGAGGATATTGCAGACATCTAGATCAGCGACGCCAGCGCTATCTTTCCCTTGATCTCTATCTGGTATATCTTTTATCTATTCTGATAGATATAGTGACTGCATTTCTTATTACCTGTGCATTCTTTACTGGTTACCACGTAATCCTACAAGCCGAAGTGTGACTACGGCAGGATATTTCCTTGACCGTAGGAGCATGGCTGGCCTTGTCACCCCTCGTATTCAGTATTTTGGGAAGCGGGGCGTGACATGATTTTTTTGGTATCAGAGAAAGGTTCAGATTGAGATTAAGTTCCTAACTAGGGCTTGACAATTTAAGCCACCCATTCGTTTAGATGTAAACTTATTATCCTTGACATTGATTCATATAGTGTGTTCTGCTACATATCTTGATCCATCCGCTAGAGTTTTGGGTGACTTGGTAGAGTTATGTGATTGTAACTATGAACTGCAGCATAGTTACAAGGCAGCACTCTTCTTGAGTGACTTGGAGTTCCACATTTGATTTCCACTCGTTTGAGTTTCACCTCACCATATATTCTTGTTTCGTTGTCCATTCTATATCTTATTCTAATTCTTTTTCCTTGTACCTTATGTAGTCCTAAAATTTGTTGTTTCAGGACCATGGCTTCCAATGGCTTTTCTTCCAACTCTACTCCCCAGAATCAGACCGTCGAGATTTTGGGTGTACGGCAAGGCTTGAAGGAAGCCCAGGAGCGAACAAACGATCTCTTAGCTAAAGGACTAAGGAGGCAAACGGCTCAAACACCAGCGGGAGCCCCCAATCGGAGAAGCGCCCATTTGTTCCTCAGTGACAGAAGCAACGAAGAACACAACGTTGTGTTTATTGCAAGAGACCAGGACACTTTCAGAGAGGCTGTCGCAGGGCTAAAGGGCAGTTCCTGATTTGTGGATCCAACGAGTATCTTATCAATGGTTATCCTCAAAGGAAAGAGCTACAAGGAGGAGATTCGTCTACGCTCTCCACTTCTGCTATGTAACTGGGTTGTTTCGTAGTTCGAGTTTCGAGAATAGTACGGACCCAGCGCATAATTAAACTTGCCTGACGAGATCACAGCGGTCTAAATATCAACGCAGAATTATCACCCTTCCTGCTTTCAATAAAAACCCTGTTATTTTATTTACTAATTGTTTCTTTTCGTCTGAACTTTGTATTTTTGTTGAACCTATTGGTTTAAATGAAAAAAAATGTGAGTTGTGATTTATGTATCGTTCCCTTGCAACTCATTCCCTTATACTGCTTACTGCATCATTATTCAAAATTTTGATTTTTCAGTCCTTACCTACTGTATATTTTCCATGTGCTCCACATATTTAGTTATTTTCTTTGTATGTTCCACTATCTGATCATGACTCTTTCTTTTCAGGCCATAGCCAATCCTGGAGCAGCGCCGCCTCTCGATGAGGACACCCGGTCCTGCGTTTCCTTGGACTGCATGCTGGGGAGTTCAGATAACGAGGTCGATGGCCCACATGCTATTCTCGGCAACAGCGATTCCGAGGATGAGGGAGTCACAGTCGCAGCCCCAGAAGTCGACATGATCAGCGACTCTGACGAAGAAGAAGAGGACCCCGAAGAAGACCCGATGGAGGAAGATCCTGAGGAGAACCCAGTAGAAGAAATCCAGAAGAGGAAGGTCTTGAGGAGGACCCAGTAGAAGAAAACCCAGAAGAGGAAGATTCTGAGAAGAACCCAGTGGAAGAAAATCCAGTAAAAGGGAATCCAGGGGAAGAAAATCCAGAAGAGGTAAATCACGTGGAAGAAAACCCCGATGATGATGCCCCGGCCGAGAAAGAGTCGGAGGATGAAACCTCGAGTGAGGAGGAATTCGAGGCGGAAGAACCTCCAGTGGCAATCCTTGCTAGGCGCTATGGAAATGGACGTCCCTATCTTAGCGCCAGAGCTTACCGTAACCGGTTGAACTTCCACAATCGCAACTGACGCGACTCATCTTTGTTTCTTCTGGACGAATAAATCTATGTATAGCTTAGGGCCACTTTTATCTTTCGAGTATGATTTGTTTAAAATTTTTCTAGAAAAAAAAATAATAATAAAGTATCTGAGTGCGCAAATCTTTTGAGTATTAATTCGCATGATGCATTGACTGTTTTCCCTCCCCAATAATTTCTTTCCCTCCTGAGATTCATTACTCTTCATCCTTGCACATTGTAGTGACCTGACCCCAGTGTCTTCAACATTCAGATTAAAGTACCGCATTCCGACTTCTTTTGAATATGCCATACACCACTGTAATCCATACCCTGGCTAGCCCTTATACATTATTAGTGCCATTTCTTATTACTGTAATTACATTCAGTAACGGTTGTTTACTCGAGATTTAGTTTTCTCTATTTTGTGTTTTTTTTCAAACGAGCGTATTATTAACTACTTCTGTTTTACTTAATCAAAATGCTTTACTATTCTTCACATTTTCAATAGTGCAAACTTATGTCGCACATACTATTTGTTTTATTTTCTCTTGTATTTCCCCGTATAGGCTTTTTCAAGTTATTTTAAATTGCTTGATCGGTAATTTTAATAAAATATTTTCTGGCTTCTCGGCAAATCCTTCACTATTGTTTATCAATATTATTATATCTTTCATTATATATATATATACAGTTTACACTACGAACAGTTATGCCTTGTGCAAAAATGGTAGTTGTAAGTCACAAGGCATAACTGTTCGTAGTATAAACTATATATATATATATATATATATATATATATATATATATATATATATAAATCTTATATGTTCATCTAGGTGCTTTCGCATAAATAGCGATAAAATAAAAATCGATTTTTGTTGCTTTTCGCATAATACTTTATTTCTTACCATTTATTTAAAATTTCGAGGACAAAATTTTATGTAAGTGGGATATGATGTAATAACCAGTTCCACTGTAAATATCATCCATATTTTAAATAAATACTTGACCCAAAATTTTTCTATTTCTAATTTTTACAATTATTAGTTCCTAAATTTAATTTAAAAATTTAATGTTCTAACCCAAACTATTAAACCCGAACCCGACCCGACCCGACCCGACCCAAACTTCCCTCTCGTTCTCCTTCGCGTTCCCTTCTTTCCCGCTCTTTTCCTCACTTCCCCACGACCCGCGCCCACGCCCCAACTGCCGCGCCCACTCCACCACGACCCGCGCCCATGCCCCAACGGTCGCGCCCGCTTTCCCCACGACCCACGCTCGCCCGACGACCCCTCCTCCTTTGCCAACCGCCGCAACGATCGCGTCTCCCATGCCAACGAACATCCCATGACCGCGCCATAACCCACCGACCCCCTCTCTCGTTCTCGTTCTCTCACTCTCCCTTCTTCCCTCCCACGCACCACTGCACCGATCACCCCACTGTAAACCCACCGCCGGAGCTCCCCATCGCCTCCAACAACCCAGCTCCATCCTTCGCCACAACCACTGCCAGCACCTCCTTCATCTCCTCCTCTTCTTCCTCATCGTCACCGACACAACACCACTACCATCATCACCGTCATTGCCTCCACCGCCGAACTCATCGCCGTAACCCCCACCGCACCGAGCCCACTTCATCAACTCCACCAAGCTTCCCTTCCTCTCACAACCGTGCTCCTTCACCCATCGCCGGCAGCCCCATCTCCAACACTTCACCGCCGGCTGCCACCACGAGCACTAACGACTCCTTCACGAACTTCTTTGTCTCTTCCACCGACCTCGTCACCGTGATCCCACTCCCTCCTGCTAAACCCGAGTAGCCCCACCACCTCCTATGCCACCGCGACCACCACTCGACCATCGCGGCATCCTCCTCCTTCCTGCAGCCGGACCCCAGCACTAACAGCCACCATCGACACCGTTCTGCATCAAAAGCTTGCATCCTCAACCTCATGTCCCATTCGCCGCCACGAGCACCGACCACCACCATCGTCGTCGGCTCACCCTAACGCCGCCTGAGCACCGACACAACCACCTCCACGTTGACAACAGTCGCATCTCATCACCAACTTCTAAGCCCCGTACCCAAGCTCCTCCTGTTCCCTCCACCTGCTCCGGCTACGACCCAGAACTGCGCGACGACCACTCCACCATCGATGGCCTCATCTCTGCAAACTCGAAGCCTTCAAGTACTGCCGCCAACGTCGATCCATGCGAGTTATAGCTAATCAAAAGCAAGAATTCAAGGCCACGGCACTACGGTTCCAAGGCTCGTGAACTCCAGTTTTGTCCCAATGACCACTGTCGCATCCGTGACGTGCATTGCAGTGCCCGACCGATCCATCATCTCCATGATATCATCAGCAAGGCAAGTGAACTCTCTCACTTTCTAAATCATGCTATACCTATATATATAATTATATTAATCGAGTTGATAAATGTTAATCTTGATTTAAATAAGTTTGTGTTCTAGAAGATAGCCACGATTATCATAATCGAAACCCGATTGAAAATGCTGGAATTTATAATCAATACATTCCTTTGTTGTTAATACACGTTGCGTTGACATTTGAATGGATATTATTGATGTTTCATACATAAAGGGAAGTCCCAAGATACGTCGTAAAATCTGAAAACTGCAATGTACCTTACATTGTAAAATTCATAATTAATTGAATATAACTTGGAATGAAACATTCCCGAGCTTATATCGAAGCCAACTAAATGAACCTTAACCCTCTATAGATGGTTACTGAATATTGTTTTGTTACGATAATGCAAACTGAAGCAAGATTTGACTCTGGATTGCAGTCCAGAGCAATACCATTTGTTGACGCCTGAATTAAAATGTTGTTATAGCTCTGTGTGAAAATGATATTATGAGGAACCCTAAACCGTGGCGAGATTTGGGCCCGTGTTCCCTTGCCCCTGGGGCTAACCCTTGGGTTTGGGATACTCCTACGGTGGTTGACGCTCACACTTGGACTGACGATAGATTTAGTGATCTGGACATTGAGACTTAGAGACTGGTAGGTTTAGTGACATGGACATGCATTGATTACTGATTCATTATACCCGCTTTACTGTTTACCTGTACCAATTATTTCATGCATGTCATCGTTCTATATTTACTGCTTCATGTTCGTCATTATTGAACGTGTTTACATATGTTTATATAAATTGCTATTTTGTCGCTGTGACGACCTGAGTATGCATGCTCAGAAGGAGAAGTGGACTTAGCTCGGATCAGGACCTGTCATACCTCGAGAATATTGCAGACATCTAGATTAGCGAAGCCAGCACTATCTTTCCCTTGATCTCTATCTGGTATATCTTTTATTTATTCTGATAAATGTAGTGACTGCATTTCTCATTACCTATGCATTGATTAATGATTACCACGTAATGCTAGAAGCCGAAGTGTGGCTACGAAAGGATATTTCCTTGACCGTAGGAGTATGGCTGGCCTTGTCACCCCTTGTATTCAGTATTTTGGGAAGCGGGGCGTGACTTGCTTTTGTTGGTATCAGAGACAGGTTTAGATTGAGATTAAGTTCCTAGCTAGGGCTTGAAAATTTAAGCCACTCTTTCGGTTTAGATTGTAAACTTATTATTCTTGATCTTGATTCATATAGTGTGTTCTGCTATATATATCGATCCATCCGCTAAAGTTTTGGGTGACTTGGTAGAGTTATGTAATTGTAACTATGAACTGCAGCATAGTTACAAGGCAGCATTTTGCTTGAGTGACTTGGAGTTCTACGTTTGATTTCTACTCGATTGAGTTTCACCTCACCATATATTCTTGTTTCGTTGTCCATTCTATATCTTACTCTGATTCATATTCCTTGTACCTTATGTCATCCTAAAATTTGTTGTTTCAGGACCATAGCTTCCAACGACTCTTCTTCCAACTCTACTCCCCAGAATCAGACCATCGAGACTTAAAGGAAGCCCAGGTGTGAACAAGCGATCTCTTAGCTAAAGGACTAAGAAGGCAAACGGCTCAATCACCAGTGAGAGACCCCAATCGGAGGGGAATCCCTGTTAAAAGAAGAGGTGGTGTGCAGATGAAGCGCCTATTTGTTCCTCGGCGACAGAAGCAGCAGAGAACCCAACGTTGTGGTTGTTCCAAGAGACAAGGACACCTTTAGAGAGACTGTCGCAGGGCTAAAGGGCAGTGCCTGATTTGTGGATCCAACGAGCATCTTATCAATAGTTTCCCTCGAAGGAAAGAGCTACAAGGAGGAGATTCGTCCACTCTCTCCACTTCTGCTAAGTAACTTGGTTGTTTCGTAGTTCGAGCTTCGAGGATAGTACAGACCCAGCGCAGGATTCAACTCGCCAGACGAAATCGCAACGGTCTGGATATCAACGCAGAATTATCACCCTTCCTGCTTTCAATAAAAACCCTGTTATTTTATTTAGTAATTATTTCTTTCCGTTTGAACTTTGTATTTTTGTTGAACCCCTTGGTTTAAATGGAAAAAAACGTGAGTTGTGATTTATGTATTGTTCCCTTTCCACTTATTCCCTTATACTGCTTACTGCATCATTATTCAAAATTTTGATTTTTCAGTCCTTACCTGCCGTATATTTTCCATGTGCTCCACATCTTTAGTTATTTTCATTGTGTATTCCACTATCTGATCATGACTCTCTCTTTTCAGGCCATGGCCAATCCTGGAGTAGCGCCGCCTCTCGATGAGGACACTCGGCCCTGTGTTTCCTTGGACTGCATGCTGGAGAGTTCAGATGACGAGGTCGATGGCCCACAGGTTATTCTCGGCAACATTGATTCTGGGGAAGAGAGAGTCGCAGTCGCAGCCCCAGAAGTCGACATGATCAGCAACTCTGACGAGGAAGAAGAGGACCACGAAGAGGACCCGATAGAGGAAGATCATGAGGAGGACCCAATAGAATAAAATTCAGAAGAGGAAGGTCTTGAGGAGGACCCAGTAGAAGAAAACACAGAAGAGGAAGATTTTAAGGAGAACCCAGTGGAAGAAAACCCAGTAGAAGGGAATCCAGTGGAAGAAAATCCAGAAGAGGTGAATCACGTGGAAGAAAACCCCGCTGAAGAGGCCCCAGGCGAGGAAGTGTCGGAGGATGAAACCTCGAGTGAGGAGGAATTCAAGGCGGAAGAACCTCCAGTGGTAATACTTGTGAGACGGTATGGAAATGGATGCCCCTATCTTAGCGCGAGAGCTTACCGTAACCAGTTGAACTTCAACAATCGCGACTGACGCGAATCATCTTTGTTTCCACTGGCCGAATAAATCTATGTATAGCTTAGGGCCACTTTTATCTTTCGAGTATGCTTTATTTAAAAAATTTCTGGAAAAAAAATAATAATAAAGTTTCTGAGTGCGCAAATATTTTGAGTATTAATTCGCATGATGCATTGACTGTTTTCCCTCCCCAATAATTACTTTCCCTAATGAGATTCATTACTCCTCATCCTTGCATCTTGTAGTGACCTGACCCCGGTCTCTTCAACATTCAGTTTAAAGTACCGCATTCCGACTTCTTTTGAATAGGCCATACTCCAATGTAATCCATACCTTGGCTAGCCCTTATACATTATTAGTGCTATTTCTTATTACTGTAATTACATTCAGTAAACGTTGTTACTCGAGATTTAGTTTTCTCTATTTTGTGTTTTTTTCGTAATGACGTATTATTAACTACTTCTGTTTTACTTAACTACTTCCATTTTACTTAATCTAAATGGTTTACTATTCTTCACATTTTCAATAGTGCAAACTTATGTTGCACATACTATTTGTTTTATTTTCTCTTGTATTTCCCCGTATGGGCTTTCTCAAGTTATTTTAAATTGCTTGATCGGTCATTTTAATAAAATATTTTTTGTCTTCTCGGCAAATTCTTCACTATTGTTTATCAATGTTATTATATCTTTTATTATAAATGTATATATTGTATATATATATATATAGTTTGTTACTACGAACAATTATGCCTTGTGCTTACTTACGACTACCCTTTTTGCTGCGCAAATTGCAAATTTATATATATATATATATATATATATATATATTAAATGTTCATCTAGTTGCTTTCGCATAAATCGTGATAAATGAGAAATCGATTTTTGTTGCTTTTAGCATAACACTTTATATCTTACCGTTTATTTTAAATTTTGAGGACGAAATTTTATGTAAGTGGGGTATTATGTAATACCCAGTTCCACTATAAATATTTTCCGTATTTTAAATAAATACATTCCCCAAAAATTTTCTATTTCTAATTTTTACAATTATTAGTTCCTAAATTTTCTAAAATTAATTTCAAATTTTAATTTTCTAACCCTAACTATTAAACCCGAACCCGACCCGACCTAAACTCCCCTCCCCCTTCTTCTTCTCCTTCGTGTTCCCTTCTTTCCCGCTCTTTTCCTCACTTCCCCACGGCCCGGGCCCACGCCCCAATGGCCGCACCTACTCCCCCACAACCCGCGCCCACGCCCTAACGGCCGCGCCCGCTTTCCCTATGACGCCCCACGATCCCTCCTCCTTCGCCAACCGCCGCGACGACCGCGTCTCCCTCGCCGACGAACTTCCCACGACCACGAGTCAACACACCGACCCCCTCTCTCATTCTTGTTCTCTCACTCCCAATCTTCCCTCATCCCTCCTACGTACCACCGCACCACCGCACCGAACACCCCTTTGTAAACCCACCGCAGAAGCTCCCTATCGCCTCTACCAACCCAGCTCCATCCTTCGCCATGACCACCGCCAGCACCTCCTTTATCTCCTCCTCTTCTTCCTCCTCGTCACCGACACAGCACCACTACCATCATCACCATCGCTGCCTCCACCGCCGAACTCGTCGCCGTAACCCCCACCGCACCGAGCCTACTTCATCACCTCCACCAAGCTTCCCTTCCTCTAACAACCGTGCTCCTCCACCCATTCATCTCTAACACTTCTCCATCGGCTGCCACCACGAGCACCAACGACTCCCTCATGAACTTCGTTGTCTCTTCTGCCGACCTCGTCACCACGATCCTGCTCCCTCCTCCCAAACCCAAGCAGCCCCACCTCCTCCTCTGCCACCGCGACCACTACGCGACCATCACAGCATCCCCCTTCTTCCTGCAGCCGGACCCCAGCACCAACAGCCTCCATCGACACCGTTCTGCATCAAAAGCCCGCATCCTCAACCTCGTGACCCACTCGGCTCCACGAGCACCGACCACCACCATCGTCGTCGGCTCACCCCAGCGCTGCCTGAGCACCCGCACGACCACCTCCATGTTTCCAATAGCTGCATCTCGTCACCAACTTCCAAGCCCCGTACCCGAGCTCCTCTTGCTCCCTCCACCTGCTCCGGCCACGACCCAGAACTGCGCGACGACCACTCCACCATCGACAGCCTCATCTCTACGAACTCGGAGCCTTCAAGTACCACCGCCAACGTCTATCCATGTGAGTTGTAGCCATTCAAAAGAAAGAATTTGAGGCCATGCCACTACGGTTCTAAGGCTCGCGAACTCCAGTTTTGTCGCAACGACCACTGTCGCATCTATGACGTGCATTGCAATGCCCGACCGATCTATCATCTCCGTGATTTCGTCAGCAAGGCAAGTGAACTCTCTCACTTGCTAAATCATGCTATACCTATATATATAATTACATTAATCGAGTTGATAAATGATAATCTTGATTTTAATAAGTTTGTGTTCTAGAAGATAGCCACGATTATCATAATCGAAACCCAATTGAAAATGCTGGAATTTATAATCAATACATTCCTTTGTTGTTAATAAACGTCGTGTAGACATTTGAATGGATATTATTGATGTTTCATACATAAAGGGATGTCCCAAGATACGTCGTAAAATCTGAAAACTGCAATATACCTTGCATTGTAAAATTCATAATTAATTGAATATAATTCAGAATGAAACATTCCCAAGCTTATTTCGAAGCCAACTAAATGATCCTTAACCCTCTATAGATGTTTACTAAATATTGTTTTGTTACGATAATGCAAACTGAAGCAAGATTTGACTCTGGATTGCAGTCTAGAGCAGTACCATTTGTTGACGCCTGAATTAAAATGTTGTTATAGCTCTGTGTTAAAATGATATTATGTAGAACCATATACCGTGGGGAAGATAACTCTGTTAGATAAATATTGAAAGTAGTTTCATTCATTTTTATCATCGTTTGCTATTTTAATCACATTTTAAACTATCAGTATATACTGCAGTCCCAAGCAGGGACAGAACGCATATCCCGATATTAAACATTGCATAACTCCCATCATACAGTGGATATTATCGATCTGTCTGATACGTTGGAAAGCCAACTATTAAACCTAAATATTATCCAACTGTAGTATCGCCTAATTATACTCCCAACTAGGAGTAAAGCGTGTTATGAAACGGACTTCCAGTTCAGAAATTGGATTTATAGCAGTAGATACTTAAAATGAAGTGACCGTAACTGGAAAACCTGAAATTCGATTGATACAAAACCAATTTTTATGTACAGATAATTAAATATACTACTTACCCCTTTTATGTTATTTTTCTAAATTCTGCGCGTGTGATTTATAGTAAATTTTTCAAGTGGTATCCTCATTGAATAGTGGTCTTATACATTGATAATCTAGTGACCGTGATACATTACCCAGTGATAAATATTAGTGATTAGATTGTAGAAAGTACGTTAGTGTATAAATGTGATTGAATAGTGGAAGTGACACGTACTGGTACATAATCAGCGGAACCAGTTAATTATTGCATTGTCTACGCCTATGGGGCATATGTAAGTGTAACTATAACTGGCGTAGGACGGTTATGGAAGCACTTATATTTGTGTCACAGGTAAGGCGTCAAACACTGTCCGTTTATCTTGGATATCAGTCGAGAAATGCTTGATGGAGATCCTGTCTCCAGTTCTCGGATAGACTTTTCATGGACCGACTAGTATTTGGATTTATGGTCGGTATTTGATGTAGACCGTGGGTGTGGGGTAGTCTGAGTGTGAGTTCGATCAACGGAATCTCGAGAGTCCCACTGCCGGCATATACAGTGATTCTCGGAGTCATATGGGTGATATTACTGATTATTAGCGAGCGAGATTCGGGCTCGTATTCCCTTGCCCCTAAGGCCTACCCTTGGGTTGGGGATACTCCTGCTGTGGTTGACGCTCACACTTGGACTGACGATAGATTTAGTGACCTGGACATTGAGACTTAGAGACTGGTAAGTTTAGTAACATGGACATGCATTGATTACTGATTCGATATACCTGCTTTACTGTTTACCTGTACCAATTATTTCATACGCGTCATCGTTCTATATTTACTTCTTCATATTCGTTTATATATATATTGCTATTGTGTCGCTCTGACGACCTGAGTATGCATGGTCAGAGGGAGAAGTGGACTTAGCTCGGATCAGGACCTGTTATACCTCGAGAATATTGCGGACATCTAAATCAGCGATGCCAGCGCTATCTTTCCCTTGATCTCTATCTGGTATATCTTTTATCTATTATGATAGATGTAGTGACTGCATTTCTCATTATCTGTGCATTGATTACTGATTACTACATAATACTAGAAGCCGAAGTGTGATTACGACAGGATATTTTCTTGACCGTAGGAGCATGGCTTGCTTTGTCTCCACTCGTATTCCGTATTTTGGGAAGCAGGGCGTGACAGGATGGGTACCCCCTAGCCCCCCCAAGCAATAGTTAATTTTGGGTACTTGACCCACGCGAAGATTTGGGCGAGTTTCGAGTTCATTTCGATTCCCGGATTGGCTTTAAACGAGGGATTTTGAAGACTTTAGTACACTAGATTTTCCATTTTGGAAAATTGGATATGTTCGCTAATTGAGAATGGAATTCTAATGTCTTGGCAATCATTACATACTCATGTGATGCATATATGTGTTGTGAATGTCTTCTAATTTCTATACGTCGATTAGAAGGTGTTACACGCATATGGTTCTTGCGATGTTTATCTCTGTGATGGTTTCGACGGATTGTCATGTTGGATTGCCTTTTGTGCGATACTAGTTGTCCAGTTTTGAGTTAATTTGTATATTTATTATTGCAGAGCGAGTGTCCGACATGTGGACTGTTGTTTCTGTCTGTTTGTATATTCTTTTATTGGGACACAACCGGGTTGAAATCGGTGTCACCATTTTATATTCTTTCATTTCTGTACTAGGATAAACCCGCAGAGAAGTGCTCTAATAGCCGGGTTCTAGAGTGCGCTAGATGATCATCTCGCAGTGGCAAGATCGAGCTGCCAACTCTAGAATTAGCAGGCTATTCTCCGCACTTGCAGGGGTTTTAGGATTACCCGCGATAGAGTGCTCAAGTTAAAGGATTCCGTGAAGTGCTGGATAGCCCACTCATGACCTAGAGTGCGGGTTGCCCCACTTCTGGAATTGGGGAGTAACTTACCACGCTCATAGGGGTCTTGGTTCTGCATTGTATAGGCTATCCACAAGACCAAGGAATGTCGAGTTTCATTTGTCGGTCAAATAAAACGTGGGGCTCCTATATTATCCGATATTCCATTTTGCTTATCGCTTCTCTGTGATGATGCTTATATCATGCCTGATATATATATATATATATATATATATATATATATATATATATATATATGTATGTATGTATATATATATGTATGTATGTATATATATATGTATGTATTGTATATGTTTTGCATCAGCGCTAGCCCTACCCCCGCTCTGCTGTTAATTAAGTAACCTAGTGCATGGCGGGGCCCCATAGCGAATGCGGATGGCATATACGTATATTCTATTTTAATTCTTTTCAAGTGTGATAGGAATTAATTGATGGGACCGTATTAATTTTGAGTAGTGCAAGAAAATAAACTTAATTAGAAGTTTTCAGAACCATTTTTCAAAAAACTATAGTCGTATTCTTTTGCTTTGCATAGAGGTATTCGGCCAGGAATATCCCGCACCTCATTCGAAGAGGCAAGATCCTAGATCCCTTCAAAGGGAGTGATCTCTTGAGCAAAATTTTGTGTTACTATAGATTACTCGGTTATCTTCAAAACCATTCATTTTAAAAATGGAGCCTAAACAACTCTTTTTCAAAACTACTCGATTCCTTCAGCGGTATCAAGTTCACTACGTTAAAGGTTTTTTGCCAAAACCAGCCGTAACTCTCCATCAATTCAGATTAGTATTGCTTAGTATTCATACTATGTGTTTTGACCTTGTTATGGCGTAGTGTTCGGTATCTATGTAATGCTTTTCTGTTGCATTGTGATTCGATTATCTAGGACAGTCGCACAGTCATTTTGACCTTGTCAAGGGCTCGTGTAGGTGGGTTTAGATTAATCCAGGATCATGACAGGTTTAACTTGACTAGCGGCTTATGTTATTTTGACCTTATTAAGGTCATAGGCCGTTAGGGGTAAAAACTACATCGGGGGTTTCAAATATAAAGGAAACTTGCTAGTGTCGTATACCTTCTAGAGTGTGGTGACTAGAGTGGCTTCTAACTAGGTTATCACACAATGATAGTTGGGTCCCGATCCTACTGATGTGTAGGATTACTCTTGGGAGATATTTTTTACTTCACAATTAGCTAACCTATCAGGTGTCTAGAAAGTTGTTAATGGGGCTATGCCTCTACGGAAACGAGATTTATTTTAATTAGGAATGTACTAGAGCATGGGGAACCTCCCTTGGAGTACCAACACCCACCTGGCTGAACGGTTAGAAAACTTGTAAAGTGTAAATGATCCCGACTACTTCTCCTTTTAAGGTCTAGAGAAGAATTCGAGGAAACAGTAGGAGCCATCTTGATTAGATAAACTAATAACCAATTTAATCCTATAAGAGCGTATGCCGAGTGTTTCTTTTCTCTCTCTCCAGGTAGCAGCCATACCATGCCCTAATCAAGATAATAAAATATTTGACTTGACCGAACCAACTTATTACACTAGGCTGGGGAACGTCGGTTCGGCTCTAACTTATAACAACTGTCATGAGTATGGGCAGGGGGAAGAGGACTATAAGGAATTCCATATGACACTAGTGAAGGAGAAGCATTCTAATGCATCGGGTGTATTTGTTATTGAAAACTGTTTTTCGGTCAACCCTTACTCCTGGGTACTAGATACCGGATCAGGATCTTATATCTGTAATTTATTATAAGGATTGAGAAAAAGTAGAATGGTTGGACCGGGTGATATGTCCCTTAGAGTAAAGAATGGAGCACAAGTTGATGCTGCTATTGTCAGTGTATATCACCTAGTATTGCCAAGCGGCAATACTATGATTTTGAACAACTGCTACTATGTACCTTTCATGCTTTACAACATGAGTTTCTTTACTTGATAAAGATGGATATAAGTTTGTTCTAGATAGAAATATCATGAATATTTACCTCAATCAGGTAGTGGTTGTAGAAGGTAAATTATGCAATGGTATCTATATTCTTAATTAAAACACAATTTTCAATATACAAACACATGAAAGAAGAAGAGTTCAGACATAAACAAAACCTACTTATGGTATTGTAGACTTGGTCATATCAATAAGAAAAGACTAGCGAGGTTGCATAAGGATGGATTTCTGAATTCGTTCGAATTTTCATTTTATGAAACTGGCCAGTCATGTCTCAAAAAAAAGATAACCAAAACTCCATATATGGGACACAGAGAGAGAGCTACAGAGCTCTTAAGACTCATAAACAGTAATGTATATGGTCCAATGTCTATACATGCAAGGGGTGGGTTTTTGTACTTCATTACATTCACTGATAATCTCTCCAGGTTCGGATATGTATTTCTGATGAAACACAAATCTGATGCTTTTGAAAAATTCAAATAATATAAGAGCGAAGTAGAGAACCAGATAGAAAAAAATATAAGGATCCTTCGATGTGATCAAAGAGAGGAATACTTGAGCATGGAATTCCTTGATTTTCTAAAAGAGAACGGTATTCTCTCTCAGCTTACTCCTCTATATACACCACAACACAACGTTGTATCGGACCAGAGGAATCATACCCTATTGGATATGGTTCGCTCAATGATGAGTAATGCCGAGATACTTCTTTCGTTTTGGGGACATACACTTCAGACAACGGCATTCCTATTGAATCATGTTCCATCCAAATTTGTGCCTAAGAATCCATATGAATTATAGAGTGGAAAAAAACATATCTTAAACGTGTTAAGATATGGGGTTGTCCGGCCTTTGTTAAAGTACAAAATTCAGACAAACTTAAGGCACGATCAGTTTTATGTAAGTTTGTGGGTTATCCCAAGAATTCATATAGATATCTATTCTACCACAACGAGAAACAAAAGCTATTTGTTTCTCGGTATGCCAAATTCTTAGAATGGCAGTTTCTTGCAAAGAAACAAGTGGGAGTATGGTAGAACTGGAACAAATTCCAAAAATACAAACTATAACTGAAGATTTGGTGGAACCCGACGAACCTCAACCACTCCGCAAATCAAGTAGTATTTTCATCCCCTCGAGAGATACTACGAGTTTCTCATAGACGGGGATCGAGAGGATTGCAATTTGGAAGAAAATGATTCTACTAGTTTCGAACAGGCCATTACCAGTAGGGACTTTGTAAAATGGCTGGATGCTATGCGATCCGAAATGGAGTCCATATACACTAACAAAGTTTGAACCTTGGATGTTGCTCCTCATAGGGTAAAACCCGTTGGATACAAATGGATCTTCAAGATGAAGATTGGTGTAAATGGACATGTAGAAACCTATAAGGCTAGACTTGTTGCAAAAGATATTCGTCAAAGACCAGGTGTGGACTATGACGATACCTTTTCTCAAGTGGCTATGCTAAAATCCATTCGAATCCTACTTGCCATTGCTGCCTTCCATGACTATGATATCTGGCAAATAGACGTAAAAACGGATTTTCTAAATGGAAGTTCAGAAGAGTGTGTTTATATGGATCAGCTGGAAGGATTCATAGACAGTATGAGCAGCAGGAAGGTGTGAAAGTTGCTTAAATCCATTTATGAATTAAAGCAGGCATCGTGAAGCTGGAACATCTGTTTTGATGAGACAGTCAAAGAATTTAACTTCATCAAAAACGGAGATGAGCCATGTATCTACAAGAATATTGTAGGGAGAATTGTCATATTCCTCATCTTGTACATCGATAATATTCTCTTGATAGTGAATGACATTCCTATGGTGCAATCGGTCAAGCAGTTCTTGTTACAAAAGTTCTCCATGAAAGACCTAAGTGATGCCTCCTACATTCTGGGGATTAAGATCTACAGAGATAGATCCAAGAGATTATTGGGACTATCACAATTTTGGTACATAGACACCATACTAAAGAGCTTTAGTATAGAAGATTCTAAGTGTAGTAATATACCTTCTTTGCACGAAATCACCCTCTCCAAATAGTTGTGTCCCAAGCCTGATGAGGAGAGAGCTCGCATGAGCAATATACTCTATGCTTCGGCGGTAGGATTTATAATGTATGCGATACTATGTATAAGACCAGAGATAGCTTATGCGCTTAGCATGATGAGCCGGTATCAGTCGAACCCAGGTGAGAATTATTGGATAGCTGTAAAGAACATTCTCAAGTACCTGAGAAGGGCTAAGGAGATGTTCTTAGTTTACGATAATAGAGACCTCCAAGTCGAGTCATTTACCGACTCAAGCTTCCAAAGTGACAAGAATGACAGCAAGTCTGTCTCGGGTTATGTGTTTACCCTCAATGGAGGGGCGGTCTATTGGACGATCTGCAAGTAGGACACCATCGCAGACTCAACGGTGGAGGCTGAATACATTGCTGCCAACGATATTGCAAAAGAAGCGGTCTGGATGAAAAAGTTCATTACTGAACTTGAGGTGGTTCTGTCCATTGTTAATCCAATACTTTTGTATTGTGATAACAATGGGGCTATAGGTTTAGCAAAGAAACCACGGTCCCATCAGAAATCCAGACACATCTTGAGGCAGTATCACCTGATCAGAAAGATCGTAGATCGCCGGGAGATCGAAGTCCGGAGAATAGATACGAAAGACAACACGGCAGATCCATTTACCAAGGCCCTCCCTCAAGCGTAATTCGAGCAAATTTTTGAGATGCTGGGTATGCGATATGCCAACAGCTGGCCCTAGAGTAGACGTTGGGTATTCGGTACGCCAATTACAGGCCTTAGTGTAAGTGGGAGATTGTTAGATATGTATGCCCTAGAGGCCTATATTGTATATGATGCTAGGGATATGTATGTACAGGACAGTCTTGCTCAGTTATATAGTATACCATTTGGGTTGTCTTTATCTGAACATATTTATTTGTTTTACTTGCTGCTTTGTATTGCTTATACATGTAGATAAAGACTCAATACAGTAGTATACTATTTTGGCTTTTTTTATCTTAACATGTGCATATGTTTTACTCAATATCACATATGGCTAATACATATTGATAAAGCCCGTAGGATTTTTCTTGACTACCAGCGTTATGATGGCGATCATACTTATAGGGGCTGGGTAGTCCATAAGCACATCCTTAAATGTCCCAAGTCGTAGGAGTATCGAGGCCGGGCATCGATATTCCAGAGTAGACTTGTGTAAACGTTTCTAGACCCCGGTAAGGGGCAGCGGTTGGTCCAACAGCCATTGGTGTGATCGCCTAAGATTGTATACAGGTGCTCACTGGGAATGAGTACACCGGACGGACTCACCGAGAACTTCTAGACATTATTATACTTATCGTCAGATAGCGGTTCTCAGATGACATGAGTACATGTTAGTCTTTATACCTGAGATCAGAATTTGTCTCGTATGCGTTCCCACTATATTTAGATCATTACCCTACTACGGCTCTACTGAGTCGTGTAAACAGGTTTTGGTTGGGTACAATCCTGAGCAACATGGAAGCAGTAAGTGATTATCAGAGATTCCTCTCTCATGGTATTGGGAGTCGCTATCGCACTATGTCTAGTTGGCAAGAACCATATGACCTTTGTTATTTATATGTATGCCTTAGAGGCCATTACTATACATAGGATGTATATTGTAGTGGTGGACATATATAGGGATGACTTTCTTGCTCGATGTGATAGTATGCTATCTGGTTACTCTTTACCTTAATGTGTACACTGATTGTCTCTCTGTTACATGTTGGTAAAGCCCTTAGGATGTGTACTTGACTACCTGGACTATGATGCGGATCATACTAGTGGGGACGTGGTAGTCCATAAGTACATCCTTCAAAGTCCCTAGTCGTGGGTGTATCGAGACGGGGCATCGATATACCAGAATAGACTAGCGTGTACCTTCTCGACCCATATAGATGGGCGATGGATGATCCTATATCCATTGGTGTTTGACATCAGAGATGATATACGGGTGCTCAGTGGAGACTGGGTACACTGGAAGGACTCGCCGAGAACTCCCAGATGGTATTATACCTTACGTCAGATGGCAGTTCTTTGGTGACACTGGTGCAGGTTAGTCTATAGACCCGAGATCGTCATAGAGTCTTGTGTGATTCCCACTGTGCTTTGATTTCCACCTTACCACGTCCTAGAGGGCGTGCAAAACGGTGGTTTTTGGGTACAGTCCCGAGTCATATGGAGGCAATGAGCGATAGGAGGGGTTTCATCTCTCCCGGTATAGGGAGTTGATGTTGCGCAGTGCTCGATTGGCTATAACAGGAAGTCCTTGGCCAAGGCTGCTTTAGGGATTTACTGGTAAGTGTTACCAGTAGTTTCTATACCCGTTATGAGCCTCATATCGACACGACTTATCGAGTTATTGGGGTCTGACGTTTACCACCCCTAGACGAGATATGCGACATATCAGACGAACAGACCGGACAGTACGGTAGTGTTACTGGTTGGATTCACAGGAGTGTGAGCGGGCTTGCTCGTTGATCTTCTGATCACTCAATACCCGGGTGGCCGTTACGTTTAGCAGTCCACTTGCGGCTTGTGGGTGTTTGATATGATCATCACCTACTGCCGGCGTATTGACGAGTCTTCAGAGTCCTATACAGGGGTTTCCTGGCTCAAGCGAAACGAAATAGGAGCGCATATGAGATATGTGCGGGACCGAGAATAATACCAGTATGTGATACTATATTCTATTCTCGCGATTTGTGACATTGATCGGTTGTATGCGATATAGCCGGGTTATCGGATCAAGTGTTGATTCGATAAGTTGTTACTATTGATATTAGTCGGTTATATACGATATGACCGGATCGTTAAATCAAGTGTTGATTTAATGATTTAATGTATAATTATATATTTGATATATTACTTTACATTAACTAGTATTGGTTCACTTAAGATTGATTTTCTCACTTGAATGTGCACATTATTTATATGTGATATATGCAAGTGTACATGTTTGTATCATGCTTGATGATACAAACAAGTTGTGTGTATGAGACTTGAACCAAATCAAGGTTAGATTAGGGTTTAATATTTTCTTGAGCATATAACAAAAGAGTGTGACTTTGGTCAAAGTTATCAAGCTTCATGAAGCTTGATAAACATTGACAAAGTCAACTCTTTTGTCATATGTTTAAAGATATTAGTTAACCCGACTTTTAACCTAATGGTTTGGTTAAATCTCTACATGAGTTAAGCATGAGGGCTTAACTCAACCATGGTGCCATTATTTATTGGATATGTTTCATTTGGATATTATTCATATGATTCTTTCTTCTTCTTCATCTTCATCAAGCTCACAAAAGCTTGCTAGCTCCAATGGTACCATGAGAAAAAGAGTGAGAAATCCAATTCTAAAGTGAACCCACTTCCTATTTCTTCATTCTATACCACTTGCCATGTAGTATAGGGTGTTCTCTTCACAAAGTTTTTGACCAAGTGAAGGAATAGCTTGAGTTTGAGTCTTCCCGACGTAGAACATCTTTGGCCTCGAAGTCAACGACCTAGCCCGCTCATTTCTCCGACGAAACCATCGCTAGAGTCCGGGATCTGATGATCGCAGCGGAGGGACGTCAACACGGAGCTTTAGAAGTGGAGGACCGGATCTACAAAGGTTGTATTTCCATTCACTTGTTAGCAAAGTAGTTTGCTAGCTTTTCTTTTCGCCTTAACATCTAGTTAACGATCTAGTTTAGGGTTTCTCGGCACCGGAAAATTTGAATTTGGCATGGTTGATGCCTTGTCGAACCTTTTGTGTGTGCCTAGTAACCCTACAGTGGTATCAGAGACTAGCTAGAGCTTTAGGCGAAGTGTAGACGATATTAGAAATCCGATCGAACCCCGAAACCCTAACTCAAACCCTTCTCTGTACATTTTCTGAAAATGTGGATTTTTCCAAATTAAAAATATGCAGAAAAATCAGCAGGCGTTTTTAGGAGTTACTGTGCAAAACGACTTGCTAATTTGATTAAAGCGCCGCGGAAACACAGTACGAGCATGGTTCGTGCGGCGGTTCCGCGGCCGTTCAGTGACATTGTTACTTTATTTTTGCACAGCAACTTCCTTATTAGTTTACTGAATCTTCTGGAAATTTTTATTGTATACTCAAGTGTTGAGTTTTCTGTGTTGTATTGGGAGTACGACGATTCGATCGGAATTTTTAACTTTGTCTGTGTTTTTCCGGATAATTTTTGAATATGTTAAAATGTTCGACCGGATATAAATACCCAATTTTTCCCCTGCCGGGAAATTTCCAAGTGTTGGATTTTTCCGTAGTTTAAGAACGTTCTAAGTAGTGCAAGTAATGCAATGGACCCTCTAGAAGACAACAAACCTTAACTCGATTATGTGACCGTCTTGAACTGCCCTTTGAACCTTAGGGTTTGGGGCAGTACGGCGTGCCACATGTGAGGCGTTGGCTAGACCCTTCTACGGCTGGACCGTTGGTACTGTGGCATGAAGTGGAGGTTTTTGAACTTATTTCAAGAGTTGAGCTGTTTCGGGAAAACTTGGGTGTTTGATTGTTCGATCGGAAAGTTTACCATTTTCTGTTTATCTGGAATGTGATACAATATTTAGAATCCACAAGTAGTTATGAGATAACTAAAATGAATGTTATAAACATAGCACTTTAGTCTCACTTGATCGGTTGCCACGGAATTTTGATGCGATCAAAAGTCCGTCGCAATCACGTAGCGTACGCGATACTCGTCGGGTAATCTTAATAGACAGCCACACCACATAACCCCGACCAAGTGACTGTAAGAGAACCCCGTCTCTGAAAGCATCCGTCCGGGTGCTTGCGGCAGCGGTGTTCCGCCTTAGTGCACTTCGTCGATGGCATCGGGGGTGCGGCTGCCTACTAAAGTTTGCGACGAGCATTCGATCAAAATGCCGGGAATCTTGTTGAATTGCCCGACTTGATATAGAAAAGTGTTTTCGATATAGAGACTAAAATGCGGGGTTTATAATTGTTAGGCATGTGATGTCTAAGGAATTCAGATGGTTAGGCATGCGATGTCTAAGGAGGTTGCGGATTCCAACTGTTGTAGTTTTACACTTTCTTTTCTGTAACCGTAAGTGTAATATGTGATATCGCCGGTTTCGTTGCTATATGTCAACGACAATTGGGATGCGCACATTTACCTACGTTGATGACATGTGATGTTATGTGTTGCTGGATATGTTATATTGGATCGTCGCGTTTTGAATAGCCGGGGGTTTTTATGTGAGATGAGTGTTTTTCATTTTCATTCATGTAAAATTAATTGTATGTAATATTCTTTTATTGGGGAACTTCCAGGTAGCGGAAGATGTCACCATTGTATATTATTTACATTTCCGCACTAGGATAGACCCAAGGAGGAGGGCACAAGTAACCGGGTTCTAGAGTCCAGTGGGAGACCAACTCGAGGAGTCGAGTCCGGGTCTCCTAACTCTAGAATTGGTAGGGTTGCTTGCCACTCTCGTAGGGGTCTAGGGGTGTGGGTTTGGCTATTCATCATGACCGTGGAATCCGTGTTTTATACAGGCTCGTATTGAAAACACGGACGTCCTAGTATATCCAATGTTTCATATGATTCTTCTGCTGCGATATCTGTGATGTGATCATTTGATATGTGATGATAGATACTGTATATGATATATATGTTATATTATATAGACGTTACTTATGTTTTGCACTCGCGCTAGCCCTGCCCCGCTCTGCCGTTAGTTACCTAACCTAACGGTGCACGAGGGGACATCGAGGCGAATGCGGATGGCATAAGTGTACGTCGTATTTATCTGTGATGTTTAGGTGATTTAAATGATGGGGCTTCATTAATGTGATTAATGAAAGAAAAGAAACCTAAGATGTTGTGGAATCGAATTTTTAAAACAAAAAGGTAGCTACAGTTCTTGCTTTGCATCGCGGTGTTCCTTGTAGAACATCCTGCACCTTATTCGATAAGGAAAGGACCGAGATCCCTTCACCGGGAGTGACTCCTTTAGCAATAACTGGCAGATGCTACAACCCTCGGTTTGTCTTTTGATTGCTCCTATAGTTCTTACTTTGCACAGCAGTATATGTGATATATCCTTCACCTTATTCGATGAGGAAAGGGCCGACGATCCTTTCACCGGGAGTGACCCCTTTAGCAAAACTAGAAAAGTCTCAAAAACACTCCATTTTAAAATCATTTGATTCTACAACGATATCAAGTTCATTACACAATAGGTTTTCAGAAAAACCTGTCGTAGCCCTCCGTCATTACAGATAAGTACTCCTTAGTATTCGTGCTGCAGTAGTTTGGCATTCGTCAAGGCGTAGTGTACGGTAGCTAACTAGTATTTATCTGCTTATGCATATGATGTAGATTGGATTAGGGTATTCGTACGGCGTTGTTTGGCATTCGTCAAGGGTCGTGCGGGTGGGTTTAATTCAATCAAGAAATGTACGGGTTGAACTTGACTAGTGGACTATGGGTTGTTTGGCATTCGTCAAGGTCATAGAACGCTAGGGGCAAAATATTATCGGGAATTTCAAGTGTTGAAATTTGCAATGAGATTGCATACCTTCTATGAGATAATTGGATCCCGATACCCACTGCGAGTAATTGTTACTCCTGGGAGAGTTTTACACATTACAATTAGCCGATCAAGTAGGTGTCTAGAAAGGTGTCAACGGGGTTACACCTCTGGGAAAATGAGGTTTAATGTAATTAGGTCCGTGCGAAAGCACGGAGAACCTCCCTCAAAGTACCGACACTGGCCTGGCTGAAAGATTGGCGAACTTGTAGCGTGTAATTAATCCCGGCTAGTCTTTCCTTTTAAGGTTTGAAGGAAGATTTGATAAAAACAGTGGGAGCCATCCTGATTAGATAAAATAATAACCAATCTGATCTTGCAAGACTATACGCTGAGTGTTTTCTTCTCTCTCTCTCCAGGTAGCGACCATATCACGCCTTAATCAAGATAATAAAACGGATATATTGACCGAACCCGCTTGTTATACTGAGCTGGGGAACGTTGTTCCCGCTCCAACTTATAATTGTTATAAGACAGAGCAGGAAATAGGGGAATACCATATTTCCCGTGCCGCCCAAACGAAGAAAGTGCATGTTGATGCATCATCTTCGGGTGTGTTCGTTACATAGAACTATTTCTCAGAATCCTTTACGTTCTGGGTATGTGATACCTGATCAGGATCCCGCATATGTAATCTGTTATATGGGCTACAGAAAGGTAGAGAACTGAGAACAGGTGATAAGTTTCATAAGGCAGGAAATGGTGCAAGTGTTGTAGCCAAGTCTGTTGATCACTGTCACCCTGTATTACCAGAAAACATTGATTATGAAAAAATGTTATTAGATACCGAACCTGATATGCAAAATCATATCAGTCTCTTTATTAGTAAAGAAAGAGATAATTTTGTATTGTTGGATAATGTTTTGAACATTTCCTATATCAAAAGTTGATCGGGTCAGGCTGTTAGGTCCACGTTACCTCTCCCGGTACTTTCGGGGTTGCGGAAACGGTAAAACAAAAATTTTCTAGACTTGGTAACATGGACCGTAAAAGCCGGATCTTTACTAAACAACATACTAGAATCCTAACTAGAGATTTATCTACTCGGTTAGGGGTTATACCTCAACTTGATCTTCTTCTCTACTTGTTGTTCTTCTCCTTGCTTGCTCCGAGGGTTGATCCGAACTTTGGTCACATCCGCGGCTTCCTCAACTTGATCTTCTTCTCTACTTGTTGTTCTTCTCCTTACTTGCTCCGAGGGTTGATCCGAACTTTGGTCACCTCCGTGGCCTCCTTGAGTCGAAGACGATCCACCCGAGAGATGTACACCGAGCTCCACCTCGAGCCGAGGTAACTAGGGCAAAGAGATTGCTAATCTAGAAGCCCTAGGTAGTGTAGAAGTGGTAAAGGGATGGTTTTGTCTTTATGGGATCTTTATCTCTAAACACATGAGATCAAAAGATGAATCAAGAGGAGGAAGAAGGAGGAGCTAACAACCATGGTCCATTTCTTTTCTTCTCATGAGAAAGAGCAAGAGAGCGAGTGAGAAAGAAATTGTGAGCATAAGAAAATGAACCATGGTTCAATAATGCAAAAACAATATCATTACTAATCCCGTCAAGTTAAAGTTTGATGGCTACATTGAAATGACCATTATCATAATCAAAATAGAAAAAAAAAAAAAAAGAAGAGTGTAGATCTCTCTTAAAGTCAATGGTCAACACGGTCAACCGGTCAACAAAGTCAAGAGAGGTCAATGGGGTCAAATGGTCAATGCAATTAGCCATCATAAAATTATCGCTAAAAGGATTAGTAAATGATGTCCGTGGCTCATAATGGTTTTGACCAAACGAACTGCCAAAACCCTAATGAGTCCGAATCAACTGTCAAAACCCTAATGAGCCTGCCACATAACGGTTTTCGCCGAACCAACTGCCAAAACCCTGATGAGGCACCTCCTCCTTCATCGCTCGGAAAACTGTGCATACACACCTGCATCTGCATTCCGTAGAATGCGAATGCGCAGAAGACAAAACAAATCCATCCGTGCAATACTAGGATCCGGCTTAAACCAAAGCCCACTAGTATTGCCTACCCGAACACCACACGCACACAAGTGTACGTAAGTGATCGCAGCCCTGCCGTAAAACCATACGGCCTCTACACGTTTCGCTCAGTGCAGGGAAACTCTCTGTGTGGGACTCTAAAGACTCGACACTACGCTGGCAGTGGGTTTAACCATAGACCGCAAGCGGCACTAGCTGTACGTAACGGTCCCCAGGTAGATGTCGATAAGAAGGCCGATGAGGTGAACCCATCCGAACTCCTACTGAGCCTATATGTGACAATCTCCGTACAGTCCGGTCTGTTCGTCTGATACATCGCATGGCGGGCCTAGGGGGCGGTAAACGTCAGTCCCCTAATAGCGGTACAAGTCGTGTCGGAGTGAAGCCCATTATACCCTGAGATAACACTGGAAACCTACCAGTATATCTCGCTTGCCCTGGCCAGGGACTACTCGTGTAATGGCTCTCCTAGATACAGCACGATGTCAACCCCCAATACCGGGAGAGACGAATCCTGTCTAACCGTCACTGCCTCCAAGTGCTTCGGGACTGCACCCAACTACTACCTGTTTGCACGACTCAGTAGAGCCGTGGTAGGGTAGTAAATCAAAGAACAGTGGGAACACACTCGAGGCGAAGTGACAGTGTCAAGTCAGCGGACTAAGCTGTACTCATGTCACCTGGGAACTGATAACTGACGATAGGTATAATACCAACCATCAGTTCCCGATGAGTCCTGTCCAGTGTACTCGTAACCTAACGAGCACCCACATACTATCTCAAGTACGACGTACTGACGGCTGTGGGACAGACCGTCTCCCGTGCTGGGATGAGAAGCGCATACGCTAGTCTACTCTGGAGTATCGATGCCCTGTCTCGATAATCCCACGACTAGGGACGTGTATAAGGATGTGCTTGTGGATGACCCAGCCCCCACGAGTGTGATCGCCATCACAACGCCGGTAATCAAGCAAACATCCTAAGGGCTCTACTAATGCGTATAGGTGATATAATAAAGAAACACACATGTTCACATTAAAGCAGAGACAAACCAAATTGCATACTACTATATTGAGCAAGATTGTCTATACAACTGTGAATATCCTAAGCATCCATCAAGTAATATACATACTAGTATGATATAGTAATGGCCTCTAGGGCATATACACTAACAAATTTGCACTAAGGCCATGTACTGGCCTATCGAAGACCTATCATCTCGATCAGCCGCTCGAACTGAGTCTGGGGTAAGGCCTTCGTGAATGGATTCGCCGTGTTATCTTTTGTGTCCACTCTCCGCACCTCGATCTCCTGGCGATCAATGATCTCCCTGATCAGGTGATACTGCCTTAAGATGTGCCTAGATTTCTGATAGGACCTTAGTTCCTTCGCTAAAGCTATAGCTCCATTGTTATCGCAATACAAAGGTATTGGGTCAACAATGGACGGAACCACCTGAAGTTCACTAATGAACTTCTTCATCCAGACCGCTTCTTTTACGGCATCGCTTGCAGCAATGTATTCAGCCTCCATCGTCGAGTCTGCGACGGTATCCTGTTTGGAACTCCTCCAACATACCGCCCCTCCGTTGAGGGTAAACACAAAACCCGAGATAGACTTGCTGTCATCTTTGTCACTCTAGAAGATTGAATCGGTAAAGGACTCGACCCTAAGGTCTCCATTACCGTAAACCAGGAACATCTCCTTAGTCCTTCTCAGGTACTTGAGAATGTTCTTCACTGCTGTCCAGTGGTCCTCACCTGGGTCTGACTGATACAGGCTTACCGTGCTCAGCGCGTAAGCTACATCTGGTCTTGTACATAGCATCGCATACATTATAGATCCTACAGCCGAAGCGTAGGGTATAGTGCTCATGCGAACCCTCTCCTCGTCAGTCTTAGGAGACATCTTCTTGGAGAAGGTAATTCCGTGCAATGCGGGTATGTTACCGCGCTTGGAATCCTCCATACTAAATCTCTTTAGTACGGTCTCTATGTACCTGGACTGTGAATGTCCCAGTAGTTTCTAGGATCTATCTCTATAGATCTTGATCCCCAGAATGTACGAGGCATCACCCAGGTCCTTCATGGAGAACCGTTGTGACAAAAATAGCTTGACCGATTGTAGCATAGGAATATCATTTCCTATCAAAAGAATGTCGTCCACGTACAATACTAGGAATACGACAGTTCGTCCTACAATCTTCTTATAGACACAAGGTTCATCTTCGTTCTTGATGAAATCAAATTCCTTGATTGCCTCATTAAAACAGATGTTCCAGCTCCGCGATACCTGCTTTAATCCATAAATGGATTTAAGCAACTTGCACACCTTTCCGCTGCTCCCACTGTCTACGAAACCTTCTGGTTGATCCATGTAAACGCACTCTTCCAAACAACCGTTTAGGAAAGCCGTTTTAATATCCATCTGCCAGATTTCATAGTCATGGAAGGAAGCAATGGCAAGTAAGATCCGAATGGATTTGAGCATAGCCACCGGAGAAAAAGTTTCGTCATAGTCCAAACCAGATCTTTGACGAAAACCTTGTGCAACGAGTCTAGCCTTATAGGTTTCCACCTGCCCATCTACACCAAGTTTCCTTTTGTAGATCCATTTGCATCCAACGGGTTTTACCCCAGGTGGAGCAATATCTAAGGTCCACACTTTATTGGCGTACATGGACTCCATTTCGGATTGCATTGCTTCCTGCCACTCATCAGAGTCCCTACTGTTAATGAACTTCCTGAAACTGGTAGGGTCATCTTCTTCCAAGATGCAATCCTCTCGATCCCCGTCAATGAGAAAACCGTAGTATCTCTCGGGCGGACGAGAAATCCTACCAGATCTGCGGAGTGGCTGAGGTTCGTCTGGTGTTATTGAATCCTGAGGTTCTGTTAAATTTTCAGTTTCAGTTTGTGGTCGCTGAATTTCTTCCAATTCTACCATGCTCTCACTAATTTCTTTTGCAAGAAACTCCGTTTCTAAGAAAACGGCATGCTGACCAACAAACACCTTCTATTCCTCGGTGTGGTAGAATAGATATCCATAACCATTCTTTGGATATCCCACAAACTTACATAAAACTGACCGTGCCTCTAGTTTATCCGGTTTATGCATTTTAACATAAGCCGGACAACCCCATATCTTAAATCTTTGAAGATATGGCCTTTTTCCATTCCATATCTCGAATGGAGTCTTAGGCACTGATTTAGACGGAACATCATTCAATAGATATGCTGCTGTCAATAGCGCATGTCCCCAAAATGAAAGAGGCAACTCGGAATTACTCATCATGGAGCGAACCATATCCAGAAGGGTACGATTCCTCATCTCCGATACACCGTTGTGCTGTGGTGTATAAGGAGGAGTAAGCTGAGGGAGAATACCATTCTCTTTTAAGTAATTTAGGAATTCCGTGCTTAAGTACTCCCCTCCTCTATCAGACCGGAGGATCTTGATACTTTTGCCAGTCTGGTTCTCTACTTCGTTTCTGAATTCCTTGAATTTCTCAAAAGCTTCAGATTTGTGTTTCATCAGATACACATATCCGAATCTAGAGAGATCGTCAGTGAATGTGATGAAGTACGAGAACCCACCCCTTGCATGTATAGACATCGAACCACATACATCACTATGTACGATTCCCAAGAGCTCTGCTGCTCTTTCTCCATGTCCGGTGAACGGAGATTTGGTCATCTTCCCTTTGAGACAAGACTGACAAGTTTCATAAGATGAAAACTTGAACGCATCCAAGAGTCCATCTTTATGCAACTTACTCAGTCTTTTCTTTCCGATATGACCAAGTCTACAATGCCACAAGTAGGATTCATTCGTATCTGAATTCTTCCTCTTGCGTGTGTTTTGTACATTGAGAACTGTATTCTGATTTAGAACATAGATACCATTACACAGTGTACCTTCTGCAACCAGTACCTTATGAAGGTAAATGTTTATGATATTTCTATCAAGAACAAAGTTATATCCATCTTTATCGAGTAAAGAAACTGATATGATGTTGCAAACTATGGAAGGTACATAGTAGCAATCGTTCAAAATCATAGTTTTGCCATTTGTCAATACTGGGTGATATTCACCGACGGCTGCTGCATTAACTTGTGCTCCGTTCGCTACTCAGAGCGACATATTACCCGGTGCAACTTTCCTACTTTTTCTCTGTCCCTGCAATAAATTACAGATATGAGATCCTGATCCAGTATCAAGTACCCAGGAGGTAGGGCTGACCGTAAAACAGTTCTCAATTACAAGAACACCTGAAATAGATGCAAAACCATGCTTCTTCTTCAACTGGGTATTCTGGGAATCCATACAATCCCCTTTCCCTTGCTCATACTTATGACTGCTGTCACAAGTTAGAGCCGAACCAACGTTCCCCAGCCCCGAATAAGAATTCGGATCGGTCAAGCGATACATTTTATTATCTTGATTAGGGCGTGAAATGGTTGCTACCTGGAGAGAGAGAAAAGAAACACTCAGCGTGTGCTCTTGCAAGTTTAGATTGGTTTTTAATTTATCTAAATAGGATGGCTCCCACTGTCTCTCGAATCCCTCCTCAAACCATAAAGGAAGAATTAGTCGGGATCAATCTCACCGTACAATACTTACTTAATCGTTCAGCCAGGCCAGTGTCGGTACTTCGAGGGAGGTTTTCCAATGCTTTCGCGAAGTTTCTTAATTAAGTAACCTCTTTTCCCTGTGGGCGTAGCCCCGCTAACACCTTTCTAGACACCTACTTGGTTTACAGCATTGATCGTTAAGCAAGAAAGTTCCCGAGGAGTAGCATATACTCACAGTAGGATCGGGATCCAAATATCATCGCGTGATAAAACTGAAGGTTTTCTACCAGAATCATCACACTCCAAATGGTATGCAACACTAGCAAGTTTCAGTAATTTTGAAACTCCCGATGTGGTTTTTGCCCCTAATGGTTTATGACCTTGACTAGGTTAACAAGCCACAAACTGTTAGTCAAGTTCTACCCGTCATTATCCTGACTGCATTAGACCCACCCGTACGTATCCTTGACTAGGTCAACAAGGCCGCACGACTGTCCTAACCAGTCACATTTGCAATCCACAGAAAAATATCATTCAGCTACCATTCATTACGCCTTGACTAGGTCAACAAACGCAGCACGAATACTAAATAATATTAATCCGAAACGACGGAGGGCTACGGCTGGGTTTTTGGCGAAAAACCCGTTAACGTAATGAACTTGATATCGTTGAAGGAACGTGATTGCCTTTTTTGAAAATATAGTGGCGAAAACTTTTGCTAAAGAGGTCACTCCCTGTGAAGGGATCTCGGCTCTTTCCTCGTCGAATGAGGTGCAGGATATTCCAAACTGAATACCTCGATGCAAAGCAAGAATAATCGACTATAGTGAAGTTATTACCCTGACGCAAACTTTTGTCCAAGGGGTCACTCCCGATGAAGGGATCTCGGCCCTTGCCTCGTCGACTGAGGTGCTGGGCATTCATAACCGAATACCTCGATGCAAAACAAAAATGAACGTCCGTGCAATAACAGCTTTTTGAAAAAATTGTTCCAACAACGTCTTTTAGGTTTATTTTCTTGCATTAGTTCTTTTAATGCGTCCCATCAATTAAATCCTACCATTGCAGAAAACAACCAAAATATGACGTACGCTTATGCCATTCGCTTTCGCCACGAGGGCCCGTCATCACCCGTTAGGTTACTTAACTAACGACAGAGCGGGGGCTGGGCTAGCTCGGCAAAAAAACATAAGCAACGCCTAAATAGTTATTATATATAGATATATAGCAATGATAGCCAATCCAGATCACAGATGAACACTTTGGATATACTAGGAACGCGCGATTCGTTCGAGCCTGCAACGGAAAGCGGATTACACGGTCGCGATGAATAGCCAATACCCCACCCAAGACCCCTACGGATGCGGCAAACTACCCGCCAAGTACCCGAAGCGAAGCAACCTCCCTCAATGCCATGAGTAGGCCACTCGGCACTTTGAGATACCCGGTAGTTTGTGCACCCCCTTCCATGGGTCTATCCTAGGAGCAAAAACAGTAAAAAGAATTATACAATGACGGCTACAACCCCGACCCGGTTGTGCGGCCATACAAATAATATTACATCAATTTACAAATTTATTACATGAATGAAAGAAAAAGAAACTCTCATCTCACATCCACCCCGGCTATTCATCCGCGACAATCCAATTAGTTCATATACACATACCATCAACAACACAGATCACAGATATGTATAACCCCCACTAATCGACGTATAGCGATTAGCAGACGTTCAATACACATATAACATTACAGATATAACCATTAGCCAAAGTCTACAGAACATCGACCAAAAAAAATACGGATTTTTGAGCCCCAAAAACAAATTTTGCTTTCTGGAAAATCTGGGCAGAAAAATCATATTGTAAAAATCCCAAAATACCCATAAAAGAAAACTGCATGAAAAAGATTCCCCAACTGAGCTAACTCGGCCGCGGTTCCGCGGCATAAGCAAGCTTATGCCCCGGAACCGCGGCGCTTTAGATGACTTGGGGGATCAAATTTCTCCAGTTTTTTAACAAAAGCCTGAGCCGATTTTTAGTGTATGATTTATTAATTTTGGAACAGTTCTAAAAATCGGCAGTAACTTCAAATTTCCGGGGTGTTTTACGGTTTTTCGTCCGGTCGAAATTCTAAATACTTTGCTAACATACTAGGGTGTGTTTAGTTAGGCTCTGATACTAGTGTTAGGTCCACGTTACCTCTCCCGGTATTTTCGGGGTTGCGGAAATGGTAAAACAAAAATTTTCTAGACTTGGTAACATGGACCGTAAAAGCTGGATCTTTACTAAACAACATACTAGCATCCTAACTAGAGATTTATCTCCTCAGTTAGGGGTTATACCTCAAATTGATCTTCTTCTCTACTTGTTGTTCTTCTCCTTGCTTGCTCCGAGGGTTGATCCGAACTTTGGTCACCTCCGCGGCCTCCTCAACTTGATCTTCTTCTCTACTTGTTGTTCTTCTCCTTCCTTGCTCCGAGGGTTGATCCGAACTTTGGTCACCTCCGCGGCCTCCTTGAGTCTAAGACGATCCACCCGAGAGATGTACACCGAGCTCCACCTCGAGCTGAGGTAACTAGGGCAAAGAGATTGCTAATCTAGAAGCCCTAGGTTGTGTAGAAGTGGTAAAGGGATGGTTTTGTCTTTATGAGATCTTTATCTCTCAACACATGGGATCAAAAGATGAATCAAGAGGAGGAAGAAGGAGAAGCTAACAACCATGGTCCATTTCTTTTCTTCTCATGAGAAAGAGCAAGAGAGAGAGTGAGAAAGAAATTGTGAGCATAAGAAAATGAACCATGGTTCAATAATGCAAAACCAATATCATTACTAATCCCATGAAGATAAAATTTGATGGCTATATTGAAATGACCATTATCATAATCAAAACAGAAAAAGAAAAAGAAAAGAAGAGTGTAGATCTCTCTTGAAAGTCAATGGTCAACACGGTCAACCGGTCAACAAAGTCAAGAGAGGTCAATGGGGTCAAATGGTCAATGCAATTAGCCATCATAAAATTATCACTAAAAGGATTAGTAAATGATGTCCGTGGCTCATAATAGTTTTGACCAAACGAACTGCCAAAACCCTAATGAGTTCGAATCAACTGTCAAAACCCTAATGAGCCTGCCACATAACCGTTTTGGCCGAACCAACTGCCAAAACCCTGATGAGGCACCTCCTCCTTCATCGCTTAGAAAACTGTGCATACACACCTGCATCCGCATTCCGTAGAATGCGAATGTGCAGAAGACAAAACAAATCCATCCGTGCAATACTAGGATCCGGCTTAAACCAAAGCCCACTAGCATTGCCTGCCCGAACACCACACACACACAAGTATACGTAAGTGGTCGCAGCCCTGCCGTAAAACCATACGGCCTCTACACGTTTCGCTCAGTGCAGGGAAACTCTCTGTGTGGTACTCTAAAGACTCGACACTACACTGGCAGTGGGTTTAACCACAGACCGCAAGCGGCACTAGCTGTACATAACGGTCCCCAGGTAGATGTCGATAAGAAGGCCGATGAGGTGAACCCATCCGAACTCCTACTGAGCCTATATGTGACAATCTCCGTACAGTCCGGTCTGTTCGTCTGATACATCGCATGCCGGGCCTAGGGGGCGGTAAACGTCAGTCCCCTAATAGCGGTACAAGTCGTGTCGGAGTGAAGCCCATTACACCCTGAGATAACACTGGAAACCTACCAGTATATCTCGCTTGCCCTGCCTAGGGACTACTCGTGTAATGGCTCTCCTAGACACAGCGCGATGTCAACCCCCAATACCGGGAGAGACGAATCCTGTCTAACCGTCACTGCCTCCAAGTGCTTCGGGACTGCACCCAACTACTACCTGTTTGCACGATTCAGTAGAGCCGTGGTAGGGTAGTAATCAAAGAACAGTGGGAACACACTCGAGGCGATGTGACAGTGTCAAGTCAGCGGACTAAGCTGTACTCATGTCACCTGGGAACTGATAACTGACGATAGGTATAATACCAACCATCAGTTCCCGACGAGTCCTGTCTAGTGTACTCGTAACCTAACGAGCACCCGCATACTATCTCAAGTACGACGTACTGACGGCTGTGGGATAGACCGTCTCCCGTGCTGGGATGAGAAGCGCATACGCTAGTCTACTCCGGAGTATCAATGCCCTGTCTCGATAATCCCACGACTAGGGACGTGTATAAGGATGTGCTTGTGGATTACCCAGCCCCCACGAGTGTGATCGCCATCACAACGCCGGTAATCAAGCAAAGATCCTAAGGGCTCTACTAATACGTATAGGTGATATATTAAAGAAACACACATGTACACATTAAAGCAGAGATAAACCAAGTAGCATACTACTATATTGAGCAAGATTGTCTATACAACTGTGAATATCCCAAGCTTCCATCAAGAAATATACATACTAGTATGATACAGTAATGGCCTCTAGGGCATATACACTAACACTGGCACGTTATCTAAAAGAATTGACGTTCTAAATCAAATTACAGTTCTTAGTATATAGAACACACACAAGAAGAAGAGTTCAGATATGAACAAATCCTTCTTGAGGTATTGTAGACTAGGTCATGTCAATGCTACCCGACTAGCTAAGTTACATTGAGATGCACATTTAAATCTGTTTGAATTTACATCTTGTGAAACTTGCTAGTCATATCACAGAGATAAGATGACCATAGCTCTGTTTATTGGAAACAGAGAAAGAGTTAGTGAACTCTTGGGATTGATACATGCTGATGTATGAAGGTCCCATGTCTACACATGCCAAGACCGGTTCTTTATACTTCATTACATTCTCTGATAATCTCTCAAGATTCAGACATATGTTCCTGTTGAAACACAAATCCGAACCTTTTGAGATATTCATAGAATATAAGTTAGAAGTAGAGAACCAAAATACGGGTAAAAATATTATATCCTTTGATGTGATCAAGGAGGAGAATACTTGAGCACGGAATTCCTGGATTATTCTAAAGGAGAATGAGATTCTCTCTCAGCATTACTCCTCCGCATACACCATAGCACGATGGTATATCGGGGCGGAGAAATAACACCCTATGTGATATGGTGTGCTCTGTGATGAGTACTACTGAGTTTCCTATTTCCTTTCAGGAAGTTATGCACTAATGAAGTTGCATACCTATTGAATATGGTTCCGATCAAATCAGATGCCTACCATTTCATATGAGATATAGAAAGGGAAGAGCCCATCTCTTAAGTCAGTTAAGATTTGGGGTTGTCCGGCCTATATCTAAAAGCAAAATCCGGACAAGCTCGAGGCAAAGTCTCTGTAGAAGTTTGTTGGATATCCCAAGCATACGCAAGGGAATATCTTCTACCTAACCGAGGAACAAAAATATTTTGTTACTCAGCATGCCACCTTTGTGAAAGGGAATTTCTTATGAAGAAATTTATGGACATGAGGTAGAACTGGAAAGAGTTCCAGCTATACAAACTGCAGCTGATGATTTGGTAGAACCAAAGGATTCAATAGAAACCAACGAACCTCAGCCTCTCCGCCGATTTAGTAGGAGCGAGGATTGCATCATGAGATGATGACCCAACTAGTTTCGGGCTGGCCATCAGGAGTAGGACTCTGTAAGAATGGCTGGATGCTTATCGATCTGAGATGGAATCCTTATACACCAACAAAGTATGGACTTTGGTTGCTTTATCTGAAGGGTTAAATCCCCATCAGGAGCAAGTATATCTTGAGAAGATTACTTGGTGTAGATGAAAAAGTTGAGACTTTCAAAGCTAAACTTGTTAAAGGTTTGCATCATTGACCAGGTATGGATTATAATGAAACCTTTTCTAAATAGCTATGCTTAAGTCCATCCAGATCCTACTTGCCACGGCTATATACCATGACTACGATATCTGGCGGTTGGGTGTCATGAATGATTTTCTAAATAAAGATTTAGAAGAGAGAGTCTATAAGTACACAGTCAGAGGGCTTCATAGACAGTGGGAGCAGCGGAAACATGTGCAAGATGTTTTATGTGATAAAGCAGGTATCGCGGAGTTGGAACATCTGTTTTGATGAATTAGTCAAAGAGTTTGACATCATCAAAATGGTAGATGAACCTTGTATATACAAAACGGTAGTAGGGAGTATGGTAGTGATCCTCGTAGAGTACGTGGATGACATACTCTTGATAGGGAAGGAGTTTCCTATGCTACGCTCGGTCAATCTCCGCTTATCACAAGGATTCTCCATATAGGATCAAAGTGATACCTACTAAATCCTGGGTTTTGGATCTATGAGATAGATCTAATTGGATGTTAGGATACTCACTAGTTGTAGTGAGATGGTATCAATTGATCCTGGGGAGAATCACTGGAAAGGTTCCAGAGTGATAAGGATGACTGAATGTCAGTCACAGGCATTGTCTTTACCCTCAGTGGAGGGACGGTATGTTGGAAGAGTTCCAAGCTAGATACCGTGACTTATTAGACGATAAAGGCTGGATACATCGCTACCAAAGATGCTACCAAAGAGGCAGTCTGGGTGTATGATAGTTCATGAGATGAACCTAGTTCCTCCCATTGTGTGACAATAGAGTTTTGGCTTATGCAAAGGAACGCCCGTCCCATCAGTGATCCAGACATATTCTTAGGCAGTATCACCTGATCATGGAGATGGTTGATCTCCAAGGGATCGAGGTTAGGAGAGTAGACTCAGAGGACAACACGGCGGATCCACTCACAAAGGCCTTTTTCCCAGAAAGAGACTTTTATAGGATAGTTGAGTATGAGATACTACAACCACTGCTATCAGATGGCCCTAGTGCAAGTGGGAGATTGTTAGTTATTTGTATGCCCTAGAGGCCATTACTATACATAGGATGTATATTGTAGTGGATGCTTGGACATATATAGGGATGACTTTCTTGCTCGATATGATAGTATGCTATCTGGTTACTTTTTACCTTAATGTGTACACTGATTGTTTCTCTGTTACATGTTGGTAAAGCCCTTAGGATGTGTACTTGACTACCTGGACTATGATGCGGATCATACTAGTGGGGACGTGGTAGTCCATAAGTACATCCTTCAAAGTCCCTAGTCGTGGGTGTATCGAGACGGGGCATCGATATACCAGAGTAGACTAGCGTGTACCTTCTCGACCCATATAGATGGGCGATGGATGATCCCATATCCATTGGTGTTTGACATCAGAGATGATATATGGGTGCTCAGTAGAGACTGGGTACACTGGACGGACTCGCCGAGAACTCCCAGATGGTATTATACCTTACGTCAGATGGCAGTTCTCTGGTGACACTGGTGCAGGTTAGTCTGTAGACCCGAGATCGTCATAGAGTCTTGTGTGATTCCCACTGTGCTTTGATTTCCACCTTACCACGTCCAAGAGGGCGTGCAAAACTGTGGTTTTTGGGTACAGTCCCGAGTCACATGGAGGCAATGAGCGATAGGAGGGGTTTCGTCTCTCCCGGTATAGGGAGTTGATGTTGCGTAGTGCTCGATTGGATATAACAGGAAGTCCTTGGCCAATGCTGCTTTAGGGATTTACTGGTAAGTGTTACCAGTAGTTTCTAAACCCGTTATGAGCCTCATATCGACACGACTTATCGAGTTATTGGGGTCTGACGTTTACCACCCCTAGATGAGATATGCGACATATCAGACGAACAGACCGGACTGTACGGTAGTGTTACTGGTTGGATTCACAGGAGTGTGAGAGGGCTTGCTCGTTGATCTTCTGATCGCTCAATATCCGGGTGGCCGTTACATTTAGCAGACCGGTTGCGGCTTGTGGGTGTTTGATATGATTATCACCTACTGCCGGCGTAATGAAGAGTCTTTAGAGTCCTACACATGGGTTTCCTGGATCAAGCGAAACGAAATAGGAGCGCATATGAGATATGTGCGGGACTGAGAATAATACCAGTATGTGATACTATATTCTATTCTCGCGATTTGTGACATTGATCGGTTGTATGCGATATAGCCGGGTTATCGGATCAAGTGTTGATTCGATAAGTTGTTACTATTGATATTAGTCGGTTATATACGATATGACCGGATCGTTAAATCAAGTGTTGATTTAATGATTTAATGTATAATTATATATTTGATATATTACTTTACATTAATTAGTATTGGTTCACTTAAGATTGATTTTCTCACTTGAATGTGCACATTGTTTATATGTGATATACGCAAGTGTACATGTTTGTATCATGCTTGATGATACAAACAAGTTGTGTGTATGAGACTTGAACCAAATCAAGGTTAGATTAGGGTTTACTATTTTCTTAAGCATATAACAAAAGAGTGTGACATTGGTCAAAGTTATCAAGCTTCATGAAGCTTGATAAATATTGACAAAGTCAACTCTTTTGTCATATGTTTAAAGATATTAGTTAACCCAACCTTTAACCTAATGGTTTGGTTAAATCTCTAGATGAGTTAAGCATGAGGGCTTAACTCAACCATGGTGCCGTTATTTATTGGATAAGTTTCATTTGGATATTATTCATATGATTCTTTCATCTTCTTCATCTTCATCAAGCTCACAAAAGCTTGCTAGCTCCAATGGTGCCATAAGAAAAAGAGTGAGAAATCCAATTCTAAAGTGAACCCACTTCCTATTTCTTCATTCTCTACCACTTGCCATGTAGTATAGGGTGTTCTCTTCATAAAGTTTTTGACCAAGTGAAGGAATAGCTTGAGTTTGAGTCTCCCCGACGTAGATCATCTTCGGCCTCGAAGTCAACGACCTAGCCCGCTCATTTCTCCGACGAAACCATCGCTAGAGTCCGGGATCTGATTATCGCAGCGGAGGGATGTCAACACGGAGCTTTAGAAGTGGAGGACCGGATCTACAAAGGTTGTATTTCCATTCACTTGTTAGCAAAGTAGTTTGCTAGCTTTTCTTTTCCCCTTAACATCTAGTTAACGATCTAGTTTAGGGTTTCTCGGCACCGGAAAATTTGAATTTGGCATGGTTGATGCCTTGTGGAACCTCTTGTGTGTGCCTAGTAACCCTACAACCTTGGCCAAGGCAGATGAAATTTACTGATGGTCAGATCAGTAGTTTCTCAGATCGGACCTGAGTCACATCGACACGACTTATCGTGTTATTATGGGTCTGATGTTTACCACCCCCTTGACCCGGTATGCGATACTCTTAGACGAAGAGACCGGACTATATGGAGATTGTCACAGATAGGCTCAGTAAGGGTTCGAATGAGCTTTCTTATCAATCTTCTTTTCGACAGGTATCTGGGTAGCTGTTACGTACAGCTAGTGCCGTTGACGCGCTTGTGGTTAAATCCGCTGCCAGTATATTGTCGTGTTTTTAGAGTCCCACAAAAAGGATTTCTCTAGTTCAGGCAAAACGATATAGAGACAGTATGTTTATACATGTAGGGTTCATATTAAATACGTGTACTAGATGCACGAAATTTAATTTGACGGTTTTTAATACTAGCGGGCTTAGAATTAAGTCGGATTATTAAATCAATTATTTATTTAATGCTAGTGTTATATTTGTAGTATTATTCTATTTCTAGGGTATTCATATTTTAGTACGAATATATGTATGTATATATGGTAGAAAGTGTTTTATATTTATACAAAATACATTCTAGAAGAAGAACACTTCATTCTTGTATTTTCCTTTATTCTTTTATTTGGAAATGAGGTGGAGGGTTATGTGGCAAATGAGAATGGTGGAAGGTATGGCTAAATGAATTATTAATTTATTTAGAGTTACTATTGAAGTATGGCAACCATTTTATATTGTGAAATTCTTTTTCATAAATGAAAAAGGTTGTGCATATTTTTGAAAAAATGTTTTCATTTCCTCATTCTCATTCTCTCTCCTCTCAAGCTCTCATCTTCCTCCTCAACCCAAACTCTCTCATGTGTTGAGAATCATAGCTTTTGAGATAGATTAAAAGCACAAAATAATCTCTACATCATCTAAATAATCTAGATTTGCAAACTGGTTTATTTAGTTACTTCATTTGTGAAGTTGAAACTTGAACTATATTCTTTCGGGTGGATCATCTAAGATTAAGAAAGCCTCCAAGTAAGCTTGATCAAGGATCCCTAAGAGTACAAGAGAGTTGAGTTTTGAAGACCAAAGGACACAAATTTCTTTGGTATAACTTTATTTCATAGTAGTTAAACTCGTCCTAGTTGGTAGTTTAGGGTTATAATTTGATCACTTGGTGGTTTTGTTAATCGTGCTTGCTCAAAATTTGATTTTTGTGCATTCCGCCTCTCTACTTTCATTGTAGAGTGAGCATAACTAACTAACACCTATTAGAATAAATCCGCGAGACTATTTTAACCTGGGAAATCCTGATAATGAAAATCTTGAAATTAGCTGTCCAAGCACACCAGTCACACCATTATAAGACCTGACCCTGGATATCGATGACGTTAGCCTTTCAATGGTTGAATCAATCCTGAGATTGTTGTAGAAGACATATTATCAAGATCAACTGCCCATTGACGAAAACGAACAACGCGTGTAGCAGACTAATTCATCGATGACTCCAAGCAAAATTCAATGAGTAAAGTAGCGCTACCGAAGATGATGATTAACTTCCTATTTTAATTACTTTCTGTAATATTCATAATCGTGTATACAATTTAAGACTTCAGTTTATCGCATTTTTCTTTCATCTACAACTATGTAATTTACTTAACTCCTTAATTTGCTTAACTTTTCATTTCATCTACATGTAATTTTGTTTTCATGGTTCTTGCAATTGTTACTGTATTTTTCTATTTCATTAGTTCATTTCTCAGGATGTAGCCTTCAGTTCTCATGAGGCTCGTGGTTGGATTGAGGGGACCCGGGAGCTAGTACATCCAGTTCCACGAGTCGTGGCCGAGGACATACTGAGGGGGATCCCGAAGCCGGTTCCTCCGGTTCCACGGAACGTGGCCGTAGTAAGAAGGGCCCCACACAGCCGCAGGAAGTATGGGCTCGTCCTCGAGACGCCCCGAAGATCGATGTACACTTTTCAACGAACAGAGGTTTTGTTGAACCCGGGACGAAAGATTTAAAGAAATTTTATGCCTCGATCTGCAATAATGAGAAGCGCATGCCGCATTTGGTGAAGATGAATCCAATTACATTGTAGTGGACTGGACATCGAGGGCTTTAAAGGATAAGAAGAAAGTGGCTTTAGATGAGATATTGGTAAGCTTATATAATTAAGCACTCGTACGTTTATTACTTTCGCATATATATGTTTGACCCCAATACTTTGCAGGTGCACTTCTCCATAGTATGGTAGATAGACAGCGCCTTCGTCCCTCTATACATGGTCAGAAGCCGATTATTCATATACTTGTCTGGGAGTTGGCATGATTAGAAACACTCCATATGCAAAAAATGGAGGAATTCTGCCACCGTTAAGAAGAAATGGGCAACGAAGCCTCCACATTGGACTGACAAGTATTGGGCCGTTAAGATCGATCACTTCCAGTCGCCCGAGTTTTTTGTTCTTATATTGTCGAAAACTTTAATAGAGTTAGATATTAATTCAATAGTAGTATGACACCAAACAACATATCTAAATGATAGGCGAGCGACGAGCGGGGAGTAGTAGCGTAGAGGCACAACCGTGATCGATGGTTAGGCGGAGGGATGAACTCCTCCCAGTATGCAGTTGCTCATGTAAGAACACTATGTTTTCTTAATTTGTCGACTTTAATTTCTAAACTTGATATAAATTATATTTGTTGATCTAAATGGCAGGCGAGGCAGACACGAGAAATCTCCAGTCGCGTTGAGCTTTTTCATATGGGTTTGCATATGACTCCAGCTGTCCTAGCACACAGGAGGCGACTGAGCATTACATAAATATGCTCCTACACGATTTTATTATATAATTTTAACTGTAATTGTGTTCAATTTAATCTTTCATTATTAGAAAACCGCAAATCTAAAAGACCGAAACCGAAACGAATATAAAACCATAAATTTAAGTCATTAATATATAAGAGACCGAAAGGAATTCTTGAACCTTGATTCATGTTGTAATTTCCCACGGCAACGAATGAGTAGTGAGATTGAGCAGCGGAGAGTTGCATTTGTTGCGGCGCACCATCGACAGCCTACATACATGGAGCTTCATATGATCAATGAGGAGGTCTTTTAGCTACACAACCCGGACCGACACGGAAGAGTTCATATGGATTGCCAAGACATCATGCTTACGGTATATCACGCCCATCTCGATCCGAGTTTGCATCCTCCTCGTGCGTGCCCGGGGATATTCATTCAGGAGCTCACGGCACCTGCGCCCACTGCGGCCCCGTCTCCCTCTCCGTCTATCGCGATATATTACCCGGATGGTTCTTTACATACCCCCGTCGGTGATCGAGCACCCGTCTTCTTGACTCCTGCACCTGGATCCACGTCGGCTTCAGGTTCATCCAGGCATATGACCCGAGTAGAAGCCATAGCCGATATGCAAGCAAGGAGAACGATAATGCAAAGGCTAGTACAATTAGGCAAGGAGATACTGGATGTAAGTTGAATTGATAATCTTTATTTTTAATGCAACTTTCTTATAGTTATCATGTATATCTGTTTCTAATACTTTTATATTTATAACACTGTAAGAGTTGCTCAATTTCAGCGACTACCTCCCCCGCCCCTCCCCCCCACTCAACTGCAGCAGTACCCCACCGTGAGTTCATGAAGATGCGGGATCGAGAAAGATACGAGTCTTGCCGAGAGAAAGAAAACGACAAATACGTTTATTGAAAATAAAGATGTTTCTAATCTTCAGTAAACGTATTTATCGCTTTCTCTCTATCTGCAATACTCATACTTTTTCGATCCCGCGTCTTCTCGTCATTTTTTGTAGCCTCAGAATTGGTTTTATGTTGTTTAGTAGTTGTGGTTGAATTAACGGTTTGTATAAATTTGAATTGTAATTAAATGAATTTTAGTGTTTTGTATATTTCATTATATATTTTGTCATGGATTGAAATGGATTTGGTGAAATGGATTTGGAATTTGAATTGGATTTGGAACTGCTTTATACAGGATATATGGAATATATTTTTTGTATCGAATGTTTTCGACGAAGCAATTGCAGGCCAAACTTTTTTTTCTCTTTTGCCACTTTATTCCATCAGGTATGGCCCGACGTAATAAATAATGAGCTGACGAAATAAGCTGTCGAATCTGGGGAAAAAATGAGTTAACTTCCCAAGTTTTTTTACTTGTTCCGTCGGCATCCAGCCAACGGAAAAACTTTGCTGACGGAATAAGCTAAAGACCCGACATAATAAATCTTATTACGTCGCAATTTTATACGTCGGGTATTGTCCGACGGAATAACTTTATTCCGTCAGATACCTATTTAATACATCGGACTTCTGCCAACGGAATAAATGTAATTTTCTTGTAGTGATCTTACATGATAAAGATGTTAAATATAGGTACGGATCATCGAAAAATATCGTGGAGGGTATATTTTTTAGACGCCATCTAACGAAAAAGCCTCTATGGCCTATTTTCTTTATTATTCTCATACACACACATGTGTGTATCAGTGTATATATATACATATATAGCGACGAAGACGTTAAGGTAGTTTCAAACAATCTAGGTTCGTTTACGTTTTTGCAAGACATGCATTTAAATGGAGGATTAGAAAAAAAGAAAAAATTATATACAAAAAGGTAAAAGTTATACTCTTGATCCATAGAAGGCTCTAAATTTGCATTAAAATGTAAGAATATAAAATATAATCCTGCTACGAATCCAGGGATTTGGTGATTTACATAAACGCTCAACTCTCAATTCACAGAGGACGTTAAACTTGCATAGACATGTTACAACATAAAATATAACCCCCTCATGTACCTGGAGTTTTAGTGAATTGGCTTGGAAATCCTTTGCTTTATCTTAACTATACTGGTGAGTCAATGTCTGCTGGCAAATTGGTTTCATGGGCCCATCTTTGGAGAAAGGACGCCCTTTCTTGAAAATTACACAAGATAAAAATTTAGCTGAATGACAAAAGTGGTCCCGTTGCCAACATAATCTAATTAGTCATTTGGACTGTTGGTCCTATTAACAAAGAAATATATAAAGGTCCTGTTTGGTTGCAAGATTATGAAATTTGGATTCCAAAATAGTACGGTTGAAAATTTCTGGATTTGGTAATTTGTTGTTTGGTTAGTTTTGGATTTCTAGTATTTGATTTTTAGATTCTTGTAATCTTTGCTTGCTTGGTGAAAATAAAGTGGGATTTGGATTTGGATTTGAGGAGTTTAGAAAGGCATAGATAGAAAGAGGATAATTAAATAAATAAAGTACACGGGTCCCATCTAAAAGAACAATGAATAGTGTCAAACCCTTAAAAATTCTTAAATTTTTTTAGGACTCAGGAATGCATGTTTTGTGGTGGGCCCCCGATAAAAATCAAAGGAATACTAAAAATCCAAATTCTCCAACCAAAAACAAAATTATGGAACCTTAAGATTCCACAATCCAAATCCAAAAAAATTCTGCAACCAAACAGACCGTTAGCGATGCATGCCCTCACAATATCTTTTACGTCTTGACGATTGTACTGCAACCATCCCATCAACAGCGCTACATCATTCCGTTATGTACAGAAAAAGAATATATAGGACTATTCGGAGACATGAAACATTGATTGAGAGCTCCATGACGGAGCTTAATTGACACATGTGAAGATACATGCATGGAAAATCGCTGAGGAGACCAAGTGGGTAGACACATGATAGACTAGCTCTTGTGATAATCCAGTGAGGGTTAGACGATATATATGACAAGCCTGCTTTGATGACAAATGAGTATATGAAACCAAAATCAAAATGTATGCTTATGGGAATACTATCAATAATGACAGCGGAAATTAAAAAATTGATTACCTACATCATTAGTTAGAGAACTTATGGTGATCAGATTAGCGGTGTAAATCCTCTTTCGCCCTGCTGGATGGCCATTTACGTTGTTCAATGAATCACAACCACCTATTACTAGACTCACATTCGTAGCAAATTGGGCAACAAACCGTGAAACCAGAGATTGAAAGAACGAATACAAAGACCTAGCTTTTTTTGAAGACATTAAACCTTAATTGTTGCTTCTTCTATTTCTTCTTTTTTAACCCTCACAATTGGCCCTCAATATCGCAACAGAAAATTTCCTTTCTTTAGAAACTATGCGTGTAGTAAACAGTTCAAGAAAAAGAGCATGAAAAGAGGAAAAGAGGAAAATTGAGAACTCACTTGGCTGACAGTCGTGGAAAATTTATTCCTATCCCTTTTAGGTTTTAAAAATTAGACTTTTGAAAAAGATGCTACATTATATTATTTTGGTTTTCATGAATACTAGAAAATAAAAGAAAATACATGATGGGAGATAAAGAAGTGGAAGGAGCCTGATTGCGCTTGTGTCGCTGTCTAAGAAAAGCCTGAAGCTTCCGCTATATCTAGTAAGAAACACCGTAATTTTACACACACACAGAGAAAGAGAGAATTTTGCCTCTAGAGAGCTTTTAGACGTGGAAATGAAGAATTTTGTAGAAAGGAGGTTGTTTATATACCTTCCTATACTATAAAAATCTAGGGTGAATTTTCGAAGTTCGGAAAATATCTAACTTGAGGATGCGCATTCGGACGACCTTTATCCATGTGTATCAAATTAGACCATTCTTTGTATTTTTGCATAGTTAAAATCTTTGAAAATCCGTCGACAGCACGCATGCAGACGGTGTGTCACAGTTGGCTGTTTTTTACTAAATTTGTTTGACTTGAAAATCAAGTAAAATCTTTATTTTCTGTTGACGACACATATGCGGACGAAGGTCGTTCGCATGTTCGTTGCGGACTACAATTTTTGGTAATTTTATTTTACTTAAATTCAAAGAAAAATCTTTTAAATTCTACGGTGAGCGCATGCAGACGGAGACCGTTCGTATGTGTACAAGATCTTTTGAAATATTTGATTTTCTTGAAGATTCTTTCTAAAAACTTGGTAATTCATTAAAATATGTGCAAAACCCGTAAATGTGTTGGCTTTCTAAGCACGACAGCAAGGTTTCGGGTGGCATCTTCCATACCAATTTCAAAATTTTGCCATGCTAGAAGAACCCTAACATAGAATTTTTAACTAGAGATTTACACGATACGATATGTAAACAACTTTACAACTAAGTGAATTAGGAATACAACTTTTGTAGACCGGTTCTTCACTTCAATAGCTCAGTGTAGTAGTCCCCTTGCTCTAACTAGCGATCTTCCGGACTATAGCATGCCTTCACAAAAAGAAAGGAACGAGCTTACACGAAGTCTTCGAGGCCGAAAATGATCTACGTCGAGAATACACTAACCCAAGCTACTTCTTCACTAATGATGGATTAGTGAAGCTAACACCCTAAACTAAATGGCTAATCTAGTAGAGATGATGAAGTAGAAATTCTGCTCACTTTAGAATTTATTTTCTCACAATTTTTCTTCACTTGCTCAAAAACTAGAGAGCTTAGTTCTTGAGGAAGAAAAAGATGAAAAAATAATGGATGAGAGAGAGTGAATAGCAACCATGGGTAAGTTTGTATCATATACTAACTCATGTAAAGACATAACCATGACTAAGTGATAATGGTTATATTAATAAATATTTGAAGTAAAAAAAATAAGTGGATTAAGTCAATGCATCTACAAGCTTCCACAAGCTTCATGCATGTGACTAATTTCCAACTAATTTTGGATTTACTTATAACAAATAATCCTCACAATTATCATAAAGATGGTGTAAGTCTCATACACCTATGTAGTGTGTATCATCATGCATGACACTAAAAATGTACATTAATATATATCAAATATATACGTATGCACACAAGTGAGAAAAAGAAATATTTAAGTGAGCTAATATTAGTTAATGTAAACTAGTATATCGAATATATAATTATACACTAAATTATCAGATCAACACTTGATTTAATAATCCGACTATATCACATATATAGCCGACTAATATTATATGTATCAACTTATCGAATCGATACTTGATTCGATAAGCCGGCTATATCACATATAACCGACCGATACTAAAAAATCACGAGAATAGAATACTATATCACATACTCGTATTAATCTCAGTCCCGTACATATCATATATATGCTCCTACGTTTTGCCTGAGCCAGTAAATCTCTGTATAGGACTCTAAAGACTCGTCAATACGCCGGCAGTAGGTGATGATCATATCAAACGCCCACAAACCGTCAGCGGTGCTAGCTGGACGTAACGGCTACCCGGATATTTAGCAATCAGAAGATCAACAAGCAAGCCCGCTCTAGCTCCTGTAAAGCCTGTCAGTAATACTGCCGTACAGTCCGGTCTCTTCGTCTGATATGTCGCATATTTAGTCTAGGGGTGGTAAACGTCAGACCCCAGTAACCGTTAAGTCGTGCCGATGTAAGGCACATAACGGGTCGAGAAACTACTGATAACACATATCAGTAAATCTCCATAGCAGTCCTGGACAGGGACTTATCGTTATGGCCAATCGAGCACAGCGCAACATCACCCCCTAATACCGGGAGAGATGAATCCCCTCCCACCGCTCATTGCCTCCATATGATTCGGGACTGTACCCAAAAGCCACTATTTTGCATGTTCTCTTGAATGTGGTAAGGTGGAAATCAAAGCACAGTGGGAATCACACAAGACTCTATGACGATCTCGGGTCTATAGACTAACCTGTACCAATGTCACCAGAGAACTGCTATCTGACGATAGGTATAATACCAACCAGGAGTTCTCGGCGTGTCCGTTCAGTGTACCCAGTCTCCACTGAGCACCCGTATACCATCTGTGATGTCAAACACCAATGGATGTGGGATCATCCATCGCCCATCATATGGGTCAAGAAGCGTATACGCTAGTCTACTCTGAAATATCGATGCCCTGTCTCGATACACCCTCGACTAAGAACAATTATAGGATGTACTTGTGGACTACCCTTGGCCCCACTAGTATGATATCCATCGTAGTCCTGGTAGTCAAGTACAAATCCTAAGGGCTTTATCAACATGTGAGAGCATGACAGTATCACAATACAAGTCGACTGTTAGTTATATGCATACCCTAGAGGCTATTATTGTACATATGATGTATATTATAGTGGATGCTTGGACATACATAGGGAGGACTTTCTTGCTCGACATGATAGTATGCTATCTGGTTACTCTTTATCTTAACATGTACACTGATTGTCTCTCTATTACATGTTGATAAAGCCCTTAGGATGTTTACTTGACTACCTAGATTAGGATGCAGATCATACTAGTGGGACAAAGGTAGTCCGTGAGTACATCCTTTAATGTCCCTAGTCGTGGGTGTATCGAGACGGCGCATCGATATACCAGAGTAGACTAGCGTATACCTTCTCGAACCATTTAGATGGGCGATGGAAGATCCCATATCCATTGGTGTTTGACATCAGAAAAGAAATACGGGTGATCAGTGGAGACTGGGTACACTGGACAGACTCGTCGAGAACTCCTAGATGGTATTATACCTCACGTCAGATGGCAGTTCTCTGGTGACACTGGTACAGGTTAGTCTGTCGATCCAAGATCATCATAGAGTCTTGTGTGATTCCCTCTGTGCTTTGATTTCCACCTTACCACGTTCAAAAGAACATGCAAAACGATGGTTTTTGGGTACAGTCCCAAGTCACATGGTGGCAATGAGTGATAGGAGGGAATTTCGTCTCTCCTGATATTGGGGGTTGATGTTGCGTTGTGCTCGATTGGCCACAGCAGTAACTCCTTAGCCAGGACTGTTTATGAAATTTACTGGTAAGTGTTATCAGTAGTTTCTCGACCTGTTATGAGCCTCACATTGGCATGACTTATCGAGTTATTGGGTCTGACGTTTACCAACCCCAGACGAGATATGCGACATATCAGATGAAGAGACCGGATTGTACGGTAGTGTTACTGATTGGATTCGCAGGAGTACGAGCAGTCTTGCTTGTTGATCTTCTAATCACTCAATACCCTGGTGGCCGTTACGTTTAGCAGACCGCTTGCGGCTTGTGGGTTTTTGATTTAATTATCACCTACTGCCGGCGTATTGACGAGTCTTTAGAGTCCTACACAGAGCTCTCCTGGTTCATGCGAAACGAAGTAGGAGCACATATGTGATATGTGCGGGACCGAGATTAATGCGTGTATGTGATACCGCATTCTATTCTTGCGATATATGATATCGGTCGGTTGTATGTGATATAGCCGGTTATCGGATCAAGTGTTGATTCGATAAGTTATTGCATTTGATATTAGTCGGTTGTATGTGATATAGCCGGATTATTAAATCAAGTGTTGATTTAATAATTTAATGTATAATTGTATATTTGATATACTAGATTACATTAACTAATATTAGCTCACTTAAACATTTCTTTTTCTCACTTGTGTGCATTAGTATATATGTGATATATATTAATGTACAACTTTTTGTGTCATGCTTGATGCCACATACTTCATGGGTGTATGAGACTCACACCATACTAATAATAATGTTAAGGTTTTATTTATTTAAAGTAAATCAAAATTAGTGGAATTAAGTCACATGGTTGAAGCTTGTAGAATCTTGTGGAAAATTGACCAAGTCCACTCGTTTTATTTTACTTGTAGATATTTATTAACCTAACCATTATTGTTAGCCATGGTTTAATCTCTACATGGGTTGGTGTATGACACTAACTCACCCATGGTTGTTATTCTCACCTCATGAGTTCATTCTCTCATTCTTCACTTGAGTTTCTTCTTCCTCATGAGAAAAGCTCACTAGCTTTTCTCAAGGTAAGAAAATATTGTAAGAAAAAGAAAACTAAAGTGAGCCCATTTCCTACTTCATCATCCTTTACTATTAGCCATTTAGTTTAGGATGTTTGCTTAATTTCACCATTAGTAAAGAGGTAGCATGATCTTGAGTCTCCTCGACGTAGATCATCTTCGGCTTCGAAAACTTCGAGTAAGCTTGTTCATTGCTCTGGGAGAACCCTTTCTAGAGTTTGGGTGTTCATGACTTGCAGCGAATGGACTATTACACGGAGCATTAGAAGTGAAGGACCGGTCTACAAAAGTTGTATTCCTCATTCACTTAGATATAAAGTTGTTTACATATGTTTTTGTCAGATTTTCTAGTAAAGATTCTAGGGTTAGGGTTAGCTAGAATGGCAAATTTTTGAAATTGGTATGGACGATGCCTCCAGAAACCTTGCTGCCGTGCTAGGCATGTTAGTGTATTTTCTCTAGAGGCCATTATTGTATCATACTGGATTGTATATTACTTAATGGAAGCTTGGGATATTCACATTAGTATTGACAGTCTTGCTCAAAATGGTAGTATGCTACTTGGTTTGTTTCTACTTCAATATGTGCATGTGTTTCTTTTAACATATCGCTTATACATATTAGTAGAGCCTTTTGTTGGATATAGTGCTCTCAGAGTCAATTATTGGATCGTAGGCACGTGATTGCAATGATTGAGGGAGGACCTATACCGGTAGGACAGTCTTACTCGAGAGGTTTGTATACTATCTGGTTTGTCTTTATCATCGTGTACATGCTTTAGGTGACATTGTAGTTCACTGTTGCACGTTGATAGAGAATTGTATGCTACCATGGTTTGTCTTTATCATCGTGTACTGCTTTAGGTGACCTTACAGGTCGCTATTACACGTTGATAGAGTCCTTAGGATTCTTTCTTGACTACCAGCAGTATGATGGCGATCATATACGTGAGAGTAGGGTAGTCTATAAGCACAACCTTAAAGTGGTCTCTAGTCGTGGGAGTTTCGAGACTGGGCATCGATACCCCATTAGTAGACTAGTGTATACAGTCGAGACCCCGACGAGGGGCGATGGCCGGTCTCACAAGCCATTGGTGTCAGTTGGTTCACCTAAGATATATACAGGTGCTCATTGGGTTATGAGTACACCGGACATGACTCGCCGAGAACATGCTAGTTGGTATTATACCTGACGTCAGATAGCAGTTCCCTGGTGACATGTGTATAGGTTAGTTCATCGACCTGAGATCGTCATTTGTCTCGTGTGAGTTCCCACTGTGCTTTGATTACTACCCTACCACGGCTTAAAGGAGTCGTGCAAACAGGTTTTAGTTGGGTACAGTCCCGAGCCACATGGAGGTAGTGAGCGGATCGGCAGGGGTTCGTCTCTCCCGGTATTGGGGGTGAGATCGCGCTGTGTCTAGGAGAGCCATTACACGAAGTCCTTGGCCAAGACAGGAGATTTACTGGTAGGTATTCCAGTAGTATCTCAGGGTGTTCTGGGCTACACTCCGACACGACTTGTACCGCTTTTTGGGGTCTGACTTTTACCAACCCCCTAGGCCGACATGCGATGCTCATCAACGAACGGACCGGACTGTACGGATATTGTCACTGACAGGCTCAGTAGGGTATCATGATGAGTTCACTCATCAACCTCCCTTTTGGTCAATACCTGGTAGCCCGTTACGTACAGCTAATACCTCTGACGTGCTAGTGGTTAAATCCACAGCCAAAGTATTGATTAGTCTTTAGAGTCCCCCACAGACAGTTTCTCAAGTTTCGGGCGAAACGTTGTAGAGGCCGTATGATATATGGCAGGGTCCGATCATATACATGCAGTAGTGTACGGATCATGATCGGACGGATCATACTAGTGGGTTTTGGTTTAAGCCGGATCCTAGTATTAGATTTGTTGGATTACTTTAGTCTCATCGCATTCGCATTCAGTCGGAATGCGGGTGCAGGTATGTATATACAGGTGAGGGGTATCCTTGTGATCTGTCACGAGTTTACTTTAGATGTTGCCATATCTTTTTATTGTTGCAAACATTTGGATTAATTTTTGTAAATGGAAATTATGAGCTAGATATCATGATTTGGAGCATTTATTGTGACACATGCACAAGTGGTGACTCATGGTCTTTTTTCTTGTGCATGTGTCACATTATTTGATAAATTTGTGATGATATGATAAGAAGAGAGAGAGCGGGGCTGGCTTGGGAGGGCTTGGTCTTGTATTTTTCTTCTCACTCTCTCTCATTTTCATCACAAGAAAATACAAGAAAAGAAAACCTCTTCTTCTTCTTCCTCTAGCTCAAAATCTCCATTAATGGCAACACCTCTAACCTCCATCCAAATCAATGGATGCAAGAGACAAAGTGATCACAAACATTCTCTACATCACCTTGGACACGTCGGCTAGCACACTTCGTGCCCGAGTTGCTTCGAATGAAGCGGGTGCCCGTAAAAAGAATCGAAGATGTGGTGCCCTTTCCGACGAGGAGATCGAGACCGGAGATGCCGCGAGGAGCTTGGGATGGTGACCAAAGACCGAAGGACACGGATCGATCGGTATAGCTTTGCAACCCTTTCTCTAGTTGCTAGTTGTAGGTTAATGGTTCGATCCGGGTTTTAAGTATACGATAGCGCCGGTTTCTAGTTTGAAAAAGTTTTCGTTTCCGCATTTTGGCCTCGGACAGACGGCCGGGGCGCTACCGTAGACTTACATGGTATCAGAGCCACGCCATTAACCTTTTCTCGCTTGCTCTAACGTGTTTAGAACTTTGATCGAACGAAAATTTCAAAAATTGCATTTCCAATTTAACAGTTTCTGTCGAATTTTTTTTGTTGTCAAAAAATTATTTGGTGTGTTGAAAAAAATCAGGCAGGAAATTCTAAGACCACCGCAGAAATTTGGTTGCATGACTCTACAGTGCCGCCGCGGAACCGCGGCACCAACCCTGTTCTGGCCACGGTTCCGCCGCACAACTGTAGCACCACTGCACCAAATCTTCTGCAGTGGTCCCTGTATTGGAATTGGGGTTTCTGGTATTTTTATTTTAGGCCCAGATTTGTTTGAGTACTGGGTATTTGCTTGGGGCCCACTTCGGGAAATTTTGTCGATCGAAAATTTAAATATGTTAGTTCACAGTATTTACATTATATCTGCGACCGTGAATGTCATTTGATCGGTAAATCCTGTCTAATTGCTATAGCCCTTTTAGACAGATTTGCGAACGTGACATTCACGTTGATGTTCTGTGTTGTGCTATGATGTTGCGGATTCGTCGTGGTGGATAGCCTGGATGCAATGTTAGTACAGTTTGATTGTATTTGTACATTTGATATTACGGGGAGAGCTTCCGACATGTGGACTGCCGTCACTGCCTGTTTGTATATTATTCTTTTGGGAAACGACCGGGCTGAGGTCGATGTACCCGTTGTATGTATATTTTACTTTCTGTACTGGGATTACCCCGCGGTGGGGTGCACGGATAGCCGGGTTCTAAAGGGCAACGGGCCTGCATCTCATGGCTTTGAGACGGAGGGGGCTTCACTCTAGAATTAGCGAGCTATTCGCCGCACTCGTAGGGGGTACAGGTTGACCCAAGGAGGGTGCTCAAGTTACCGGATTCCGTGAAGTGCTGGGTGGTCCATTCACGTTGTTGAAGGGGGCTGCCTCGCTTCAGGTCTTGGCGGGTAACTTGCCGCGCCCGTAGGGGTCTAGGATTTCATTGCACAGGCTATCTACACGACCAGGGGAACGTCGGGTTTCAGTAGCGGCTCAATGAAACCCGGGGATCCCAGATTATCTGTATTGTTCTGTGATGTTTATTACATTTCTGTGATGTTGCATTTTATCACGCCTTGAGCGATTATTATATATTGATATATATACTAGTAGATGTTGTATATGTTTTACACCCATGCTAGTCCAGTCGCTGCTCTGACATTAGTTAAGTAACCTAACGGGTGATGACGGGACCAAGTGGCGAATGCGGATGGCATATACGTACATCGTATTTTCGTTCTTTTGTGGTGTGATCAATTGATGGGACTGCATTGATTCGGATCAATGCAAGCTAAACAAACCTATTCTGATGTTGTTGGAACATTTTTCAAAAAGCTATTATTGCAAGGATGTTCTCTTTTGTTTTGCACAGTGGTATTCGGTTATGAATATCCAGCACCTCAGTCGACGAGGCAAGGGACGAGATCCCTTCATCGGGAGTGACACCTTGGACAGAAGTTTGCGTCAGGGTAATAATTTCACTATAGCTGATTGCCTTTTTGCTTTGCATCGTGGTATTCAGTTGGAATATCCTGCACCTCATTCTACGGGGAAAGAGCCGAGATCCCTTCACCAGGAGTGACCTCTTTAGCAAAGGTTTTCCCCACTATATTTTTATAAAAAGCTATCCAGTTCCTTCAACGATATCAAGTTCATTACGTTAAAGGTTTTTCGCCAAAAACCATTCGTAGCCCTCCGTCATTTCAGATGAGTAGCACTTAGTATTCATGCTATGTTTGTTGACCTTCGTCAAGGCATAGTGAATGGTAGCTGCTTATTACCTTTCTGTTGCATAGATAGATGCGTTGGTTTGGGACAGTCGTATAGCCTTATTGACCTTCGTCAAGGGCTTGTACGGGTGGGTTCAAATTAACCTGGACAATGACGGGTAGATCTTGACATGTGACTTATGATATGTTGACCTTCGTCAAGGTCATAAGAGCATGGGGTAAAAATCACATCGGGAGTTTCTAAAGAAACTGAAACTTGCCAGATATGCGCATACCTTCTGGAGTGTGATAACGTGAGTGGATTCCATCACGTTATCATGCGATGATAGTTGGATCCCGATTCCCACTGATGAGTTGGTTTACTCCTCGGGTGATCCCGACTAATTCTTCTTTCAGGTTTGGAGGAGAATTTGAGATTACAGTGGGAGGTTTCCTGATTAGATAAATTGATAACTATTCTGATCTAGGTTAGAGTGCACGCTGAGTGTTTCTTTTCTCTCTCTCTTTGGCAGCGACTATGACCCTTGACTATGACTCAATGACCAAGTTAACTGAACCTTCTTAAAACATTGGCTTTTGGATTGTCAGAGTTGCATACCTCATTGCCACTCCTACTCTTACCCTTTTCTCCAGGACACCCCGTATTATTACGAACATCCACTTCCATTGGATAAAACCATCGTATGGTTATATACAAACTCGAAGGAACTTGTTCCAGATTCGAGGATGGTTCCGGTTCTGGAGAAAACGAATAGGACTATTCAGTTGTCTTTTCCTTTTACATTCTCTCAGGTTGCGAGTGCTCCTTGGATTAGGACGGTACACCTATTATGCTAATTGGATAGTTTTCTTCCAAACCATAGGCAGGTGCCGAAAGGTAGGGAATGAAGAAAACCGTTTAGCCTAAAAGGTGCACAGAAGGTATTAAGTAGAGGCAAATAAAGGGATTAGAAAGAGGGCAAAGTAAACTGCGACTACTATTCACGACCAAACCAAGTATTTCATCGCCACTCCTACTTCACCTTTGTATTTCTCCAGGACACTCTGTATCACTACGAAGATCCACAGTTATTTGGATACTCCATCGTATGGTTATATACGAACTCGAAGGAACTTGTTCTAGTTCGGGGATGGATTCTGGTTCAGGAGAAATAGGAATAAGGTTTATTCAGTTGTCTTTTATCTTCACCTTCTCTCAGGTTGGTAGTGCCCCTAGGATTAGGACAGTACACCCATTATGCTTATTGGATAGTCTTCTTCCAAATCATAGGCTGGTGCCGAACGGTAGGGAAGGAAGAAAACCATTTGGCCTAAAGTGGTGTACAGAAGGTAATGACTAAAGACATATAAAGGGATTTGGAGAGATAACAAAGAAATATACGGTTACAGTTGTGAATTTGATAATGGAAGATGCATTACTAGGGATACCCGGATAGCCCTTCGAAACATTTACATGTTTCAGTTTCACTGTGTATTGTTAAAAGAAAACTGATTTCCCAATTAGTCCTTGCTCCAGGGTATGTATTTACCAGGTTTAATTTTCACATCTGTATGGTTTTACAGATGATGAGTGGGAGTAAGTTATTGGGAATTGGGTGATCATTCTCATTATATCGGGATTCGTTGTAATTGGTGATATTTGAGGAAATCGCCTGCGTTGTTTGCCGGACGGCAAATATTTGGTTTTGAATATCCGTTGTTATGCACCAATTTCAAATTGATATATCTATACGTTTATTTTTATAAAGTGAGATATAACTTTTTAATATTATGTCTATGACATTTATCTATATCAGTGGATGGTTAGGTAAGAAGCATTAAACAACGGTGTAATTCTTCTTAACCATAAGTACAGTTTTCAACCTACGACACACATCGAATGAGTTATTAGACTCAAGGGACTTATACAGAGTATTGTATGTTGTCCAGTGTCCATGAGTACAGAGGGGTTGGTACTCGTACTATATTCTGTTTACTTATGACTTCTCTAGTTCTTAGACATGTGTTTCATAGAAACGCAAGGTCTAAGTTTGAGAAGTTATAGGTATAAGAATAAAGTAGAGAACCAGGCGTTGCAAGTATCAGGATTCTTCAAGGTGATCGAAAATGTAGATACTTGTGTATGGTATTCAGTTGATAGTAATGATTAGAGAACTTGCTTCTCTTTCAGATTACTCATAATTGGAAGCACTCCTAAGTTGAGTAATGATGATCAGCCTCCTTTCATTTAGTTGACATGCACTGGAAACAGCTGCATGATTTGAATCTGGTTCCAATTAAATCAGTGCCTCTGTTTCTATATTGGATATAGAATAGTTCATATCTTAACAATGTTAAGCTACGGGGAGTTGTCCGGCTTATGCTTAAAACCAGACTCTGGATAACTCAAGGCACATTTCTGTAATGGCTGTTTGTAGATTGATCCAGGCTATGACGAGGGTTGACTTTCTACCATCTGGAAGATCAATAGTGATATTGTTCTTGACTCGCCACAGTTTTAATAAAAATGGATTTTTTCAGAAAACAGTAGTGGGAGTATGGTAGAACTGGAAGTGATTCCAGAACCGCAAACGATTACTGAAAATTTGATAAGAACCTACAGATTCAATCTTGATTGACATTCCATTGGCCACTCCGCAGATATGGTGGGTAACCTCAGGCACCCGAGAGGTACTCCGGTAGCCTTAAGGACGGTGACAGGGAGGTTCTTGTTTACCCAGACTTGCCATTACTGTTATTCCAGACTGTGAGACCCGGCAGAAGGGTGAGTATAGCATCGTTCTAAACCAGCTTTAGAAGTATACGTGTATATGACTCTGCCAGAGGGTTGTCGTAGTCAGTGGGAGCAGCAGAAGCATAATGGACAGGTAGCTTATGTCCATTTATAGACTAAAGTAGAAATAGCGAAGGTAGATCATCTATTTTGATGTGACAGTCATAGGTTTGACTTCATCAGAATAGGGGATGGATCTATTAAGAAGGTAGTAGGGTGTGTTGTCCTGGTATTTGGATGACATACACAGAGTAGGAAGAGAAATTCCTATACTACGGTCGGTTATACTTTGGTTGTCATACAGTGGTTTCTCCACATAGGATTTGGATATTATATCAGATATTCTGGTTACTAGATCTATGGTTTTAGATCTAGATTTGGGTAGTTTCCCAATCAGGGTACTTAGACAGCATTCAAAGAGTATTTAGAATGGACGACTCCAGGCATGGTAGTGTACCTGCAGGTGATGGAGTCACCCTCTCTAAAGGTGTCTTACAGACTAAAGGGAAGAGAGATGTACATGATTGGTAGATCACTTGCTTAGGCAATTGAGTCAATCATGAGATATCAAGTACCATACCAGATGTTGTTTTTGCAGTAGATGCAATAAGATATTGATCCAATTCTAGAGAAACATTCGGAAGCAGTTTTAGAACATAAGTGGATATTCTAGGAATATGATAACAACAGCCTCTTTTAGGAGTGTCACGACCCGAAATTGGCCCGTGACGGCCCTAGTACTACGCAACGCCTAAAGACGTAACGCAGTAAAAGAAAGCCAAAACCCAGAAATCTAAACCAAGAAAATACGGAAAAGATAATATAAGTTTTTGAAACATTTGAAATCGCAACCCAAATTCTTTAAAAGTCTTACTTTCTTTCTTTAAAATTTTCGCAACACCCCTTTTTGTAAAAAGTGGCCCAAAGGCGGAAAACAATCTCATCACAAATATACGACGCCGTAGCGAAGAAATAAGAGACAATAGAAAGGAAACTGTATATAAAAGGCAACAAATCCATAAATAATATACAATATCGTCCTCACCAAGTCTCTAAGTCAACAACATACTAGTAGATGGAGAGTACAAAATACAACGAATGTACAATATGAAATACAGATAATCATCCAACCCACCTAAGCAAAATAGTACTGTGAGCTGATGCGGTATCTGTAGCAAAAGATGAATAGCTGAATAGCCTGCCTCGACTACTCTGGGGAACAACCTGAAACATCTATGGCACAACGGGGGTGAGTTGCCAACTCGTGAATAGAAGATAATATATGCAGGTAATCGCAGGAATGTACGTACAGTATGAATCTAAGATATGCGATTACAGTAATAACATGTCATGTGAATGCAAGGTAATGGAAATGTATACTAGCAGGTACAATCAATATATGAAGCAATGATAACATGATAATAGTGTGCAATAACTATGCAATAGGGACATGAGAAAGCAAATATGCAACTATCATACGGGTACACTAACAGGTACTACCAATATATGAATCTGTGCAAAGAATAGATCAGTGTGACGTATGGGGTGGAATATGTCAATTCGACGGAAACCTGACATCGTGGTCGGATCACAATCTATCAAGACACTCAAATCCCAAATTCTCAAATCAGCCCCCAAACTGGGCTCTCACATCATAAGTCTCACATCACCTCAATGTACAGTATCGAGTAGCTCTCCTATATCTCGAATGTACAAATCAACAATCTCTTTCATATCCAATATCCAATGTCAATGAATCACCTATATCCCAAGTCGAATCTCAAGTAAGTTTCTAACATCCTAAAGGTATATATTTGCAGAAGTAAAATATGATGGGGGCAATACACATATATTAGCGTCCCATTCCACTAATATTGGTGTAAGGGTATATATAACAACGGCTAAATCCCCTGTTATATATACAAAGGTATTAAAAGAAATATCATGAAAACCAATGTGCCAAGCATCGACACAGAAATCCTGATCACGTATCATATGCTATCCCGAAAGCACGAGTGCCTAGCTCTGACTCTCGCCTTTCGACGTATGCATACGTACATGACTCCCAGCGGTGTCTCCGTGATCCCTCGCCGAGTCATGGGTACTGTCACCGGTAGGTACTCGCCCGCCTCCAGGCTCAATCGGCAAAATCCATCGATCTTCTTGCCAAGGGGAACCATACTGGGCCCCACCATGTACTCTCATACGGCAACCACACCTCGTATGGAGTATATAATCAGCACCGATAAAGCTCATGGTGGACGCGAAAATATCATCTCAAGGAAACTGGGTTTTTCAATGTATGCATAATTTCATGAACTCCCACGGTTCCCAAATCCAGAAAACACCATGTAAAATCCAAATAAATATTGAGAAAATCCAGGAACAAATAAATGCGATATATCTGAATGTGAGCATATAAATGAGAACATGTAGCTGAAACCAGATGTATGCGAAATCAATAAGGTACAGCTAAGTATAGGTATCTACCTATAAGTAAAATATATGCATGGTATACCTGTAGCTGTATCGCATGGTGTATATGTACCTATCACTAATGGTAAGATACACTACAGGTATACCGATAAGCTAGATGTCATGTGTGATAAGCAATAGAATCTATAAGGTGTTGTGTGTGACATGGCAATTATTGACGGTGTGTGTGTAGCATATAATCCGTGCTCGTGCAACATGAACCGTCAATAATATGTGCAGTGTCCTACGGCTGCTAGTCACAGTATAACTATATCAAGAAAATAAAGTAAAGGCGCAATTCTAACAAGGACGTAGAATGTGCGACAGGTATTTGAATCCTAGCCCAGACGCATAACGCCATGCGGACGATTCCCCTGTAGATGTTAAATCTACTCACCTACGCCCCACGCTAGGTGAATCCTACCATCTGTTCCCCCCTGTAGCCGTGTCCGTAGTCCCTGCCTGCAAACCTGCAAATAAGACATGGAAATTATATATAAGCCAAATATTCCGCGAAACGCGATATCAAACTAAAATGAGAAACTCGCGTCGCGAACTAAACGCGCGTGTGCACGATACGCTAAAACGTGTGTGTACGCGTCTAAAACCATCACGACACGCCGCGATACGCTGGATCACAGAACCCACCCACGTATCGCGCAAACACAACGGACACCAAAAACGATATATTGCCCCAGATTTTCCTACAGGTCAAATATTACAAAACTAGACATGCCAAATCACTACAATACACAGCAGACTACAATACCCAAAACCCCAAGACCCAACCCCTCTTTCTGGCCACAATTTGTGGCAAGATTGAATAAATCTGCGGCCAAGTTTTGGGATGGGTGGCTCATGTTCTGGTGGTGTTATCTTTACCTAGTGAGCATGTCCTAGTTTTCTCAATTTTTTTCTGAAGGTCCCGGGTCAATAGCAGATCTCAGAATGCCAAAATATCGCTTTAAAACGCCAATTTAGCACAAAACACAAACCCTATGGTATTTTCGTGTAATCTGGGTCAAATCTCAGTTAAGGTGACCTTAACAACACTTAAATGGGTAGGGTTTACAAACGCAATCAACACTTAATCAACATTCCACACAATCACCTTAATTAGCACTAAACTAGCTAATTAACACTAACCGACACAAATTAACATATAAACTAAGCAACTAGGAGATTGGGTTCAGAAAATATACCCTAACAAACCCTAGATGGCAGGTGAAGAAGTGAATGGGGGAAGAAGAGCTTCTGCAAAAGCTGGGGTTCTTGTTGCTGCTGTTGCTGCTGCTTCTTCTGATGATGAAGATTCTGCTGAAGTTGATGGTGCTGATGTTGATGTTGCTGAGCTGCTGCTGATGCTGCTGCCTGCTCGAGCTGCTGCTAGTGGTGTTGTCTCGAGCTGCTGCTGCTGCTCGCTGTGGCTGTTGCTTCAGCTGCTGCTGTTGTTTCTGTTGATGTTGCAGTTGTTGCTGATGTTGTTGTTGTTGCTGCCAGTGCTGCTTGCTGCTGATGCTGAGGCTGCTGCTTCAGCTGAAGGTGAGTGTGTGTGTGTGTGAGAGAGAATGATAGAAATGAGAGAAGTGAGAAGCAATTAAGAGGCAAGGAAATTGTGGCATCAAGGGTCAACCCCTCTCTCTCTCTCTCTTCATTTAATGAGGCATGGCAAGGCCATCATGCCTCATAATCCACTCTCTCTCTCTCTCTCACCAAGTCAACACAAAAACAACCATTTAAATCCATTTTATTTTAAAAACAACCATATACAAATAAAAACCCAAAAGCACCTAATACAATATTAAACAAGATTAGGGAATGGTTAGTTCACCATGTTGCTAATCATGGTTAAACCCCCAAAACAAGCCTAGTTATCATGCACAAGTGTGTACAAGCCTAGGAAAAATCTAATAAAATACTCAATAAATAGGATAAAATATTTAAAAACAAAATTGGTAAACTTTTTAATAAAAACCATATATAAAAATATAATTAGTTACAAAACACCTTCTAAGGTGTTACAATCTCCCCCTCCCCCTTAAAAGAAATTCGTCCCCGAATTTAAAATATACTGTACGTACCTTCAAAGAGAAGATTACGACTCTCAAATCTCGCTCGCAGCCTCCCAAGTGATTACCTCACTATACGGCTACGTCCAAGAAAAACCCTTCACAGATGGCAAGACCCTTGACCGATGTTCCTCCACCTGCCGAGCCATTAACACAATGGCTGCCGGTGAGCGAAACGATCGCGCCCAAGCTAATTGGTCTGGTGCCAAATCATGTGAGAAAGGTCAAGAAGGTAATTGTAAAGTATCATCACAAGGAATACGGGGTGAAAATCCAATAATCTGGGTGGAAGTGCCAAATTAAAGGCAACGAAACTAACTCGCCTATAGGATCTTAAAAGGACCTAAATCCTGGGACAAGCTTCCCAAAATCCAACACGTCATTCATCGAAAAGTCCGTAGGAATACATGATCTGTCCCTGTGAACTCGAGTTTATGACCAAGGCAGTCGGCACAAGACCTCAGTTCGCAATGGACAATTCCCATCTTGACCTAACACAACTGGACCATCTCCGAAGTTTTTAGACTAGCTGGGGTCCAAAGTCCTACTCACGCAGAGTTAGAAAAACAACAGACTGGTGATCGACACGACCTAACCCCTAAGCCTAAGGGCGGCTAATTGGAGTGTCTCCTGATAACGGCTATCGAAGGAGAATCCTAACGATGGCGAGTGACGATCCCCAACTGCCGACAACAATCAAACAAACACAAAACAAGACGGACACCTTGAAACGAAACCTGAAACTTCTCTTTACATCCCTGTCCACCCGTAACTATCTCACAAGTCACGCTAAATGTTGGTGGAACTTGAATGCATACAGAGAGTTGACAGATGTGCATGTTCTAGGATTACACGTCTCTACCCGATGATACCAGGTACACAAACACGTCCCTAATTTAGCATACCATTGTCACAATTCAAGGCCTCCGAATCATTACCCAACCGAGTATGCTCAAGTATCACTGACGAACGAGTATCGGCGGGCAGTGTCTCGTGAAAACGATTTAAGGAAAGTGGTCGGGCGCGGACATGAGCAAGATGTCCCTTCCGTAGAGACGAACTTAAGCTGTACTCAACGATCATACAAGAACTGTAAATCTGCAGAAGACTATCACAACAATCAAAATCCGCTGCAGGAAGATATACATTAAGCTCTGGTGGTCCGTGGGAAATCTGACACGACTCTCAAACAAGTAGTGTCCCCAAATCTCCAACGCAAAACCACCGCGGCCATCTCCAGATCATGAGTGGAATATCCTTCTCGTACTTCCTCCAATGTAGGGAAGCAAAAGCGATGACTCTGTAGTGTCACATCAGTACACACTCGAGCCCACTCAAGAAACATTACAGTTAAACAGCAAAGTCGTCCGAACCAAAGGCAAAGAAAGAACTGATGCAGTTGTTAACCAAATCTCCAACTGCCGAAAACTCTGTACACATGCCTCAGTCTACAGAAAAGAAACCTCCCTTCCAGTCCATTTAGTCGACGGTGCAGCACTACTCTAGAAATCCTGCATGAAACGGCGGTAAAACCTGCTAAGCCCAACAATCTGCGGATCTCCGTCCTGCACACAAGTCTGGACCTAAGCTGTACGGCCACGATCTCCCTCGGAGCCATACGAAACCGTCTCCCGTGACTACAAGACCTAGGAGTCAAACAAAACAAGCCTGAAGGAACACTCATCTAGCAACTGCTGGTGCACTCGCAGTATCTGCATACAAATCTCCAAGTGTTACTCCTGTCCCTCAAGACACATTAAATAGGCCAGAATGTCGTATATAACACAACAATAACTGGTCGAGGAACGGCCTGCAGAAATCTGGTTCATCACATTTACAAATGCTGCCAGGGCACTGGTGAGTCCAATGACACACCACAACACACAAGCCCGTAGCACGCACAAGGCAGTCTTCGGAATGCCATCACTCCGAACCGCAATAATGATGACCTGATCCCAAGCAAACTTAGAAAATGTCTCGCACTCTGGAGCTGATCGAAGAAATCGTCAATGCGAGGTAATGGATACCTATCCGCACCGTAAGCCGGTTCAATTGACGATCCGTCGATACACAACCTCAAACTTCCGTCCTTCCTCCTCGACGAATAGAAATAGGAGCTTCCAAAAGCGAAACACTCAGGCGCACAAAACTCCCAAACCACAACTCTGCAGCTGATCCTTAAGCTCCCAAGCTTCGCCGGCCCATCTGGAACAACGTCGGAAAACTCTTGCACGAAAGGAACTCGGTCCAACAATCCCACTGTGGCTATGGTATCACGAATGAACGCCAAGAATCCACGACAACTCCTCAAAAGCCGACCAGCGAAAAGGCTAAATTCAAGCTGTGAGAGGCGGCACAACTATCCACCTGCACAACGAGAACTGACCTGCCGGGGAAAACAAACCTGACTGTTTCCTCACGGTAGTCCACAGACGCCTAGCACGTAGTTAACCAGTCCTTGCCCAGGAGAACATCAAATCCAACATCTCTAGAAGAACCAAAACGACGGACGAATCTCTATCTCCTAACCGATTGGCACACAACTGAAATACGTGTCGCGCAACAAAAGAATCGCTGACAGAAGTTAAAACAACTACGACTAATCTAACCAACCACGGTACAAGCATGAAAAACAACGAATACATGAAAAGAACATATAAATCAAGGGTACCTGAAAACTCCACATTGGACGTCTACGCGTCCCGATGAGTAGAAGCAAACTCCTGTGTCTGCCCTCTACCCGCAACTGGATGAACTCCTCTGGTAGCCTGATCCCTCTGAGCAAATCTTCCACGTCCACGGCCTCTCTGATGACGATCCTGGCGAGGTGCTAAGGAACAATCCCTGATGAAGTGCAGAAGGCTCCCGCATCGAAAATATCCACACGGTGACTGCTGACCATCCTGGGGATGAGAGCTGAACGACTGTCCTCGCCCTAAGCCTCTGCTACTCCCGCGACGGCCACGAAATCTGTCTCGACGACCAAACCTCTGCCTCTGGGCTGGTACACTGGTACGAGTCCTCCACTGTCCTGGAACTGTTTGAGCCTCTGGAATATGTGCCTCGTCAACTGGAGCTGCAACCACTGGTGCTATGTAGGTGACGGACTGCTGCATGCTGATCGTAAGTGACAACTGAGTAACAGGGGTGACAACCTCCTGTCATAGCTCCCGAACGACATCAACCAAAGAACTCATAGCCTGGCAGAAGTCCTGCATCTCTGCCAAAAGTCAATCAATAGTATATGTCATAGGCTGATCCGTCTGCACCTGTGCAACTAGAGTGCCATCCTGGTCAGTACTCGTCTTACCCGAGCCAACTCTGACCTCGGCCCTCGCTGCATCACTCTGAGTCCCCATAGTCATCGGCGGCAAGGCTATAAATAGATATAAGATTCGATGAGAATAAGGAATTGAATCTTAAGGATATGAATCATCAAGGAAGGAATTTCAAGCAAATTATACTTAGGTCACTTAATGCAAGGTACCGCATCGTGGGTATGCTGCAGACATACACACTACGTTACTCTGCTTAAGATACCTACTCCATCATACTAAGGTCATTCTACACTCCGAAAGGTAAAACCTAGCGCTCTGATACCAACTTTGTCACGACCCGAAATTGGCCCGTGACGGCCCTAGTACTACGCAACGCCTAAAGACGTAACGCAGTAAAAGAAAGCCAAAACCCAGAAATCTAAACCAAGAAAATACGGAAAAGATAATATAAGTTTTTGAAACATTTGAAATCGCAACCCAAATTCTTTAAAAGTCTTACTTCCTTTCTTTAAAATTTTAGCAACACCCATTTTTGTAAAAAGTGGCCCAAAGGCGGAAAACAATCTCATCACAAATATACGACGCCGTAGCGAAGAAATAAGAGACAATAGAAAGGAAACTATATATAAAAGGCAACAAATCCATAAATAATATACAATATCGTCCTCACCAAGTCTCTAAGTCAACAACATATTAGTAGATGGAGAGTACAAAATACAACGAATGTACAATATGAAATACAGATAATCATCCAACCCACCTAAGAAAAATAGTACTGTGAGCTGATGCGGTATCTGTAGCAAAAGATGAATAGCTGAATAGCCTGCCTCGACGATTCTGGGGAACAACCTGAAACACCTATGGCATAACGGGGGTGAGTTGCCAACTCGTGAATAGAAGATAACATATGCAGGTAATCGCAGGAATGTACGTACAACATGAATCTAAGATATGCGATTACAGTAATAACATGTCATGTGAATGCAAGGTAATGGAAATGTACACTAGCAGGTACAATCAATATATGAAGCAATGATAACATGATAATAGTGTGCAATAACTATGCAATAGGGACATGAGAAAGCAAATATGCAACTATCATAAGGGTACACTAACAGGTACTACCAATATGAATCTGTGCAAAGAATAGATCAGTGTGAGGTATGGGGTGGAATATGTCATTTCCATGGAAACCTGACATCGTGGCCGGATCACAATCCATCAAAACACTCAAATCCCAAATCCTCAAATCAGCTCCCAAACTGGGCTCTCACATCATAAGTCTCACATCACTTCAATGTACAGTATCGAGTAGCTCTCCTATATCTCGAATGTACAAATCAACAATCTCTTTCATATCCAATATCCAATGTCAATGAATCACCTATATCCCAAGTCGAATCTCAAGTAAGTTTTTAACATCCTAAAAGTATATATTTGCAGAAGTAAAATATGATGGGGGCAATACACATATATTAGCGTCCCATTCCACTAATATTGGTGTAAGGGTATATATAACAACGGCTAAATCCCCTGTTATATATACAATGGTATTAAAAGAAATATCATGAAAACCAATGTGCCAAGTATCGACACAGAAATCCTGATCACGTATCATATGCTATCCCGAAAGCACGAGTGTCTAGCTCTGACTCTCGCCTTTCGACGTATGTATACGTACATGACTCCCAGCGGTGTCTCCGTGATCCCCCGCCGAGTCATGGGTACTGTCACCGGTAGGTACTCGCCCGTCTCCAGGCTCAATCGGTAAAATCCATCGATCTTCTTGCCGAGGGGAACCATACCGGGCCCCACCATGTACTCTCATACGGCAACCACACCTCGTATGGAGTATATAATCAGCACCGATAAAGCTCATGGTGGACGCGCAAATATCATCTTAAGAAAACCGGGTTTTTTAATGTATGCATAATTTCATGAACTCCCACGGTTCCCAAATCCAGAAAACACCATGTAAAATCCAAATAAACAATGAGCAAATCCAGGAACAAATAAATGCGATATATCTGAATGTGAGCATATAAATGAGAACATGCAGCTGAAACCAGATGTATGCGAAATCAATAAGGTACAGCTAAGTATAGGTATCTACCTATAAGTAAAATATGTGCATGGTATACCTGTAGCTGTATCGCAAGGTGTATATGTACCTATCACTAATGGTAAGATACACTACAGGTATACCGATAAGCTAGATGTCATGTGTGATAAGCAATAGAATCTATAAGGGGTTGTGTGTGACATGGCAATTATTGACGGTGTGTGTGTAGCATATAATCCGTGCTCGTGCAACATGGACCGTCAATAATATGTGCAGTGTCCTACGGCTGCTAGTCACAGTATAACTATATCAACGAAATAAAGTAAAGGCGCAATTCTAATAAGGACGTAGAATGTGCAACAGGTATTTGAAACCTAGCCTAGACGCAAAACGCCATGCGGGCGATTCCCCTGTAGATGTTAAATCTACTCACCTACGCCCCACGCTAGGTGAATCCAACCATCTGCTCCCCCCTGTAGCCGTGTCCGTAGTCCCTGCCTGCAAACTTGCAAATAAGACATGGAAATTATATATAAGCCAAATATTCCGCGAAACGCGATATCGAACTAAAACGAGAAACTCGCGTCGCGAACTAAACGCGCGTGTGCACGATACGCTAAAACGTGTGTGTACGCGTCTGAAACCATCGCGACACGCCGCGATACGCTGGATCACAGAACCCACTCACGTATCGCGCAAACACAACGGACACCAAGAACGATATATTGTCCCAGATTTTCCTACAGGTCAAATATTACAAAACTAGACATGCCAAATCACTACAATACACAGCAGACTACAGTACCCAAAACCCCAAGAACCAACCCCTCTTCCTGGCGGCAATTTGCGGCCAGATTGAATAAATCTGCGGCCAAGTTTTGGGATGGGTGGCTCGTGTTCTGGTGGTGTTATCTTTACCTAGTGAGCATGCCCCAGTTTTCTCAATTTTGTCCTGAAGGTCCCGGGTCAATAGCAGATCTCAGAATGCCAAAATATCGCTTTAAAACGCCAGTTTAGCACAAAGCACAAACCCTATGGTATTTTCGTGTAATCTGGGTCAAATCTCAGTTAAGGTGACCTTAACAACACTTAAATGGGTAGGGTTTACCAACACAATCAACACTTAATCAACATTCCACACAATCACCTTAATTAGCACTAAACTAGCTAATTAACACTAACTGACACAAATTAACACATAAACTAAGCAACTAGAAGATTGGGTTCAGAAAATATAGCCTAACAAACCTTAGAAGGCAGGTGAAGAAGTGAATGGGGGAAGAAGAGCTTCAGCAAAAGCTGGGGTTCCTGTTGCTGCTGTTGCTGCTGCTTCTGATGATGATGAAGATTCTGCTGAAGTTGATGGTGCTGATGTTGATGTTGCTGAGCTGCTGCTGATGCTGCTGCCTGCTCGAGCTGCTGCTAGTGGTGTTGTCTCGAGCTGCTGCTGCTGCTAGCTGTGGCTGTTGCTTCAGCTGCTGCTGTTGTTTCTGTTGTTGTTGCAGTTGTTGCTGATGTTGTTGTTGTTGCTGCCAGTGCTGCTTGCTGCTGATGCTGAGGCTGCTACTTCAGCTGAAGGTGAGTGTGTGTGTGTGTGAGAATGAGAGAAATGAGAGAAGTGAGAAGCAATTGAGAGGCAAGGAAATTGTGGCATCAAGGGTCAACCCCTCTCTCTCTCTCTCTTCATTTAATGAGGCATGGCAAGGCCATCATGCCTCATAATGCACTCTCTCTCTCTCTCACACCAAGTCAACACAAAAAGAACCATTTAAATCCATTTTTTTAAAAAACAATCATATACAAATATAAACCCAAAAGCACCTAACACAATATTAAACAAGATTAGGGAATGGTTAGTTCACCATGTTGCTAATCATGGTTAAACCCCCAAAACAACCCTAGTTATCATGCACAAGTGTGTGCAAGCCTAGGAAAAATCTAATAAAATACTCAATAAATAGGATAAAATATTTAAAAACCAAATTGGTAAACTTTTTAATAAAAACCATATATAAAAATATAATTAGTTACAAAACACCTTCTAAGGTGTTACAAGGAGACAGTTATCATTCCAGGCTTCCAAGGTGACCTGGATGACAGAGTGGCTGTCAGAGTTATAGTTTTCCTTCTGACGAGGGGCAGTATTTTGGACAGGTGGTCCAAGCGGATACTGAGGGAGGCATGGCGCAGGATACTGATTGGTTTCAGTTGACGATACGGTCTAAAAAGTTTGGATTTGGAGTTCATTTATGAACTAGGTCCCATCAGATATCCAGAAATATTCTAAGACAGGTATTGCTCATTTCGGGAGATAGCTTTCTCCGCGAACTTGAGATAAAGAGAGACATAGAAAGAAACATCAGGGCGGATCCACTAGCTGAGACTATTTCTCGAACGCAATAGTTTCGCAAACGGGCTTTGTGAGACTGATCAGTAGAGGAGTTGGGTGTTCGGTATCACACGGGCTGGAGTATGCGACATCGCAATAATTAGCCTTGAGTGCAAGTGGGAGATTGTTGGATATAGTGCCCTCAGAGTCAATTATTGGATCGCAGGCATGTGATTGCAATGATTGAGGGATGACCTATACCGGTAGGACAGTCTTACTGGAGAGGTTTGTATACTGTCTGGTTTGTCTTTATCATCGTGTACATGCTTTAGGTGACATTGTAGTTCACTATTGCATGTTGATAGAGAATAGTATACTACCATGGTTTGTCTTTATTATCGTGTACTGTTTTAGGTGACCTTACAGGTCGCTATTACACGTTGATAGAGCCCTTAGGATTCTTGCTTGACTACCGGCAGTATGATGGCGATCATGTACGTGAGAGTTGGGTAGTCTATAAGCACATCCTTAAAGTGGTCCCTGGTCATGGGAGTTTCGAGACTGGGCATCGATACTCCATTAGTAGACTAGTGTATACAGTCGAGACCCCGACGAGGGACGGTGGCCGGTCTCACAAGCCATTGGTGTCAGTTGGTTTACCTAAGATGTATACAGGTGCTCATTGGGTTATGAGTACACCGGACAGGACTCGCCGAGAACATACTAGTTTGTATTATACCTGACGTCAGATAGCAGTTCCCTAGTGACATGTGTACAGGTAAGTTCATTGACCTGAGATCATCATTTGTCTCATGTGAGTTCCCACTGTGCTTTGATTACTACCCTACCATGGCTCAAAGGAGTCGTGCAAACAGGTTTTAGTTGGGTACAGTCCCGAGCCACATGGAGGCAGTGAGCGGATCGGCAGGGGTTCGTCTCTCCTGGTATTGGGGGTGAGGTCGCGCTGTGTCTAGGAGAGCCATTACACGAAGTCCTTGGCCATGACAGGAGATTTACTGGTAGGTATTCCAGTAGTATCTCAGGGTGTTCTTGGCTACACTCCGACACGACTTATACCGCTTTTGGGGGTCTGGCTTTTACCAACCCCCTAGGCCCGACATGCGATGCTCATAGACGAACGGACCAGACTATACGGATATTGTCACTGACAGGCTCAGTAGGGTGTCAGGATGAGTTCGCTCATCGACCTCCCTTTTGGTCAATACCTGGTAGCCCGTTACGTACGGCTAATACCTCTGACGTGCTAGTGGTTAAATCAACAGCCAAAGTATTGACGAGTCTTTAGAGTCCCCCACAAACAGTTTCTCATGTTTCGGGCGAAACGTTGTAGAGGCCGTATGATATATGGCAGGGTCCGATCATATACGTGTAGTAGTGCACGGATCATGATCGGGTGGATCATACTAGTGGGCTTTGGTTTAAACCGGATCATAGTATTAGATTTGTTGGATTACTTTAGTCTCATCGCATTCGCATTCAGTCGGAATGCGGGTGCAGGTATGTATATACAGGTGAGGGGTATCCTTATGATCTATCACGAGTTTACTTTAGATATTGCCGTATCTTTTTATAGTTGCAAACATTTGTCTTAATGTTTGTAAATGGAAATTATGAGCTAGATATCATGATTTGGAGCATTTATTGTGACACATGCACAAGTGGTGACTCATGGTCTCTTTTCTTGTGCATGTGTCACATTATTTGATAGATTTGTGATGATATGATAAGAAGAGAGAGAGGGACTGCCTTGGGAGAGCTTGGTCTTGTATTTTTCTTCTCACTCTCTCTCATTTTCATCACAAGAAAACACAAGAAAAGAAAACCTCTTCTTTTTCTTCGTCCTCTAGCTCAAAATCTCCATTAATGGCAACACCTCTAACCTCCATCCAAATCAATGGATTCAAGAGACAAAGTGATCACAAACATTCTCTACATCACCTTGGACACGTCGGCTAGCACACTTCGTGCCCGAGTTGCTTCGTATGAAGCGAGAGCCCGTAAAAAGAATCGAAGATGTGGTGCCCTTTCCGACGAGGAGATCGAGACCGGAGATGCCGCGAGGAGCTTGGGATGGTGGCCAAAGACCGAAAGACACGGATCAATCGGTATAGCTTTCCAACCCTTTCTCTAGTTACTAGTTGTAGGTTAATGGTTTGATCTGGGTTTTAAGCATACGATAGCGCCGGTTTCTAGTTTGAAAAAGTTTTCATTTCCGCATTTTGGCCTTGGACAGACGGCTGGGGCGCTACCGTAGACTTACACCTTTAGGATCTTTGCTTGATTATCGGCGTTGTGATGGCAGTCACACTAGTGGTGGCTGGGTAATCTACAAGCACATCCTTATATAGGTCCCTAGTCATAGGCTAATCGAGACGGGGCATTGATACTCCGGAGTAGACTTGTGTATACGCTTCTTATCCCAGTAGGGGAGATAGTCTGTCCCACAGCCATTAGTACGTCGCACTGGATATAGTATGCAGGTGTTCGTTAGGTTACGAGTACACCGGACATGACTCGTTGGGAACTGCTGCTTGGTACTATACCTATCATCAGGTAGCAGTTCCCAGGTGACATGAGTACAGCTTTGTCTATTGACTTGACACTGCTACTTCGCCTCAAGTGTGTTCCTACTGTTCTTAGATTACTACCTTACCACGACTCTGCTAAGTCGTGCAAACAGGTAGTAGATGGGTGCAGTCCCGAAGCATTTGGAGGCAATGGCAGTTATATAGGATTCGTCTCTCCCGGTATTGGGGGTTGATATCGCGCTGTGTTTGGAGAGCCATTACACAAAGTCCCTGGCCAGGGCAAATGAGATTTACTGGTAGGTATTCCAGTAGTATCTCAGGGTGTTTTGGGCTACACTCCTACAAGACTTATACCGCTATTAGGGGTCTGACGTTTACCGTCCCCCTGGGCCCGATATGCGATACTCTTAGATGAACAAATCGGACTGTACAGAGATTGCCACAGACAGACTCAGTAGGAGTTCGGATGGGTTTCCTCATCGGCCTTCTTATCGGCATCTACCTGGGGACCATTACATACAGCTAGTACCGCTTGCGGCCTGTGGTTAAACCCACTTCCAGCGTAGTGTCAAGTCTTTAGAGTCCCACACAGAGGGTTTCCCGATTTCGGGCGAAACAAGTAGAGTTCGTATGGTTCTACGACAGGGTTCGATCACATACGTGTATTTGTGCGCATGTGATGATTCGAGCAGACAAAATTAGTGGGCTTTGGTTTAAGCCGGATCCTAGTATTTGATTATTGGATTAGTTTCGTCTCATAGTATTCGTGTTTCTCGTAACACGGATGCGGGTATGTATATACGGATGAGAGGGGTATAAAGGGAGCCATCTAATTAAGGTTTTGACCATTGACTTGGTCAAAACAAATATGAGAAAAGGAAAAGTATTTGTTATTTTTGATAAATGATTTTTGGTGGCATGGCTACTTATGTTGACCACATGACTTGGGTTGACTTGTTGACCATAGATATTTTGTGAGATATTTTTTTGACCTTAGATATTTTGTGAGATAGTTTGGTGAGATATTTTCCATGCCAAGTGGTCATATATATACTAGCCATTCTATTATTTATAATCATAATCACAAATACATTCTCTCTCCTCAAGCTTGCTCTCTCCGTCTTCCTCTCAAAACCGTAGTGTCTCATGAGTTGAGAATCAAGGGTTAGTGAGATAAGCTACTCATAATCACACTCTACACACTCTAGGTTACCTAGTCTAGCATACCAAGTGATCTAGTTGCCTCATCTTAGAGGTTTAGCTCAAGGTTGGAACTCTCGGGTGGATCTTCTACTACATCGAGAAGTCGACTAGGAGGCACTTTCCATTTCTACTCCAAGGAGCTTGCAAGGAGAAGGAGGACAGCGGAAAGAAGAGAAGGACTTGGAACTTTTGGTATAATCTTCTTACTGAGTAGATAATACCTCTAGTTAGTTTGTTAGTTATGATTTAGCAAAGATCTTGGTGTTAAAGTCAATGTTACCTTGCGTGTAAAAATTGTTTTTTACCCGTTCCGCCTCCCCGCAAACTCGTGGTGTGTGTAACGTTGACTTAAAGTGGTATCAGAGCCGACCAAACCATAGCTAATAGTTTAAACGACAAGTAAAACTAGAAAACCGAAATAACCCAAAAATATCGAAGCAAAGATTCAAGTTTCTGTCGATTTTTAATGAGACTCTAAAAATTATTTAAACAACTGTAGAGTACTCTTTGAACTGTAAAAAGACCACTCATCAAAAACGAGACATTTCCACCCAAAAGTGGCAGGCCCCAATGCCAAAAATTCCGGCGAGATCGGTCCAAATTGATGGAAATGCTTCGAGTTTTGGTGTGTGGCTCTATGACTTGAATCTAAGGCTTCAGGAGTTGTTTGTTTTGCGAATTTTGATTTTACTGTAAATTCTTTACTGTGGCAAATACCAGGTGTTTCTAAGTCGCAGTTTAATGTTTTTTAATGTTTCATGTTCTGTTAAATGTGTTTGTAAACTTCCGCAAAATGCTATATGTCGGTTAGTTGGGGGTTGCACATTTCTGTGATGATTATATTAGTTTGTGTATATGAACTTGTTGAATCGTCGTGATGAATAGCCGGGGATGTGAGATGAGGGTTTTTCATTCTTTCATTCGATGTAAAATTTGTAAAGTGATGTAATATTATTTTTGTGGGGCATATCGGGTTTGAGCTTGTAGCCACCGTTGTATTATTTTTTTTTTACTGTTTTTGCTCCTAAGATAGACCCAAGCTGGGGTGCACAAACTACCGGGTATTTTGAAGTGCCGAGTGGCCTACTCACTTTGTTGAGGGAGGTTGCTTCACTTCGGGTATTTGGTGGGTAGTTTGCCGCACCCGTATGTGTCTAGGGTGGGGTTTAGCTATTCATCACAACCGTGGAATCCGTTTTTCATTACAGACTCAAAAGAAATGCGAACTCCTAATATATCCAATGTGTTCATCTATGATCTGGAATACCTATCATTGTGTCAGACGAATGTATATATCTATATATGATATATAGTAGACATTGCTTATGTTTTGCATCCGCGCTAGTCTATCCCACACTCTGTCGTTAGTTAAGTAACCTAACGGTGATGACGGGACCCCGTGGAGAATGCGGATGGTATAAGCGTACATTATATTTTCGTTGTTTTCTACAATGGTAGGATTGATGGGACTGCATTATATTAATGCTAAGCAAAAAAACAAAAGTTGAATCGTTGGAATAATTTCAAAACCACTCGGTTTTTTCAAAACAGCAAAACTTTTAAAATGCGGAGCTTAAACCACTCTTTTTAAAAGAAATCAGGTTCCTTCGATTATATCAATTTCACTACGTTCACGGTTTCGCTAAAACCATTCGTAGTCCTCCTTCATTTCAGTTAGATATTCAGTAGTATTCAAGCTATGTATTTTGACCTTCGCCAAGCCATAGTGATTGGTAGCTGCTGAATATTTATCTGTAGCATAGATAGATGCGTTGGTTTGGGACAGTCGTACTGCTATTTTGGCCTTCGTCAAGGGTATGTATGGGTGGGTTCAAATTAACCTGGATAATGACGGGTAGAACTTGATATGTGACTTATGATATGTTGGCCTTCGTCAAGGTCATAAGAGCATGGGGCAAAAATCCACATCGGGAGTTTTTAAAGAAACTTAAACTTGCTAGTGTTGCATACCATTTGGAGTGTGATAATTTTAGTAGGATTCCTTCAACTTTATCACACGATGATATTTGGATCCCGATCCTACTGTGAGTATATGCTACTCCTCGGGAGATTTTTTCACTTAACGATGAATGCTATAAACCAAGTAGGTGTCTAGAAAGGTGTTAGCGGGGCTACGCCCCCAGGGAAAAGAGGTTATTTAATTAAGGAACTTCACGAAAGCATCGTAAAACCTCCCTCAAAGTACCGACACTGGCCTGGCTGAATGGTTAAGCAAGAATTGTACGATGAGATTAATCCTGACTAAATCTTCTTTTATGGTTTGAGGAAGGATTCGAGAAATAGTGGGAGCCATCCTGTTTAGATAAACTATAAACCATTCTAAACTTGCAAGAGCATCATGCTAAATTGTTTCTTCTCTCTCCTAATTGCAGCTTCCACCAACATGACGGGACTTAAGTTACTATTAGATAAAAATATATTGACAGGGCCAAACTACAAAGATTGGTTCAGGAATGTCAAGATGGCAATAACTTATGACAAGTTGGGCTATGTCCTTACTGCAAAAGGCCCCGTCGTCCCTGGTCCAGAATCCAGTGTCGCGGATAAGGAAATCTGCAAGACCTGAAAGATTGACTGTGCGAAGGCCAAGTGTCTCGTGCATGCCTCTATGGACATTGAACATCAGAGGAGGCACGAGAATATGGATCTAGAATCTATATTCCTCCATACCAAGGAATTATATGGAGAGCAATCTCGTATCACAAGATACGAGACCTCGAAGAAGCTATTTCAGGCGAGGTTAGCCATCGGATCATCTGTAGGGGAACACGTCCTTAAGATGATTGGCTATATTGAAGAACTCGCGGACCTTGGGACCATATTAGAGAATGAACTGTATACAGACTTGATTCTCCAGACCCTTCCTTCTACCTACACCCAGTTTATCTTGAATTTTAATATTCAAGGTAAAGAAGTTGAACTTCCGGGACTCCTCAACATGTTGAGAAGTGCAGAGGGCATCCTGCAGAAAGCAAAGGAAACACCAGCTCTGTTTGTTGGTGGTGCTTCCTCTTCTAGGTCCAAGGCGAATGCCAAAGGAAAGAAGAAGAAGGCCCCCACCAAATCGAGAGGCGATGTTAGTAAGGTGGAAGCAAAGGGAAAGACATAAGTGGCGGGACCGACAGTAGGAAAGGAGGAGTGCTTCTACTGTCATAAAAAGGGCCATTGGAAGAAAAATTGCAAGGCTTGGAAGGCCAAGAACCAGGACCCGAGGCAAGTTGTGGTTTCGGCTTCAGAACTGTCTGTCAGTCTACTCTACTTCCTGGGTATTAGATACCGGATCAGGATCTCATATATGCAATTTTTTGCAAGCACTGAGAAGCCGTAGAGTTCTGAAGGCCGGTGATATGACACTCAGGGTTGCTAACGGAGCGAGCATGGATGCTGTGTCCGTAGGGGAATATCACCTTGGATTGACGAGTGGACATATTTTGGTTTTGCGCAACTGTTTTTATGTACCTAGTTTGACTTGTAATATCATTTCTTTATCTTTGTTATCCAAAGAAGGTTATGATTTTATTTTTGTAAGCGATATTGTAAACATCCACCTTAATCATGGTCTGATTGGGTCAGGTACTCTAAACAACAGTATATACGTATTAAACCAACTATAAATTTTCAATGTCCAGAACACACTTATAAGAAAGTCTCCGGAAACAAATCAGGCATTCTTATGGCATTGTAGACTAGGTTACATCAATGAGACAAGGTTAACCAAGTTACATAAAGAAGGATATTTGGATCTGTTCGAATATCAATCTTATGCAACTTTTCAATCATGTCTCAAAAGAAAGATGACAAAGACTCCATTCACTGGAGACGGAGTAAGAGCGAGTGAGCTCTTCGGACTCATACACAGCGACGTGTGTGGTCCAATGTCTACACATGCTAGAAGTGGTTATTCCTATTTCATTATTTTTACGGATGATTTCTCTAGGTATGGACAAATTTTCTTGATGAAATATAAATCCGAGGCCTTTGAGAAATTCAGGGAATATAAGAATGAGGTGGAAAAACAAACCGACAAAAGTATCAAGACACTGAGATCTGATTGAGGTGGTAAATAATTAAGTACCGAGTTCCTGGATTACCTAAAAGAGAATGGAATTCTCTCTCAGCTTACTCCTCCATACACTCCACAACACAATGGTGTATCGGAGAGACGGAATCGAACCCTATTGGATATGGTACGTTCCATGATAAGTAACGCTGAGTTACCGCGATCATTCTGGAGCTATGCACTAGAATCAGCTGCATATCTTTTGAACAAGATTCCTACCAAGACTGTGTCTACCACACCATATCAGATGTGGAGTGGGAAGAAACCCTATCTTCAGTATCTGAAGATATGGGGATGTCCAGCTTTTGTTAAAAAGCAGCATGCGGACAAACTCGAGGTGTTGGGTTACCTACAACGGCCGCAAGGTTTCAGGAGGCATCATCCATGCCAAGTTAAAATTTTTGCCATTTTAGATAACCCTAACCTAGATCTTTAACTAGAGAATCAAACAAAACAACAAAGTAAACATCTTTACTTCTAAGAGTTTAGGATTACAACCTTTGTAGTCCGTTCCTTCGCTTCATAAGCTCCGAGTTGAGGTCCCTTCGCTGTAATCATCAAGTACCCGGACTCTAGAGAGGCTCCATGAGGTGAATGAGACATCTTGCTTGAAATCTTCCTTTTCTAAGATGATCTACCTTGAAGAATCTCAAACCCAAGCTCACACTTCTATAATGAAGGTATTAGTGAAGTGAACACCCAAGTATAAGTGGCCAGAATAGATAAGGATGATGAAGTAGGAATTTTTCTCTTATTTGTTTTCGTAATCTTACTTTAAATCATCACAAGCAAAAAGCTAGAAAAGCTTTTCAAGAGAGGAAGAAGAAGATGAAGTTTCTTCTGTGATGAATAATAAATTGTGTTGTGAGGTTAGAAATGCAACCAAGGTTATAAATGGCAAGCTTAACCCATGTAAAGAATAAACCATAGGCTAGGGTTCAATGGTTAGGTTAACAAATATCTAGATATTATCTAAAGGGTGGACTAAGTCAACATAGCAAAAATATCTCATTTTAAATCCACCATTTAGAATTAACCTAAAATGAATGTTAACCCTAATTGAAACCCTAGCATGGTTTAATCTCAAATCCCTAATTGCATTTGTAACCCTAACATGTTACAATATTATATATAACATATATAATATATAATGTAACAAAAGAAAATAATACAATTAAAATATATCACATATATATCAATGTATTATCCAAGTGAGAAAAAGAATCATTTAAGTAAGCTTATATTAGTTAATGTAATTTAATATATCACATATATAATTATACATTAAATTATCGAATCAACACTTGATCCGATAACCCGGCTATATTACATACAACAGACTAATATAATAAGTACCTTTTCATCGAATCAACACTTGATCCGATGACCCGGCTATATCACATATATCCGGCCGATATCACATATCGCGAGAATCGAATACGGTATCACATACACGTATTATTCTCGTTCTGCACATATCACATATGTGCTCCTACTCCTTTTTACCTGAGCCAGAAAACCTCTGTGTAGGACTCTAAAGAATCGTCAATACGCCGGCAGTAGGCGATGATCATATCAAACACCCACAAGCTGCAAGTGGTAAGCTAAACGTAACAGCCATCCAGGTATTAAGCAATCAGAAGATCAACAAGCAAGCCTGTACAATCTCCTGTGTATCCAATCAGTAACACTACCGTACAGTCCGGTCTCTTCGTCTGATATGTCGCATATCCAGTCTAGGGGTGGTAAACGTCAAACGCCAGTAACCGATAAGTCGTGCTGATATAAGGCTCTTAATATGTCGAGAAACTACTGATAACACTTATCCACAGATCTCCATAGCAGCCCTGGCCAGGGACTTCCAGTTATAGCCTATCGAGCACAGCGCAACAACAACCCCCAATACCGGGAGAGACGAAACCCCTCCTATCACTCATTGCCTACATATGATTCGGGACTGTACCCAAAAGCCACCATTTTGCACGTTGTCGTGAACGTGGTAAGGTGGAAATCAAAGCACAGTGGGAATCACACACGACTCTATGACGATCTCGGGTCTACAGACTAACATGTACCAGTGTCACCTGAGAACTGCTATCTGACGATAGGTATAATACCATCTAGGAGTTCTCGGTGAGTCCATTCAGTGTACCCAGTCTCCACTGAGCACCCGTACACCATATTTAATGTCAAACACAGATGGATATGGGATCGTCCATCGCCCATCATATGGGTCAAGATGTGTATACGCTAGTCTACTCTGGTGTGTCGATGCCCTGTCTCGATACACCCTCGACTAGGAATAGTTATAGGATGTACTCGTTGACTATCCTGGCCCCACTAGTATGATCTCATCATAGTCCTAGTAGTCAAGTACATATCCTAAGGGCTTTATCAACATGTGAGAGCAAGACAGTAAACCAATACAAGTCAACATGTTAAGACAAAGTGAAACCAGATAGCATACTATCATATCGAGTAAGAAAGGCCTCTCTATATATATCCAAGCATCCACTATAATATACATCATATGTACAACAATGGCCTCTAGGGCATATATACAACTAACAATCTCCCAGTTGCACTAAGGCCAGCTGTTGTCATATCTCATACCTAACATCCCGAAGAGTCTCTCAAATTGTATCTGGGGAATGACCTTTGTGAGTGGATCCGCAGTGTTGTCCTTTGTGTCAACTCTCCTGACCTCGATCTCGCAGCGATCAACAATCTCCCGGATCAGGTGATACAATCTCAGAATATGTCTGGACTTCTGATGGGGCCTGGGTTCCTTGGCCAAAGCCACAGCTCCATTGTTATCACAATACAAAGGTATTGGATGCTCAATGGATGGAACCACACCAAGTTCAGCGATGAACTTCTTCATCCAAACAGCCTCTTTGGCAGCATCGTTGGCAGCGATGTATTCAGCCTCCATCATCGAGTCTGCCACGGTTTCTTGCTTGGAACTCTTCCAATAAACCGCCCCTCCATTTAGGGTAAAGACAAATCCCGAGTGCGACTTAGAGTCGTCCTTATCACTTTGAAAGCTAGAATCGGTAAAGGACTCCACTTGGAGTTCTCCGTTACCATACACCAAGAACAACTCCTCAGTCATTCGCAAGTACTTGAGAATGTTCTTCATAGTTGTCCAGTGACTCTCTCCTGGATCTGCTTGATACCTACTCACTACACTTAGTGAGTATGCTCCATCGGGTCTGGTACATAGTATCGCGTACATGATAGAGCCTACTACCGAAGCATAGGGTATCCCTTGCATGCGAGCTCTTTCCAAATCAGTCTTTGGAGATATCCCTTTGGAGAGAGTGAGTCCAGAGATCGTGGGTTGGTTCCCAAGCTTGGATTTTTCCATACTAAACCTCTTTAGTATGGTGTCAATGTACCTGGATTGAGACAATCTCAGTATCCGTTTAGATCTATCTCTATAGATCTTAATCCCCAAAATGCAGGAGGCATAACCTAGATCTTTCATTGAGAATCTATGTGATAAGAAAAGCTTGACCGAGTGCAGCATAGGAACATCATTTCCTATCGAGAGTATGTCATCTACGTACAATACGAGGAAGACAACCTTACTCTCTGCTACCTTCTTATATATACAAGGTTCATCTACGTTTTTGATGAAGTCAAACTCTTTGACTACGACATCAAAACAGATGTTCCAACTTCGTGATGCCTGCTTCAACCCGTAGATGGATTTAAGCAGCTTGCATACCTTTCCGCTGCACCCACTGTCTATGAAGCCTTCTGGCTGAGTCATGTACACGCACTCCTCTAAATCACCATTTAGAAAGGCGGTCTTAACATCCATTTGCCAGATTTCATAGTCATGGTATGCAGCTATGGCAAGTAAGATCCGGATGGACTTAAGCATAGCCACTGGAGAAAATGTTTCATCATAATCCACACCTGGTCGTTGACGAAAACCCTTTACAACAAGTCTAACTTTGAAAGTCTCAACTTTTCTATCTACACCATGTTTCTTCTAAAAGATCCATTTGCTCTCAATGGGTTTTACCCCTTCAGGAGCAACTTCCAAAGTCCATACTTTGTTGGTGTATATGGATTCCATCTCAGATCGCATTGCATTCAGCCATTTCACAGAGTCCCCACTCGTAATGGCCTGCTCAAAGCTAGTCGGGTAATCATCTTCCTTGATGAAATCCTCGCTCCCACCGTCTATGAGAAAACCGTAGTATCTCTCAGGTGGATGAGAACCCTACTATATCGGCGGAGCGGCTGGGGTTCGTCGGGAACTATCGAATCCTCTGATTCCACTAAATCTTCAGTTGCAGTTTGTGCTGCTGGAACTTCTTCCAGCTCTACCTCTTCGCCACTAATTTCTTTTGCAAGAAATTCTTTTTCCAAAAAGGTGTCATATTGAGAAAAAAACACTTTTTGTTCCTCAGCGTGGTAGAAAATATATCCTTGAGAATTCTTTGGATATCCCATAAATTTGCAAAGAACTGATCGTGTCTGGAGCTTGTCCGGATTTTGCCTTTTGACATAAGCCGGACAACCCCATATCTTAACTCGTTTAAAATATGGTCTCATTCCCCTCCATATCTCATATGGGGTTGTAGGCACTGATTTAGATAGAACTTGATTCAATAGGTATGCTGCTGTCTCAAGCGCATAACCCCAAAACGAAATAGGCAACTCAGCGGTGCTGATCATAGAGCGCACCATATCTAATAGGGTGCGATTCCTCCGTTCCGATACACCGATGTGCTGTGGTGTATATGGAAGAGTAAGCTGAGAGAGAATCTCATTCTCTTTTAGATAGTCCAGAAACTCATTGCTCAAGTATTCTCCTCCTCGATCAGATCGAAGGATCTTAATACTTTTACCTGTTTGGTTCTCGACTTCGTGCTTATATTCTTTGAATTTCTCAAAATCTTCAGACTTGTGTTTCAAAAGGAACACATGTCCGTATCTTGAGAGATTGTCAGTGAATGTAATGAAGTACGAGACACCATTCCTGGCATGTGTAGACATGAGACCACATACATCACTATGTATCAGTCCCAAGGGTTCTGTAACTCTTTCTCCGTGTCCACTAAACGGAGTTTTGGTCATCTTGCCTTTGAGACATGACTTGCAAGTGTCATAAGATGAAAATTCGAACGGATTCAAATATCCATCCTTATGTAACTTAGCCAGTCGTGTCGCATTGATTTGACCTAGTCTACAATGCAACACGAAGGATTCGTTCATTTTTGAACTCTTCCTCTTGTGTGTATTTTGTACATTAAGGACTGTAGTTTGATTCAGAACGTATATGCCATTATTTAACGAGCTTGATCCAATCAACTTTTGATTCAGGAAGATGTTCATAACATTATCCTGTATTACAAAATTATATCCCTCTTTACTCAATAAAGAAACTGATATAAGATTGCATATCAGGGTTGGAATGTAATAGCATTCGTTCAGAATCAATGTATTACCATTTAGTAATATAAGGTGATATTCGACAACTGTTTTGGCTGCAACATTTGCACCATTCCCTACTCTTATAGAATGATCACCCTCTCCCAGTTTCCTACCTTTCCGTAGCCCATATAACATATTACATATGTGGGATCCCAATCCGGTATCTAATACCCAGGACGTAAAGTGAACTGAGAAACAGTTCTTGATAACTAACACACCCGAAGAAGATGCAACAACATGCTTGTTCTTCGTTTGGGTGGCGTGAGAATCTAGATATTCTCCTATTTTCTGCTGTTTTATAACAATTATAAGTTGGAGCGGGACCAACGTTTCCCTGCTTAGTATAATAAGTGGGTTCGGTCAATACATACATATTATTATCTTGATTAAGGCCTGACATGGTCGCTACCTGGAGAAAGAGAAGAAAACACTTTAGCGTATGCTCTTGCAAGATTAGATTGGTTATTATCTTATCTAATCAGGATGGCTCCTACTGGTTTTTATCAAATCTTCCTTAAAACCCTAAAAGTTAAGACTAGCCGGGATTAATTACACTTTATATGTACGCTAATCTTTCAGCTAGGTCAGTGTTGGTATTTTGAGGGAGGTTCCCCGTGCTTTGGTACGTACCTAATTAAAATAAACCTCGATTTTCCCAGAGGCATAATCTCGTTAACACCTTTCTAGACACCTACTTGATCGGCTAATTGTCATGTGTAAAACCCTCGCAGAAGTAACTCTTACTCGCAGTGGATATCAGGATCCAACTATCTTATAGAAGGTATGCAATCTCATTGCAAATTTCAACACTTGAAATTCCCGATAATAGTTTTGCCCCTAGGAACTTATGACCTTAACATAGTCAACAAATCATTATTGCTAGCCAAGTTCAACCCGTCATTTCCCGATTGAATTAAACCCACCCGCACGACCCTAAACATAGTCAACAAAGTCGTACGACTATCCTAATCCAATCACATCACATGGTTTAGCAGATAAGCACTAATTAGCTACCGCACACTACGCTTTGACATGGTCAACAAACGTAGCACGAATACTAAGTAGTACTTATCTGAAATGACGGAGGGCGATGACAGGTTTTTATGAAAACGTTTTGCGTAATGAACTTGATATCATTGTAGAAACAAGTGATTTTAAAATGGAGTGTTTTTTAGGCTTTTACTAGTTTCGCTAAAGAGGTCACTCCCGGTGAAGGGATCTCGGCTCTTTCCTTATCGAATAAGGTGCGGGATATTTCACAAATACCACTGTGCAAAGCAAGAACTATAGAAGCAATCAAAAACAAAACCGAGTGAGTTGTAGCATCTGCTAGTTTTGCTAAAGAGGCCACTCTCGGTGAAGGGATCTCGGCTCTTTCCTTATCGAATAAGGTGCTGGATATTCTACAAGGAATACCGCTATGCAAAACAAAATCTAGAGATACCCCCTTTTTTTATAAATTTGATTCTACAACATCTTTTAGGTTTCTTTTTCTTTCATTAATCTCATTAATGAATCCCATCATTTATGTTTCCTAAGCATCACAGAATAAACGACAATACAACGTACGCTTATGCCATCCGCATTCGCCACTGTGTCCCGTTATGCACCGTTGGGTTACTTAACTAACGACATACCGGGACGGGACTAGCGCAGGTGCAAAACATAAGAAATGTCTACCATATGTCACATATATAATAATAAAGCATTCGTCTCACACATATAAAATGATCACATCACAGTATATCAGCAGCGGAAGAAACATATGAAATATTAGATATACTAGGAGGTCCGTGTTTTATTTTGAGCCTGTATAAAACACGGATTCCACGGTCACGATGAGTAGCCAAATCCATATCCCTAGACCCCTACGAGAGCGGCAAATAACCCTGCCAATTCTAGAGTTAGGAGACCTGGACTCGACTTCTCGAGTTGGTCTCCCATTGGACTCCAGAACCCGGTTACTTATGCTCCCCACCTTGGGTCTATCCTAATGTGGAAAAGTAAATAATATACAATGGTGACATCATCCTCAATCCAGAAGTGCCCCAATAAAAGAATATTACATACAATGAATTTTACATAAGTGAAAATAAAAACTCTCATCTCACATTAAAAAAACCCGGCTATTCAAGACACGACGATCCAATATTAGATATCACAGCAACACATAATATCACATGTTATCAACGTAAGTAAATATGCGTATCCCAATTTTCGTTGATATATAGCAACGAAACCGGCGATACAACATATATTACACTTACGGTCGCAGAAAAGAAAATGTAAAACTACAACATTTGGAATCCACAATCACCTTAGACATCATAAATCCGAAATATCGCATACTTCGCATTTCATGCTTAACTATATGAGTTCCACATATTGTATCATATTATAGAAAAAAACTAGACGATGTTAAACATTCTGATCGAGTCAACAAACACCCAAAATTTCCTAAAATGCTCAACTTTTGAGCGTAGTTTAGAAGTATCCATCACATGCCACAGTAGTAGTGAACCAGCTGTAGAAGGGTCAACCAATGCCTCACTTGTGGCACCGCTAAACCACCACAAACCCAGGGGATTTGTGACGGTTTTGACTGTCATAAAAGCGAGTTAAGGTCTTGTTCTTCTAGAGGGTTCACTGCATCACTTGCATGATATTCGAAAGTTCTTAACTACGAAAAAATATCCAACTCTTGAAAAATTTTAGCAAGGGAAAAAGTCGGTATTTGATATCCGATCGAACTTTTTAATAACGTCTAAAATAACCAAAACAGAAACTAGAATTTCGAATACAAAACACTCCAAATTTTTAATGCAGTAAATTAACATCACATGTAATTTTAGCAAAAAAAAACAACACCACAAGTACCAAACCCCAGAACCTGGACCACACCACCAAACCCAAACTCTTTCCCCATGGAAAAACCGGCGTCGCCGGAATCCCTAGCTTCGTCGCCGGCCATCCTCCGAGCAGGGGGGTGAGTTTTGTGCTGTGTTCTTAATGTATCTCATACATCATTCTGCAACTGTTAAAATAATTTTTTGACACATGAAATTTTTTGACAGAAACTAGGGTTTTTCGTCGGGTGTTTCGGAATTGTTTCGGTTTTGTAATCCTACACTTCTCCGTCTAATTCTCTAGCTAGGCTCAGATACCACTGTTGAGATACCTACAACGGCAACAAGGTTTCGGGAGGTATCATCCATGCCAAGTTAAAAAAATTTCCATTTTAGATAACCCTAATTCAAGATCTTTAACTAGAGAATCAAACAAAACAACAAAGTAAACATCTTTACTTCTAAGAGTTTAGGATTACAACCTTTGTAGTCCGTTCCTTCGCTTCATAAGCTCCGAGTTGAGGTCCCTTCGCTGCGATCATCAAGTACCCGGACTCTAGAGAGGCTCCATGAGGTGAATGAGACATCTTACTTGAAATCTTCCTTTTCTAAGATAATCTACCTTGAAGAATCTCAAACCGAAGCTCACACTTCTATAATGAAGGTATTAGTGAAGTGAACACCCTAATCTAAGTAGCTAGAATAGATGAGGATGATGAAGTTGGAATTTTGCTCTCTTTTGTTTTCTTAATCTCACTTTAAATCATCACAAGCAAAAAGCTAGAAAAGCTTTTCAAGAGAGGAACAAGAAGATGAAGTTTCTTTTGTGATGAATAATGAATTGTGTTGTGAGATTAGAAATGCAACCAAGGTTAAGAATGAGAAGCTTAACCCATGTAGAGAATAAAGCATAGGCTAGGGTTCAATGGTTAGATTAACAAATATCTAGATATTATTTAAAGTGTGGACTAAGTCAACATAGCAAAAATATCTAATTTTAAATCCACCATTTAAAATTAACCTAAAATGAATGTTAACCCTAATTGAAACCCCAGCATGGTTTAATCTCAAAACCTTAATTGCATTTGTAACCCTAACATGTTACAATATTATATATCACATATATAATATATAATGTAACAAAAGAAAATAATACAATTAACATATATCACATATATATCAATGTATTATCTAAGTGAGAAAAAGAATCATTTAAGTGAGCTTATATTAGTTAATGTAATTTAATATATCACATATATAATTATACATTAAATTATCGAATAAACACTTGATCCGATAATCCGGCTATATTACATACAACCGACTAATATAATAAGTACCTTTTCATCGAATCAACACTTGATCCGATGACCCGGCTATATCACATATATCCGGCCAATATCACATATCGCGAGAATCGAATACGGTATCACATACACGTATTATTCTCGGTCCCGCGCATATCACATATGTGCTCCTACTCCTTTTTGCCTGAGCCAGGAAATCTCTGTGTAGGACTCTAAAGAATCGTGAATACGAGTAGATCTCCATAGCAGCCCTGGCCAGGGACTTCCAGTTATAGCCTATCGAGCACAGCATAACATTAACCCCCAATACCGGGAGAGAAGAAACCCCTGCTATCGCTCATTGCCTCCATGTGATTCGCGACTGTACCCAAAAACCACCATTTTGCACGTTCCCATGAACGTGGTAAGGTGGAAATCACACAAGACTTTATGACGATCTCGGGTCTACAGACTAACCTGTACCAGTGTCACCTAAGAACTGCTATCTGACGACAGCTATAATACCATCTAGGAGTTCTCGGCTAGTCCGTTCAGTTTACCCAGTCTCCACTGAGCACCCGTACATCATCTTTGATGTCAAACACCGATAGATATGGGATCATCCATCGCCCATCATATGGGTCAAGATGCGTATACACTAGTCTACTCTGGTGTATCGATGCCCTGTCTCGATACATTCTTAACTAGGAACAGTTATAGGATGTACTCGTTGACTACCCTGACCCCACTACTATGATCTCATCATAGTCCTAGAGTCAAGTACATATCCTAAGGGCTTTATCAACATGTGAGAGCAAGACAGTAAACCAATACAAGTCAACATGTTAAGACAAAGTGAAACCAGATAGCATACTATCATATCGAGCAAGAAAGTCCTCTCTATATATATCCAAGCATCCACTATAATATACATCATATGTACAACAATGGCCTCTACGACATATATACAACTAACACGAGGCACGCTCAGTACTGTGTAACTTCGTGGGATACCCAAAGAACTCCAGGGGGTATTTTTTCTATTACACCGAGATACAAAAGGTTTTTGTTTCTCGTCATGTCCATTTTCTGTAACATTAGTTTTTTGAAAAAGAAAAAAGTGGGAGCACAATAGAACTGGAAGAAATTCCAGAACCACAAGCTATTACTGAAAGCTTGGTGGAACCAGAAGTTTCAAAAGAACTGGACATTCCCGCACCACTCTACAGGAGTAGTAGGCTTTCTCATCCGCTTGAGAGATACTACGGTTTTCTCGTAGACGGAGAGAGAGAGGATTGCATCATTGATAATGATGAGCCGACTAACTTCTAGGAAGCCATTCAGAGCACCGACTCGGTAAAATGGCTGGATGCAATGCGGTCCGAGATGGAGTCCATGTACATCAATAAAGTATGGACTTTGGACATTGCTCCATAAGGGGTAAAACCCGTAGGCTGCAAATGGATCTTCAGAAAGAAGATTGGTGTAGATGGACATGTTGAAACCTATAAGGCTAGACTTGTTGCAAAGTGTTTTCGTCAAAGACCTGGTTTGGACTATGACAAAATCTTTTCTCCAGTAGCTATGTTCAAATCCATTCGGATCCTTCTTTCCATTGCTGCCTTCCACTATTATGAGTTTTGGCAGATGGACGTAAAATCCGCTTTTCCAAATGGAAATTTAGAAGAGTGTGTCTATACAGACTAGCCAGAGGGTTTCATTCAGAGTGGGAGCAGCGTGAAAGTGTGCAAGTTGCTTATGTCCATCTATGGACTAAAGCAGGCATCGCGGAGTTAGAATATCTGTTTTGATGAAACGGTCAAAGAATTTAACTTTATCAAAAATCCTGATGAGCCATGCATTTATAGTAAGATTGTAGCATGGACTGTTGTATTCCTCGTCTTGTACGTGAATGACATTCTCTTGATAGGAAATGATATTTCTATGCTATAATCTTTCAAAGGATTCTTGTCACATAGGTTCTCCATGAAAGACCTGGGTGATGTCTCTTACATTCTGGGGATCCAGATCTATCGTGATAGATCTAAGAGGATATTGGGACTTTCGCAGTCAAGGTACATCGACACCATACTGAAAAGATTCAGTACGGAAGATTCATAGCGCGGTAATTTACCGGCTTGTCACGGACTCACCCTCTCCAAAGAGATGTCCCCCAAGACTGATTTGGAAAGGGATCGCATGTCTATTATACCCTACGCTTCTGTGGTAGGCTCTATAATATATGCGATATTGTGTACCACACCAAATATAGCTTATGCACTCAGCACAGTAAGTCGGTATCAGTCAAACCCTATGGAGAACCACTGGATAGCAGTAAAGAACATTCTCAAGTATCTAAGAAGGATTAAGGATATGTTCTTAGTTTACGGCAGAAAAGACCTACAAATCGAGACCTTTGCTGACTCAAGCTTCCAGAGTGACAAGGATGACTCCAAGTCCATGTCGGATTATTTCTTTACCCTCAATAGATGGGCGGTCCGCTGGAAGAGTTCCAAACAAGACACCGTTGCTGACTCGATGATGGAAGCGGAATATATCGCTGCTTTTGATGCCGTAAAAGAAGAAGTCTGGATGAAAAAGTTCTTAGCAGAACTTCAGGTAGTTCCGTCCATTTTTTATCCAATACCTCTGTATTGTGACAACAACGAGGCTATAGCTTTAGCAATGGAACCCAGGTCCCATCAGAAGTCCAGACACATCTTGAGGCGGTATCACCTAATCAGGGAGATCGTGTATCGCCGGGAGATCGAGGTTCGGAGAGTTGCTACAGAGGAAAACACTGTAGATCCATTCACAAAGGCCATCCCTCAGACGCAGTTTGAGAGGCTATTCGAGATGATAGGTCTGCGATATGCCAACATATGGCCCTAGTGCAAGTTGGAGATTGTCAGTGTATATGCCCTAGAGGCCATCATTGTATCATATTAGATTGTATATTACTTAATGGAAACTTGGGATATTCACATTAGTATTGACAGTCTTGCTCAAAATGGTAGTATGCTACTTAGTTTGTTTCTACTTCAATATGTGCATGTGTTTCTTTTAACATATCGCTTATACATATTAGTAAAGCCCTTAGGATCTTTGCTTGATTACCGGCGTTGTGATGGCAGTCACACTAGTGGGAGCTGGGTAATCTACAAGCACATCCTTATACAGGTCTCCAGTCATAGGATTATCGAGACGGGGCATCGATACTCTGGAGTAGACTTGTGTATACGTTTCTCATCCCAGCAGGAGAGATGGTCTGTCCCACAACCATTAGTACGTCGTACTGGAGATAGTATGAAGGTGCTCGTTAGGTTACGAGTACACCGGACATGACTCATTGGGAACTGCTGGTTGGTACTATACCTATCGTCAGGTAGCAGTTCCCAGGTGACATGAGTTTAGCTTTGTCCGTTGACTTGACACTGCTACTTCGCCTCAAGTGTGTTCCTACTGTTCTTAGATTACTACCCTACCATGGCTCTGCTGAGTCATGCAAACATGTAGTAGTTGGGTGCAGTCCCGAAGCACTTGGAGACAGTGGCGGTTAGATAGGATTCGTCTCTCCCGGTATTGGGGGTTGATATCGCGTTGTGTTTGGAGAGCCATTACACAAAGTCTCTGGCCAGGGCAAGTGAGATTTACTGGTAGGTATTCCAGTAGTTCCTCAGGGTGTTCTGGGCTACACTCCGACACGAATTATACCGCTATTAGGGGTCTGACATTTACCGCCCCTAGGCCTGATATGCGATACTTTTAGACGAACTGACCGTATTGTACGGAGATTGCCACAGACCGGCTCAGTAGGAGTTCGGATGGGTTTCCTCACCGTCATTCTTATCGACATCTATCTGGAGACCGTTACGTACAGCTAGTAACGCTTACGGCCTATGGTTAAACCCACTGCCAGCGTAGTGTCGAGTCTTTAGAGTCCCACACAGAGGGTTTCCCAGCTTCGGGCGAAACGAGTAGAGGTCGTATGGTTTTACGACAGAGTTCGATCACATACGTGTACTTGTGCGTGTGTGATGATTCGAGCGGACAATACTAGTGGGCTTTGCTTTAAGCCGGATCCTATTATTTGATTATTGGATTAGCTTTGTCTCATAGTATTCGTGTTTCTCGTAACACGGATGCGGGTATGTATATACGGATGAGAGGGGGTATAGAGGGAGACATCTCATTAGGTTTTGACCATTAACTTGGTCAAAACAAATATGAGAAAAAGAAAAGTATTTGTTATTTTTGATAAATGATTTTTGGTGCCATGGCTACATATGTTGACCACTTGACTTGGGTTGATTTGTTGACCATAGATATTTTGTGAGATATTTTTTTGACCTTAGATATTTTGTGAGATATTTTGGTGAGATATTTTTCATGCCAAGTGGTCATATATATACTAGCCATTCTATTAGTTATAATCATTATCACAAATACTTTCTCTCTCTTCAAGCTTGCTCTCTCCTTCTTCCTCTCAAAACCCTAATGTCTCATGAGTTGAGAATCAAGGGTAAGTGAGATAAGCTACTCATAATTACACTCTACACACTCTAGGTTACTTAGTCTAGCACACCAAGTGATCTAATTGCCTCATCTTGGAGGTTTAGCTCAGGGTTGGAACTCTCGGGTGGATCTTCTACTACATCGAGAAGCCGACGAGGAAGCGCTTTCCATTTCTACTCCAAGGAGCTTGCAAGGAGAAGGAGGACAGTGGAAAGAAGAGAAGGACTTGGAATTTTAGGTATAATCTTCTTACCAAGTAGATAATAACTCTAGTTAGTTTGTTCGTCATGGTTTAGAAAAGTTCTTGGTGTTAAAGTCAGTGTTACCTTACTTGTAAAAATCGTTATTTACCCGTTCTGCCTCCCCGCAAACTCATGGGGTGTGTAACATTGACTTACAGGGAAACCCTGCAGTGGTATCAGAGCCATGCAGAAAATTAGACGATGTTTGTTAGATTACGAAACCGAAACGACTCCGAAACTTGAAACAAGAAAACTTGGTTTCTGTCGATTTTAAAAAGTCTTCAAAAAATTTTTAAACAACTGCAGATTGTTGTATGAGATATAATTTGAAAACTGTGAAAATTTAGAGCAATTTGGGCATGATATGGCTGGCCACGTAGGCATTAAAACCGGTGAGCTCCGGTCAATTTTGGAGTTTGCGCTTCAAATTTTCATGGTGTTCCATTCTCTGGGTTTTGGTGTTTCAGGTGATGTTTGTTTTTGCTAATTTGCATGTGATGTTAACTTTCTGCAAAGGCAATTCAGAGTGTTTCGCAGACTTAATTCTAACATGTATTCGGATTATTTAGATGATGTTAAAATGTTTAAACGGATATCAATAATCCATATTTTCCCTCAATGAAATTTTCCAAGAGTTGGATTTTTCCTAGTTTAAAATTTTCAGAAAATCATGCAAGTGATTCTGTGGACCCTCTAGAAGAACGATACCCAAACTCGACTTTTTTGGATCGTGAAACCGCGGTCATACCGTAGGGTTTGCCGCAGTTCCGTGGTGACATGATTGAGGTATGAGTCGGAGTCACATTCCGTACTTCCGGGTCAAGCGTTACAATCTTCCCCCCTTAAAGAAATTCGGTCCCCGAATTTAGAATTTAACTACGCGTACCTTCAAAAAGATGGGGATATCTCTTCCTCATCTCGACCTCGGTCTCCCAGGTGACCTCCTCACTGTTCAGGCCACGCCAAAGGACCTTGACGGACGGTATAACCTTCGACCTCAATTTCTTCACCTGCCGATCCAAAATGACCGCCGGCTGCTCGGTGAATGAAAGATCATGCTCTAGATGGATCGTCTGGTGCTGAATCGCATGGGAAGGATCATGAAGGTACTTGCGGAGCATCGAAACATGGAACACGGGGTGAACATCGGGGAAGCTGGGCGGAAGAGCTAACCGATAAGCGACTGGAGCAACACGCTCTAGGATCTTGAAAGGACCAACATATCTAGGACTAAGTTTCCCTTTCCGCCCAAATCTCATCACACCCTTCATCGGAGAGACCTTCAAGAAAATATGATCGCCAACAGCGAACTTGAGTCGACGACGGCGCCTGTCAGCATATGATTTCTGCCTACTCTGTGCCGCTCTCATCCTGTCCCGAATCAGCTGTATCTTCTCGGTCGTCTCCTATACGATCTGCGGCCCCAAAATACTGCTCTCCCTAAGCTCTGTCCAACATACAGGCGTTCGACATCTCCTCCCATATAAAGCCTCGAAAGGTGCCATCTGAATCGTCTCCTGGAAGCTATTATTGTAGGAGAACCCGATCAAGGGCAAATGACGATCCCAGCTACCACCGAAATCTAAAACACAAGCTCTGAGCATGTCCTCAAGAGTCTGAATAGTACGCTCCGACTGACCGTCAGTCTGCGGATGAAAGGCTGTGCTAAAACTCAATCGGGTGCCCAAAGCTTCCTGAAGTTTCTGCCACAATCGGCTGGTAAACTGGGTGCCCCGGTCGGAAACAATACAAGTCGGGATGCCATGCAGTCGCACGATCTCATCGATATAAACCTGGGCTTACTGAGAAAATCCAAAAGTGGTCTTCACTGGCAGAAAATGAGCCGCTTTCGTCAGTCGATCCATAATCACCCAAATAGAGTCATACCCTCGACTGGTCCTGGGTAGACCCACAATGAAGTCCATGGAGACCTGTTCCCATTTCCACTCAGGGATGGGTAAAGGCTGTAACTCGCCGGCTGGCCTCTGGTGCTCGGCCTTGACTTGCTGACAAGTCAGGCATCTCGACGCAAAGTCTGTAACATCCTTCTTCATTCCGTCCCACCAGTAAACCTCTCTCAAATCACGGTACGTCTTGGTGGAACCTGGATGCACACTGTATACTGATCTATGTGCCTCCTCGAGGATATCGCGCCTCAGTCCCTCAGAATCTGGTACTCACTGTCGAGTCACAAATTGAAATATCCCCTGATCATCAATCACGAACTCAGAAATTCTGCCCTGCCGAATCTGCTCAATAATCTCTAAAATACGGGCATCGTCGGACTGTGCCTCGCAGATACGGTCAAGTAACTGTGGGCGTGCTCTGAAATGGGCCAGCTGTCCCCCTGTAGGAGTAAACTCGAACGACACTCTGCTGTCACATAAAACCTGCCAATCCGCCGTCGACTGCATCTGTACCGCGCTCAAACAAGATAAGCTATCTCCGGGTCTCCTACTCAAAGCATCTGCCACCACATTCGCCTTGCCCGGATGGTATAGAATCTCGCAGTCATAATCTTTCACCAACTCCATCCAACGGCGCTGTCTCAAATTCAGATCTCGCTGCTGAAAGATATACCTCAAACTCTTATGGTCAGTGAATATCTGGCACGACTCACCGTATAGGTAATGTCTCCAGATCTTAAGTGCAAATACCACTGCAACCATCTCTAAATCATGAGTGGGGTAGTTCTGTTCGTGTTTCCTCAGCTGCCGAGAAGCATACGCGATAACTCTGTCGTGCTGCATCAATACACAACCCAGCCCCACTCGAGAAGCATCACAATATACCACGAACCCGCCTGATCCTGAAGGCAAAGCTAACACCGGTGCAGTAGTCAGACGAGTCTTCAACTGCTGGAAACTATCCTCACATGCCTCGGTCCAATCAAAAGGGACCCCCTTCCGGGTCAACCCGGTCAGCGGTGCAGCAATATGGGAGAAATCCTGGACAAAACGTCGATAATAGCCGGCCAGACCCAGAAAGCTGCGAACCTCTATAACTGATACCGGTCTAGGCCAACGCTGAACTGTCTCGATCTTCTTCGGGTCCACACAAATACCATCTCTCATCACCACATGACCCAAGAAGTCGACACTGTCTAACCACAATGCGCACTTGGAAAATTTGGCGAATAGTTGATGCTCCCTCAATATCTGCAAGGTGATACGCAAGTGCTGCTCATGCTCCTCCCAGCTCCGAGAATAAACCAAGATGTCGTCAATGAACACAATGATGAACTGATCGAGATACGGCCTGAATACACGGTTCATCAAGTCCATAAATGCTGCCGGGGCATTGGTGAGCCCGAACGACATCACCAAGAACTCATAATGACCATATCGAGTACGAAAAGCGGTCTTCGGAATATCCTCCTTCCGAACCCGCAACTGGTGATAACCTGACCGCAAATCAATCTTCGAGAAAAACCCTACACCCTGGAGCTGATCGAATAAGTCATCAATGCGGGGTAGGGGATATCTGTTCCGCACAGTAACCCGGCTCAGCTGACGATAATCAATGCATAAGCGCATACTTCTGTCCTTCTTCTTAACAAACAGGACGGGAGCACCCCAAGGTGACACACTCGGTCGGATAAGCCCTTTGTCCAGCAAGTCCTGTAACTGATCCTTCAGCTCTCTCAGCTCCGCCGGAGCCATCCGATAAGGCGGTACAGAGATAGACCCCGTGCCGGGGATCAGGTCGATGCAGAACTCAATCTTGCGCTCTGGTGGTAGACCAGGCAGCTCATCAGGGAATACATCAGGAAACTCTCTCACAACAGGGACCTGGTCCAATGGAACCTCTGTAGAGCTAGTATCATAAATATAGGCTAAGAATCCCTGACACCCTTTCCTCAAGAGCTGACCAGCGCGAAGAGAAGAAATCAAGCTGGGAAGGGTAGCGCTACGATCTTCCTGAATAACAAGAACCGGCTCACAAGGAAAACTGAATTTTACTGCTTTCTCACGGCAGTCCACGGATGCATAACAGGTGGCAAGCCAGTCCATACCAAGAAGAACGTCAAAGTCTAGCATATCGAGGAGAATCAAATCAATTGAAGAATCTCTCTCCCCGATACCAACGGAACATGATCGGTACACAAAACGAGCAACAAACGACTCGCCTGCTGGTGTAATAACGACAAGCGGCTGATCTAACGAAGAAGAATCTCGGCCCAACCTCGGTGCAAAGTACGTGGATACACATGAATGTGTGGAGCCTGGATCAAATAATACCCGTGCATCAAAAGAACATACTGGCAGAGTACCTGTCATGACGGCATTAGATGCCTGTACATCCTGAGGAGTCAACACGAACACTCGGGCCTGTCCACCACTAATAGCTGGCTGTCCTCTGCCTCTACCTCGGCCTCTGCCTCTGCCTCTGTCGCCTCGTCCTCTCTGAACCGGACCGCCACGCCCACGACCTCTAGGAGCATCTGGCTGGCGTAGAGCATCATCAGGAGTAGGAAGTAGAGCTCTCTGAGGAGGTGGTGAAGGTGGTAAGGTCACATGCGGGACTGTCGCCGCGCCCTGGCGTCCCATGGTACAGTCTCTGACATAGTGGTACTGACTCCCACACTGAAAACATCCTGGCGACGACTGCTGGGTCTGTGGATATGAACCAAATAACTGACCTCGTCTCAATCCTCTGCCTCCACTATCTCCCGGAAATAATCTATCGCGGTGTCTACCCGTCTGCCGCTGAGCTGGCGTATTAGTACGGATCCTCTTCGGCCCAGAAACGACCGGAGTCTCAAAAATACGCTCCTCCAAAAGTAAGGCTGCGTCCATCGCGGCTGCGTATGTATCAAAGTGCTGGGTGCCGATGGAAAGGAATAGCTGTGTGTCAAGCCCTCGCACAAACCTCTTTATTTTCTTCTCTTCCGTGTCTACTAGGTACGGAGCATATCGAGACAACTGGGTAAACTGTATATCATACTCCGACACCGTCATCCCAGGAGTCTTGTGCAGAGACTCAAAACTACGGGCTCGAGCATTTCGGACACTCTCCGGAAGAAAACGGGCAAGAAATGCAGCTGTAAACTCGTCCCAGGTCATAGAAGGTAGACCTGCAGCTCGGCCTCTCTCTACTGAATCGTACCATGTCTGGGCAAGACCTTCCAGAAGAAAACTCGCGAACTCCACCAATCTATCATCAGAACATCTCAACGAACGGCAAATCCTAGCCATCCTATCAAGAAATACCTGTGGGTCCTCTGTCGCATCTGTACCGGTAAAAGCTGGAGGTCTCAATCTCATGAACTCCTGTAGTGAAACATGGATAGTCGCAGTAGTAGCAGGAGCGACTATCTGTGCAGCAGATACAATCGTGGTCTGTGCGGTGGAAGGAACGTCCTCGGACCTCTGTGCCCGACTGGACTCAACTAAAGATCCCATCATCTGTCGCAACTCCTGCATGCCGGCCTCTAATCTGGCAATACGGTCTGGATAAGGCGGATCAATATGACCCTGAGAGGTAGGCGTATCATCCCGCTCGATCCTCGCCTCAGAAGAGCCCGCTCGAATCTCATCCCTAGCGGCAGCCCGCTGAGCTCTCGTAGTCTTTGGCGGCATCGAAGCTGGAATAAGAAACAGGACCGATAAGAACATTGCAATTGAATCAAGGAATGCAAGGAATCAAGAAGGGAAATACAAGCAATTATGTTCTAAGGTCACTTAGGCGGAGTACCGTATCGTAAGTATGCCGCGGAACATACCCACGGTACGCCACTCTGCTTAAATCACCTACTCCATCTACAAAGGTCGTCCTGCACTCAGAAAGGTAAAACCTACGCTCTGATACCAACTTTGTCATGAAACAATAAATCTTGGAAAGTTTTGGAAATTTTTTTGTTAATACTAAATTTTAGTTTATTATGGTTCCTAATTATATAATTTACCCAATTAAATTTGTATTTATCATTAATTAAATGTATTTTTAAAATCTTAAAATAATATTAAAAATAATTAATTAAGAATATTTTTTTAATTAACTAGAAAATTTTATGTGACATTTTAGTGACCAATTTATAATAATATCTTATCTAAATTTTGTATAATAAGGTCGATAATGAAAAATACCTACTTTGACTTTTTACGGAAAGGACTGCTAATTTAGCCGATTACCGAAAAACTGCCTAAACGATTTTCGAAGCGTTACAGTCAGCCCTTCTACGGATGGTTTATAGGAGCTGTGGCAGTTTCTGGGAAATTTTTGAACTCCGCTCAAGTGTTGAGCTTGATGTGAAATTTTGGGTGCTTGCTTATTCGATCAAAAAGTTAATTTCGTCTAGCTATCTGTGATTGTGATACAATAATTGGAATCTATTTAGTTGCGTGCAAGCTTAACATTTCGGTCTCGGGTAAAATCGGGAATCTTGTTGAATTACCCGACGTCTTTTGAAAAGTGTTTTCATAGTTGAGACCTAAATGTAAGATTTGCATTGTTAGGCATGAAATCTGGAATATGTGATATTCCAGATTTATGATGTCTAAGCGCAGTGACGATTCCAATTGTTTTAGTTTTTCACTTTCTTTTCTGCCACCGTAAGTGTAATATGTGGTGTATCGCCGGTTTCGTTGCTAAAAGTGCTCATGTTTCCAAGCTGCCAGGATATAGCCTTGGGGAAGGCACTTATCTAAATCCCTTTTGAATGCTAGTCCACCTGCCCCTTTAGGGGATCGTCCTGGGAGGAGACTCTCAAGCAATCCGTCGCCTATTCCTTGAAGGTAAGTTGTTTCGCATTCAGTCTTGACTTTTCTTTACCCTTCCTGATGAGATATCTAACCCTTCCTCAAAGCAACGAGCTTTTTTCGAATTGGGGAATCATGACCACGGGCATCTGGCAGCTATGGAGCGAGGAAAGACAAGTGGAAGAAGAAATGAGAGGAGAGAACCGCTGAGCGGGCTGAGTTATATATATATATATATATATATATATATATATATATATATATATATGGAGCTCGAGACTGCCTACGGTAAGGAGGAGTGTCTAAAGAAGAAGTTAGTTGCCACCACTGCCGAGCCGGAGAAGAAGAAACTCGAGTTGGAGCAAGCCCCTTCCGTCGCTGACACCGACCTCCGAAAATGGCAAGAGGAGTACATGTAGTTTGACGAGTATCTGAAGCTCTTGAATGCCATTTTAGACTGAATCGGGTCATTTTCGGATATCATATTCGTAATATGCAAAACCATTGGAATAACATAAATAATTAGAACCAAAATACCGAAATCATTTTTAAAGAGTTTCCAAAAAAAAGATAGAATTTTAAAACACAACATTTCTCAAAAATCAAGACCATGATATACATGCAGCAGATCATCAGCATATATATGTGTCATATTTTTTTGAAAATCAAAAGAATCCGTGGAAAAGACGTGTATTGTACATGCGGTTCGTTGGTCACATGACATGCATTGTCTATTTCAAGCTATTTTGGATATTGCTAGACTTTTATCAGTCAAAATATCTGAAAATGAAATCTAACATTTAGAAAAATTTCTCAACAAGTTTTAGCGTCCCACCTTCTAATAATTTGCTGATTAACTCAAATATTTTCCAAATTCCAGAATTTTCCAAACTGCAAAGCATATGCATGCAGTAGCTCAACCAGCAACTGTCAAGCACCGTAAGAAAAAATTTAAGAAGATTCATGCAACTGTGAATTTTACAAAAAAATAATCTAAGGATTTTATGACACATGAGGTAACTCGTGGAAACTGTACACATTAGAGACGGTCCATTAAATACCGTATAAATTAACACGGTCGCTAATAAGTTATTAGAGACCGTATTATTTATACGGTCCCTAATGCACAGTCGCCAATACGTTGACGACCGTGCCCAAAACATTAGTGACCATTATAGACGGTTGCTAATGAGTCGATCAGAATAACCCCGTGAGCTTCCTTCTTCCTCCTCATTCTCCCCATGTCATCCCGCGAAGGTAAATTCCCATCCCTATTTCATCAATTTTTTATTAAAACTTATCAATTTTAACCCAATTTTTTTTGTAGGTGTTATTGTTGTTCTTTGGTGCTGTTAGATCTTGCAATCGCTTTTTCTTTTCCAAATCCGGTCCAACTTTACTGTTTTCTCCTCCGAGCCATAATTTTTTCAATTAGATTATTAAATTTTGAAATTAGGTTATTATAATATTTGATTTGTGTTGGTTTTGATATATTTGCTTTGGATAATGATGAATTGAATCCGTCGTAAGATGATGGGTTGGAAATTAGGGTTTGAAATTTATTATGATTTTGGGGGTTTATGGGTTTTAGCATTGAAATATAAATAACGAAAATTGTTTTAGATGAGTTTTAGAATTGAAAATAGATGAATGATTAAAATAGATATTTGGTAACTTAGGACTAGAGTTTAAAATATATGGATTATAGATAATGGAGGGTTAATTGTTAGATGAATTTTAAGAAGGGTTCGATGAATTTACTTGTTAGATTATTTTAGGGTAAGATGCATTATAGGATAATGTTAGATGATTTATAGGTAATTGAGAGTGTGTGTGAACGAGTGTGTGCTCACGCACATGTGTGTTTGTGCGTATGTGTAAGTGTGTGTCCACGCATATGTATATGAGCGAGTACGTGTGAGTGTGTAAACGAGTGTGTATATGAGTGGCTGAGTACGCGCGCGCGTATGTGTGGTGTGTGAGAGTGTATATGGGTGTGTGCCCGCATACGAAATATTTCAAAAATATATTCATCCCAACTTCTTTCTTGTATTTTGTAAATCTATTGATTCGATATCCTTTACTTTGTAAATTTAATGATTCGATATCTTATTGTCTATGATTTATTGTTTAGATTTTTAAATTGTAGCATAATCTATAAACTAAATCAAAATAAAAATCAAATACTTTAATACCATTAAACTATACTAAATGTATAAATCAAAAATAAAATCTAACTCATTAAGAACAATTAACACTAATTAAGCTATAACATTAATTATACTAATTAAGAAACCTTAATAAAAAATAGATACTAGTGAACCGATATCCTAATTAAAAAGCAATTAAATAGAAAGTTAAGGGATACCCTAATATTATGATTAAAACATTAAGTAGGATTTTATTTTTCATTTAATTAGTAAGTTTAAGATCGAAAGTTCTTAAAATTATTTAAGATTGACCTATAGTTTCCCGTCTAACAATTGATATATGTCAAATCTTTTCGCCCTCAAATTGATAGGATCACATTATATATTTGTGAGAGTTGAGCGTCCTGTTTAATTTTTTCAAACATATGTGTAGTATTCGACGAGAGGATTTGACATACAGTTATTGTCGGATTTATCCAGTTTAAACATGTTACAAATGCAACAAGACTCACATCTCACACCCTCCTGTATTTTCGCCCATTTTGAGAAGTTTCGACGATACTTTCCTCTTGTTCTCTGTGTACATATTTATTTACGAACACGTGGAACAAGGGGAAAGTGCGGCCGAAATTTTCTTGAAATGGATGAAAAACAGGAGCAAGTGAGATATGAGTATTGCATTCGTAATGGAAATTTGGACGTTTAATCCTGACAGACGTGAAACATATTGTCCGTCCCGAACTTTTTCCCTGACTTATGACAATCTTAAATGACATCAGATACTTTGATACGTCCACATCGTTAAATCTAATTTAAGGCTTGAAATTTTATTTAACGACAATCTTGTAATAAACTTCTAACATATGCTAAACTCATATTATTATCTGTATGATAACAGATGCGAATTCTTCCTCATAAATCGTTTATACTCATGGGGAAAAAAGATAGGCATAGCATAAGAGACGCCTAATTTGAAGATGGACTTAAAGCCTTTTAGATTATGTAAGTCCACGTTACCCACCCCGGTACGTACGGGGAGGCGGAATAGGTAAAAATCGGATTTTTAACACAAGGTAACATGGACTAAAATTAGAGGATCTTTGCTAAACAAAAACTAACTAACTAACTAAAAGTTCTAGCTATTAGATTAGATGGTTATACCTAGATCTTGAACTCCTTCTGTTCTTGTTGTGGTTCTTCTTCTTGCTTGCTCCTTGGAGTGGTGTAGACGGCTTCTCCTCTTCGTCTTCTCTTTGCCGAAGAAAGATCCACCCGAAGGTCTCTACCTTGAGCTCCTACCTTAACCAAGAGGTAAGTAGAGTGCTTGGCTTGCTAGACAAAAAACCCTAGAATGAGTAGAGAGTTGTCTTGATGGTTTTATCTCACAAAGCTCATATTTTTCAACACATGAAAGAAGAGAGCTTTAAGAGAGGAAGAGGGAGAGCAAAGAATGAGAGAGAAAGAGCAAGAGAAAATGAGAGAAAAAGTAACAACCATGCTCTCATATGAGAGAATATGAGAATAATAATAATAACTAAAGAAAATTGTGATGGTTAGTTGAAGTGACCATTATCATTTCATATTTAATGCTAATTGCAAGCTTCAAGAAGTATCTTGCAAAAGAAATGATCATGGTCAAATGGTCAACAAAAATCAAATGGTCAACCCAACCTCAACCATGGCACAATTATCCTCAATTAATATTATTAATCATATTTCTCATTCTCATTAGGGTTTAGAAAAAGTCAACGGTCAACAACTCTAATGAGATTCCTCTGTCTCTGTCAACTGTGCATACACACCCGTATCCGTGTTCTGAGGAACACAAATACAATGAGACAAAACCAATCCCAAAACAAATACTAGGATCTGGCTTAAACCAAAGCCCGCTAGTAATAACTGGCCGGATACCAAACGTGCATAAGTGCGCGTATGTCAACAAACCCTGTCGCAAAATCATGCGACCACTACTCTGTTTTGCCCAAAGACGAACAACCCTCTGTGTGGGACTCTAAAGACTCGACACTACGCTGGCAGTGGGTTTAACCACCGGCCGCAAGCGGTACTAGCTTTATGTAACGGTCCCCAGGTAGATACCGATAAGAAGACCGATGAGGTGAACCCATCCGAACTCCTACTAAGCCTGAATGTGACAATCTCCGTACTGTCCGGTCTATTCGTCTGAGAGTATTGCATGTCGGGCTTAGAGGGCGGTAAACGTCAGTCCCCTAATAGCGGTATAAGTCGTGTCGGAATATAGCCCAGAACACGCTGAGAAACTACTGGAAACACTACCAGTAATTCTCGCTTACCCTGACCAGGGATTTTATGTAATGGCTCTCGTAGACACAGCACGATATCAACCCCCAATACCGGGAGAGGCGAATCCTATCTAACCGCTACTGCCTCCTAGTGGTTCGAGACTGCACCCAACTACTACCTGTTTGCACGACTCCTTTGATCCGTCGTAGGGTAGTAATCAAAGTACAGTGGGAATACACTCGAGGCGAAGTAGCAGTGTCAAGTCGACGGACTAAGCTGTATTCCTGTCACCTAGGAACTATTATCTGACGATAGGTATAGTACCAACCACCAGTTCCCAGTGAGTCCTGTCTAGTGTACTCGTAACCTAACGAGCACCCGCATACTATCTCCAGTACGACGTACTAATGGCTGTAGGACAGACCATCTCCCCTGCTGGGATGAGAAGCGCATACGCTAGTCTACTCCGGAGTATCGATACCCCGTCTCGATAATCCTACGACTAGAGACCTATATAAAGATGTGCTTGTAAATAACCCAGCCCCTACTAGTGTGACTGCCATCACAACGCTGGTAATCAAGCAAAGATCCTAGGGGCTCCACTAATATGTAAAAGCGATATGCTAAAAGAAACACATGCACATATTTAAGTAGAAACAAACCAAGTAGCATACTAACATTTTTGAGCAAGATTGTCTATACAACTGTGAATATCCCAAGCTTCCATTAAATAATATATAAACTAGTATGATACAGTAATGACTTCTAGGGCATATATACTAACAATCTCCCTCTTGCACTAGGGCCATGTACTGGCGTATCGAAGACCTATCATCTCGATCAGCCGCTTGAACTGAGTCTGGGGTATGGCCTTCGTGAATGGATTTGCAGTGTTATTCTCCGAATCTACTCTCTTCACCTCGATATCCTGGCAATCTACGATCTCCCTGATCAGGTGGTACCGCCTCAAAATGTGTCTGGACTTCTGATGGGACCTGGGTTCCTTCGCTAAAGCTATAGCGCCGTTGTTGTCACAATACAGCGGTATTGGATCAACAATGGTAGGAACCACCTGAAGCTCCGTGAGGAACTTTTTCATCCAGACAGCTTCCTTTGGGGCATCGCAAGCAGCTATGTACTCCACTTCCATAGTTGAGTCAGCAACGGTTTCCTGCTTGGAGCTCTTCCAGCAAACCACCCCTCCATTGAGGGTAAAGACATAACCCGACATGGACTTGGAGTCATCCTTGTCACTCTGGAAGCTGCAGTCAGCAAAGGCCTCGATCTGGAGGTCTTTTCCGCCATACACCAAGAACATTTCTTTAGTCCTTCTCAGGTACTTGAGAATGTTCTTTACTGCTATCCAGTATTTCTCCCCTGTGTCCGACTGATACCGGCTTACAACGCTTAATGCGTATGCTACATCTGGTCTGGTACATAACATCGCATACATTATAGAGCCTACCGCAGATGCGTACGGTATAGATGACATGCGAGCCCTTTCCAAATCAGTCTTGGGAAACATATCTTTGGAGAGGGTGATTCCGTGACAACCCGGCAGATTGCCGCTCTTTGAATCTTCCATACTGAATCGTTTCAGTATGGCGTCGATATACTTGGACTGCGAAAGTCCCAACATCCTCTTAGATCTGTCACGATAGATCTGGATCCCCAGAATGTAGTTGGCATTGCCCAGGTCCTTCATGGAGAACCTCTATGACAAGAATCCTTTGACTGACTGTAGCATAGGAATGTCATTTCCTATTAGGAGAATGTCATCCACGTACAAGACGAGGAATACCACAGTTCTCCCTACAATCTTACTGTAAATGCATGGTTCATCCGGATTTTTGATAAAGTCGAATTCTTTGACAGTATCATCAAAACAGATGTTCCAACTCCACGATACCTGCTTCAGTTCATAAATGGACTTAAGCAACTTGCACACTTTACCGCTGCTCCCACTCTGAATGGAACCCTCCGGCTGATCTATATAGACGCACTCTTCCAAATTTCCATTTAGAAAAGCCGTCTTTACGTCCATCTGCCAGATCTCATAATCGTGGAAGGCAGCAATGGCAAGAAGGATCTGAATGGATTTGAGCATAGTCACTGGAGAAAAGATTTCGTCATAGTCCAAACCATGTCTTTGACGAAAACCCTTTGCAACAAATCTAGCTTTATAGGTTTCAACCTGCCCATCTATACTAATCTTCTTTCTGAAGATCCATTTGCAGCCTGCGGGTTTTACCCCTTCTGGAGCAATATCCAAAGTCCAAACTTTGTTGGTGTACATGGACTCCATCTCGGTCCGCATTGCATCCAGCCTTTTTTCTGAGTCACCGCTCTGAATGGCTTGCTGGAAGCTAGTAGGCTCATCATTTTTAATGACGCAATCCTCTCGATCCCCATCTATGAGAAAACCATAGTATCTCTCGGGCGGATGAGACTGTTTACTACTCCTGCAGAGTGGTGCTGGGATGTCCGGTTCTCCTGAAACCTCTGGTTCTACCAAGCTTTCAGTAATAGCTTGTGCTTCTGGAATTTCTTCCAGTTCTATTACGCTCCTGCTTGTTTCCTTTTCTAAAAACTGATGTTCCAGAAAGTGAGCATGACGAGAAACAAAAACCTTTTGTTCCTCTGCGTAATAGAAAAGATACCCCTTGGAGTTCTTTGGGTATCCCACAAACTTACACAGTACTGAGCGTGCATCGAGTTTGTCCGCACGCTGCTTTTTAACAAAAGCTGGACATCCCCATATCTTCAGATATTGAAGGTAGAGTTTCTTCCTACACCACATCTGATATGGTGTGGAAGGCACAGTCTTGGAGGGAACCTTGTTCAAAAGATATGCAGCTGATTCTAGTGCATAACCCCAGAAAGATCACGGTAACTCAGCCTTACTCATCATGGAACGAACCATATCCAATAGGGTTCGATTCCTCCTTTCAGATACACCGTTGTGTTGTAGTGTGTATAGAGGAGTAAGCTGAGAAAGAATTCCATTCTCTTTTAAGTAGTCCAAAAACTCGGCACTTAAGTATTCACCACCTCGATCAGATCTCAGTGTCTTGATACTTTTGCTTGTTTTTTTTCAACTTCATTCTTGTATTCTCGAAATTTCTCAAAGGCCTCGGATTTATGCTTCATCAGGAAGACATGTCCATACTTAGAGAAATTATTCGTAAAAGTAATGAAGTATAAATAACCACTTCACGCATGTGTAGCCATTGGACCACACACGTCACTGTGTATGAGTTCCAAGAGCTCGCTCGCTCTTACTCCGTGTCCAGTGAACGGAGTTTTTGTCATCTTTCCCATGAGACAAGATTCACAAGTAGCATAAGACTGATACTCGAACGGATTCATGTAAGTCCGCGGCGGCGCCCCGGCCGTCGATCCGACGCCGGAAACGCGGAAACAAAAACTTTCAAAAACTATTGAACCGGCACCACCGCGCACTTTTTACCCAGATCGGGCCATTAATCTAGCTACTAGCAAATTAGAAAAGAGTAGAGAAGCTATACCAAGCGATCCGTGTCCTTCGGTCTTCGTCTCCACTCCAATCTCCCGCGGAATCTCCGTCCATCAACTCCTCGTCGGAAAGGGCACCACGTAGCCGGAATATTTTACGGGCTCCCACCTCTTGACCGAAGCAACTCGGGCGCGAAGTTGGCTAGCCGACGCGTCCAAGATTTGCTGTAGGCAAGTGTAGAATTTTGTCTCTTGGGGTTTAGTTGCCTTGATGGAGGAATGAGGTTGAGAATTGAACTTGGGAATTTTGGTGGCAATGAAAAATGAGATGAATGATAATTCCCCACCCTCACAAAAATGATCCTCTCTCATTTTCTCCTCTTGCCCAAAATGGCCGGCCCCATGAGGAAAAATGGTGGAGTGTCAAAAATATTAAAAAGAGAAATGAGAGATAAGCATAAGAAAAAAGTCACCCCCATTTCTCTTCTCATCAAATCACATGAAAGCAAGTCAAGTGATGCAAAAAGCATCTAATGATGAAAGAACCAACAAGAAGCCCTCAATAAGCATGAAACCCCTCATCAAATAAGTTAATTGCAAACTTGCAATTAACCCCCTCCATCAAAAGGTCCGGCCGTTAATGAATAAAAGAAAACCGGCCGGAACGGAATGCAAACTGGCAACTTCAGAAAAACTGATCCCGTAATAAATTACAGGAAAACCCCGCTACTGCAAATACATGCCCGCATTTGTATTCCCACTGAACACAAATACAAAGAGACAAAACTACACTATCTAATACTAGAATCCGGCTTAAGCCAAAGCCGGCTAGTAAAAACCGTCCGATCACGATCCGTGCAATACCGCACGTATCTGATCGAACCCTGCCATATCTCCATACGGCCTCTACAACGTTTCGCCCGAAACCTGAGTAACTGAGTGTGGTGGACTCTAAAGACTCATCAATACTATGGCTGTGGATTTAACCACTAGCACGTCAGAGGTATAAGCCAATACGTGACGGGCTACCAGGTATTGACCAAAAGGGACGTCGATGAGCGAACTCATCCTGACACCCTACTGAGCCTGTCAGCGACAATATCCGTACAATCCAGTCCGTTCGTCTATGAGTATCGCATGGCGGGCCTAAGGGGTTGGTAAAGTCAGACCCCCAAAAGCGGTACAAGTCGTGTCGGAGTGAAGCCCAGAACACCCTGAGATACTACTGGAATACCTACCAGCAAATCTCCTGCCTTGGCCAAGGACTTTTCATGTTCTGGCTCTCCTAGACACAGCGCGACCTCACCCCCAATACCGGGAGAGACGAACCCCTGCAGATCCGCTCACTGCCTCCATGTGGCTCGGGACTGTACCCAACTAAAACCTGTTTGCACGACTCCTTTGAGCCGTGGTAGGGTAGTAATCAAAGCACAGTGGGAACTCACACGAGACAAATGACGATCTCAGGTCGATGAACTAACCTGTACACATGTCACCAGGGAACTGCTATCTGACGTCTGGTATAATACCAACCAGCAGGTTCCCAGCGAGTCCTGTCCGGTGTACTCATAACCTAATGAGCACCTGTATACATCTTAGGTGAACCAACTAACACCAGTGGCTTATGAGACCGGCCACCGCCCCTCGTCGGGGTCTCGACTGTATACACTAGTCTACTCCGGAGTATCGATGCCCTGTCTCGAAACTCCCACGACTAGGGACCTTTTAAGGATGTGCTTATAGACTCCAGCTCTCACTTATATGATCGCCCTCATACTGCTGGTAGTCAAGCAAGAATTCTAGGGGCTCTATCAACATGTAATAGCGACTCATAAGGTCACCTAAAGCAGTACACGATGATAAAGATAAACCAGATAGCATACTATCATCTCGAGTAAGACTGTCCTACTGGGACAGGTCCTCCCCTCAATCATTGCAATCACGTGCCTGTGATCCAATAATTGACTCTGAGGGCACTATCTCCAACAATCTCCCACTTGCACTCAAGGCTAATTATTGCGATGTCGCATACTCCCAGCCCGTGTGATACCGAACACCCAACTCCTCTACTAGTCAGTCTCACAAAGCTCGTTTGCGAAACTATTGCGTTCAAGGAATAGCCTTAGTGAGTGGATCCGCTCTTGTGTTTCTTTCTATGTCTCTCTATATCTCAAGTTCGCGGAGAAAGCCATCTCCCGTAATGAGCAATACCTGTCTTAGAATGTCTGGATGTCTGATGTGACCTAGCTCATAAATGAACTCCAAATCCAAACTTCTTAGACTGTATCGTCAACTGAACTTAATCAGTATCCTGCGCCATGCCTTCCCTCAGTATCCACCTGACCACCTGTCTAAAATACTGCCACTCGTCAGAGGGAAAACTATAACTCTAACAGCCACTCTACTATCCAGGTCACCTTGGAAGCCTGGAATGATAACCGTCTCCTAAAGGAGGCTGCCGTTATCAATTCCCTAGAACATCAACTTATGTTCTAAAACTGCTTCCGATTGTTTCTCCAGGATTGGATCGATATCAATTTATTGCACCTACTGCAAGAACAACATCTGGTGTGGTACTTGACATCTCATGATTGACTCAATTGCCTAAGCAAGTGATCTGTCAATCATGCGTATCCCTCTCCCCTTTAGTCTGTAAGACGCCTTTAGAGAGGGTGACTCCATCACCTGCAGGTATACTACCGTGCCAGGAGTCGTCCATTCTAAATACTCATAGAATGCTATCTAAGTACCCAGATTGGGAAACCACCCAAATCTAGATCTAAAACCATAGATCCAGTAACCAGAATGTCTGATATAATATCCAAATCCTATGTGGAGAAACCACTGTGTGACGACCAAAGAATAACCGATAGTAGTATAGGAATATCACTTCCTACTCTGTGTATGTCATCAAATACCAGGACATCACAACCTACTACCTTCTTAACAGATCCATCCCCTATTCTGATGAAGTCAAACCTATGACTGTCACATCAGAAATAGATGATCTATCTCCTCTATATCTGCTCTAGTCTATAAATAGACATAAGCCTGATTTCCACCAATGCTTCCGCTGCTCCCACTGACTACGACAACCCTGTGGCAGAGTCATATAGACGTACACTTCTAAAGCTAGTTCAGAACGACGCTATACTCATCCTCCTGCCGGGTTTCACAGTCTGGAACAACAGCAATGGCAAGTCTGGGTAAACAAGAACCTCCCTGTCACCGTCCTTGAGCATACCGAAGTACCTCTCGAGCGCCTGAGGTTACCCACCATATCTGCGGAGTGGCCAATGGAATGTCAAATCAGATTGAATGTTTAGGTTCTTATCAAATCTTCAGTAATCGTTTGTGGTTCTGGAATCACTTCCAGTTTTACCATACTCCCACTTCTGTTTTATGAAAAAATCCATTTCTAATAAAACTGTGGCGAGTCAAGAACAATATCACTATTGATCTTCCAGATGGTAGAAAGTTAACCCTCGTCATAGCCCGGGTCAACCCACAAACAGCCATTACAGAAACGTGTCTTGAGTTGTCCAGTGTCTGGTTCTAAGCATAAGCCAGACAACTCCCCGTATCTTAACATCGTTAAGATATGAAATGTTCTATATCCAATATAGAAACAGAGGCACTGATTTAATTGAACCAGATTCAAATCATGCAGCTGTCTCCAGTGCATGTCAACTAAATGGAAGGAGGCGGATCAGCGTTACTCAACTTAGAAGTACTTCCAATTATGAGTAACCTGAAAGAGAAGCAAGTTCTCTTAACCATTACTATCAACGGAATACCATATACAAGTATCTACATCTTCAATCACTTTGAAGAATCCCGATACTTGCAACACCTGGTTCTCTACTTTATTCATATACCCATAACTTCTCAAAACTTGGACCCTGTGTTTCTACGAAACACTTGTCTAAGAACCAGAGAAGTCATAAGTAAACCGAATATAGTACGAGGACCAACCCCTCTGTCCTAATGGACACTGGATAATATACAATACTCTGTATAAGTCCCCTGAGTCTGGTGACTCATTCACTGTGTGTCGTAGGTTGAAAACTGTACTTATGGTTAAGAAGAATTATACCGCTGTTCAATGCTCCTTACCTAACCATCCACTGATATAGGTAAATGTCATAGACATAATTTCAAAAGGTATATCTCACTCTATTAAAATAGACATACAGATATATCAATTTGAAATTGGTGCATAACAACGGATATTCAAAACCAAATATTTGCCGACCGGCAAACAACCCAGGTGACTTCCTCAAATATCACCGATTACAACGAATCCCGATATAATGAGGATGGTCACCTAATTCCCAATAAACTACTCCCACTCATCATCTGTAAAACCATACAGATGTGAGAATCATACCTGGTAAATACATACCCTGGAGTAAGTGTCTAATTGGAAAATCATTTTTCTTTTAACAGTACACAGTGAAACATAAACATTGAAATGTTTCGATGGGGTATCCTGGTATTCCTAGTAATGCCTCTTCCATTATCCAGATTCACAACTGTAACCGTATAATTCTTTGCTATTTCACCAAATCCCTTTATATGTCTTTAGTCATTACCTTCTGTACACCCCTTTAGGCCAAATGGTTTTCTTCCTTCCCTACCGTTCGGCACCAGCCTATGGTTTGGAAGAAGACTATACAATAAGCATAATGGGTGTACTGTCCTAATCCTAGGAGCACTCGCAATGCGAGAGAAGGTGAAAATAAAAGACAACCTGAATGAACTTTATTCCTATTTCTCCTGAACCAGGATCCATCCCCGAACTGGAACAAGTTCCTTTCGAGTTCGTATATAACCATACGATGGATTATCCAATAAACTGGGATCTTCGTAGTAATACGGAGTGTCCTGGAGAAATACAAAGGTGATTTAGGATTGGCAAAGAAATATTTGGTTTGGTCGTGAATATCAGTCGCAATTTACTTTGCCCTCTTACTAATCCCTTGCTTTGTCTGAACTTAATACCTTCTGTACACCGTTTAGGCTAATTGGCTTTCTTCATTCCCCACCGTTCGGCACCAGCCTAAGGTTTGGAAGAAGACTATCCAATTTGCGTAATAGGTGTACTATCTCCTAAACCAAGGAGTACTCGCAACCTGAGAGAGAAGGTAAAAAGGAAAAGACAACTGAATAATCCTATTCGTTTTCTCCAGAACCAGAAACCATCCTCGAATTCCTTCGAGTTCGTATATAACCATACGATGGTTTTGTCCAATGGAAGTGGACTTTCGTAGTAATACGGGGTGTCCTGGAGAAAAGGGTAAAAGTAGGAGTGGCAATGAGGTCTGCAACTCTGACAATCCAAAAGCCAGTGTTAAGAAAGTTCGGTCAACTTGGTCACTGAGTCATAGTCTAGGGTCGGGTCAATGGTCGCTGCCAAAGAGAGAGAGAAAAGAAACACTCAGCGTGCACTCTAACCTAGATCAGAATGGTTATCACTTTATCTAATCTGGAAACCTCCCACTGTAACGTCAAATTCTTCCCTAAACCTGAAAGAAGAATTAGCCGGGATCACCCGAGGAGTAAACCAACTCATCAGTGGGAATCGAGATCCAACTATCATCGCATGATAACGTGACGGAATCCGCTCACGTTATCACACTCCAGAAGGTATGCGCATATCTGGCAAGTTTCAGTTCTTTTGAAACTCCCGATGTGGATTTTTGCCCCATGCTCTTATGACCTTGACTTTGGCCAACATATCATAAGTCACATGTCAAGTTCTACCCGTCATTATCCAGGTTAATTTGAACCCACCCGTACCTACCCTTGACTTTGGCCAAAATGGCAGTACGACTGTCCCAAACCAACACATCTATCTATGCTGCATATGAATACCCAACAGCTACCAAACACTGTGCCTTGACTTTGGCCAACATACACAGCTTGAATACTATTGACTATCCATATGAAACGACGGAGGGCTACGAATGGTTTCTGGCGAAAACCTTTAACGTAATGAACTTGATATCGTTGAAGGAACGGATAGCTTTTTAGAAAAATATAGTAACGAAAACCTTTGTTAAAGAGGTCACTCCCGGTGAAGGGATCTCGGCTCTTTCCCCGTAGGATGGGGTGCAGGATATTCCAACTGAATACCACGATGCAAAGCAAAAGTAATCGGCTATAGTGAAGTTATTGCCCAGACGCACACTTTTGTCCAAGGGGTCACTCCCGGTGAAGGGATCTCGGCCCTTGCCTCGTCGACTGAGGAGCAGGATATTCCAACTGAATACCACGATACAAAACAAAAGAGAACGCCCTTGCAATAACAACTTTTTGAAAAAGAGTTCCAAAAACATCAGAATAGGTTTGTTTAACTTGCATTGATCCGAATCAACGCAGTCCCATCAATTGATCACACCACAAAGAACGAAAATATACTGATGTACGTATATGCCATCCGCATTCGCCACTGGGTCCCGTCATCACCCGTTAGGTTAGCTAACTAACGACAGAGCGGGGACTGGACTAGCGCGGATGCAAAACATATACAACATCTACTAGTATATATACAATATATAATTTTCGCTCAAGGAGTGATAAAATGCAACAAAACAGAAATGTATAGCAATACAGATCAATACAGATATCTGGGATCCCCGAGTTTCACAGAGCCGCTACTGAAACCCGACGTTCCCCTGGTCGTGTGGATAGCCTGTGCAATGAAAACCTAGACCCTTACAGGCGCGGCAAGTTACCCGCCAAAACCTGAAGCGAGGCAGCCCCCATCAGCAACGTGAATGGACCACCCAGCACTTCACGGAATCCGGTAACTTGGGCACCCCTCCTGGGTCAACCTATACCCCCTACGAGTGCGGCGAATAACCTGCCAATTCTAGAGTAAATCCCCCTCCGTCTCAATGCCATGAGATGCGAGCTTGTTGCCCTCTAGAATCCGGCTATCCGTGCACCCCTCCGCGGGGTAATCCTAGTACAGAAAGTAAAATATACATACAACGGGTACATCGACCGCAACCTGGTCGTGCCCCAAAATAATAATACAAACAGGCAGTGACAGCAGTCCACATGTCGGACGCTCACCCCGCAATATCAAATGTACATATAAAACAAAACTGTACTAATATTGCATCCAGGCTATCCCCACGACCGATCCGCAACATCACAGCAAAACACAGAACATCAACGTGAATGTCACGTTCGCAAATCCGTCTAAAAGGGCTATAGCAGTTAGACGGGATTTACCGATCAAGTGACATTCACGGTCGCAGATATAATGTAAATACTGTGAACTGGCATGTTTAAAATATCCGATCGAACAATTTCTATCAAGTGGGCCCGAAGCAGTACTGTAGCACTTACAGAAAATCTGGGCCCAAAAATAATATCCCAAAACCACTATTTCTTATTCAAAAGCCCACTGGAAAAATTTGATTCAACGATTCCACTTACCCATCGCGGAACCGCGGCCAAACCAGGGATTTGGCCGCGTTTCCGCGGTCATAGTAAGGAATCAGTGAATCGTATTTTCCCAGAATTCTTAGAATTTCTTGCATGTCCTTCTGAAATGACCTGAAAAATTTTTGGAGCTGGAAAAATTTCAACAGAGAACACATGCACTAGAAATACGGTTTTTGCGATTTTTGTTCGATTGGGTTTTAAACATACTAAAGCAAGCTAGGCATGGTTAAGGGCGTGGCTCTGATACCAATGTAAGTCCGCGGCGGCGTCCCGGCCGTCGATCCGACGCCGGAAACGCGGAAACAAAAACTTTCAAAAACTATTGAACCGGCACCACCGCGCACTTTTCACCCGGATCGGGCCATTAACCTAGCTACTAGCAAATTAGAAAAGAGTAGAGAAGCTATACCAAGCGATCCGTGTCCTTCGGTCTTCGTCTCCACTCCAATCTCCCGCGGAATCTCCGTCCGTGAACTCCTCGTCGGAAAAGGCACCACGTAGCCGGAATCTTTTACGGGCTCCCACCTCTTGACCGAGGCAACTCGGGCGCGAAGTTGGCTAGCCGACGCGTCCAAGATTTGCTGTAGGCAAGTGTAGAATTTTATCTCTTGGGGTTTAGTTGCCTTGATGGAGGAATGAGGTTGAGAATTGAACTTGGGAATTTTGGTGGCAATGAAAAATGAGATGAATGATAATTTCCCACCCTCACAAAAATGATCCTCTCTCATTTTCTCCTCTTGCCCAAAATGGCCGGCCCCATGAGGAAAAATGGTGGAGTGTCAAAAATATTAAAAAGAGAAATGAGAGATAAGCATAAGAAAAAAGTCACGCTCATTTCTCTTCTCATCAAATCACATGAAAGCAAGTCAAGTGATGCAAAGAGCATCTAATAATGAAAGAACCAACAAGAAGCCCTCAATAAGCATGAAACCCCTCATCAAATAAGTTAATTGCAAACTTGCAATTAACCCCCTCCATTAAAAGGTCCGGCCGTGAATGAATAAAAGAAAACCGGCCGGAACGGAATGCAAACTGGCAACTTCAGAAAAACTGATCCCGTAATAAATTACAGGAAAACCCCGCTACTGCAAATACATGCCCGCATTTGTATTCCCACTAAACACAAATGCAAAGAGACAAAACTACACTATCTAATACTAGAATCCGGCTTAAGCCAAAGCCGGCTAGTAAAAACTGTCCGATCACGATCCGTGCAATACCGCACGTATCTGATCGAACCCTGCCATATCTCCATACGGCCTCTACAGCGTTTCGCCCGAAACCTGAGTAACTGAGTGTGGTGGACTCTAAAGACTCGTCAATACTATGGCTGTGGATTTAACCACTAGCACGTCAAAGGTATAAGCCAATACGTGACGGGCTACCAGGTATTGACCAAAAGGGATGTCGATGAGCGAACTCATCCTGACACCCTACTGAGCCTGTCAGCGACAATATCCGTACAGTCCGGTCCGTTCGTCTATGAGTATCGCATGGCGGGCCTAAGGGGTTGGTAAAGTCAGACCCCCAAAAGCGGTACAAGTCGTGTCGGAGTGTAGCCCAGAACACCCTGAGATACTACTGGAATACCTACCAGCAAATCTCCTGCCTTGGCCAAGGACTTTTCATGTTCTGGCTCTCCTAGACACAGCGTGACCTCACCCCCAATACCGGGAGAGACGAACCCCTACAGATCCGCTCACTGCCTCCATGTGGCTCGGGACTGTACCCAACTAAAACCTGTTTGCACGACTCCTTTGAGCCGTGGTAGGGTAGTAATCAAAGCACAGTGGGAACTCATACGAGACAAATGACGATCTCAGGTCGATGAACTAATCTGTACACATGTCACCAGGGAACTGCTATCTGACGTCTGGTATAATACCAACTAGCAGGTTCCCGGCGAGTCCTGTCCGGTGTACTCATAACCTAATGAGCACCTGTATACATCTTAGGTGAACCAACTAACACCAGTGGCTTATGAGACCGGCCACCGCCCCTCGTCGGGTTCTCGACTGTATACACTAGTCTACTCCGGAGTATCGATGCCCTGTCTCGAAACTCCCACGACTAGGGACCTTTTAAGGATGTGCTTATAGACTCCAGCTCTCACTTATATGATCGCTCTCATACTGCTGGTAGTCAAGCAAGAATCCTAGGGGCTCTATCAACATGTAATAGCGACTCATAAGGTCAACTAAAGCAGTACACGATGATAAAGATAAACCAGATAGCATACTATCATCTCGAGTAAGACTGTCCTACTGGGACAGGTCTTCCCCTCAATCATTGCAATCACGTGCCTGTGATCCAATAATTGACTCTGAGGACACTATCTCCAACAATTCAAGTATCCCTCTTTATGTAACTTTATTAACCGTATCTCATTAATGTGACCCAGTCTACAATGCCATAAGAAAGCCTTATTTGTTTCCGGAGACATTCTTTTAAGTGTGTTCTGGACACTGAAAACCTGAGCTTGATTCAATACGTATATTCCATTTTCTAATGTACCTGACCCAATCAGAACTTGATTTAGGTGGATGTGGACCACATGGCTTACAAAAGTAAAATCATATCCTTCCTTAGAAAGTAAGGATACAAATATGATATTACAAGCCATACTAGGAACATACAAACAGTTACGCAGAATCAATATCTGCCCACTTGTCAATCCAAGGTAAGATTCCCCTATGGATTCAACGTCCACGCTCATTCCGTTGGCAACCCTGAGAGTCATATCACCTATCCTGATAACTCTACGGTTTCTCAAAGCCTGTAATGAATTACAGATATGAGATCCTGATCTGGTATCCACTACCCAGGAAGTAGGGTTAATTGACATACAGTTTTCTATTACAAACACACCTGAAGCCGAAGCCATAACATGCCTCGAATCCTGGCTACTGGTTTTGCTAGCCCTGCAATCCTTCTGCCAATGTCCTTTCCCGTAACAATAGGAACGTCCCTCCTTTACTACATCCAGTCCCGAATCTTTTGCCCTTCCCTTTCCTTCTTCTTCCTTGGTTTCCTTCAGGGTATAAGTAGAGGGCAGAGACTATAGAATCAAGTCAGTACTTGACCCGTTCTTCAACGTGGTCTTCAGATCCGTGAGCTCATCAAAATAGCTAGTCTCTGTATGGACGTTGTCCCCTACAGATGACCTGAAAGCCAACCTCGCTTGAAGCAATTCGTTCGAGGTCTCATATCTTGCGATACGAGATTGCTCTCCATATAAATCTTTGTTATGGAGGAAGACAGAAGCTAAGTCCATCTTCTCGTGCTGCCTCTGGTATGCACCATCAACTGAGGCCAACACGAGGCACTTGGCATTCGCACAGTCCTTTTCCGATGTCTTACGGATATCAATATCCGTGACAGGGGAAACTAGTCCTGAGACGGCAGGGGTTTGATTAGTTAGGAGGTGTCCCAGCTTGTCATGGGTAATGGACATCTGGACAGACCTTTGCCAGTCATAACAGTCAGATTCAGTCATTTTATTATCTAGATGTAACCTATGTTTGGTCACTGGATCGCTGCAATTAAAAGAGAGAGAAGAAAACACTTAGCAGGATGCCCTTGCAAGTTTAGATTGGTTTTTAGTTTATCTAAACAGGATGGCTCCCACTGTTTCTCGAATCCTTCCTCAAAATATAAAAGAAGAATTAGTCGGGATTGATCTCACCGTACAATACTTGCTTAACCGTTCAGCCAGGCTGGTGTCGGTACATCGAGGGAGGTTTTACGACGCTTTCGCAAAGTTCCTTAATTAAATAACCTCTTTTCCCTGTGGGCGTAGCCCCACTAACACCTTTCTAGACACCTACTTGGTTTATAGCATTAATCGTTAAGTGAAAAGTCTCCCGAGGAGTAGCGGATACTCACAGTAGGATCGGGATCCAAATATCATTGTGTGATAATGCTAAAGGAATCCTACCAACATTATCAAACTCCAAATGGTATGCAGCACTAGCAAGTTTCAATTTTCTTAGAAACTCCCGATGTGGATTTTTGCCCCATGCTCTTATGACCTTGACGAAGTCCAACATATCATAAGTCACATGTCAAGTTCTACCCGTCATTATCCAGGTTAATTTGAACCCACCCGTACATACCCTTGACGAAGGCCAAAATAGTAGTACGACTGTCCCAAACCAACGCATCTATCTATGCTACAGATAAATATTCAGCAGCTACCAATCACTATGCCTTGGTGAAGGTCAAAATACATAGCTTAAATACTACTAAATATTTAACTGAAATGACAGAGGGCTACGAATGGTTTTGGCGAAACCGTGAACGTAGTGAACTTGATATAATTGAAGGAACCTGATAGCTTTTAAAAGGAGTGGTTTAAGCTCCGCGTTTTTAAAAGTTTTTCTGTTTTGAAAAAACCGAGTGGTTTTGAAATTGTTCCAACGATTCAGCTTTTGTTTTTTTTCTTTGCATTAATTAATGTGTCCCATCAATTAATCCTACCATTGCAGAAAACAACGAAAATATGACGTACGCTTATGCCATCCGCATTCGCCACGGGGCCGCGTCATCACCCGTTAGGTTACATAACTAACGATAGAGCGGGGGCTGGACTAGCGCGGATGCAAAACATAAGCAACGCCTACTAGATATCATATATAGATATATACATTCGTCAGATGCAATGATAGCCATTCCAGAACATAGATGAACACATTGGATATGCTAGGAATCCGCGTTTCGTTCGAGCCTGCAATGAAAGACGAATTACACGGTCGCGATGAATAGCCAAACTCCACCCTAGACCCCTACAGGTGTGGCAAACTACCCGCCAAGTACCCGAAATGAAGCAACCTCCCTCAACAACGTGAGTAGGCCACTCGGCATTTCAAAGTACCCGGTAGTTTGTGCACCCCACCTTGGGTCTATCCTAGGAGCAAAAACAGTAAAAGAAATAATATACAATGGCGGCTACAACCTCAACCCGGATGTTCGGCCATAAAAATAATATTACATCAATTTACAATTTACATCAAATGAAAGATAAATAAACTCTCATCTCACAAACCCCGGCTATTCATCCGTGACAATCCAACAAGTTCATATACACAATCCGATATCACAGATCACAGATATGTACAACCCCCACTAATCGACGTATCGCAATTAGTCGACGTTCATCACATATATCACATTACAGATATAATCAATTAGCTAAAATTTATAGAATTTCGATCAATATTTTAATTTGAAACTACCCCAAACACAACATTGTTCTTAGAAGAATCTGGGCAGAAACAAAGCATCTTAAAAATCACAAAACCAACACAGAGAACCGCAGAAGAAATTTGGTGTGAATCCGAGTTGACTCAGCCGCGGATCCGCGGCGGATGGCTTGGATCGGCCGCGGATCTGCGGTCTTATGAGCGACTCAGGTGCCCAAATTTCTACAATTTTCCCTAAAAAGCCTGCTTGTTTTTTTCATGTCACTTAAAATATTTTTAGGCCTGTTTTAAAAATTGACAGAAAATACAAGATTTTTGATGTATTTTGCGATTTTTTCCGGATTGAACTTCTAAATACTTTGCTAACATGTTAGTTGTTGTTTAGCTAGGCTCTGATACTACTGTAAGTCCACGTTACCCACCCCGGTGCTTACGGGGAGGCAGAATAGGTAAAAATCGGATTTTTAACACAAGGTAATATGGACTAAAATTAGAGGATCTTTGCTAAACAAAAACTAACAAACTAACTACAAGTTCTAGCTACTAGGTTAGATGGTTATACCTAGATCTTGAACTCCTTCTCTTCTTGTTGTGGTTCTCCTTCTTGCTTACTCCTTGGAGTGGTGTAGACGGCTCCTCCTCTTCGTCTTCTCTTTGCCGATGAAAGATCCACCCGAAGGCCTCTACCTTGAGCTCTTATCTCAACCAATAGGTAACTAGAGTGCTTGGCTTGCTAGACTAAGAATCCTAGAATGAGTAGAGAGTTGTCTTGATGGTTTTATCTCACAAACCTCATGTTTTTCAATACATGAAAGAAGAGAGCTTTGAGAGAGGAAGAAAGAGAGCAAAGCATGAGAGAGAAAGAGCAAGAGAGAATGAGAGAAAAAATAACAACCATGCTCTCATATGATAGAATATGAGAATAATAATAATAACTAAAGAAAATTGTGATGGTTAGTTGAAATGACCATTATCATTTCACATTTAATGCTAATTGCAAGCTTCAAGAAGCATCTTGCAAAAGAAATGATCATGGTTAAATGGTCAACAAAAGTCAAATGGTCAACCCAACCTCAACCATGGCACAATTATCCTCAATTAATATTATTAATCATAATTCTCATTCTCATTAGGGTTTAGAAAAAGTCAACGGTCAACAACCCTAATGAGGTTCCTCTGCCTCTGTCAACTGTGCATACACACCCGCATCCGTATTCCGAGGAACAAGAATACAATGAGACAAAACCAGTCCCAAAACAAATACTAGGATCTGTCTTAAACCAAAGCCTGCTAGTAATAACTGCCCAGACACCAAACGTACACAAGTGCGCGTATATGAACGAACCCTGTCGCAAAACCATACGACTTCTACTTTGTTTTTCCCAAAGGCGAACAACCCTCTGTGTGGGACTCTAAAGACTCGACACTATGCTAGCAGTGGGTTTAACCACAGGCCGCAAGCGGTACTAGCTGTACGTAACAGCCCCCAGGTAGATGCCGATAAGAAGACCGATGAGGTGAACCCATCCGAACTCCTACTGAGCCTGAATGTGACAATCTCCGTACAGTCCTATCTGTTCGTCTGAGAGTATCGCATGTCGGGCCTAGGGGGCGGTAAACGTCAGTCCCCTAATAGCGGTACAAGTCATGTCGGAGTGTAGCCTAGAACACCTTGAGAAACTACTGGAAACACTACCAGTAATTCTCGCTTGCCCTGGCCAGGGACTTTGTGTAATGACTCTCCTAGACACAGCGCGATATCAACCCCCAATACCGGGAGAGACGAATCCTATCTAACCATTACAGCCTCCAAGTGCTTCGGGACTGCACCCAACTACTACCTATTTGCACGACTCTTTTGATCCGTGGCAGGGTAGTAATCAAAGTACAGTGGGAATACACTCGAGGTGAAGTAGCAGTGTCAAGTCGACGGACTAAGTTATACTCCTGTCACCTGGGAACTGTTATCTGACGATAGGCATAGTACCAATCAATAGTTCCCAGCGAGTCTTGTCCAGTGTACTCGTAACCTAACGACCACCCGCATACTATCTGCAGTACGACGTACTAATGGCTGTGGGACAGACCATCTCCCCTGCTGGGATGAGAAGCGCATACGCTAGTCTACTCCGGAGTATCGATGCCCTGTCTCGATAATCCTACGACTAGGGACCTGTATAAGGATGTGCTTGTAGATTACCCAGCCCCCACTAATGTGACTGCCATCACAACGCTGGTAATCAAGCAAAGATTCTAAGGGCTCCACTAATATGTATAAGCGATATGCTAAAAGAAACACATGCACATATTTAAGTAGAAACAAACCTAGTAGTATACTACCATTTTTGAGTAAGATTGTGTATACAACTGTGAATATCCCAAGCTTCCATTAATTAATATACAAACTAGTATGATACAGTAATGGTCTCTAGGGCATATACACTAACAGATTACACGTAGATGAACCCAAAACGTAGCAATGATGAACTCATGTTCTGTCCTTATAAGAAATGTAAAAATAGAGAACGTCTTCGACGTGAATATTGGATATGTATATCCTAGAGACCTGTATTGTATAAGATATTAAGGATATGTATGTATAGGACAATCTTACTCAGTTATATAGTATACTATTTGGGTTGTTTTTATCTTAACATGTATGTTCGCTCGATATCGTATCGTGCGTTTAAGAAAGGTATGGTTCAATATCGGATATGTCGGTTATGTTGAAAAGCTAGCACGACGTGATTCTCAAGCTAAAAAAATACCGCAAGTGCACGGTGCGTTGTAGCAATTCGGCAAGTACTGGTCGATCCACAAGAAATTGATATCACGACGTTCTTTTTGAGTTAGAAACAAATGATTTGAATTTGGTTTTTGTTACGTTTTATTATAAAGAATACGATGTAATAGGAAAAAGTGATATAGACGGAATACTTAGGCTATGGTTTGGTAAGTTGACTTATGGTATTACCCCCAACTCTTATTCTTGATTCAAACGGGCATTTCTAGTTTCTATTTGAAATCGAAAAGCATGCCGTATCTGAAACGATTATAATGAATCGTTTAGGATATGATATCTAGTTAGAACAAAAGAAACTACAAAGTGCAAGGATTTTAGATGAAATGAGGATGAAACAAGCTAAATGAGATTAGCAAGTATAAGACATATGCTTTGTGGCTACATGTCCTATCTAGCTAGTTTACTTCGCTTAGTTAAATTTAACAATTTTCTACTTCAAATTTAATGTAAACACTAATGAGATGTAAAGAAAGAATAGGGTATGTGTTAGAGGTTGATTTATAACCATTTAAAACAATATACCCTATCAAACAAAACACAAATAAGTTGTAAACATAAAAATTGAAGTTCATTAAGTGCATAGAATCAAGAATGAGGGGTTGGATGGCAAGCCATTCATCAACCTACCTCACTATTGTCTAACTAAAGGAACTACTCATACATCATAGTAAATAGAGCAAAAATAAACAAACACATGAGCAATAGTAAGAATAGTAAAGAAGAGAATACAATGAACCAACTAACAAAAATGAAATTTTATTGAAGTTGAATACAAGTATAAGCTAATGAGTTCAATTACCTAAATCTAATCTTGCAAGCCGACATGAGAAGTTGTAAGATAAGAGAAAGGCAAATAACTCAACTATCACTAGAGCTACAAAAGTACATCAATTGATTTTCAAAGTATAAAATGTACATCCTTTTTCTCTCAAAACGATTTGCTATTTATAGAAATTGTAAAAATAAAAGTTGCATATAAAAATGAGTTGACAAGACAACCAGGGACCCACTAAAAGAACACGAGAAAAATTGGGCATGTCTTGGCAGCAAATTGCGGCTAAGTTGAATAAACCGACGGTCAGACTATGGATTCTGGGGCCCACCTTTGTTGTGTGATTTCATGTCTACTACACTATCTCACTGTATTTGTAATTTTTTCTAATTATCAAGAGAATGCAATCTGGAGTTTTGAAGGGAAAATTTATAGTTTGAAATCCATCAAATCAACACTTTATATCCACTCATCACTTGTGCCCACTTGCTTGTCCACTTGCTCACACCAAATCTGTGCTGGTTCTTCATGGTTCATTGCACCCAAAATACTTGTGTTCACACTTAGAAAATCATGTTGGACCGAAATTGAATAAAAAGTTGTGCACACTGCATTATTGCAAAATCTTCATGAATACTGATCGGTTTTCCGTTCTGGTTGCAGTGTCACCTTACAAATGTCGTATCCGTGTAATTTGAGTGTGTTTCCAGTGTTTCGTCATGAATACCTGTATCCTATACTTATTAAGCAGACACGAGTTAATAGTACCGATATATCACAAAAATGATAATGAATGAGCGGTATTGAAATGCAGTTTTACATGATGAACAAATATCCCCAAACTTACCTTTTGCTCGTCCTGAGCAAAACAAAATCCTAACCTCACTTTCGCAGGAAACGCGATTGTACTCAGCCCAAGCAACAAACCATTTAACCTCTAGGTGTCCCTAATAGGAGGAGTTTTGTCTCTTGAGGGTTTTCAGCGGATTACACCCACAATATCCCGTCAAGCTAGTTTCATGAGGTAACAATCGTTTCTAATTCTAAGGTCTAGTATCAAAGTTTTGAAATTCTATTATCCTAAGTCGGAAACATCGAACTTTTATTTTTTCACTTCTCGCTTCTTATTTATCCTAAAATCCTATACATCATTATACGTTCGTGTGAATAGCGTCGTTATGTTTTAAAAACTTTAGAGTTTTCATGTCACAAATATAGACTAGGAAAAACTTCAGAAAGATCACACGAGTTTGTTCGAGACTTAAGTTTTTCTCAAGTTTCATTTTCTAGCTCGGTTTCAAATCAGAATTTTTATCATCTTTAACATAGGACTAAGTTTTATTCATCACTCCACCTATCATCTGATTTTGTATCATACACACCCTTGTGAACGTGCAATAGTCTTTATTTTTATATTAAAACTCTTCTTAAGCCAAGAATATTCTCACACAAAGAACCGTGAGGAATTTTAATTTGGAGAGAACACTCGCTTGATTTTGCTTTAAAATAAAATTTTAAGGTTTCTTACCGAGTTTTGGACCAATGCACCCAAACCAAATCATTTTAGGGTATTAGGTATGAAAACACTCCGGCGGACTTAATTGCCCAAGTCAGCAAGGCCCTAAAACAAAAAGACTTATTTTATACGTGAAAACCTCAATGTAATGCGAACGGAGATACATTTGATATTTCTTTTCATTTTTAAGGTTAAAAACGTGTTTGTGTAGATTAGGTGTGTATTTACTCAAGGATCAAGATATGTTATTTTTTAGACTTTGTATCTATTATAACTTAAATAATACCCTTTTTTATGCACTTTACTTTATGAACTATTATTGATATTACTTATTTCAAATCAAACCCGTTTGATCCTGAAGAGCTTTATCAATTTTTAAAAGTTTTTAAGATATGTTAAACTCTTCATCTCATTCTCAAAACTTACGACACATGTATTGTGATGCAAAAGACGTATATTAGCTACAGTTAAATTCAAACAACGGTTATCTTTTCAGATTTTTAATTGTAAAAATAGGATGTAGTTGTTTCAATATTAACAAACCAAACCGTCAATATCTTGAAACTGGGTTTTCCCACTAGCTTACTCGACGACAAAGTTTTTATGTTTTTAGAAATTTTTCATATTTTTATAGTTTTTTTTGGATTTTTGTATATAAAAAATGAAAAGGGAAATTTTAACACTAATTTTTTTCTTTATTTTTTCAATTTTTGGTACAATAAGCAAAATGCAGTACAAAAGCAAATATACAATACAAACTATATGAAAATAAAGGAAAAATATAGGGAATGAAAGTGTGGAAATGCAGGAAACGTGCAAATGCAACTACACGCTATATACATAAAACACCTCATCCCAATACCCCCAAATTTGAATTGGGCAATGTCTTCATTGCCTTCATGGTTTTCCTTTCCCCTTTCAACTGCCACTTGCTTTTTGTTGTGTTGCTTGCTGCACCGCCTCAATCCTATTGACTTGTTCCTGCATATTTTGATGCTTCTTCATCATATGGATAATGTTTCGAAAGGTCATGCGCTGCAAGTCCGTTCATTGTCTGGTTCAGGCTCGTGTAGAAGCGCCTCCGTAGAGTTCTCCGGCCCGGGATGCTCGCTAGGGTTTTTCCTTGTCCAATTATGTTGCTCGTAGTGGCTGCCCGTGTATCCCTACGAAATCCTCTCTCTCTCAACTGGCCAGTGTTGGTAAGAAGCAAACCCATTGAACTCTTCACTCTCTATGTAGTATTTGCAAATTAGGGTGACCAGGACCGGAAATAGGGGTTTCTTCTGAGCAACCCCCTCCATTATCAAACTGAACAATTGATTCACAACACAAAAGTGATGATCCTTCTCCATTAAGCAATGAACGATATGCCCCACACCAGTCGAGGTGGAAGAAATACGGTTAATACCCCTGATGTTGTGGTTTATCCATCGGCAAGACGCAAGTACATTCTTATACATCTGTCTGGGGTCTAACTCCGCATCTTTCAACTCCACAAAGTCTCCTAATAAAGATCGATATAGCACAAGTTCATTTGATTGCTGATTTCCTTGCCTCATTGGGATGTTAGTCACTCTTGAGATCGTATTGGGTTGAAAAATTCTTCTTCTCTCTCGAAAATAAAATTCTACATATCCCGTACCTGGCTCACCATTTCTCAATGTATCGTAGAAAGCTCAACCAATTCCCTAATAGTAAAGAGGCCCCCGCTGCCATAAATCAGAAATTCCCACCCTATCCGACAAATTTCATCGTAGAAGTACGCCCCATACGTTTCATCGGAGAAAACATCTAAGAAATTCTTCTCACATTCAAAAGAAACCATTGTAGAAATTGAAGGATATTGCGTATAGAACTGAATAGAGAATGGGATAATCTTACAGTAGGGAAAATTTTGTCATGAACGGGAAAGGTCGGACAGCCAAATGCGGCCAATAAGAATATTCCGGTGGTCGAACTTGGGATTTAGGGCCAGATCTAAAGGGAGGGGGTCGGGGAGGAAGTGAGGGTTTGTTGGTTTTGGAAAAAAATCATAATGAATGTTCGGCTGAGTTGGGGAGTGTTTTTAATGGCATTTTACACATAAGCCCGCAAAAAAAGTAATTGAAAACAAATGTTTACACCAGATTTTTACAAAAAGAGACAAAACTTGTATTTACAAGAGGTGGGGACGTGATTAATCGTTATAACGCAGTTCATGTAAAAACATGAGCTCCCCCGGTTCTGCTGGCATTTCTAAAAATGGCTTCAGACGCAGGACATTGACTTTAAAGTTGCCAGAGTGCGGATCTTAAATATCGACTACACCATGCGGAAAAATGGTGCGCACAACAAATGGACATGTCCATTGTGACTTCAGTTTCCCTGGAAACAGATAAAGTCGGGAATCGTACAATAGAACCTTTTGTCCTACCATGAAGGTTTTTCGGAGAATCGCCCTATCATGAAAGACTTTTATCTTTTCTTTATAGAGTTTGGCATTCTCATACGCATCGTTGTATATCTTATCATGTTTATTCAGTTGAAGTTTCCTTGCTTCACCCCATTTTTCAGGTCGAAATTGAATAGTTTAATTTCCCAGAATGCACGGTGTTCCAATTCAACAGGCAGATGACATGCTTTACCAAAGATGAGTCTGTATGGAGACATGCCCAAATTCATCTTGAAGGCGGTGCGAAACGCCCAAAGCTCGTCATTCAACTTCAACGAGCAGTCCTTGCGGTTGTGACTGATAGTCTTTTCCAGAATTTATTTTATCTGTCTATTTGAGATTTCAACCTGGCCACAAGTTTGAGAATGGTAGGGCGTTGACAATCTATGGCTTATGAAGTATTTCTTCATCAGCGATTCGAATGACCGGTTGCAAAAGTGTGTTCCGTTGTCGCTAATGATGGTGCGAGGTGTGCCGAACAAAGAAAAAATGTTCTCTTTCATGAATTTTACGACAACCTTGTTGTTGTTGGTTCGACATGGCACTGCCTCCACCCACTTGGACATATAGTCCACAACCAATAAGATGTACAAGTTACCAAAAGAGTTAGGGAACGGGCCCATGAAATCGATACACCATACATCGAAAATCTTTACAATCAGAATGGAATTAAGGGGCATCTGATTTTGTTTTCCAATCTTTCCTAAGTGCTAATATCGGCTACAAGTTTTCCAATACTCGAAAGCATCATTGAAAAGCATCGGACAGTAGAAGCCACTTTGTAAAACTTTCTCAGCCGTCTTTCTGGGTCCAAAATGGCCCCTACAAATTTGGTCATGATAGAATGACAACACACTTCTTATTTCAGAGCTGGAAACACATATTCTAATGATCTGGTCAGGACAGTACTTGAACAGGTAAGGCACATCCCAATAAAAGAATTTGACTTGGGAGAGAAATTTTGACTTATCCTGTTTCGACCAAAAGGAAGGTGTTTCTCCGGTGACAAGATAGTTCACGATATCAGCGAACCAGGGTATGGCTGATACGGAGAGAAGTTGTTCATCTAAAAATTGTTCGTTGATTAGAATCTCCTCAATTGGTGCATTAGTCAGGCGAAACAGATGATCGGAAACAACATTGCCAATTCCCTTCTTCTCTTTGATGGTCAAGTCAAACTCTTGAAGAAAGAGAATCCAACGTATCAATCTGGCTTTGGCATCCTTCTTTGCAAAGAGATGCTTAAGTGCAGAATGATAAGTATAAATTGTGACATGGGTACAGATCAAGTACAGACGGAACTTTTCAAGTGCATATATGACAGCTAAGAACTCCTTTTGCGTAGTGGTGTAAATCAGCTGTGTGTCATTCAACATCCTGCTCGCGTAGTATATCACGTGCGGCTTCTTTTCAAATTGCTGTCCCAGGACAGTGCCAATTGCGAATTCAGAAGTATCACACATCGGTTTGAATGGTTCGTTCCAATTTAGTGCACCTATGATCGGAGTGGAAGTGAGTTCCGATTTCAGCAATTTGAAAGCAGTAGAACACTTGGAATTGAACTCGAAAGGAACATCCTTGGCCAGCAAAGAAGTCAAGTGTCTAGCCAGTTTACTAAAATCCTTGAAGAAACGCCTGTAAAACCCGGCATGGCATAGGAAAGCCCTGATGTCATGGATAGTCCGTGGTAGGGGGAGACTTGAAATGACATCGATTTTCACTTTATTGACCTTATTGCCATTTTCAGAGATGATGTGACCTAACACAATGCCGTGTTTGACCATGAAATGACACTTCTCCCAATTGAATGTGAGGTGTTTTTCTTTGCATCGTATCATCACCAGTTCGAGATGCTTCAAACACTAAGAAAATGAATCTCCAAAGACGGAGAAATCATCTACGAACACTTCCAGAAATCGCTCTTCCATGTCAGAAAATATACTCATCATGCACCGCTAAAATGTTGGTGGTGGATTGCATAGCCCAAAGGGTATGCGGCGGTAGGCGAATGTATCAAAAGGACAAGTAAAAGTTGTATTGTCTTGATCCTCTTGATCAATCGGGATCTGGTTGTAGCCGGAGTATCTATCAAGGAAACAGTAGTAAGTATGGCCGGCTGGGCATTCAAGCATCTGATCAATGAAGGGCATCGGAAAATGATCCCTGCTAGTGGCTGCATTTAGCTTTTTGTAATCAATACAGACCCTCTAACCTGTTTGTATGCTGGTTAGGACTAACTCGTTTGCTTCATTCGTAATCACCATGATTCCCGATTTCTTTGGTACGACATAAATAGGGCTTACCCATTTACTATCAGATATGGGATAAATGATCCCATTTTCAAGGCATTTCAGCACTTCTTTCCACACTGCTTCTTTCATAACCGGGTTCAGCCGGCATTGAGGATCCTTGAATTGTATAGAATCATCAGTCATATGGATTCTGTGCTGACAGATAGTGGGGCTGATTCCTTAGATATTAGCCATCGACCAACCAATTGCTTCCATGCTCTTTCTCAGAACATTCATGAGTGTTATCTCTTACTCAGGCGTAAGGTCGGTTGTGATTATAACTGGAAGTGTTTCGTTATCGCCTAAGTATGCATACTTGAGGTGGCCAGGATGAACTTTGAGGTCAAGTTTAGACGGCTCCTCCATAGATGGCCGCACTTCAGGGGTTGGTTCAATACGAAGTGGTTCGAATTGGGGCCCCCAATATGGTAGGTGACCTGCTCAGGACTTAGCTTCTCAAGAAAGAGAAGCTCCTCAGAGAATAGTTCATCAAAAGTTTCTTTAAGACACTCGTCGTTGAATTCAAATGTCTTCTCCTCAGACATATCGTGTACAGCGTTGACTTCATACGTTTCATCGTGTCATTTACTCGCTTGGTTTCCTAGACTGAAGATGTTGAGGTCAATTGTCATATTTCTAAAAGAGAGTTTCATGGATCCATTATGATAATTGATCAACGCGTTGGACGTGGTTAGGAAAGGCCGCTCCAGTATGACTGGAATCTGACCGCTGGGATTAGCGACAGGTTCAGTCTCTAAAATGATGAAATCTATAGGGAATATGAATTCCTCGACCTTAATCAGCACGTCATCGATCTCCTCTCTTGGTATCTTTATGGATCGGTCTGCCAATTGCCGAGTCACTTTGGTCGGCTTTAATTCCCCCAAACCCAGTTGTTCGTAAATTGAGTAACAGAGCAGCTTCACGCTTGCACCTAAGTCTAACAAGGCTCGATTGATTTGCTTGTCCTTGATAGTGTAAGAAATAGTAGGATAGCTAGGGTTTTTATATTTCACCGGAATGGATTTCGACAAGACATCACTTAAAGTGGCGGCCAAGAAGAATTTTTTAGGCACATTCGTGCGTTGTTTTTGCGTGCACAAATCCTTGAGGAATTTTGTATACGCCGGGACTTATTGGACCACATCCAACAGCGGGATATTTACTTCACAACGTTTGAATACTTCCAACACTTTCTCCATACTTACAGAGGGTTTCTTCAATCTTAACCTATTGGGGTAGCGAGCCTTGGGCTCAAACATTTGGTTCGAAGAAGATGCAGATGGAGTAGGTACAGAAGGCATGATGGTTTGTGCTGGTGCTGCTGGTTGAATTTGTGGCGTTGAATCTGTTTGTTTCGAAGGAGTTGCAGCCGACGACGATGAAGAAGAAGAAGATGAGGGTGAAGAAGACAGTAAAGAAGATGAAGAATTAAAAAGATCAGAAGATGAAACGGGCGATGAAACATGTGTCGGTGGATTCGACAACCGCTTGATTAGATGTATCATTCGGTTTGACAACCCTATTGTCAATCATACATCCTGATATTCGGATGGTGATGGCATTTGCATTCTCTACGTTGTAATGTTGAATAACATGAGCGTTGTGGTTTCTCTGTTCTCTCGGGTTCGTCACCGGTTGGGAAGGAAATGTTCCTTTCTCTTATTCATTCACTGTAGCAACAAGTTGACTGATCTGAATCTCTAGCCTGGTTATGGCTTATGTGTTAGCACTATGCAACTGACCAGACGTTGAAGATTTTAATCAAAACTTTCAACCCTTTTTCAATGGTCGACACCCACTTTTCGTCATAGACGAACCCAAGGGGTGCAAAGGTTTAGTTGGGCTGATTTGGCTGTTGGGGCTGGTTATTGGAATATCACAATTTTTGATTTCGAAAATTCAAGTTTTGAAATTAATTGAACGGCGGGTTTGAATTGTTGTTTTGAAAAGGTGCCTTATTCCAAGCAAAATTGGGATGGTTCTTCCAACCAGGATTGTACGTTTGTGAGAATGGGTTGTTCCTGGGACACTGATTCTGATACAGCGCATTAAAGTTTTTGTGTCCTTAGGACCCGACGAGAAATGGACATTCATCCTCTATGTAGCTAGGATGCTGACAATTAGCACACACCGGTTGAGAAACTTGGTTGATTGGAGACGGTGAATTTTTGCCCTCTAAAACTTCCATTAACCATACAAGAGTGGAGATTTTTGCTTCGGCTGCTATAGAGGTGTCAACTATGTATGCACTGCCCCTAGTCAATGATGATGGTTTCTCGCTCACACTCTCCCACCGGATAGTCTTGTCAGCCAGCTCTTCTAAAAAGTTCTATGCGTCTTTAGCATCGTAGCTCAAGAATTTGCATTAACATATGGATTCTAACTTCATACGTGAGCTGGAGTCTAAATCTTCATATACTATCTGGTAAAGTCGCCATTGTTCTAAACCGTGGTGGGGACATTTGATTAGGATATCCTTGAATCTTTCTAAGCATTTGAAAAATATTTCACTCACTTTTTGTTTGAAATTGTAGATTTCATTTCGAATTCGCACCGCTTTGTGAATACGGTAGAATTTTTTAAGAAATACTTTCACAAAGTCGTCCCACGTCGCAATCGATCGAGCTGGCAAACTATTTAACCAACTCTTTATGTTGTCCTTAAGTGCAAAAGGAATGAAATTAAGCTTAACAACATCCTCATCCACTTCTTGGATTTTCATCATAGCGCATACTCTCTCAAATTAACTGATTAGAAGGTAGGCATTCTCGGACTCGAGTCTGTGGAATTTTGGGAGTAGCGGTATGAATTGCGGTTTGATTTCATAGTTACTTGCCACAATGGTGGGCAATACTATGCACGAGGGTAGGGATAAATGGTGAGGGTAGCATCTTTCCTACAACTCAGCTTCTCGTTGCTCCCTGATCGTCCGCTCCATCATCGTTGATGATGTGGGAGAAGAAGAAGGTGAAGGAAAATGAAGAATAGAATCAGACGGTTCCGATAAAGCAAAAGGTGAGAATGTCTCGGAAGGTTCCGAGGAATCAGACGGTAAAGATGAGTCAAAAGATACAGTCTGGAACCAGACTAATCGAGATTTTGAATCTCTAGTCCAAGATGACATGCACAATTCGAACGCGGTAGGAAAAGACTAAGAGAATAGAATAAAATGTTGTTTACAAATCCTAATTTTTGTTTTGTTTTCAGTTTTTTTTCTTTTATTTTTCAAACATTCACAACAAGGAAATATCACACAAAAGGTTGTTAGTTATATGTATGCCCTAGAGGCCATTACTGTACATACGATGTATATTGTAATGGATGCTTAGACATATATAGGGAGGACTTTCTTGCCCGACATGATAGTATGCTATCTGGTTGTACTTTATCTTAACATGTATTCTGATTGTCTCTGTGTTACATGTTGATAAAGCCCTTAGGATATGTACTCGACTACTGGGACTATGATGAGATCATATTAGTGGGGCCACGGTAGTCGACGAATATATCCTATAACTGTTCCTAGTCGAGGGTGTATCGAGACCGGGCATCGATACACCAGAGTAGACTAGCGTATACGCATCTTGACCCATATGATGGGCGATGGATGATCCCATATCCATCGGTGTTTGACATCAAGGATGGTGTATGGGTGCTCAGTAGAAACTGGGTACACTGGATGGACTCGCCGAGAACTCCTAGATGGTATTATACCTCACGTCAGATGGCAGTTCTCCGGTGACACTGGTACAGAGTAGTCTGTTGACCCGAGATCGTCATAGAGTCTTATGTGATTCCTACTGTGCTTTGATTTCCATCATACTACGTCCAAGAGGGCGTGCAAAAAGGTGGCTTTTGGGTACAGTCCTGGATCACATGGAGGCAATGAGCGATAGGAGGGGATTCGTCTCTCCCGGTATAGGGAGTTGATGTTGTGTTGTGTTCGATTGCCTATAACTGGAAATCCCTGGCCAGGGTTGCTGAGATTTACTGGTAAGTGTTATCAGTAGTTTCTCGAACTGTTATAGACCTCATATCGACACGACTTATCAAGCTACTGGGGTCTGACGTTTACCACCCCTAGGCGAGATATGCGACATATCAAACGAAGAGACCGGACTGTACGGGAGTGTTACTGATTGGATTCACATGAGAATGTACAGGTTGCTTATTGATCTTCTGAGTGCTCAATACCTGGGTGGCTGTTACGTGCTTGCATCTTGTGGGTGTTTGATATGATCATCACCTACTGCCGGCGTATTGACGATTCTTTAGAGACATACACAGAGATTTCTTGACTCAGGCAAAACGGAGTAGGAGCACATATGTGATATGTGCGGGACCGAGGATAATGCGATATGTGATACCGTATTCTATTCTCGCGATATTTGATATTAGCCGGATCATCGGATCAAGTGTTGATTCGATGAATCGGTAAATGATATATTAGTCGGTTATATGCGATATAGCCGGATTGTCGGATCAAGTGTTGATTCGATAATTTAATGTATAATAATATATATGATATATTAAATTACATAAAATAATATTAGCTCACTAAAAGATTCTTTTTCTCACTCGGGTAATACATTGATATATATGCGATATATGTTAATTGTATTATTTTATTTTGTTACAATAAATATTATATATGTGATATATAATATTGTAACATGATATGATTACTAATGCAATATGATTAGTGGAGATTAAACAAGGTTAGGGTTTGTTTTGGGTTAGTTCCTTCTTGATACTTCTAGAAGGTTTCTTTTTGTTTTTGCTAAGATATTTTCAAATGACTCATGCTTTAACCCAACCCAAACCCTAGCCCTAGTTAAATCTCTACAAAGGTTTAGTCAACCATGTTTGTATTATTCATCATGATTATCTTTTCATTATTCATCACAAAAGGAATTATTCATTGTTCATCTTCTTCCTTCTTCTTCTTTGCTTGCAAAGCTTTCTAGCTTTGATTTTGTGATGAAAAATGAGTGAGAATAAGAAAAAAAGTAAGAGCAATGATCCTAATTCATCATCCTCATCTACCCTTGCCCTTTAGATGAGAGTGTTCACTTCATTTAGTGAGTGAGAGCTTGTGTTAATGAAACTTCAAGGTAGATCATCTTTGTTATCGAAGATCGAAAGCTAGCTTGCATCTTTCTCTTCGCGGAGCCTCTCGAGAGTCCGGAACACGATGATCGCAGCGAAGGGACCTCAACACGGAGCTTAAGAAGTGAAGGACCGGATCTACAAAGGTTGTAATCCCTCTCACTTAGTGTTAAAGTGTTTAACATGCTTGTTTTCGCCTAATCTCTAGTTTAAAGATCCGGCTTTGGGTTGTTCGGCACGGCTAAATTTTAAATTGGGTATGGTTGATGCCTCGTAGACCCTTATGCGTGTGCCTAGCAACCCTACAGTGGTATCAGAGCCAAGCTAGAGCCTTAGGCGAAGTCTAGACGAAGTTTAAAGTCCGATCGAACCCCGAAACCCTAGTTTTTACCCCTTTCTGGAAATTTTTCAAAAAGTTGATTTTTTGTGAATTAAAAATACTCAAAAAAATCAGCAGGGTATTTTAGGAATTACTGTGAAATACGACATCTTAATTCCACTAAAAGGCCGCGGAACCGAGGCAATACCTTGCTTGCGCGGCGGTTCCGCGGCGGAATAGTAGAATTAGGGTTAGGGTTTTGTACAGTAACTTCAGTACCAACTTCCTGATTCTTATGGGAATTTTTAATTCTACTCAAGTGTTGAGTTTTCTGGGTTTTATTGGGGACTCGTTGATTCGATCGGAAAGTTTAACTTCGTTTAAAGTTTTTCCGGATAATTTTAGAAACTGTTAAAAAGTTTGAACGGATATCAATAACTCACTTTTTCCCCTGTCGGAAAATTTTTCAAAAGTTTGATTTTTTCTCGAGTTTGAAACTTCCGGGAAATCATGCAAGTAACGCGGTGGACCCTCTAGAAGAATACAAACCTTAACCCGATTATGTGACCGTCTTGAACTGCCTCTAAACCTTAGGATTTGGGGCAGTACGGCGTTGCCACATGTGAGGCGTTGGCTTGACCCTTCTACGGCTGGACTATTGGTACTGTGGCATGTGATGGATATTTTTTTTTGAACTCCGCTCAAGTGTTGAGCTGTTTGGAAAAACTTGGGTGTTTGATTATTTGATTTGAAAGTTTAATATTGTCTATTTATCTGGAATGTGATAAAATATTTGGAATCCACATGTAATTATGAGATAACTAATTTGAATGTTATAAACATAGCAGTTTAGTCTCAGATGATCGGTTGCCACGGGATTTTGATGCGATCAAAAGTCCGTCGCAATCACGTAGCGTACGTGGATACTCGCCGGGTAAACATAACAGACAGCCATGCCCCAAAGCCCCGACCAAGTGACTGTAGGAGAACCCCGTCGCCAAAAGCATCCGTTCGGGTGCTTGCGGCAGCGGTGTTCCGCCTCAGTGCACTTCGTCGACGGCATCCGGGGGTGCGGCCGTCTACTAAAGTTTGCGACGAGCATTCGATCAGGATGTCGGGAATCTTGTTGAATTGCCCGACTTGATATTGAAAAGTGTTTTCGATAATGAGACTAAAATGCGGGGTTTATAATTATTAGGCATGCTATGTCTAAGGAATTCATTTGGTTAGGCATGCGATGTCTAAGGAGGTTGCAGATTCCAACTGTTGTAGTTTTAAACTTTCTTTTCTGTGACCGTAAGCGTAGTATGTGGTGTATCGCCGGCTTCGTTGCTATACATCAACGACAATCAGGATACACATACTTGCTTACGTTGATGATATGAGATATTATATGTTGCTGTGATATGTTATATTGGATCGTCGTGTTTTGAATAGCCTGGGGTTTTATGTAAGATAAGAGTTTTTCTTTTTCATTCATGTAAAATTCATTTGTATATAATATTCTTTTATTGGGGCACTTCCGGGCTAAGGATGATGTCACCATTGTATATTATTTATTTTTCCGCATTAGGTAGACCCAAGGCGGGGAACACAAGTAACCGAGTTCTAGTGTCCAGTGGGAGACCATCTCGAGGAGTCGAGACCGGGTCTCCTAACCCTAGAATTGGCAGTGTTGCTTGCCGCTCTCGTAGGGGTCTAGGGATGTGGGTTTGGCTATGCATCGCGACCGTGGAATCCGTGTTTTATACAGGGTCGTATTAAAACACGGAGTCCTAGTATATCCAATATTTCATATATGTTCTTCTGCTGCAATGTTCTGTGATGAGATCATATTACTGCCTGAGACGAATGTTTATATTATATATATGAGATATATATTATATATTGTTGATTTTGTTTCATATCTGATGCTTGTGTAGCATAATTAAAACGGGACTTCATTAATGAGATTAATGAAATAAAAGAAACCTAAAGATGTTGTAGAAACTTGTTTAAGAACTGGTAGCTCTGGTTCTTGCTTTGCATAGCGGTGTTCCTTGTAGAACATCCAGCACCTTATTCGATAAGGAAAGAGCCGAGATCCCTTCACCGGGAGTGACCTCTTTAGTGAAACTAGCAGATGCTACAAACTCGGTTTGTCTTTTGATTGCTTCTATAGTTTTTGCTTTGCATAGTGGTATATATGATATACCCTGCACCTTATTCGATGAGGAAAGGGCCGACGATCCCTTCACCGGGAGTAACCCCTTTAGCAAGACTAGAAAGGCCTCAGAAACATTCCATTTAAAAATCACTTGATTCTACAACGATATCAAGTTCATTACGCAAAGGGTTTTCTTAAAAACCTGACATAGCCCTCCGTCATTTTAGGAAGTAGAGCACTTAGTACTCATGCTGCGTATGTCGACTTTAGTTGAGGCGTAGTGTACGGTAGCTAAGTGATGTCTTCCTACACAGCATATGATGCGATTAGTTAGGACATTCATGTGATTATGTCGACTATAGTTGAGGCTCATGTAGGGTGGGTCTGATTAATCATGAAATGACGGGTAGAACTTGACTTGTGCTTATGATATGTTGACCTTAGTTAAGGTCATAAGTGCTAGGGGTAAAATATTATTGGGAATTTCAAGAGTTGAAATTTGCAATGAGATTGCATACCTTCTTTGAGATAGTTGGATCCCGATAACCGCTGCGAGTAAGAGTTACTCCTGGAAGAGTTTTACACATTACAATTACCCGATCAAGTAGGTGTCTAAAAAGGTGTTAACGGGGTTACGCCCCTTAGAAAACGAGGTTTACTTTAATTAGGTCCGTGCGAAAGCACGGGGAACCTCCCTCAAAGTACCGGCACTGGCCTGGATGAAAGATTGGTGAACTTGTAGAGTGTAATTAATCCCGGCTAGTCTTTCCTTTTAGGGTTTGAAGGAAGATTTGACTAAAACAGTGGGAGACATCCTGATTAGATAAATTGATAAACAATCTAATCTTGTAAAAGCGCACGCTGAGTGTTTTCTTCTCTCTCTCTCCTGGTTACGACTATGTCATGCCTTAATCAAGATAATAATACGGATGTAATTGACCGAACCCGCTTATTATACTGAGCTAGGGAACGTTGGTCCCGCTCTAACTTATAATTGTTATAAGACAGAGAAGGAAATTGGGGAATACCGGATTTCCCGTGCCGCCCAAACGAAGAAAGTGCATGCTGATGCATCATCTTCGGATGTGTTCATTACATAGAACTATTTCTCAATATCCTTTACGTCCTGGGTATTTGATACCGGATCAGGATCCCACATATGTAATTTGTTACATGGGCTACAGATAGGTAGAGAACTGAGAACGGGTGATAAGTTTCATGAGATAGAAACGGTACAAGTGTTGCAGCCAAGTCTGTTGGTCACTATCACCCTGTATTACCAGAATACATTGATTCTGAACGAATGTTATTTAGATACCGAACCCGATATACAACATCATATCAGTCTCTTTATTAGTAAAGAAAGGATATAATTTTGTATTGTTGGATAATGTTTTGAACATTTCCTATATCAAGAGTTGATCGGTTCAGGTACGTTATCTAAAAGTATTGACGTTCTAAATCAAACTACAGTTCTTAGTATACGGAACACACACAAGAGGAATAGTTCAGAAATGAACGAATCCTTCTTGAGGTATTGTAGACTAGGTCATATCAATGCGACCCGACTAGCCAAGTTACATTTAGATGCATATTTAAATTTGTTTGAATTTACATCTTATGAAACTTGCCAGTCATGTCACAAAGATAAGATGACCATAGCTCTGTTTATTGGAAACAGAGAAAGAGTTAGTGAACTCTTGGGCTTGATACATGCTGATGTATGAAGGTCCCATGTCTATATATGCCAAGACCGGTTCTTTATACTTCATTACATTCTCTGATGATCTCTCAAGATTCAGACATATGTTCCTGTTGAAACACAAGTCCCAAGATTTTGAGATATTCACAGAATATAAGTTAGAAGTAGAGAACCAAAACGGGTATAAGTATTATGTCCTTTGATGAGATCAAAGGAGGAGAATACTTGAGCACGGAATCCTTAGACTATTCTAAAGGAGAATGAGATTCTCTCTCAGCATTACTCCTCCGTATACACCATAGCACGATGGTATATCGGGGCGGAGCAATAGCATCCTATGTGATATGGTGTGTTCTATGATGAGTACTACTGAGTTTCCTATTTTCTTTTGGGAGTTGTGCACTTGAGAAGCTGCATACCTATTGAATGTGGATTCAATAGTTTCCAACAAACCTTAGCCTCTCCGTCGATCTAGCAGGGTTCCTCACCCACCTGAGAGATACTTCAGTTTCTCTATGACAGTGGGAGCGAGGATTGCATCATGAGATGATGACCCAACTAGTTTCGAGCTGGCCATCAAGAGTGGGACTCTATAAGAATGGCTGGATGTTTAGCGATCTGAGATGGAATCCTTATACACCAATAAAGTATGAACTTTGGTTGCTTTATCTGAAGGGTTAAATCCACATCAGGAGAAAGTATATCTTGAGAAGATTACTTGGTGTACATGGAAAAGTTGAGACTTTCAAAGCTATGCTTAAGTCCATCCAGATCCTACTTGCCACGGCTACATACCATGACTACGATATCTGGCGGTTGGGTGTCATGACTACTTTTCTAAATGATGTTTTAGAAGAGAACGTTTATAAGTACACAGCCAGAGGGCTTCGTAGACAGTGGGAGCAGCGGAAACGTGGGCAAGATATTTTATGTGATAAATCAGGCATCGCGGAGTTGGTACGTCTGTTTTGATGTGGTAGTCAAAGAGTTTGACTTCATCAAAATGGTAGATGAACCTTGTATATACAAAAAGGTAGTAGGGAGTATGGTGGTGATCCTCGTAGAGTACGTAGATGACATACTCTTGATAGGGAAGGAGTTTCCTATGCTACGCTCGGTCAATCTCCGCTTATCACAAGAATTCTCCATATAGTATCAAAGTGATACTTACTAAATCCTGGGTTTTGGATCTATGAGATAGATCTAATTGGATGTTAGGATACTCACTAGTTGTAGTGAGATGGTATCAATCGATCCTGAGGAGAATCACTTGAAAGGTTCCAGGGTGATAAGGACGACTGAATGTCAGTCGCAGGCATTGTCTTTACCCTCTGTGGAAGGACGATATGTTGGAAGAGTTCCAAGCTAGATACCGTGACTTACTAGACGATTAAAGGGAAGATACATCGTTACCAAGGATGCTACCAAAGAGGCAGTCTGGATATATAAGTTCATAAGATGAATTTCGTTCCTACCATTGTGAGACAATGGAGTTGTGGCTTATGACAAGGAACCCCCGTCCCATCAAAGATCCAGATATATTCATAGGCAGTATCACCTGATCATGGAGATGGTTGATCTCCAGGGAGATCGAGATTAGAAGAGTAGACACAGAGGACAACAGCGCGGATCCACTCACAAAGGCCTTTTTCCCAGTAGTGACTTTTATGGGATGGTTGAATATGAGATACTTCAACCACAGCTAATTGTTGGGTATGCGATACCACAACAAATGGCCCTACTGAAAGTGGGAGATTGTTAGTTATATGTATGCCCTAGAGGCCATTACTGTACATACGATGTATATTGTAATGGATGCTTGGACATATATAGGGAGGACTTTCTTGCCCCGACATGATAGTATGCTATCTGGTTGTACTTTATCTTAACATGTATTTTGATTATCCCTGTGTTACATGTTGATAAAGCCCTTAGGATATGTACTCGACTACTAGGACTATGACGAGATCATACTAGTGGGGCCACGGTAGTCGACGAGTACATCCTATAACTATTCCTAGTCGAGGGTGTATCAAGACAGGGCATCGATACACCAGAGTAGACTAGCGTATACGCATCTTGACCCATATGATGGGCGATGCATCATCCCATATCCATCGGTGTTTGACATCAAGGATGGTGTACAGGTGCTCAGTAGAGACTGGGTACACTGGACGGACTCGCCGAGAACTCCCAGATGGTATTATACCTCACGTCAGATGGCAGTTCTCCGGTGACACTGGTACAGAGTAGTCTGTTGACCCGAGATCGTCATAGAGTCTTGTATGATTCCCACTGTGCTTTGATTTCCATCATACCACATCCAAGAGCACGTGAAAAAAGGTGGCTTTTGGGTACAGTCCCGGATCACATGGAGGCAATGAGCGATAGGAGGGGATTCGTCTCTCCCGGTATAGGGAGTTGATGTTGTGCTGTGTTCGATTGGCTATAACTGGAAATCCCTGGCCAGGGTTGCTGAGATTTACTGGTAAGTGTTATCAGTAGTTTTTCGAACTGTTATAGACCTCATATCGACCCGACTTATCAAGCTACTGGGGTCTGACGTTTACCACCCTTAGGCGAGATATGCGACATATCAGACGACGAGACCGGACTGTACGGGAGTGTTACTGATTGGATTCACAGGAAAATGTACAGGCTTGCTTGTTGATCTTCTGAGCGCTCAATACCTGGGTGGCTGTTACGTTTAGCTGACCGCTTGCATCTTGTGGGTGTTTGATATGATCATCACCTACTGCCGGCGTATTGACGATTCTTTAGAGTCCTACACAGAGGTTTCTTGACTCAGGCAAAACGAAGTAGGGGCACATATGTGATATGTGCAGGACCGAGGATAATGCGATATGAGATACCATATTCTATTCTCGCGATATTTGATATCAGCCGGATCATCGGATCAAGTGTTGACTCGATGAATCGGTAAATGATATATTAGTCGGTTATATGCGATATAGCCGGATTTTCGGATCAAGTGTTGATTCGATAATTTATTGTATAATATTATATATGATATATTAAATTACATTAACTAATATTATCTCACTAAAAGATTCTTTTTCTCACTCGGGTAATACATTGATATATATGCGATATATGTTAATTGTATTATTTTATTTTGTTACAATAAATATTATATATGTAATATATAATATTGTAACATGATATGATTACTAATGCAACATGATTAGTGGAGATTAAACAAGGTTAGGGTTTGTTTTGGGTTAGTTCCTTCTTGATGCTTCTAGAAGGTTTCTTTTTGTTTTTGCTATGATATTTTCAAATGACTCATTCTTTAACCCAACCGAAACCCTAGCCCTAATTAAATCTCTACAAAGGTTTAGTCAACCATGGTTGCATTATTCATCATGATTATCTTTTCATTATTCATCACAAAAGGAATTATTCATTGTTCATCTTCTTCCTTCTTCTTTTTTGCTTGCAAAGCTTTCTAGCTTTGATTTTGTGATGAAAAATGAGTGAGAATAAGAAAACAAATGAGAGCAAAAATCCAACTTCATCATCCTCATCTACCCTTGCTCTTTAGATGAGAGTGTTCACTTCATTTAGTGAGTGAGAACTTGTGTTAATGAAACTTCAAGGTAGATCATCTTTGTTATCGAAGATCGGAAGCTAGCTTGCATCTTTCTCTTCGCGGAGCCTCTCGAGAGTCCGGAACACGATGATCGCAGCGAAGGGACCTCAACATGGAGCTTAATAAGTGAAGGACCGGATCTACAAAGGTTGTAATCCCTCTCACTTAGTGTTAAAGTGTTTAACATGCTTGTTTTCGCCTAATCTCTAGTTTAAAGATCCGGCTTTGTGTTATTCGGCACGGCTAAATTTTAAATCGGGCATGGTTGATGCCTCGTAGACCCTTATGCGTGTGCCTAGCAACCCTACAAAGGTAAATCAAAAAAACAACTATGACACACTTTACATACCTAAACAATGTAGAGTTCACCTAGGTCAATTAGATCTGCTCAAGAACTTGATTTGTGAAGTAAAATTGTATTGCGAAACAGGCCCAAGATAGACTAATCAAGAAGCCAGGTAAGTGCAGAGAAGAAAGGAGGTTTTACAATGCTTTCGTGAAATTCCTTAATTAGAATAATCTTCTCTCTTTTAGCGGTTGCGTTTTTCACACTTTCCTAGATACTTCTTGAACAATATAACGATAGGCGGTGTTCGAAACACAATCAACTTTTCCCTATTGAGCATGAAATCTTTAAAGGCTGAAAGTCTAGTTTCTTTTAAATTACTTGGGGTTTGAAAAATGTTCATTCTTTGTGGTTCGTGGGCAATGGAGAAGGGTGATGAAATCCCTTGCCGTATCTTGTTAGGGTTCATTGCCCTTAAGTCCGTGTTAAATTCATGCAATGCGCAAACAATAAAAATTTGTTCAAATCATCAATCAATCATTTTTTAAGTTTTAAGCGGTGCGCTACAAGAAATATGATAAGTTATCTTTGGCACTTATGCGGTGAAGTTTGCAAAGAAATCCTGCAGAAGATCAAGATATTGAAGCGTCGGATTTGAGAGAAGGTGTTTAAGAAAATACGTACCTCAAGTTTTGGGTTAAGAAAATCCTGTTGAGTCGATCCGTGATTGCTTGATGTTCGCTTGCGTGGGTCAAACTACCCAGATCTTTGGCACTATAACTCCCTAACGCCTTGTTCTTGAATTTTCTCCTTGCTCCGTAAGATCGCAGTTCGTAGTTCCGTTGAAATCTAAAAATGTCGGAAAATACGATATTTGTGGCCAAAGTGCTGTAAAAACATAATTATGAAATTTTGCATATCAAAATGGTTCAACACCAGAACAAGAGAGAAGACACAAAAAATTTCAAGCAAACTGGAACTATTGGGCCGCAAATTGAGGTCTTTTAGGATTTTTTAGCGGCCAAAAATTGGAATTTTAGTTCCAACTTCTTGGTATATTCTCTTAGTTCTATGAGTGTCCCATTTCTATATGTAAAATATTTCAATAATACTCATTGTAACAGCAGATCAAGAAAACAGAGAGCAAATGTTAGCAAAAGTTTCAATTTTTGTGTTGTTTTTCAAGTTTTTGTTTGTTTTTCTAGAATTATATATAGCGGTAATTCAAAATAAACTCCGTGATGTTGCCAAATCCCAGACAACGGCGCCAAAAACTTGTTCGATCGATATCGTGTCGTGCGTTTAAGAAGGTTATTGTTCAATATCGGATATGTCGGTTATGTTGAAAAGATAGAACGACGTGATTCTCAAGTTATAAAAATACCGCAAGTGCACGATGCGTTGTAACAATCCGGCAAGTACGGGTCGATCCACAGGAAATAGATATCATGACGTTCTTTTTGAGTTAGAAAAAAATGATTTGAATTTGGTTTTTGTCACGTTTTAATAAAAGGAATTCGATGTAATAGGAAAAAATGATATATATGGAATACTTAGGCTGTGGTTTAGTAAGTTGACTTATGGTATTACCCCCAACTCTTATTCTTAACTCAAACGAAAATTTCTAGTTTCTATTTGAAATCAAAAAGCATGCCGTATCTAAACTGATTACAACGAATCGTTTACGATACGATATCAAGTCGGAACAAAAGAAACTACAAAGTGCATGGATTTTAGATGAAATGTAGATGAAACAAGCTAAATGAGGTTAGCAAGTATAGGACATATGCTTTGTGGCTATATGTCCTATCTAGCTAGTTCACTTCACTTAGTTAAATTTAACCATCCTTTCTACTTCATGTTTAATGTAAACACTAATGAGATGTAAAGAAAGAATAAGGTATGTGTTATAGGTTAATTTGTATTCACACCAGAATACTGCATTTAGTACCGCCTATTTTTAACCTCGTTTGTTTATAGGCAGGTGCTTTTAATCCGTGTTTGCTACATATTTACAGGTTACAGGTTTCTAATCCAAAATAACGCAAATCATACAAAATCTCCACAGTTATGCCAAAATCCAGAACATTTGTCGCAAACAGATAAAATCCGGGTTTCGGTCATCTACACCCATCCAGTGTCGTTTACCAGTTCAAGAGACAAGACAAATAACAGTCGTGATTCATGTCTCGGTTAAGCACATAGTATGAAAGAGGCATCACAAAATTCAATAGATGCACGGAGCTTGAGGGAGATAAAGGTCAATTGAATTGAAAATGAAGTCATTTTGGACTGTTGAAAATCTAAAAATATTTTGGAACCATTTTGCAATTTTGGACCTGTCAAACTGAAGAACAAAGCAATAAGAGGAAGTAGAGAAAAAACGAGACCCCAATTCCACAAAACGGCGGTAGAACCGCCGCCCAATAGGGGTATTTATTCACACCAGATTAGTGCATTTAATACCACCCATTCTTCTGCTCGTTTGTTTATAGGCAGGTGCTTTTAATCCGTATTGTTATATATTTACAGGTTACAAGTTTCTAGTCCAAAATAACGCAAATCATACAAAATCTCCACAGTTATGCCAAAATCCAGAACATCTGTCGTAAACAGATAAAATCCGGATTTCGATCATCTACACCCGTCCAGTGCTGCTTACCAGTTCAAGAGACAAGACAAATAACAGTGGTGATTCGTGTCTCGGTCAAGCACAAAGCACGAGAGGGGCAGCACAAAATTCAAGAGATGGGCCGAGCTCGAGGGAGATAAATGTCAAATGATTTAAAAGTGAAGCCAGTTTGGACTGTTGAAAATCTGAAGATATTTTGGAACCATTTTGCAATTTTGGACTTGTCAAACAGAAGAACAAAGCAATAGGAGGAAGCACAGAAAAAACGAGACCCAAATTCCACAAAACGGAAGTGGAACCGCCACCAAATATGGATTTTGGCGGCAGTTCCACGGCCATCACGTGTCATCATTTGATCGTCTTTTGAGAGTAGTTGGGTAATTGTATTAGGGCTCAGAATATGACCCTAGGGTTTGAGTTCTCTACCTATAAATAGTCCAGTTTTGAGTCAAGTAGGAATGCTTTTTCTTTGTTAGGAATTAGTGTAGTTTACTTTGTGTTTCTTCTTCATCATCATCATCTTTCCTCTATGAAATTGTAGTGAGAGCTCTTGAGTGGAAGATCAATGAAGATGGGGATTTTTATTATTATCTTGTATCTTTAATTTTATTATCTTGTAATTTTAATTCCTATTGTAATTTTATTTATTGTTGTTAAATAGTTGTTGTTATTTCTTATTTTCTAAACCGTATTTTCAAGCCATAATACTCTATGGAGTCCCTTGCTTAGGTGAGGGCCCAAGCAGTTAGCTTACTACCATTTTGTAAAACCATATTTTCCTTTCTTGCTTTTCTTTTTTCTTGTTTTGTTTTTCTTTTAAATGTGTGAATAATTTCCACACTTGTTAGGGCTAAGGATGGTTGGTATGAGAGACAGAAAACTCTCTTGTGCTTCTCTTCGCTAAACACCTTAAAATGACTCTAGACCAAATAAACACAACCCCCTCCCTTAGACATGCTATACGTGACATATAGCCGCGACCTAAGTCAAGAAGTCCTTTAGGCGCATTACAACGTGATATGTAGTTGTGACCCAATTGGATACATGGTTGTGTATATTTGGCCGAGGGTTGGAAATAAGCGCATGTAGCGGAAGGACAAGGGACACTAGGAATGGATTTAGCGTTGGAAAGCTTGCTTAAACTCGCAAATCCCATTCCTATGTCCTCCTAATCCCGCTACTTTCTATTATCCCAACATCATTTTAAGAATGTCAAAAGAAAAGCATAGGACTAATCCTAACCAATCATAATCTTTACAAGTTTACTTGAACATAAATACGAATACGTATGATAGAACTGAACATAAACGTATACAACTTCATTAACTCGTCTATGACAAGAACTCAAATACGAACTATCTCTCAGTGGACAACTCGTACTCAACTGGCTAGCGACAAGCGAAACTGATTTGATTGCGGTATGTAGATAACAGAGTAGAACACATATTAAAACACATATTGCGGTTTTTATGCTTCAATCAAATGGCGCCATTGCCGGGGAAACGGTAACATTTTTTTTTCTTGTTATTCGGGTTAATATTTTTTTTGTATATATAAAAAATAAATATAATAAAAACCATCTTGTTATTTTTTTTGATATTTTTGTGTGCAAGTATGTAGGCAAATCTGGAGCAAGTACAGTGATCTAATCAAGAAACAGAGGATTGGATACTGAAGAAAACAACAAGGGGAGTGCAGAGAAGAAATTTGAAGCCCCAATACAACCATTCCACCATGGAACCGCAGTCAAACAGTTGGAACCGCGGCAGTTCCGCTTTCCTATCTTGGCTTCTGAGCTCAAAATTTTTTATGCCCTTTCTACTTATCCAGACACCGCTGTAAACTTCACTTAACTGTATTTTCTGCAGGTTTCTTTGCATAAATTGCGCCGCCACCCAATAATTTTTTTGTTGTTTTAGATTTTGTTTGTTTAAATGCTTTGCATATAATAATATGGACATTAAGGGGCTTGAACACCAATTAAGATTGGGTGGGGATTTCATCACCCTTCCTAAGACCCTACAAATCACAAAATGCATACGCATCACCTTGACTTAATAAAAAATATCTAGACTAAACCTATAAGGACTTGTCGTGCTCATTTAGGACAAGTGAAGGTTGCGGAGAGTCGGTTGTTTATCTAAACATGACTTTGTGGTGCCTAGGCTAGATAAGTGAGGAGGTAATTATAAAAGGCCCGTCTCACGGTGATTCGTGAGTGGAACTCTCCTTACCTCACTTGTGCTTACCTGGCCACAATTGGCAGTGAAGAGGCGATTTGAGGCTTATCTTGCAATTTGTCGCTTGGAAGTCTAGGAGCGTTCTAGTTGGTCTTCGAAGACTCTAGCTCTAGGTGTTGTTTGTGCATATTGTGAATGCGATTGTGCTTGTGTAAAGTTTAGTCCTATAATTCCATATTTTTTCTAAAACCGAACAAAATTTCAATAACTCCAAAAAAAAAAAAAAAGAATTTTAAAAAAGAATTTATAAAAATTCACCCACCTTCCACCGTCCCTACCTTTTCACTCTTTTCATAACATGGGTACCCTAAAACGACCAATTCTTGCTGAACTTTGGTATCCACAACCAGACATTTCTTCTTACGGTTCTTTCTTTGGTCGAACTTTGAACAATCCATCCATGCTCAAAATCTTTTTGAGAGATCGGATAGACGCATCTAGGATAAACAATTAGACTCTGTAATACACTTCATATCAACCATTTCAACCTATCCCACTTTCTTACGTTGATACCCCTTTTGAGAGTTATGTTGTGACTCCAAAACCAATGTTCATTGCTGAAAGAATTGAACAATCCCATAGCCGATCATTCACTCCTTTCACCACTCCAAATTCGTTAGAACAACAATTCCAATCACCTTCATATCAAAATGTTGATCCTAATCCTGTACATTTTTCACATCCATTCGATCCCTATCAATCCTACCCGACTATAACACTTTCTTTAGACAATTGTTTTGAACAACCATTTAGGAGTTTCATGTATCGGACAACTTTGAATCTTTTACTGAAACCCCTTGACAAACCATGTCTAGTCTTGCACAGTCATTAGAAGAATTTTGGGCAGCGTCATGCAAACAGATGGTGGATTTGAATGCATCAATGGCCGCTCTCATACAACCTAACGAACCGGCAGCTAGTTTCCAACTTGGTTCGAATTTTCCAATGTATAATGAGGCGATATGATAGCTTGAGGATTTGAGTCGTGAGAGTGAGCGGCACACCCTTCAAAATCAAACCTACCTATTCCAAATTGAATTTCATAACTCCAGTTTCAAAAGTCTATCGAGTATCCCAAATGAATTACAAATTGACGATAGAACGTTTGCTGAATTGTGCGACTTTGTAATATTTGATTTACCCGATTGTGAAGGGTCCATTTCAAGTAAAACCACACCCAATCCCGTTGATCTCTACACCTCCACTCTAGAACCACAAGTGATTGAAATCCATGCTTTTGATAAGGTATCTGAGAAATTGGACTTTTACTTAATTGAGAATATTGATGCTGGGAATATTTTGGATGATGGACCCATAATTTTGGATGATTTTTTCTCACCAATTCATCATGTCCTTTCACTTCCATGTAGGCATCATCCCGAACCATTAACTGTTTTCCCGAACCCCATATGCATCTGGAAATTGATGATGAATGCATGAATGAGCTGAATTTTGAGGATATTATTGAGGATGAACCGGTTTTATAAGATTAGTCAGATTTTCCAATTCATCATGTCCCTTCTATTGACTATGCACACCCTCTTGAATGTTTAACCGATACCATTCCTCAATCACTTCCCTCCATCCTTTCCGTTGTTCCACTTCGCAAGACACCGTATCCCCATCACTTCCTATGTCTGGTTCACTAAATCCGGTCGACCCATGTTTTCTTACGAATCTTGAGAGGTTTGACCCCATTGCTCGACATGTTGATAGATTAGTACAATCCATTTTTTCACTTCGATCATTACAAATTGTACTATTTTATTCACTCCATTTCCACCCTCAAGTTCGTATTCCATTTCTTTTTTCCTTCCGCCATTCATCTCCTCTACCGAGACTGTAACACCTTAGAATGCGATTAGTGTTAATTAAGCTATAATACTGATTTTTGATAAAAATTTTACCAAAATAGTTTTCAAATATTTTATAAAAATTAATTAATATTTTATTAATATTTATTTCGGGCTTGCACACACTTATGCATGTTAACCTTGGGGGTTAATTGGTGTTAACTATACTTAAGTAGGCATGACACCCTAAACTAATTCTTAACAACCATAACCCCATTTCTTTAAGTGTATGAAATTATTTAGGTTTGAATTTGTTGACTTGAGAGAGAGAGAGAGAGAGAGAGAGAGGGTTGACATTTGCATCATGAGGCATGGCAAGCATGCCATGCATTAAATGAGGAGAGAGAAGAGGGAGGCATGGCTCATGCTACTCTCACCCCTCATTTCCCTCACACTCACTCATACACACTCTCAACTCACCTCATTCTTTCATTCTCATCTTTTTCTCTTCATCTCATTTTCCTCTCCTTCCCTCAACTGAACACTCACCTTGCTCCTCACTAAACCAATCCCAAATCCTCACTAATCTCCACAAAAATCACTAAACCCTTAATTAAACTTGATCTAAAGCCTATGGAGATCACTTGGAGCAAGGAAAGTTATGATTCTGAGCAAGTGTGGATAGGTAATGGCCTCTAACTGTTAATTAGGTAGTTATTTTGTAGTGTTGCTTAGTAGTGGTCGTTTAGAACACTAAAAATTTAGTTTGTGCAAAATATCGTGTTTTTAGTCTCGTTTTAGAATGTCTGTGAACTGCTGTGACTACGGGTGTTTACTGTGAAATCTAGCAGTGTATTAGTGTAGTGTTAGAGGCCTTGTGTGTACAACTGAAGCACGAACCCCACCTGACCGGTTTTGGCAGGCGACAAGAAGGGATTTTCCGGCGAGCTTGGTCGTACAGTGGACTGGGGAGTTAAGTTTTTGTGGATAGCTGTCTACTGTGCTTTTAGGGTGTTTGGTACTGCTAGATTTTGATGTTTTGACAGTGGGTAAAATCTGGGATCAAATTGCTAGTTTTTAAGGTTTCGACTAAGTGCGATACGATGTCCGACTCAGTTTCTGTGCTCCGCGTGATTTCTGCACTTAAAGGGATGTCGCGCAGTAAACTTGTGCCTGCCCTCTACCTGCAACTGGCTATCCTCCGCCTCTGCCACCCTGTCCTCTCTGAACAAACCCTCCATGACCATGACCTCTCTGAGCATAAGTCTGACGCGGAGCAACAACAAGCGCAAGAAGCAACGCTCTCTGAGGTGGAGAAGGTGGTAAGGTAACTTTTGATACGGCTGCCTCGTCCTTGTTAGTTATATGTATGCCCTAGAGGCCATTACTGTACATACGATGTATAATGTAATGGATGCTTGGACATATATAGGGAGGACTTTCTTGCTCGACATGATAATACGCTATCTGGTTACCCTTTATCTTAACATGTACTCTGAATGTCTCTATGTTACATGTTGATAAAGCCCTTAGGATATGTACTCGACTACTGGGACTATGATGAGATCATACTAGTGGGGCCACGGTAGTCGACGAGTACATCCTATAACTGTTCCTAGTCGAGAGTGTATCGAGACAGGGCATCGATACACCAGAGTAGACTAGCCTATACACATCTTGACCCATATGATGGGCGATGGATGATCCCATATCCATCAGTGTTTGATATCAAGGACGGTGTACGGGTGCTCAGTGGAGACTGGGTACACTGGACGGACTCGCCGAGAACTCCCAGATGGTATTATACCTCACGTCAGATGGCAGTTCTCCGGTGACACTGGTACAGAGTAGCCTGTTGACCTGAGATCGTCATAGAGACTTGTGTGATTCCCACTGTGCTTTGATTTCCATCATACCACGTCCAAGAGGGCGTGCAAAAAGGTGGCTTTTGGGTACAGTCCCGAATCACATGGAGGCAATGAGCGATAGGAGGGGATTCGTCTCTCCCGGTATAGGGAGTTGATGTTTTGCTGTGTTCGATTGGCTATAACTGGAAATCTCTGGCCAGGGTTGCTAAGATTTACTGGTAAGTGTTATCAATAGTTTCTCGAACTGTTATAGACCTCATATCGACACGACTTATCAAGCTACCGGGGTCTGACGTTTACCACCCCTAGGCGAGATATGCGACATATCAGACGACGAGACCGGACTGTATGGGAGTGTTACTGATCGGATTCGCAGGAGAATGTACAGGCTTGCTTGTTAATCTTCTGAGCGCTCAATACCTGGATGGCTGTTACGTTTAGCTGACCGCTTGCAGCTTGTGAGTGTTTGATATGATCATCACCTACTGCCGGCGTATTGACGATTCTTTAGAGTCCTACACAGAGGTTTCTTGACTCAGGCAAAACGGAGTAGGAGCACATATGTGATATGTGCGGGACCGAGGATAATGCGATATGTGATACCGTATTGGATTCTCACGATATGAGATATCGGCCGGGTATATGTGATATAGCCGGGTCATCGTATTAGTCGGTTATATGCGATATAGCCGGATTGTCGGATCAAGTGTTGATTCGATAATTTAATGTATAATAATATATATGATATATTAAATTACATTAAATAATATTAGCTCACTAAAAGATTCTTTTTCTCACTCGGGTAATACATTGATATATATGCGATATATGTTAAATGTATTATTTTATTTTGTTGCGATAAATATTATATATGTGATATATAATATTGTAACATGATATGATTACTGATGCAACATGTTTAGTGGAGATTAAACAAGATTAGGGTTTGATTTGAGTTAGTGCATTCATGAACCTTCTAGAAGGTTTTCTTTTGTTTTTGCAAAGATATTTTCAAATGACTCATGCTTTAACCCAACCCAAACCCTAGCCCTAGTTAATTCTCTACATGGGTTTAGTTGACCATGGTTGCATTATTCATCATATTTATCTTTTCATTATTCATCACAAAAGGTTTCTAATCATTATTCAACTTCTTCTTGCTTGAGTTCTTCATGAAAAACTTTCTTGCTTTGATTTTTTGATGAAAAATGAGTGAGAAAAAGATTATAAATGAGAGCAAAAATTCTACTTCATCATCCTCATCTACCCTTGCCCTTTAGATGAGAGTGTTCACTTCATTTAGTGAGTGTTAGCTTGTATTAATGAAACTTCAAGGTAGATCATCTTTGTTATCGAAAATCGGAAGCAAGACTGCATCTTTCTCTTCGTGGAGCCTCTCGAGAGTCCGGAACACGATGATCGCAGCGAAGGGAACTCAACACGGAGCTTAAGAAGTGAAAGACCGGATCTACAAAGGTTGTAATCTCTCTCACTTAGTGTTAAAATGTTTAACATGTTTGTTTTCGCCTAAACTCTAGTTTAAAGATCTTGTTAAGGATTGTTCAGCACGGCTAAATTTTAAATCGGGCATGATTAATGCCTCATGGACCCTTGTGCGTATGCCTAGCAACCCTACAGTCCTTACGGGGCTCACTACAGTCTCGACACGATGATAGAAACTCCAGCACCGAAAACATTCAGACGATGATTGCTAACCCTCCTGGGATAAGAGCTAAATAACTGGCCTCGTCCCAAGCCTCTGCTACTCCCCATATTTGAACGAAATCTGTCGTGGCATCTAAACATCTGTCTCCGGGCTGATACACCAGTACGAACGCTCTTCAGTTCTGGAACTACCGAAGTCTCGGCAAGACGCTCCTCAACCAATAGGGCTGCGTCCACTGCTGCTGCATAGGTATCACAATGCTGTGCGCTGATAGCGAGGAACAACTGGGTAAGCAAGCCTCGAACAAATCTCTTGATCAGCATCTCCTCAGTATCCACCAAATACGGAGCATACACCGATAGCTGGGTAAACTGAACATCGTACTCTGCCACCGTCATACCCGGAGTCTGGCATAACGACTCAAAACTGCGAGCTCGAGCCTCCCTGATGCTTTGCGGAAGAAAAAGGGCAAGAAACACCATCACGAACTCAGCCCAAGTCATAGAAGAAAGACCTGCGGCTCTTCCCTTCTCTATAGACTCGCACCACTTCTTAGCAAGACCTTCCAGAAGAAAACTCGCAAACTCAACCCATCTCGCGTCGGAGCATCTCAGCGAACGATATATCCTGGCCATCCGATCGATAAATGACTGTGGATCCTCAGCTGCATCAATGCCGGTGAAAACTGGAGGCTTCAGCCTCATGAACTCAGATAACGATACGGTGATAACCTCCGTAGCTGTAGGTACAACTGCCTGAACCGTAGGTACCATCACTGTCCCCATAACAGGTGGGACAACCTCCTGTCGCTGCACTCGACTGGTATCAACCATCGATCCCATCATCTAGCGCAAATCCGGCATACCAGCCTCTAGCCTAGTAATACGATCAAGCGAAGGTGGATCAATCTGCTCCTGAACAACGGGCATACCGTCCTGGTTAGTCCTCATCTTAGACGAGCCAACTCTGACCGCGGCTCTCACGGCCTCTCTCTGCGCCCTCGTTGTATTCGGCGGCATAATAGCTGGAAATGAAAATGGGATTCGATAAGAATACGAAAATCGAATTACAAGGATGTATATAATCACGGAAGGAATTTCAACCAACAAGTCCTAAGGTCACATAGGTGGAATACCGTGTCGTAAGTATGCCGTGGAACATACACACGCTACGTCACTCTGCTTAGGCTACCTACTCCATCATACCAAGGTCATCCTACACTCCGAAAGGTAAAACCTAGCACTTTGAAACCAACTTTTTGACGACCCAAAATTTGGCCCGTGACCGGCACTTAAACCACATAATGTCAACATGCGTAACACAATTTAAGTAAGCCGAAAACCCAGAAATCTAAACCATCAAAAATAGTAAGTGATAAATACATTCTTAAAAACATTTAGAAATCTCAAATAAAAAACATTAAAGTTTAAATTTATTTTCTTAAAAATTTCGGTAGCACCTCCTTTGTATAAACTAGCTCCGAAACGGGTACAAACATAAGATATAAGTAAAGCAACATATGATAAAAATAAAGCTTCCCCAAACGGGAGCAAATCAATCCCAAAGGCGGAAACAACCACCACAAGCATATATACGACGCCGTAGCGAAGAAATGGACAATATAAGTGAAAAACATCATAAAAGATAAAACTGCATAATAAAAGCAGGCTCACACGAGCTCGACACCCAATGTCACAAAATATACAATATCGACCTCACAACTCGTCTCTAAGTCAATACATAAAATGGTAGATGGAGAGTACTAGATACAATAAGGCGTACAATGAATGTAAACGGATAAATACAAAACTCACCTAGAGCAAAACGGCTCACAGCCAACTGTAGCAGTATCCGCTGCAAAAATATACAATAAGATAGCCCTGCCACGACTACTCTGAGGGTCAACCTGCAAAACACTGTGTCACAACGGGGGTGAGTTACCAACTCATGAATAGTAAGTGACATCATACAGGTAATCACAGGTATGCACGTACAGCGATACTCTATCACATGCAATCTGATAGTATCAACATACTAACAAGGATATGCAACAATCATGAAAGGTACTCTATCAGGTACTACAAATACATGAAGCAATGCATATCAATGGATGCTGAGTATGGGATAAAACATGTCATCATCAATGAATCATCATCGTGGAAAATCGGTGTCCATCAACGACACCCTAAATCCCAATACCTCAGGCGCCGTCACTCTGATTGGCCCTCATATCTATAAATCTCATGGAACCTGAGTGCCCAATATCGGCACTCGAAAACATCATGAAATACTCATGTCTAACATCGACACGCAAATCCATATATATCGGGCTCCTTCAGTCCGGATCGGCCCACGGGCTCCGTCAGTCCGGATCGGCCCATATCCATCTATCGACTCCGGTCGGTATCCTCCGGATAACCGCCACGTCCAACCAATCACCGGTAGGTAGTAGTCCCTCTGCCAGGCTCATCGTCTACTGCGCGACATCTCTTTCTTTCCTCGGGGTACCATACCGAGTCCTTTCTCCGTGTGATTTCTGAGACGCTTGATATGATATATGTGGATTTTCTTGTCGATGTTGGACATGAGTATTTCATGATGTTTTCGAGTGCCGATGTTGGGCACTCAGGTTCCATGAGATTTACAGATATGAGGGCCGATAAGAGTGACGGTGCCTGAGGTACTGGGATTTGGGGTGTCGTTGATGGACATCGCTTTTTCCACGATGATGATTCATTGATGATGATGTGTTTTATCCCATACTCAGCATTCATTGATATGCATTGCTTCATGTATTTGTAGTACCTAATAGAGTACCTTTCATGATTGTTGCATATCCATATTAGTATGTTGATACTATCAGATTACATGTGATAGAGTATCGCAGTACGTGCATACCTATGATTACCTGTATAATGTTACTTACTATTCATGAGTTGGCAACTCACCCCCGTTGTGGCACAGCATTTTGCAGGTTGACCCTTAGAGTAGTCGTGGCAGGGCTATCTAATTGTATATTTTTGTAGCGGATACCGCTACGGTTGGCTGTGAGCCGTTTTGCTATAGGTGAGTTTTGCGGTTATCCGTTTACATTCATTGTACGCCTTATTGTATCCAGTACTCTCCATCTACCATTTCATGTATTGACTTAGAGACGAGTTGTGAGGTCGATATTGTATATTTTGTGACATTGGGTGTCGAGCTCGTGTGAGCCTGTTTTTATTATGCAGTTTTATCTTTTATGCTGTTTTTTCAATTATATTGTCCATTTCTTCGCTACGGCGTCGTATATATGCTTGTGGTGGTTATTTCCTCCTTTGGGCTTGATTTGCTCCCATTTGGGGAAGTTTTATTTATATCATATGTTGCTTTACTTATATCTTATGTTTGTACCCGTTTTAGGGCTAGTTTTTACAAAGGAGGTGCTGCCGAAATTTTTAAGAAAATAAATATAAGCTTTAATGTTTTTTACTTGAGATTTCTAATTGTTTTTAATAATATTTTTATCACTTACTATTTTTTATGGTTTAGATTTCTGGGTTTTCGGCTTACTTAAATTGTGTTACGCCTGTTGACGTTGCGTGGTTTAAGTGCCGGTCACGGGTCAAATTTTGGGTCGTGAAAAAGTTGGTTTCAAAGTGCTAGGTTTTACTTTTCGGAGTGTAGGATGACCTTGATATGATGGAGTAGGTAGCTTAAGCAGAGTGACGTAGCGTGTGTATGTTCCACGGCATACTTATGACACGGTACTCCGCCTAAGTGACCTTAGAACTTGTTGGTTGAAATTCCTTCCGTGATTATATACATCCTTGTGATTCGATTTCCGTGTTCTTATCGAATCCCGTTTTCATTTCTAGCCATTATACCGCCGAAGACTACGAGGGTGCAGAGAGAGGCCGTGAGAGCCGAGGTCAGAGTTGGCTCGTCTGAGACGAGGACTGACCAGGGCAGTATGCCCGTTGTTCAGGAGTATATTGATCTACCTTCGCTTGATCGTATTACTAGGCTAGAGGCCGGTATGCAGGATTTGCGCCAGATGATGGGATCGTTGGTTGAGACCAGTCGAGTGCAGCGACAGGAGGTTGTCCCACCTGTTACGGGGACTGTGATGGTACCTACGGTTCAGGCAGTTGTACCTAAGCTATGGAGGTTATCACCGTATCGTATCTGCGTTCATGAGGCTGAAGCCTCCGGTTTTCACCGGCATTGATGCAGCTGAGGATCCGCAGTCATTTATCGATCGGATGGCCAGGATATGTCGTTCGCTGAGATGCTCCGACAAGAGATGGGTTGAGTTTGCGAGTTTTCTTTGAGAAGGACTTGCCCAGAAGTGGTGCGAGTCTATAGAGAAGGGAAGAGCCGCAGATCTTTCTCCTATGACTTGGGCTGAGTTCGTGATGGTGTTTCTTGCCTGTTTTCTTCCGCAAAGCATCAGGAAAGCTCGAGATCACAGTTTTGAGTTGTTATGCCAGACTCCGGGTATGACGGTGGCAGAGTACGATGTTCAGTTTACCCAGCTATCGGTGTATGCTCCGTATTTGGTGGATACTGAGGAGATGCGGATTAAGAGATTTGTTCGAGGCTTGCTTACCCAGTTGTTCCTCGCTATCAGGGCATAGCATTGTGATACCTATGCAGCAGCAATAGACGCAACCCTATTGGTTGAGGAGCGTCTTGCCGAGACTTCGGTAGTTCCAGAACCGAAGAGGGTTCATACTGGTGTATCAGCCCGAAGACAGAGGTTTAGACGCTATGACAGATTTCGTTCAGGTATGGGGAGTAGCAGAGGTTTGGGACGAGGCCAGTTATTCAGCTCTTATCCCAAGGAGGGTCAGCAATCATCGTCTGGATGTTTCCGGTGCGGGAGTTTCTATCATCGTGTCGAGATTGTAGTGAGCCACGTAAGGACGAGGCAGCCGTATCCCATGTTACCTTACCACCTTCTCCACCTCAGAGAGCGTTGCTTCTTGCGCCTGTTGTTGCTCTGCGTCAGACTTATGCTTAGAGAGGTCATAGTCGTGGAGGGTTTGTTCAGAGAGTACGGGGTGGCAGAGGCGGAGGACAGTCAGTTGCAGGTAGACTGCAGGCACACGTTTTTTCTTTGACTCATCAGGACGCGCAGGCGTCCAATGCAGTGGTTTCAGTACTTTTTCAGTATGTTCTTTTGGTGTATACGTATTGTTTGATCCGGGATCTACGCACTCGTATGTTTCTACACACTTCGTGCCGAGGTTGGGCCGTGTGTCGTGTTTGCTAGATCAGCCGCTTATTGTGACCACTCCTGTTGGCGAGTCGTTTGTTGCGCGACACGTGTTTCGGTCGTTTGTCGTCCGTATTGGAGATAGAGATTCGTCTGTCGACTTGATCCTTCTTGAGATGTTGGATTTCGATGTTCTCCTGGGCATGGACAGGTTAGCTACTTGCTACGCGTCTGTGGACTGACGCGAGAAGACAGTCAGGTTTTGTTTTCCCGGTGAGTCAGTTCTTGTTATGCAGGGGGGCCGTGGTGCCGCCCCTCACAGTTTGATTTCATCCCTTTGTGTTAGTCGGCTTTTGAGGAGAGGATGTCGGCGATTCTTAGCTTTCATTCGTGATACCGAAGACATAGTAGATCTTTGGACCGGGTTCTTATCGTGCGAGAGTTTCCTGACGTATTTCCTGATGAGTTACCTGGATTGCCGCCAGAGCGTGAGATTGAGTTTTGCATTGATCTGATCCCCGGCACGGGGCCTATTTCTATACCGCCTTACCGGATGGCCCCGACGGAGCTAAGGGAGCTTAAGGATCAGTTGCAAGAGTTGCTTGATAGGAGACTTGTACGTCCAAGTGTTTCTCCTTGGGGAGCTCCTGTTCTGTTCGTCAAGAAGAAGGACGACAGTTTGATGTTGTGCATTGATTATCGTTAATTGAACCGAGTTATGGTGCGGAATAGAAATCCTTTACCTCGCATTGACGATTTATTTGATCAGCTCCAGAGTGTGGCACATTTTTCTATGATTGATTTGAGATCAGGTTATCATCAGTTGCGGGTTCGGAATGATGACGTTCCGAAGACTGCTTTTCGTACGCGCTACGAGCATTATGAGTTTTTGGTGATTTCGTTCGGACTCACCAATGCCCCAGCAGCGTTCATGAATTTGATGAACCGGATTTTCAGGCTGTTTCTCGACCAGTTTATTATTGTGCTTATTGACAACATTCTAGTTTATTCCAAGAGTCGAGAGGAGCATGAGCAGCACTTGAGTATTGCTTTGCAGGCATTGAGAGAGCACCAGCTGTTTGCTAAATTCTCGAAGTGTGCTTTCTTGCTTGATAGTGTTGACTTCCTAGGTCATATGGTTATGGGAGACGGTATTCGTGTGGACCCGAGGAAGATCGAGGCCGTACAGTTTTGGCCCAGACCTGTATCAGTGACAGAGGTCCACAGCTTTTGGGCTTAGCCGATTATTACCACCGTTTCGTGCAGGACTTCTCGAGTATCGCTGCACCGCTGACTGGACTGGCCAGGAAGGGAGTTCCTTTTCTTTGGACTGAGGCATGCGAGCAGAGTTTTCAGCAGTTGAAGACTCGGTTGACGACTGCACAAGTTTTATCTTTACCTTCTGGATCGGACGGCTTTGTCGTTTACTGTGATGCTTCTCGAGTGGGGCTCGGTTGTGTATTGATGCAGCATGATAGAGTTATCACTTATGCTTCCCGGCAGTTGAAGAAGCACGAGCAGAATTATCCCACAAATGATCTGGAGATGGCCGTGGAGGTCTTTGCGCTTAAGATTTGGAGACACTACTTGTACGGGGAGTCGTGTCAGGTTTTCACGGACCACCAGAGCTTAAAGTATATCTTCTAGCAGCGGGATCTGAATTTGAGACAACGCCGTTAGATGGAGCTTGTGAAGGATTATGATTGTGAGATCCTTTATCACCCGGGCAAAGCAAATCTGGTAGCCGATACTTTGAGTCGTAGGCCCGGGGGTAGCTTGTCCTAGTTTAGCGCAGTTCAAAGACAGTCTTCTGCAAATTGGCAGATCTTATGCGATAGTGGAGTACAGTTTGAGTTCACTTCCACTGGGGGACAGCTTGCTCATGTCCGCACCCATCCACTTCTACTTCATCGTATTCGTGAGGAACAGCCCGCCGATGCCCGTTTGTCTGAGATTCTTGAGCATATTCGGTAGGGTAGAGATTCGGAGTTCTTAATTGATGACCAGGGTGTGCTACGTTTTGGGACTTGTTTGTGTGCACATCAGTCAGCATTTAGTGTTCACCCAGGTTCCACCAAGATGTACCGTGACTTGAG